>CM031243.1:55665663-56865663 GCA_018340775.1 Taxus wallichiana var. yunnanensis | reverse complement strand
TGTCAAATAACTTCTTCAACTTTTCTCTAAACTTCACATGTCGGTGATGAGATGCTTTTCTTTCTTCTTCTAACTCAATAGTATGATTTATTTGACCATCATATGGACTAACTTCTTGATCTTTAATTTGTTGAACAAACTGAAATGAAGAGAATTGCAAATGAAGGGACAATAATGCTTGAGCTCCATATACCAACTCAAATAAGATTTTACTAGTAGCTCTTTTGATAGTGATTCTTTCAGCCCAAACAGTGAACTTCAGTTGCTCACCCCACTTCTTTTTGTTCAGCTCCAAGGTTCTTCTAATGAACTTCAACAAGCTTTATTGTTGGACTCAACTTGTCCATTTCCTTGGGGATTGTAGTTAGAAGCATATGTTAAATTGATTCCATACTCCTTGCATATTTCCACCAAAGTTTTAACTCTAAAACTCATGGCGTTATCAGCAATAATCTTAGTTGGCACTCCAAATCTACATATGATTTGATTTAGCATGAATTCCATGATGAATTGGTTTGTTTCTTTCTTGGTGGGGATTTCTTCCACCCTCTTAGTGAAATAATCGGTGGCTATAAGAATCCATTTATAACTAGCATTAGAAGGATCTAAAATCTTGCTAATGAAATTCATTCCCCATTACTTAAGTGGGACTTCAATTAACATATGATGCAAAGTAAGGGAGCCTAAAGCTTTCATTATTCTAGAAAAATGATGGAAAATTTCACATATCCTAGCCAATAGAGTTGTATCTTTGAAGAGATTTGGCCACTAATAACCAACCATCAAGATTTTATGTGTTGTAAGTTACCAATTCAATGATGCTTTATTCAGTTCTGAAGTCTACGCACAACCTTATATCACCATTATTTTTTCTGATAGGTACTAAATTTGTAACCCAATATGAGTACCTTATGGGCTAAATGATCCATCCATCCCTCAACTTCTTTAATTCTTCTTACATCTTCAAAAAAGGAGTGGATTGATCAACCTCTATTTTAGCTTGAAAGGCTTGGCCTTAGATTCAAGAGGAATTTCATGTTGGAACAAATATTCCCTATATGTATTCAACTCAGAGTAAGACCAAGCTAGGAAGTCTTGATATTTCTTTAACAATTGAACATAGGAATGCTTATCTTCCTTGCTCAGATTGCTTCCTAACTAGATTTTATGTGGTTTTTCCTTTGTGCCTAGGTCGTGCTCTTCCACATCTCTTAAAACTGGCATACATCTATTAATAATGAAATCAGCATTATCAAAGTTTGATTCAAGTTGCACAAAACCTCTAGGAATCATGTTTGTCTTCAGCTGGATGATGTCTTTTCCAAATAAAGTTTCCTTTCCTTCAGCAACACACACCATTGGTTCCCAATCTATATTTTGGTCGAAAACTCACCTTGGTTCTGCAAAACCATTTCACCTGGGCATCATCATCGAAAACTTGCCAATTTTTAATGTTGTTAGGGACAGATGGCCTTATTAGTATTTCAACATCATACTCACAAAATGGAGATATTATATAATTTCCAAATCTAGATCCTAGCACTGCTAACTTGTCTACAACAACATTAAACTTTCTATCATGGTGCACAATATTAAATGAGTCAAACATTTCAATCAAATCCTAGACTGCATGCTTGTATTATTTCATTCTTTTATTTTTAGTAGCATACGCTTTCTAATCATTGACAATCAATTCTGAATCTCCTTTGACAATGATATCCTTTACACCATATTTCCATGCAATTCTCAAACCCAATAATAGTGCTTCATATTCAGAAATTTTGTTAGTGCATTCAAAGTTGAGTTTGAAAGAAAAAAATCTTCTTGGCCTAGAGAAATCATAACAATACCAACACCATTTCAAAACTTGGAACAAGCTCCATCGAATAACAAGGTCCAAGGAAAACCTACTTGTTCAAGACATTTACATTGATCAATCTTGTGCTCTTTTCCATTAGCAAATCCAACAAAGTTATCAACATCTACATCAGCATACAACACTTCATAAGAAGCATTGTTGGGATCTTCAATGAGGTACAACATCTTCTTCTATCCATACAAATTTACAAGGCTTCCTTCAATTGGAATGGTGGAAAATACATATTCATATGAACACTTCCACCAATGCTTGCAGCCCACTTTCTTGATAACAAGCATGCCCAATTTGAAAGGGCAATCAACAATAACAACATCAAGTTTCAAGTTATTACCTAGATAATATGCAAGTGGTACCACCAAACCTTTTACACATCCTACAATTGGAACCTCTATAAAATCCTTTGCAATACACTTGCCATAAGCTACTTGTCACTTTAATGTTCAATTCATTCATTACTTCTAGAGGCTTAACATTACATGATGCTCCAAAATAAAACATACAATTGTGCAACAGTTTGTCCTTAATAATCATTGTTGTAAAAAATGGATCAATATTTAATTAAGACTCAAACAAAGATGTTCCCAAGTAAACTTCAGGTGGTTCACCTATCTCCTCCAATGCTGGTGGTTTTTCTAGGTCTATAATGGTTGGAGGAGTGTTTACATTATTTATATTTCTGCCTTGGGTACTCCTATCTTCTTCCAATCCCAAATACTCGAAGGCCCTCTTCTTGTGCTTAGGAATCCTAAGAAATTCAATAATTGGAACATAAATCTTGATCTGACTCAAGACTCGGAAAATGTCATAAGGAATGTATTTGGGAAAATTAGGATTCAAAAAAATATTGAAAAACTCATCGATGGCACAATATTTTTCACGTTTTGGGCATGGGTGGGAACACCATATCTACTTAAGAAAACAAGGCCTTTTCCAGATGCATCTTTCTTTGGATTTTCTTTTGGGACATTGGTGAGAACTGGTGTTTTTTTTTTTGGCTTGAAGCCAAAAACTTTACTTCTTGTGTTATACTAATTTTCTTAGGAAACAACAACATTCATTAATAATTGTCTATCCTCTTCTGATGGGATTCCTCCATCATAATTCTTAATCATTAGAGATCTTAGGTACTCAAAATAATTATTAGGAAGCTCAAAATCTTGTACCATATCTATTTCTAAAGTATGAGAGGGAGGAAGAAAGGTACCGTGAATGCAATCAAAAAAATTGCAGCAGTTCTTACACTTATTACTTTAGTTGAAGTTTCTCCTTGTTGTGAGCTTGTAGAGAAATCCACCATGCATGCATCATCATCATCAGATTCTTCAAGTTGCTACTCTAATTCACATGGTGGGTGGGGTAAGAAACCTTTGTCACACCAATCAATTTCATTTTCTCTTCAACAACATCAACTCTAGCATTAAGAGGATCATGCACTACTCTATTTTCTCTAGCTTGGGGTTATCTATCTCCTATTGGTCCTTTACCTCTGTCATCATACCTTTGATCATTTCTAGGATGATTTGCAAGTTTGTATTGCCCTTGTTTTCTATACTTGACCACGAGAACCTTTTCCAATTCCTTTCTCTACCCTAGCCAGCTTGTAAGAGATTTATTTGACAACCCTAGCCAAAGTCCTTACAACTTCCTCAAGATCCACAACCTTACTTAATTGAGGCTTCTCATGGTTGATCAGTTTAACACCCTCCCTCTTAGGAGGTTTTCCAACTACTTTAATGTTGTTCTCAATTTGTAGATCCATGGTAAAGGCCTGCCTCAAAGTCCTAGGGTTCTTATCCCTCAAATAGTAAGCAACTTTCTTATCAAATGCATCTAAATACTTTATCAGACATGATTCATCACATGGCCTCAAATTAACAGAAGTCTTCTCAATTTTTTGTTAAATCTAGTATTGAAATCATGCACTGATTCATTAGGATTCTTTTTTATATTTTCAAACTCTAATAAAAGAAACCTAGGGTCTATTTTATCACCATACTGCATTCTAAAATCATTCTTCATCTCAGTCAAGAATGAATGGAATTATTTGGCAAAGATTTATACTATTCCTTGCATCTTCTTCTAGATTATGGATAAACAATTTAATTTACACATCATCAAATTATTTTTCAAATTCCTACATCATATTGATAAAGAGATTCAAGTGTTGATCACCAATGATTGCATTATTTCCTTGAAACTTAGGCAATCTATTTCTTACATGTTATGGCACAACATTTGGATAGCCAACCATACCTCTAAAATTGATGGGACACAAATTATTAACAACAAATGGAGGTTTGGGTGGAGACTGATCCATATTATTTTGAGAAGGTGACCTTGGAGGAGATGCAAACTGATGAGGAGTGAGAATTTTTTGTGGTATAGGGATATAATTCTCATAATGAATTCCCTTTAAAGGCTCTATTTATTGGAAAAATCTATCAGATTTGAAAAATAATAGGGCATTTTGAGAAGTAAATTTTTCAAATATGAAAGAAGGACCCTCTCTAGATGGATAATTCAATTCAAAAAGAGACTACCTAATTAAGAAGAAATTAAGGAAGTATTGCAATCTTTAATCACAGTGATCGATTTCACCAATGGAGATCTCTTTTCTTGATGTTTGATCTTCAACAACCTTCCAAATTCTTCTTCCTTCTTAATTAAACTTTCCCAACTCTAGAAAAAACCTTCTATTAGGGTCCTTGATGAAGAAAGATAATATTACTTCAATATTTGCAGAGATTAATGACAAATCTTACTTGATATATGTTAAGACAATCGGTATTTATTAAGAATTTAAATAACACAGAGTCGTCATTAAGGATTTTCACCTTATTTTGTGCAAATGCACTATGAAATACTTATCAAATATCTTTTAATACCATATTCATGCAAAGCTTACAATATTTTCTCTTCTTCTACCCAAATTTGTCAACGATGATACAAACTTTATTGCAATAACTATATAAGCTGGAAATATTGCACTTGGAACTTACAACTTTGAACAATTCTTATAGATCTGAAAAGAGAATGATGTTTCAGAAATGTATTTGCACTTAGATCATGTAAGAAGTATTACTAGGGTTTATATGTGTTGTTGATGGCATTCAAACTTTGCACACAACTTCATGTCCCCGATAATGACAACATGCATGTTGGTATCCAAATGTAGACACCAAATTTGTGTCTTACGACCCCTTGTGACCCGCATCTCATCTCGCAATCTAACCTCACCACCTAAACCTTACACAATTATTTATTAATTACCTTATAATTGATAAATCCACATCACCTTACCCGCCACCTCACTTTGCCACCTCATCATGACCTAACCCTAACCCTAAACTAACCTAATTAGGACCCATGACTTGGTCTAGACTCACATCCATAACTAATGCCTCCTTACTCGCACCCAAAGCCGACCTTCTAGCCACTTGACCAAGCCCGCAACTGATCTCTCGGGAGAAAAGTAGGGAAGGTGGGCTATTTTACTAAAAATAGCCTACTTTTTCCTTACCGATGCCGGTTCCTACTCGACCGCCGTCGGTTACGCAACCGCCATCGGTTCCCTGTAAATGGGCTCCCCAAACCAAAACAACAGATCGGAATTTCATTTTGGGGATCAGTCGAAGGATTTCTGGATCAATAGAGAGCATTGCGAGCGAGGAACAGAGTCCAGATCTTCACTTGACAGAGCAGAGACGAGTGAAGAAACCAGAAGTGCTTGCAGTAGAGGATATCAACTTGCATCTTCGCCAAAACCAGTAAGTCATATCTTGCATGTCCTCTGTTATAACATTTCTTCTGCTCTGTGAATCTCAGTCCTCCTAAATCCATTTCTGAATCCACTACCCAACGTGCCATTGAATCTAACTGTTATCCTTTTACTTCTAATCATCCCATTTCCTAATATCATCCATAAACCAGCCTTACAAAACACCATAGCTACCAAGAAGATCCTAGAACCCACCGGTATCGGTTATCAGTAACCGGCATCGGTTATCGATGAATCAGCATCGGTTCCTCTCCGATCAAAACCAGAAACACCTTTCCCTACCTAGTTTAACGAAACAATTTAATTGATATTTTGCAGTCTTTTGTGTTAATTCATATTAGCAGGGGAACTGACCACCTTCGAAAGGAAGTTTTATATTTCCTGGGCCCAAGGCAGTTCCCTCATTTATTGTCTAATTAAAATCCTGTGGTCTTGTGTTCTTATTTGCAGGTAGTCCTTCCAAGACAAAAAGGAGTTCTTCGCAGTCAGCCTGATCTTTCTCTACGGTACGCGCACACCATCTCGACATTCAACAGGTATTCCTCCTAACCCTAACCTCATCTGTTTCTAAAAGGAATGAAAGGATAGAAGCAACTCTATTCCCAGAAGCCGAAACATTCCGAGCGAAACATTTTGGCACGCCCGGTGGGACCCATTTTGGGTTTCTTTCTCTTGTTTATTTTCATTTTAGGAAATATATTTGCTGTTGCTGCTTTTGTTGTATATTTTCGTAAAGAATTTGTCTTGCTTTCCTAGTTTCGCATTAGTGAAAGTCATCTCTCTTGCTTCATCGAACATAATTTTCGATTTGGGTTTAAAACACATGCATTGCATTCCTGCTTGTTGTTCTTCAATTCTAGTGAACATAGATTAAGTAACAGGTCATACACGTGGGGGTGATATCCACGGTATTGACAGGAAATTAACCCTAGTTTCACTACACAACACATACCGAATCACTTCACCATTAACACAACAGCTCAAACATCCCCCCTTTTCCGCGGTATTCCTCCGCCCGATTGAGGTAACCTTATAAGCCAAAACAAACTTGACATTTCCCCTAGGTCTTGTTGTTTAGGATTCTGACATCATCTTACGTCTAAAGGCATAAGCCCACGATAACTAAAATTAACCCTAGGATTAGTCTCTGGATTTGCGTGTGCATCTTGCTTGTTTTCAAATTCTGTTTTCTCTGTCATACTTTGTCTTCTGTGATCAATAAGTTGATAAATATACTCAACGTTGCTAAAAATCAAATTAGCAGCCTTTTATATCTTCTTATCCTAGACTTTTGACACCGGCATCGGTTAAGGGACCGACGTCGTTTTCTCTGTGACCGACACCGGTTAGTAAACCGATATCGGTTACTGTCTTCATCAGCCCCTGACAAACCAGCAACTTGCCAAATTCATCATTCTGAGGTTGTTTTTGTTCTTGATAGATTGAAACTTTCCTGTGTGTTCTTGTCCATGGTTGTCATTACTCGGAAGCAAGCCGCCGCCATGGTTTCACATGCCTGCTCTGTGTCTTTGCCTGAATCACCCCCTTCACATTCTATAGGGAACCCTACGGATACCAGTGAGATCCCCCAAATTCCTGTAGGAGACAAGGACTTTGCCAAATTTCTGGATGCTAATCCCAGCCGTTGTAAGATACTATTTGTCTCATGCCCCGACCGTATGCTGATGGTCGCTCCTTATTGGCATGCCTATTAGTATAGCTGCTCATTTAGCTCCCACTCCTCCTGATAACACTGCCTTACTTCCTGCATCTCTAGCCCCGTCTCCCAATCCGACGGCTTCAGAGGTTCATACGACCCCGATTAGCTTTCCTTTGGTTAATCTTGGACCCCACGTATCGTTACCACCAACTGCCCTACCTCATCTCTCTTTCGGACCACTCCATTCATGACTTACTCTCGCCACCTATTCACACGAGCTTTCCTTCTCAAGCTCCTCCTACCTTTTCATTCCCATACACGTATCCAAAGAACCTCAACACCTTATATTGGACATCCCTATTCGTGGCACCATCATCTCATCCAAACATAGATTTCATCAAACAAATGATGGAAAAAATGCAAAACACAGGAGGCTTCTGTTTGGGAAGTCGTAGCGCTGACATACGAGCAAGTTTGTCGGGAGCCCATTCACCCTTCTGTCCCCCTTCATTCATATCCTCCTCAATGGGAGTTGCCAAAATTTACTTGTTTTAACAGTAAAGAGGATCCTCAACAACACTTGCGATCATTTAGACATGCTTGTTATTTGATTGCCCATGATGACGCCTTGTTACTCCGCACCTTCCCCATGTCCTTATCAGGACCCTCCTTGGAGTGGTACAGTGCTTTAACCCAGCACTCGATCTTCTCTTTTAACCAACTAGCCCAATCTTTCTTGGATCATTTCTCCATTAACATTGCCAAGAAAGTATCTATCACCGACCTCTATGCCATCCGACAATTTGAAGATGAATCTATCGCAGATTTCGTTGGACGATGGCGGGGCCTTATCAACCAACTTACGTATGCCTTGCCTCAAACCGAACTTATCGAACTATTTACGCGGGCCTGCGCTAAGCACATCTCCCCTACCCTCCAAATTCAAACTTTCCACACATTCGACGAGGCCTTTACCATGGCTCGGAAACTAGAAATTCGAGCCTTAGAAGAAGAGAAATTGCGGTTGCGTAACAAAAACCCCAATTTCTGAACTCCTGATTCTACCAACAAGCCAAACACCACCACTCCTCACGCGTCCACTTCTTCTAAATCAAAAGGAGTTGTCCACGCGGTAATGGTCAAATCTCAAACACCGTCCAATACTCCGCCGAAAACCACTTATAAGTACAAGGCCGAGCCCACCAATTACACTCCCTTGGGAGAAACTTATGGCGTCATCCTGGAGAAATTGCTCAAAGCTGGGGCTATCACCTTGCCCCCTGTTAAACCTCACTCACGGGTTTGACTCCACCCGCAAATACCTTCCCAGTACAAAGAAAATGACTTTTGTAACTTTCACCACGTAAAAGGACATAGTCATGAAAACTGCAAGATGTTGAAAAACATAGTGCGAGGAAATGGTTGTACGAGGGATATAACCCTCGATAATCCTAACACACCCGCTAACCGAAATCTGAAAATTTTCAACAAGCCATTCCCGAATCACTCGTCCAACAAGATGCGTAAACCAAGATATCTTAGCCGAGGAGAGTGTTCTTGAGATCCATGCAGTCTTCGATTCTCAACCAAAACCCTCTATTGAAATTTTTTTGAATCAAGCCTCTCCACCAATACAGGAGTCTGAACCTCCTTCACCACCATCAAGCCAAAGTGAAATCATTCCTTTACCCATAGAAGAGTTAACTGCCCGGACTTCTCTTCTCATCGACGAGTCTTCTTACACCACATCCCTACAAGACTGTGAGCGGATGTTATCCAATTTATCTATTTCCCAAACGTCCCCTTCTACCGCTCTTGCTGCACAAGAGGAAGGCTTACCACTCCTTTTGACATCCTTAGACGAGAAATCTCTTACACTGACATCACCACATTCTTTAAACATGACAGATCCCCTCAAACACGCCCTCCTACCTATTAGTCCCTCATCACCTAAATCTTTTCAACAACCGGTGGACCTCTTAACATCTATTGATACAGTGCCTCATCTACCTCCTGTGTCACACCCGCAGTGGACTGGAATTACAACCCACCTTTCTTCCGTACAAAAATTACAAATCACACCTGGAGACTGTCATTCCACAGAAGATAGACAGGCCCTATGGGAACGTTTGAGTACCCCTTTTTCTACTCAAATGCAAATGACTGATCCTGATGTCTCCACCATATACCCGAAGTGTTTACAGAAGCTTAAAATGCCCCTGTTCTCACCTTCACCCCCCTCACCTCTACCAAATGCCTCGTCCACTTCTATCAACTTAACCAGATCTTCCCCTACACTTGGGACCTCACCAATGACCAGTCTAACGCACCCGCCTAAGCGACTTGATCTATCCAAAAATAAATCCGTCCCGCCACCTAGGAGACAAACTCAATCCGTGCCTCTATCACAATCAAAACCATCATCGTCATACCTACCTTCCATATTGGGACCCCATCCCTCTACCTTACATCAATATATCATACCTCCTGCATTTTCTTCAAAACAACCTACGCCTTCCGCACCTATACAGAAATTCTAGGGTATAGCAACACCGTCACTCTGCGTATCCTGTCCACCTATCGACCCTAAACAAATTCCATCATCAAAAGATTTGTTTTCGGTCACTCCTATTTCCCCGTGGTTGTTTTCTGATACCACATCATCTGCGGCCTCATCATCCAACATAGCTTCTGTACCAAAGAAATCACGTTTAGTGAAAACCACGTATCAACACCCCTCGGCTAAACCACCACCCGTGCGAACCAATCATGCCCAAACATTACCAAAACCCGCACAACCAATACCCTCATCCTCTTCCGATTTTGACCCACTCAAAGGATCTTACGCCAAAATCCTTGCTATGTTGGTGGAGAATGCCACCATTTCCCTACCTCCACTTAGACCTTATGACCCATCTAAACCCCGACCTATGGGTTACGATGAGTCTAAAATCTACGCTTATCACCGCACACCAGACATGATGTGGAGGGATGCAAAGCTCTAAAACCATCCTTCATCAGTCACCTCTCCGGATAGAAAGATTAAGAAAGACAACTTACGAAGGGAGAGACCTTTAGTTTCCATTCCCTCTCCTATACCATCTATCCCCTCCTCACCAAGATCTATCATTATTACAACCCCACCTCTTGAAGACCATGAGTTATCCCAACCATCTTCCTCATCTCAGGTCTACGAGATTAATATGATTAGTGTCGCTACTCGAGGGCAGAAAAACAATGGGAAAGCAAAAGAAAACACACCTGCGGCATCTCTTTCTCCGTCAAACATCCCGATTGCACCACCACCTAAAGTGGTCATTCGCGGACCCACCTATCCCGTCTCTAATGGCATTGCCCACCAAAATATGATTAAACAGCTTCACCAATCGCCCATAAAAATGACATTGTATGATCTCATTCAGACTTCTGAATCTCATCGACAAGCTCTCGTTGAGATCCTTCAAGGGATAGAGGTTTTACCTAATGAAACCCTGCCTGTCGCCTCCATTCTAACACCCAATCACGTTGCCTCTCTCACTAAACAGCCCACTACTCCAATCACTTCTGTCTCTATACCACAAGCTGCTGCAGTCAGTTTCTCTGAAGATGAAATTGTCGACTTTGGTACAGAAGACCCTGACCCTGCCCTTTTCATCTCCGCTTACGTCCGGGACATTCGAGTACGTCGGGTTATGATTGACGGGGGCGCTAGCCTAAACATCATCTCTTCAAAAGCCTTCCAACAAATGAATATCCCTTCTAGTTGCATGTGTGCCAACCCCATCATGTTGCGGTCATTCAATGACGCTATTACTTCTACCTTAGGCACCGTGATCCTCAACATTCGGGTAGGACCACGTACTTTACCCGAACTCTTCTATGTCTTGGAGGGAGAGTTCCAATATAATATATTGCTGGGTCGTCCTTGGATCCGAGCCATGGGATGCGTCCCCTCAACATTACATAGATGCATAAAATTTGAGTACGAGGGAAAGTCCTACACCGTAAAAGCTGACCCTCCCCCCTTTAAAACCTGCAATATGTTATACCGCCCTAACGATGTGCTTATACCAATCAAGACACCCATACATTCAACCCAACCATCCTCCTCAAATGTACCTCAACCATCCACCTCAACCGCGCCTACGCCTTCAACTGATGAAACCACCATCGCAAAAACCACTTCCCTTCCCGCATGCTAACATTCCAACCCCGATCCCTTAGTAGATGTTTTTCATGCCTTACGCCGTGGGAGTACCGCCTATATAACGTTAGTTCTTTCCCTACCCCAGAGTACGGACAATTACATGCACATCCCACCTATGACCGTCGTGTGGGGGAGGTAATCTCTTACGGACCACCCCATTGCCGCACTAACCTAATGTATGGGGGTGTTGACGCATCCTCCATTACCCCTGAACCTCCTCTTGGTGTGGTTCCTTTCCAATCCGATTTTCAATACTTGACAAATCGTCGTTTCGCCCTCACCTTCTTGACTCGCTGTGCTTGGAAAGGCTTTGGTTTTGGTCTTTACGAACAAGGCCGACATACACTCATTCCCGTGACTACCCGTAAACATAATGATCGTAGTGGTCTCGGTTTTCCCGAAACACCTACACAGGAGACACCTCCTGTCAGCTGTATCCTGGAAGAAGAAGACGTCGCCCCTACCAAACCATCATCACCCACTTTGCCATCATCACCCACAGAATCTATAGACCCTGAATCCATCCCTCCTAACTTTTTTTTTTCATAAATGCTATCTTCATAGGTCCTCTCACTTATCAACGCGATAATGAGGACCCATCTTCTCTTCCCCTTCTGTATCCAGACATGATCGAAGAGGATTCGCCTTTGATTAATGTTGTTGAATGCCAGGATGATGACTCCATCCTCACTTACCTTGGCGCGGATGATTCTTATATTCAACGAGCCTTACCATCTGAAACCCAAACCATGCTGAACGAATCTACCATAGAAATCAACATCCACACGGAGGAGGATCCTCACATTGTGAAGATTGGACAATCCCTTAACACATCAGAACAAGCCGCCTTTACTACCTTTCTCCGTGCTCACAACCAAGCTTTCGCATGGTCTTACGCTGACATGCCAGGAATTGATCCTACCATTGCCGTCCATAACATCACCCTAAACCCCGATTCCAAACTAGTCAAACAAAAATTGAGAAAATGCATCCACGCATTGCTCTCTTGGTCAAAGAGGAGCTCCAACGACTCCTTTCTGTTTCCTTCATCTTGCCTATTGACTATCCTCAATGGATTTCTAACATCGTACCTGTCACTAAAGCGACAGGGGGACTTTGGATATGCACAAATTTCTGGGATCTTAACCTCGCTTGCCCTAAGGATGACTTCCCCTTACCTAGCATTGACCAACTTGTTGATCTAACTGCAGGTCATGAGATGCTCTCTCTCATGGATGGCTTTTCAGGATACAACCAAATTTTGGTTGCCCCTGCCGATCAACACAAAACTGCCTTCATAACTCCTTGGGGAACCTTTTGTTATCGTGTCATGCCGTTTGGCCTTAAGAATGCCGGTGCTACCTATCAGCGGGCTATGACCTACATTTTTCATGACATTATGCACACTATCCTTGAAGATTATGTCGACGATCTTCTCGGCAAGTCTAAACATCGTAGTGAACATCTCGATGTTTTAACCATTATTTTTGATCGCCTGTTACAATATTCATCCGCCTTCAACCGAAGAAATGTGTCTTTGGTGTTCTTTCGGGAAAAATTCTTGGCTTTATCGTCTCTTTGCGTGGCATTGAGGTCGATCCATCTAAAGTCAAAGCTATCCTAGAAATGCCCCCACCCAAAAATCTCAAACAATTGCGTAGTTTACAAGGTAAGCTCCAATCTATCCGACGTTTCATCTCCCAACTTTCGGATCGATGTCAACCTTTCCATCACCTCCTTAAAAAGGATATTGCATTCCAATGGAGCGAAGAATGTCACCAAGCCTTTGAAGCTCTCAAATCCTATCTCTTGCAGCCACCCGTGCTTATCCCACCCCAAGACGACCGCCCTTTCTACCTTTACCTTTCCGCCACCGACCATCTTTGTAGGAGCCATGCTTGCACATCGTGACTCTGAGAATCGCGAACAAGCCGTTTATTATATAAGTCGTACTTTGGTGGACTATGAAACTAGGTACACACATGTAGAAAAATTGTGTCTTGCCCTATCATTCGTGGCCACCAAACTCTGACACTACCTTCTAAATCACAAGACTTTCGTCATCACCAATCTGAGACCCCATCCATTACATGTATGCCAAACCTCATCTGAACCAACGCATTGCCGGATGGCTCATGCTTCTCGCCGACCTCGACCTTGAGTTTGTCCACCAGAAATCAATCAAAGGACAAACCATCGCAGACCAACTTGCAGAAGCTCCTTTACCTGGGGAACAATTTACCAATTTCACATTTCCCGACGAACTCATCGCTACTCTTTCCCTCACGGAGGAGTCGTACCCAATGACCCTCTTCTTCGATGGATCTAAATGCCAGTGCGGCAGAGGAGCCGGCGTTGTTCTCATTCCTCTCGACGCTGAACCTATGCCTCTTTCATTCCGACTCGATTTCCCTTGCACTAATAATACAGCGGAATACGAGGCCCTTGTTCTGGGTCTCCAAGTTGCGTTACACTTAGGCATCAAATCTATCAACATTTTTGGCGACTCTCAATTGGTAGTCAATCAAGTTATGGGTGTCTACCAATGCAAAAACGAGGAACTTCAAAAATACAAACACTACGTGGATTCACTTCTAGCCTTATTTACTCACTATTCTATACAAACCATTCCACGCTCCACTAACAAATTTGCGGACACTATGGCTTGCCTAGCCTCGCAAATTCCCGCCGCACCAACTGACTCTGAATTATTCGTTGTGGTCCAGCAACTTTTACACCATCCTATTCAACCCCGGTAGTTTGTATGATAAATACTGTGTCTACTAGTTCGCAGGATACCTGGTACCACCAATTTCACGACTACCTTACAATCTCTGTCCTCCCACCTGACCTTACTAGTAACGGCAAACGTGCTTTTCTTAAAAGTGTGTCGTGTTATGTTGTCATGGGGGGACTCCTCTATAAACGTGGCTTTGATGGCATCCTCCTTTCTCTGTCTAACTGATGCGGAGGCCACTCATACCATCCAACAGGTCCATGACGGTATTTGTGGTGGACATTTTAGCGGCCTTGCCGTGGCCAAACGAATCCTTCGCCTTGGTTATTATTGGCCTACTCTCAATAACGACTGACTACGAATATGTTAAGCGTTGTGTTATGTGTCAGCAACATGCCAACCTTCAACATACTCCTAGCCACCCGCTCCTGGGTCGCTCGAGATCTTTGGCCCTTCTCACAATGGGGTTTAGACCTTATTGGTGAGATTCACCCGACCTCTTCACAACGTCACCGTTGGATAATCACAGCGACCGAATATTACACAAAATGGGTGGAGGCTATTCCACTCATTTCAATCAAAAAGAAAAATTGTCGAGTTCATTAACCACCACATTATCTGTCATTTTGGTGTTCCTCATCGCCTGATAACAGATAATGGAAAATCTTTCAAAAACAAGTTGTTGCAAGACCTTTGCGACAACTTTGGTATCAAACTTAGTTTCTCATCACCCTACTATCCACAAGCCAATGGGCAAGCCGAGTCCTCTAATAAAACACTAACCAAAATCCTCATGAAAGTTGTCAATGAATCCGGAAGAAATTGGCACGATCACATCCCCTTTGCCCTTTGGGCTTATCGTACTAGCATTCGTACCTCTACTAATGCCACACCTTTTTCTTTGGTATACGGTACCGAGGCTGTTTTGCCTCTCGAAATACAAATACCCTCCCTTAGAATATCTCTTCAGGATATTCTCACCAACGATGATTTCCGCCAAGAGCGGTTAGCCCAATTGGAGCTTCTTGACGAACGCCGTCTTACAGCTCTTGATCACCTTCAAATCTATCAAAAACACATTAAACGTGCTTATGATAAGCGACTTCATGAGCGTACCTTTAAGGTTGGTGATCTTTTCCTCAAAGAGAATCAACATGTAACCAAACTAGAAAAGAGCAAACGTGGAAAATTTGCTCCCAATTGGATTGGGCCTTATATAATCACTCACACCTATGGATCTGGTACTTATCGTTTAGCTTCGCTTAATGGTAAACCTGAGCCTGAACCCCTTAATGCCTTGCATCTTCGACCATTCTACTATTGAAATTAGTGTTATATCACTTCTTATCTACCTGTCGCTCGTCCCTTGAGCTCACTTACCACTACATACACTTTGTTTCCTACACCTCATAATAACAATCAAGCTCACATAGTTTGATTCTCACCTCCCCTTGATGATGCCTTCCCCTTTTTAGTCTAGTCCATGACTTCAAAGTATTAAAATAAGCCGTATTCTTATGGGATTTTCTTGAGTCAAACTTCCTACTAAACTAGATGCTTCATGCCAAAAGAACATCTAGTCATCTAAATTAAATATAGACTGCTCCCTCGAAGGACAGCTATATTCCGAACTATTGCTTTGCTATTATATATGAGCTCGATCCCCAGAAGGACAGCTATGCATTGAAACCATATCTCTACTATAAATAGACTGCTCCCTCGAAGGACAGCTATACACAGTCAGCCTTTATCAGAAGCTTCTCGCATTGATCAGCTTCGTGAAGACCTCAAGAATAATACAATCAATATCCCTTGTAGACTTCCCGCATCGATCAGTTTACATTCAATAAAATAAAAGCCTCATTCAAAAGAACTTTTGAGTCATGGACTTGTCTATTTAGGGTAGGTTCTCTTTCATCAGAACACTCACTTTGTAATAAGTTCTCTGCACCTCAGCTATACCATCCACCTCACCTCACCATTTGTTTCAACTCAAGGGACGTGACGTACACCTGATATATTGTGATCATACAACTCTTTTCACCTATTGACTTCTCGTCTATGCACGGTACCTAGGGCTCCAAGCTCATTCTACGTGGTGTGGTTTGTTTAGCTCTCTTCATCTACGGAGCACTCTTTCTGCTTTGCCTCGCATCTAGGATTGTGTGTTGACCTTAATCAGGACACGATTCCCTACTACTTGGGTAGGCTAACTTCCGCTTCCCTCATACCTTTTACAACATCACCAATTCATTACCAACACCATCAACCTTACCTTTACTAATCTTAATATTTTTACCAACCAACCAATTGCCTAAACCGTACCAAATTGCCTGAATTCGCCTCTCCCTGATCCTAAGGGAGAACTACATCGGCCCGAGGCCCCTCCTTGCTTTGTGTGCAAAGGGCTATGTAGGAAGCACTTCGGAGACATGGGGTCTCCCAAGGTTAGCTCGACCATCCCCTACCATAACCTATCATGTGTGGTAAATATAAATATTTTTGTGTATTTCTATTTAATCACATTCCTCTTTTATCCTTTTTCAAAACACCAACAGTCAAAACGAAAGCATTCTTATTATCATCATAACTCAAATCAACATATATATTCAGTCTTATTTAGATGTTAAACAAATACATCTCCTCTATCATCGACACGCAGGTCGGCATCCTTATTTATTCTTATACCTTGCTAACATTTATTCAGACCCTCACGCCTCATCCCGAACTAGGTGATGATCGTGATCGTCGACCCCTCTCGCCGGGTCTCTCTATCCTCAAGGGTACCACGGCTATTGGTACCGCCCACTGATCTACCAATCTCTCCTGTAACATATGAATATGCCCTCTCGCATGAAGGACTCCAGCCTCTAGTCTCTCCGCCCATGACTCCATGCAACCGCTAACAAACCTCTTGTCTCATTCACTGCGTTTAGAGCTGCTTTGAACTAAATGCTGCCGCAGACGATCCTCTCTACTACTATAATCACGGCTATGTCGGGACAATCACGTATACCTCGCAGCTCCGCTTCCCACCATAATGTATAGGCCTCTCTGCGTTCCCGCATCCATTATCTCTGTGATCGGGCCGCTACCTCTTCCGGCCCTTACGGAGGTGTTGGCCGGGAGGTGAGAATACCGCCTCGCATCGATCCTCATATACGGTCTATAAGCCGGGGTATATCTGCACAAATCAAATTGTCGCCACACGCGATCTATAGAATCCTCTCATACTCACCCGGCTTTGTGCCCCTGCGATCCACATCAATCGCTCTACACCCTCAACTCCTCGGCTATGTTCTCTGTTACCATATAGTTTCCGTATGGCCTCCAACCAGATGTCCACAACCATCACTCTCTCCCATACATGCCTGTAATACTCAATATCACCCGTCACGGCTCGGGATCGGCCTCTTGTTCTGTCTGGACCCATCATCTGAATCCCAACCTCTGCACTCCGGTTTCTCCCGACTGGATGGGTTGGCCTATTGTTCGCACACAAACAATGTGCTCATAGGCCCAACAGATGTAATACGTATGAAAATCCAGCGTCGTCTGTGATTTCGCCTACTGAGCCCATAAACCCCTCGTATAGCTCCGCCAATATGCGAGTGCCCATGAAAACGTCACATTCCTTTCTACCATCTCCCAGATAACACACATCAATGCCTTTGGAAATCTTCCTCCTTCTACCCTCGGTAATGCATAATACCCTACCGCTATCATTAATATCACTGCTAACTTTGTCTCCTCAGGGTGTGCTACATACATTACCCCATACGTAAAGGATAAACCTCGGCATGTCAAATCTCGGGCGTACGGACCAAATCTTTTGTTGTTATCGCTCCCCGTGCCGCACTAGGTAGTGCCTGATATACTGGTTCTCCTATAATAGGGAGTCTCAAAATCCGAAACACATCTTCCAATGTTACTGTCATCTCCCCTGTTGGCAGATAAAAGGTATTTGTCTCAGGATTCCATCTCTCAATCAATGCCTGCAACATAGCATGGTTCCGTGCAATTCGTGAATAATAACGGATTCCACTTAACCCCAAACGATTTATCAATGTCCATTCCGCTGGTGTTACATCCGCTCGGATCCGTGACAACAGTGCTGGCACATTATCATTCATCCTCAACCCTGCCTCTGCCTGCATACACCAAAACAACAAACAACCATTCAATCCGTCAGGGTTTTTCAAACATTCTGGAAATTCCTCCAGTAACCGGTATCGGTTATACATAACCGATATCGGTTGAGTAACCGATACCGGTTCTCCCTAACCGCTACCGGTCACTGTCAATTACATACATCTTGCCTAAAACAACCACCTACGACAATAAATTGCTCGTTTATTCCTCTCTGTATACACAGACATACCCGAAACCCTTGATTACCTACCACGTAACACTCACCTCATTTATAACTCTTGTTATCATCTTTTCTTTCTCATATCTACCCACATACTCTCCCCCATCTTATTCACAAAACATGCAAAAATCAAATCACAACCAAAACATTTACCTCTGGGGTTGCAGTAGCTTGAGGTGGCCCTTGTCTTCCCTCTTGTCCCTGCCTGCTGGATGTTTCTCCTCGTCCTAACCATTTGGCCCGACCCAAGGCCTCAACCTACCTATTCGGCCCGACCTAAGGCCTCAACCTACCTATTCGGCCCGACCTAAGGCCTCAACCTACCTATTCGGCCCGACCTAAGGCCTCAACCTACCAATTGGCCCGACCCAAGGCCTCAACCTACCTATTCGGCCCGACCTAAGGCCTCAACCTACCAATCGGCCTGACTTAAGGCCTCAACCTACCAATCGGCCCGACCTAAGGCCTCAACCTACCAATCGGCCCGACCTAAGGCCTCAACCTACCAATTGGCCCGACCCAAGGCCTCAACCTACCCATTCGGCCCGACCCAAGGCCTCGCCCTACCCATTAGGCCCGACCCAAGGCCTCGCCCTAACCATTAGGCCCGACCCAAGGCCTCAACCTACCTATCCGGCCCGACCCAAGGCCTCACTCTACCCTTATGACCTGACCCCGGGCCACCGCCCAACCACTTGGCTTGACCCAAGGCCGTATCACTTCACTACCATACCCATAATCAACGTTTTATTTTATCCATCCATCATGTACCTTTTGTGCAATCGAGCTCACTGTTCATGTTTTAGCATGATTAGGGTCCTTGACTTGATCTATCGACCAACTTTGCCTGAGACCTGGACCGTGACGCGTTTATCTCAACCAAACCAACCATTTGGTACTGCCGAACATGCCTAAACGTTCCTGTACCTCACCTGTTATATACCCTGGAGCTACTTCCTATGCCTTGGATACCAGGATTATATCACCCTTGTTTGGATAAACTATCGACCTTTGCCTACACATTGCTGGTTTGCTTGTCAAATCATGTACCCTCGTCGTACTATTGCATTTCAACATGCGTCTGCTTCCTTGGACCTACCCCACCACCTTACCATCATCTCTACAACATGTACCCTTTATCAACCCTATCCCTGATTTCCCGTTCACTCAATCGGCGATAGATTTGAGGGGGATTACCTACATCTTTAACATGAGAAACCACTTCATATTATTGTCCGCGCAGCTTTACAGAACAAGCTACACGACAATAAGGGGCTAATGTAGACACCAAATTTGTGTCTTACGACCCCTTGTGACCCGCATCTCATCTCGCAATCTAACCTCACCACCTAAACCTTACACAATTATTTATTAATTACCTTATAATTGATAAATCCACATCACCTTACCCGCCACCTCACTTTGCCACCTCATCATGACCTAGCCCTAACCCTAAACTAACCTAATTAGGACCCATGACTTGGTCTAGACTCACATCCATAACTAATGCCTCCTTACTCGCACCCAAAGCTGACCTTCTAGCCACTTGACCAAGCCCGCAACCCGATCTCTTGGGAGAAAAGTAGGGAAGGTGGGCTATTTTACTAAAAATAGCCTACTTTTTCCTTACCGATGCCGGTTCCTACTCGACCGCCATCGGTTACGCAACCGCCATCGGTTCCCTGTAAATGGGCTCCCCAAACCAAAACAAAAGATCGGAATTTCATTTTGGGGATCGGTCGAAGGATTTACGGATCAATAGAGAGCATTGCGAGCGAGGAACAGAGTCCAGATCTTTACTTGACAGAGCAGAGACGAGTGAAGAAACCAGAAGTGCTTGCAGTAGAGGATATCAACTTGCATCTTCGCCAAAACCAGTAAGTCATATCTTGCATGTCCTCTGTTATAACATTTCTCTCTGTGAATCTCGGTCCTCCTAAATCCATTTCTGAATCCACTACCCAACGTGCCATTGAATCTAAGCTGTTATCCTTTTACTTCTAATCATCCCATTTCCTAATATCATCCATAAACCAGCCTTACAAAACACCATAGCTACGAAAGATCCTAGAACCCACCGGTATCGGTTATCGATGGCAAGAATCGCATCGGTTCCTCTCGATCAAAACCGAGAAAACCGACCTTTCCCTACCTAGTTTAACGAAACAATTTAATTGATATTTTGCAGTCTTTTGTGTTAATTCATATTAGCGAAGGACCACCACCTTCGAAGGAAGTTTTATATTTCCTAGGCCCAAGGCGGTTCCTCATTTATTGTCTAATTAAAATCCTGTGGTCTTGTGTTCTTATTTACGGGTAGTCCTTCCAAGACAAAAAGGAGTTCTTCGCAGGTCGGCTGATCTTTCTCTACGGTACGCGCACACCATCTCGACATTCAACAGGTATTCCTCCTAACCCTAACCTCATTTGTTTCTAAAAGGAATGAAAGGATAGAAGCAACTCTATTCCCAGAAGCCGAAACATTCCGAGTGAAACACCAAATTTGTTCTCCCTTTCAAGATGAGAAGCATCATAGATTCGACATGGAGCTTAGAGACAGATAGATCATAATGTGTTTCATTTTATAGCCGGGGATGAGATCTAACTAGCCCTTTGTCACTCAAATTTGTGGAGAGATGGATAGCACCTTCAAGAGGATTTAACCTATCCTCACTACTTTAGGTTGTGCCTTTCGACCAAGGTGAGAGGACCCGTAGTGTAACCTTTGTTTGATGAAGGAGATGGAGATATCCTTCTTTTGCACAAATTTTATGAAGAAAACCTTGGGAAAGTATGATCAATACTCCATAATTTAACTCTCAAGAGTTGTCACTTCTAAAAGATGGAGATACTTTCAAAACAAGGCTAAGGTTACTAAAGACATTATGGGATCCTAATTGTTCTACATGTTTTAATAAATAGGTTTTATTCCTTTGTTGATATACAGGGAAAACAGGGGTAGTTTAGGATGGATTCATGGTTTTGAATAATTTTTGTTGGAGATTGAGAAGGATAAAATTGATTATACCAGATCTTTGAGAGACTTCACAAAAATTGGAAAACTAAATGATAAAAATCTTCAAAATAGCTAAGATATTCCTTCAACGAGAAGGTGTGCTTCAATGGAGGCCCATATCCACATGGTTTCACATAATATTTGAGAATATATCATGAAATATTGAGCTAAAAGACTCAATTAAATGTTAAAGACCCCTAGTTCCTCATGCCTAAGATACACTCAAAGTCTTACAGACAATATTTATCAACAAATGATAGTGAAGTGATTTTAAATTGTTTATCTCATCACAAGATGAAGGCTCTTCTTGAAATGAAATTGCAAATGCCACTAAATTATCATAGGGACAAGATCCTGTGTGATTCAGAGGGAATTTAACAAAAGATTGAAATAGGAATGATAAAAACTACTTACAGAAATTCTGAAATAAAGAAGACACAAATTCCTCCAAGATTGACACATATTAACTCAAAATTGATTAAATTCATCAGTAGGGGAAATTTTCTTTGAACATTCTTAGATATTTTTCAATGGTTGTATACTCATAACCAACTTGATATGATTAAAATTTAAAACACAAGATATTAAAAGGTTTCTTAGATTGGTCTCTCGAAAGATGGGCTCTCTCAAAATTTTCTCTTAAGAATTCAAACCTCGACCACTTGCAGAGTATTATCATTGCATTTATACATTTGCAAGAAAGAAGAATATTTGAGGGACCTTTTCTTGTTACCAATTTTCCTTAGAAACTGATGTTTAACAAGTTCACATCTAAAATTTGCAAGTTGGACCAATTATGAACTGATCACATTTCTCAGACCCTCGACTAATGACTAGGATGCCATGCCATAACCTTTTTGACAATCCTTTTAATCATTCTGATTTTGTCATGTGAGAAATCCCCATTTTAATCATTTTTCGAGGCTCTGCACAGACTAGATCTGATAGGAAATCCTTTTCCGCTCTCGAGGAAACACCTTTTCCATCCTTTGTGCAACAACCTTCATCACGTCATCCTTTTCCCTCATTTTCCTTTGTAACTCTATCCTGCATCTTGCTTCTCTGGTAATTCACGTTTTTGCAAGTGCCTAAGAAATTCCAACTTCAAAATATCAACCTTAACAATCCTTGGAATCTCAAATTAAGTTCTAAATCCATTCAATGGCACTTTACAGACAAAAATGAAAAGGAATTATATCAAAACATGATGAAAAAAAAGTGTATTTTCATCTCTAGGAGGCTTGGAGCAAAAATGGTAGAAAAAAAGACGTAATGCATAGCAACCATTGATTTTACCCCTTCTCTACTTTATATTATAGCCATCCACGTGTTTGCTTCACACAATTGCAAAGGAGAAGTATACGGGAAAGTATCCAAACAAGCGTGGGCCTTCCACATGCCCTGGCCCAAGAAAAATGCATTTTGGCATTTGAAAAGTCTCAATAAAAAGGAGCCAGTGGAAGCCTCCACGTGTCTTAATGGCACATTTTGAGATGGTCCCCAAAAGAAGATACCTCAAACAAGAGCGGACTCAACACGTGTATTATTCTAGTAGAGTTGTTTAAAAAAACATTGAAGGATCAGCAAAAGGTGCCATGTGTCTAGGGTCCGAGACAGTTTTCCTTGGCCGTTGAAAAGTCCAAGCAAGGGAAAAGTGAGCGAAGCCTCCAAGTGTCCTCATGGTGCTTCTTCAAAATAAAATTTAGTGGCTAGTACCCAAACAGGCGTAGTCCCTCCATGTGTCCAAGGCCTTAGAAAATTGCTTTGAGAATTTTAAGTATAGAGCGGAGTTGACAGAAGCCTCCACATGTCTCCTCGACGTAACTCCAAGGTCAAACCAAAAGGTGAATTTTCATATGAGTGCCATCCCGCCACGTGGACAAGATTTGAGTTAAATCGAACCTTAGAGTTTTAAAGTTCCCCTCCGAGCCTCATTCAACTAGAAAGGACCACATTTCCATAGATGTTGAGATGTAAATTTAATGGGGAAACACACCTATCAAACTGTAAAATGTAAGGAAATCATCATTTGCGCACGAAATGAATCTTTCTTTAGGAAAAAGATTTTAGAAATGATATAAGTCCCAAATATGATCCTATGAACCACATCCAATCATGTTTCCATAGCTACTTGGGACAAAAATGACAGGGAAAACAAAATGTGACCTGTAAAATAGAAGGAAGGAAAAAACCGAGTTTACACCCAAGTTATAAATATTTTCATATGGATAGAGGAATGAAAAAAATTATAGTATTTTAAGTGATCCTCAACCAAGGAAGGAAATAATCATGGTAACCAAATGAAGGACAGAGCTTTCATACATCAATACAGGAGATATAAAACATGACAGAGCTCACAAACTGAAGAATTTTAAGGACAAACATGGTGAGACCAAATTGAGCACAAACATGCTCAAAAACACAAATTTCTCTATCGATCTACCTCCAATTAGATATTTCCATGTACCCATGGATAATGGAGCCAAAATTTGATGAGGAAGAAAACACCCATTATTCACGATTGTGGAAAATGTAGAGAAGAAGAAAAATTCACCATTTCACCCCGATTTTTCAAATTTTTTTCGCGAACCCGGAATTGAAAACAATACAAGGTTATACAATCCACCTCCATAAAAAGATTGAAAATTTCATTCAAATGAGGAAAATAATAAAATTTTCACGCGTCTAGATAGGAAAATGGAAAATTTATCAAAACGTGCAGACTAGAGAGTTTAAAAAACTTCAAAGCATGAATTTCTCTATCTTTTCAGGACTTCCAACCTTACTTGAACACTTTTGGAGGTAGGAGCTCAAAATATTCAAATTTGATTCAGAAAATGAGGGGGAATTTGAGGGTGACAACAGTTGGCTCTAGCTTGGGGACATGACATGGACTGAGCATAGTGAAGACATGACATGGGAATCTAGAATCTCAATCTCTAGACCTTGTAATTTGTTGACCAGTGCCTTATCCATTGGGCCTTGCAGAGTCATGTATAAATTCAAGAAAGAAATATCAGAAGAAGGAAACACACAAACACACAATCGGAAGGAAACACATGACATACAATAAAAGGGGAAACAAAGCCACACAATGAAAATGGAAATACACCTAACAATCACCTATGAGGTACAAGGAAGGGGACAACCCACTTTCACTGATGATACAATTTCAAATATTTACCACTCGAGGAAATTCCAGGTCATATTCCATCCAAATATGAGAGAATAAAAGTGTTCTCACCACAAGCTTCATGAATCTGGAATGGGTTGAGCCATAATGAATCAAACTTTCCATGGTTACCTTTTGGTTCTCTTCTCTTGTCCCATAGTAGGATGAAGTCTCCAACTTTGAATTCTCTTTCCTTGGCCTTCTTATCAAAAATATTATTTACTTTCAATTGGTGCTCCTTAATGTGATCCACCACTTCGATTCTATTTTCTTCCATCTTCTCAAGAAAGAGGATCCTCTTGTCAATAGAATCCTTGTATTGACCATCTTCTATTACCACCAATACTTGAGAGTGGCATCTTTATTGTGAGAGGTATTTCTGCTTCAACTCCATACAACAGTTGGAATGGTGACATACCTATTTCCTTCTTAGGAGTGATCCTATCCACCCACAATGTGTCATACAACCTTTTGTGCCAATTCCTTTGTTTCTTTTTCACAAGCTTACAGACAACGGTTAAAATGTTCTTGTTTCTTTATTCAGCCTATCCATTTCCTTGTGGATAGTAGTAAGAAGAATGAGATAGGGAGATTCCATAGCCATAGAAAAACTCGGTTAGCTCTCTTGAAGAGAAATAGGTAGCATTATTTTCTATAATCTTCTATGGAACTCCAAAATGGACTATGATATTCTCCTTGATGAAGTTGCATATTGTTTCAATGTTGGCTTGTTTGGCCAGAATGGCTTCCACCGATTTATTGAAGTATTATGTTTCTATGAGTACATAGGTGTGCCCTGCGCTTGAGTGAGGGTTCGAACACCAATGAATTCTAGCCCCACTATTGAAATGGTTCTTCAATAACCACGACAGGTCTGAGTGGTAACGCAGAAAGTTGAGGTCTTCCATACTCTTAATACCAAAGATACATTAAGAGTATGTTTATACATTGTTCATTGGAGAATTAAGAGTATGTTGATATTGTCTATTACCTGATTTTCAAATACATAATGAATTCTTTGTTAAAATTTAGAGATATATGAGTCGAGAGATGTGGTAATGTATTTCTTGATCTCTTGGAATGTTTCCTTCCCTTTTTTTTTCCATTTGAATTTTTCTTGTGGTTTCATCATGGAAGTGATGTGTTTTGTCAACTCGGTAAACTCAAGCACAAAATGAAAAAGAAATTTCACCTTTCGAAGATCTAATCCTCTCGGGATCAATGTGTTATCCATGTTTGTTCACAATGTGCCCCAATAACTTGCCTTTTGTGACTCCAAAAATGCACTTTTTTGGATTTAGTGATATTCCATGTTTCCTACACCTTGCAAGTATCTACTCCAAGTGATAGATATGATATTCCCTTTTCTTTGAAAATACTTTGTGAGATCATCAAGATATATGATAATTCAATGGTTCATATCTTTGAAGGCCACATCCATCACCCTTTGGAATGTAGCTCCTAAATTGATTAGGCCAAAAGGTATTTTGTTATAGGTAAAAGTTCCCAAGGTGTTGTAAAGGCTTTCTTGGTATGGTCCTCCTTTACCACTTTGATTTGATTATATCCTGAGAATCCATCAAGTAATGAAAGCATTTCAGATCCAGTGACTTCTTACAGGATATGATTGATGATAGGAAGAGGATAATTGTCCTTTAGTGACTCCTTGTTCAAGTTGCGAAAATCTACACATATGCTTATTTCACCATTCTTCTTCTACACTTTGCACAATGTTAGCCACCCACATTTAATGGTGTATGGGAAAGATTATCCTTGTATTAAGCATCTTCATTACCTCCTCCTTAATGGTATCATCAATCTTTGGGTTGTATGACCTTTATTTCTACCTGAAGGGCTTAACACCCCACTTGAAAGGAATTGAGTGATGCATTTCCTTTGGTTGGAAGGATTTGAGTTCATCATAAGAGTAGTCCAAGACATCCGAGTATTTCTTGAGTAATGTAACAAACCCTATTTTTTCTTCAAGAGAGAAACATTCCAATATTGACCATCCTTGGCTCCTCTGAGGTACCAATGTTTTCTTTATCAAAATCAGCTTGGGCACCGAAGATTTCTTTTCTTTCTCTTGAATGAATCTGTCATGTTTTTTAAAGAGGTATTCTAAAGAGACTAGGCCTTTGGGAATTTTGTTCCCTTTCAATTTGATTATTCCCTCATTATTAATCCCTTCAATTCCTTATTTCTCTTCTTTGGGGACTACTTCTTGTTATGGGTTTTCACCTCCTTCAAAGAAGATATTATTGAAATTATCCCTTTTCTCTAAAAATTATAGAATTCGGTTATCATCATTGAAGACTTACCAATGATTTGCATTATATAGTACACTAGGCATGAATACCATTTCAATGGTCACTTTTTCTTTACCAAAAGAAGGATGAGGTGTCATTAAGGAAGCTGACATTGCAAGAGAATCAGCCTTTTCATTCTGTTCCTTGGAATAGCTTCAATGGAAAATGCATCAAAAGATTCAATGCAGTCCCACACTCTATTTATGTAATGTCGAGTCTTGGATTCTTCACCTGATATTGTTGGTGGACCTACTTTACTACAACCTTTGCATCACCTCAGCATCTCATTTTATTGATTCCCATGTCCTCTGTTGCACTCATGCGTAAGAGTATATCTTCATACTCTGTAGTGTTATTTGTATTATCAAATTGTAGCTTGTAGGCAAATGGGTACAACTCATTGGAAGGAGAGTACAATACTACACCAGCTCCCGAGCCTACACTGGAATGACTACCATAAAATTCCATTTTCCAAATTTGATCTTCCTCTTCCTCCATGAGAAGTGGCAAGTTCTCCTCTTTTTCTGATGTGAGGAAGTAGTTTCCTAGCCCATATTTTTGAAAGAGAATGTTAGCTTTCGGATCATCAAACTTTCGTACTGTGAACTTTATCTTTCTTATTGGTAGTAACTTCTTCATCTCACCTTTTACTGGGATAGTTGTAGATGACCAATCCATTTTTATCTCTCCACCTAGGTCTCTGTAGAAACTCCTACTCAATAGCATACCAAAGGATGTTGGGATGTCTACTACCAGTATGGTTAGGAGCACCTTCTTATCTGGAAAAATAGCTAGTGCTACCTGTGCATCTTTGATTCTTCTTACCAATGGCACTTTTTGGATTCCATTGAGTATCAGGTGCCATTTACCTAGGTCAAGGTAAGGCCTAGAGAATTTGTAACTTTGGCTAGCATCACATTGTCTAAGGCTCTAGAATCTATGATACAATTATTTAGTGGAATCCTTTAATGAGGAGTGATAGGTAGAAAGGTTCAACCCTATTGGTTTTAGAGGCACTTGAGGGCTAGCATGTTTTGGAAATGTGGTGTGGATGGTGTGGGTAGTAATTGTTTATAATTAGGACTCAAGGATACATGGTTACCACCATGAACTACATTAATGAATTTTTCAAATTGGGCAAGGTGTTTTTGTAGGTATTCTATTTCTGAGAGCTAGAATTTGGTTTTCATTGCATGTTCCACAAAGTCAAATGGGGTTATGGAGAGTGAGTAATATGTTCGAGGAATAGAGGAAGATTTACATAATAGAGGATTTACTACTTTTGGTGTTGAATTCTCCTTTTAGGTATAGCGATTGTCTTGAAAGGGGGTGAGGGTGTAGCTTTTGATTGAACCTTAGATGTTTTTACAAGAACAACATTTGAAGGAGAATTGTTCTTAGCAATTTTTGAGATGGGAGAAGAATTAGATGACTTACTTGGCATAGTAGCATGATCCTTGGAAACAAATGAGTCTAGTTTTTCTTTCGCCGACTCCATAGAAGTTGGTAATGGTAATACTCTAGTGATGATTTTATTTTGTGTGACCTCTAGAGGAAAATCTTCTTTATTATTCTTATCCTTTACCACAACCCTTGACGATGAAGCACCTTTCCTGGATTATGTATGAGTGAAAATAGCACATGAGAAACTTGAAGCTTCTTCATCATCCTCATCTTCATCATCAACGTAATTAGTTAGGCCATTGTGCATATCAACTTCCTCAACCTCAAGATAGTTTTCATAGTATTCCATATTTTCTTCTTCGATTTCATTAATTTCTACTTCCTCCTCACGGCTCTTTTGTGTCACGATGGAATTGACTATTGGTGCTTGAAGAGCAAGCCTATGAGGAGGTGGAGCAATTCTTGGCCTATCTAGATGGTTCGGTCTCCTTGAAGTATTTCATATTGTGATTTGAGATAGCCTCTTCTTCAAGGCAACCAAGTCATTTTCATTTTTTTGGAACATCGGATCTATGCTGATAGAGTTTGAATTCTTACCCTTTTTCTTTCCATTGGGGCCTTTCACCTTTCTAGAAATGATTAGATCATCATTAGTTTCTATTGCATAGTCCTTGACTTCCCTCAATGTTCTTGGTTGGGGTCTTCTAAGGAAGAAACCTACTTCTGATGGTAAAGCACTGATGAAGAACCTCTTCAAATTATTTTCAAAAGGCACCACATCTTCCGAGATCCTTCTTATCACTCTATCATATCTTGCTACGAAGTCCCTCATTGACTCGTAGGTTTCTTTCTTCATTTGTACTAATTGGACTAGAGATCCTAACAATCTTATATGCTCTTGAACCTGTGTTTGAATGCACTTCTTATATCCTCATGACAGTGAAGAACCTCGGGGTAACATGTAGAACCATTTAGAATATTTCTCTTGAAGTGACTCCACAAAGATTCAAACCGACACATCTTCATCCTCAAGACCTAGAACACTACAAGCGGTGATAAATGTTGGTAGATGCTCTTCGAGGGAATTGAGAACCGTCCCCTCTAAATTTTGGGAATTTTTTTCTAGCCTCTCCGTAGCTCATGGAGTGGTTGAGCAAGATATAGTGGACCATTGTTTCCTCCCCATGGTAAATTAGGCATACGGGCCTCACGACCACATTCACACTCATGATCATGATCCCCCATTATATTTCTATTTATAGCTTCTAACCTTGCTAAAGATGCAGCTTCATTCTTTGCTCTTTCATCTGCCTCATCTTAAAGTCTCTCAATTTCTTTGAGTTGAGCTCTTATTTCTTTTTCGGCTCTTGCATCTCTTTCTCTAGCTTCTTATTCAGGTCTTCATGTCGGTCAGGTCTACAAGGTTCTCATTGATGTATGGGAATTCACTTTGTCTAAAGGATTAGCAACACTCGGTCCCTAACATGACCGGTTTCTTGAAAAGGAAGCCTCTTGATTCCGAGTATCTCTTGTCTCTTTTTAAATTCCTTTAAAATGGGATTAGTTTGTCCCCCTTGATTCTATTTCCGGGTGTATCTTCTATCTGCCATCTTCAAAATCTATGCTCTTCTTTATAGTGTTGGAATTTATCTTTGCCTCTCAAATTCAGCAACGCGTTCTTCTTCAAGGTCTAATATTCTCATGGAAATGAAGTAGTGATTGGAACTTTGTCTATTATGCTAGATAGCTTCCCTTAAATATGAAGCAATGTATTCTTGGATGTGGAAGAGCAATTAGGGTCTTTCAACACTAGGGTTTCCCAAATAGTCATGATTTGAATCCATATGGCTCATATAGCCATTCAAATTCCAAAAAAATCTCTTTTTTTTAAATTTAAATTTTTGACCTTGCGGTCACATTCAGGTGAAGATGCTACAAAAATGCCCCATGATGGGTGCCAAAAACTATTGGCGAGGGAATTTTTCGGGTGGAAAAATTGTGAATTCCTTTCTAATGCTCTGGGAATATAAGTCCCTCTACTTAACCGGTGTAACTATCATGTATGCATGCGTGAGAAAGTGTGGATTTCTGTGGTGGCCTTTTGGTCAAGGATCCAACAAGGGCACTCCACTGACCCTATGGAAAATGCTTGCAATTATCTACAAGGGGGAAATTTTCTATGAAGGTGGGAAAGGGAGTGAGAAAAGAGGTAGGAGAACTAATGTTGCAGGTATAAAATCATATTCCTCAACACATTAGTTAGAAACTTTAACACATGTATTTATGAGAAAAAACAACCCTATAAATGGAAACAAGATAAGATAATATTACGAACTCAAAGTTTCTAAAATATACTCATCAAAAAGGCTACAAAATCCTTCTTTTTGTATTGATGCTTAAACAGAAGTTGTACATAATGTGGGAATGGAAGAAATTTGAGAATGGAGGGAAGTAAAAGAAAATGGCTACCTCCTTTGCTTTCTCTAAGTAAAACACACTCATGAGTTTACAAGATCAATTTCTAACCCCATACAATGGCATGAAGAAGCCAAGAAATATCCTCCAAGAAATAGTTACAACTTCTTTTTAGCAAGAAACGGTGTAAAATTTCTTTTCAATCATTTGTGTCCATTCAGATTCTTGATTCGCAAAGAAATGCCAATGCTGGAAATAACCAGATGTTTCATAATGCATCCATTACACTCATTTTGTAACTTTGAATTTGAACCGTTCATCTTGCCTTTGAAACTTTAAACTAGATTCATCCATGTGGGAGAAATTTACTAGAGCGGGTGTGGAGGATTCCTTTTACATTTTGTGACTTTATAGAGATTTGGCATTTTGGAACATTTTGGCCCGCTCACCCACTTTTGATATGGTCTTGACACGTGGCCTCACTTGAGTGGAGACAGAGTCACAGGCCACTTTTATAATTTTACCTTTTTTCAATGCGGGCTCAAAAACACAAATTGCTCTGCTAGCCCGCCCACCTGCTTTGACCTTTGATGTGGGCTTAATGTTTGACTTTATCCCTTATAGCATGATTGGGGCTATGGGTCACTTTATGCCTTTTATCCCTTTTTAAAAAAGGCTCAAAACCTCAAAGTTCTCCACCGACCCGCTTCCCTGCTTTGACTTTCCAACGGCGGGCCCAAGATTTGAATTTTTCCTTTGTGTTTAGCGGGGTTGCGGGTCACGTTTTAAATTTAAGCCCCTTTAATTAAGAAGGCTTAAATTCTCAAATCTCCCCAATGATCTACCTCCCCGCTTTGACACTTTTGATGCGGGCTCAATAATTGACTTTTTTCCTCATAGCATGATCGGGGCTTCGGTCACTTTATGACTTTTATCCCTTTTTACATAAAGGCTCAAAAACACAAATTGCTCCACCAGCCCACCTCCAATTAGATATGTCCACGTACCCATGGATAATGGTGCCAAATTTTTACAGGGAAGAAAATGCTCGTCATTCATGACTATGGAAAAATGCAGAGAAGAAGAAAACTCCACCATTTCACGCCTGATTTTCAAAATTCTTTCACGAACCAAGGAATTGAAAATAATACAAGGTTCAACAATCCACCTCCATAGAAATATTGAAAATTTCATTCAAATGAGGAAAACAATAAAATTTTCACACATCTACATAGGAAAATGGAAAATTTATCAAAACGTGCAAATGGAGAGTTTAAATAACTTCAAAGCATGAATTTATCTATCTTTTTAGACTTCCAGCTTTACTTGAACACTTTTGGAGGGTGGGAGATCAAAATATTTGAATTTGAATTAGAAAATTAGGAGTGGAATTTTGAGGGTGACAATAAGATGGAAATTCTAAAATTCAAAGGAACCATGTAAAAATGGTCTCCCAAGTAGTCATGTGTGACAAACCTTTATTTTGGCCCCTATAAATGTCTCCTTTCCTTATGTTTTGACTGTAATGGATTGTGCATATTCTAAGGAAAAAAATGTGGCACGTCTTGTCTTCCCTGGCTTGTTTTTACTTATAGTTTATCCTTTTTTGTCGTTGTAATGGATTGCGTATATTTCTTGCATTTAAAAGATCCCTTTTATTGTGTTTCACGATAAAATAGAATGTTGAATGTGTTCTAAATTGTGGCACAACTATCTGTCCCTTTTTTTTCCATTTTCCCTCACAAGAGTGTCTCTCACCCCCTTTTCTCGGTGCCATCACTACCCTTTTAGCTTATGATTTTCTTTTACGCATCTCCTTCTAACCCTAGTCTCTTAGAATGTTCGGTTTCCAGCTTTATTTCATCATTAGGATTAGTTGTAGCAGGTAGTGATAGGAAGATGAAATTACCTTCTCCAAAGGTCCTGTCTCATAGTTCAAGGTCTCATAACTTGGAGACAGTCCCATGCTACCTCAAAATCCTTAAGATGTCCATAACTCAGGGCAGGGTGAGATTTTGAGCTCCAACATTTTTAGCATGCCCAATCCAGGACAGAGATTAAATATCTTTACAACTTCATACCAGCAATTTTTATGTTTTCTTGATGGTATTCAGCCTTTGGAGGCATTTCTTAACACATTTGGTGACTCCACTAACTCAAAAAACTTATTATCTCAGTTGTAGACCATCCTTTTCATTCCTTACATTCTTTTCCATTCATTTTTCCCTTCCATATCTTCCCATTTTCCTCTTTAATGAAGTTATGCAATCATGAATTCATTTCCTTCTTAGGATTCTTATTTGCAACAACAAAACTAGTCCTCTCCATCCCCACAGTTTTAAAATCCTCCTCTAAATCAGTTTTATGAGCCCCATCATGAAGAACATGCATATAACCCACCCCCTTCGACCCATTTGGTTATTCATCTAACCAAAATGTTTATGAAGAACAAGGTTATGCAGGTGATGGTGGAAACTCCATGATGATGCTAATTTTCATAGGAAAATTCAATAAATGGAGGTGAGCATGGTGTAGCTCAGAATCAGATGTTCGATAAAGTAAGTCATAAGTGGTTTAAGGGTCCCTTGTCCATGGGTTGTCCCCATACCAATTTGGTTTAGCTCTGAATAAAAGGTGCATTTTATATTTGAGATGATGCCTAAAATTGCACAGTGGAATAAATAATTGGAGGCTTACCAATCTAGTGTTAGGAAACCCTATCAATGGGGGAACCCTACACTACCATCTTATAGCCCTCCCATTCCTCCTCCCCAACCTATGCCATCTCAACCTATTTTCCATGTTCCTAGATTTTTTTTTCCTTCTTCTATTAAGGATTCCCCTTCTCCATCTTCTTCCCTTCCCCCATCTTCTTGTTTCCACCCTCTTTTTTCCAATCCTCCATCTCCTCCAAAAGAAACTATCCCACCTCCTCCACCATCTAAACTTTTGAAATTCAACCAGGGGTTTAAGACTCCCCTATTTCAAATCAGATCTACATGTACCTGAACTTTATAAAGAACTAGTTTAAAATAATAACGTAATGGAGCTTAACCAAAAGACTAATGGCCGGGTTCTTTCTTACTTGAGGATCCATTCCTCACTAAACAATATTTTGAATCTTTCATGACATCAAAGGTTGAGCTTCATTCTTCTTGATAGCATGATACACATGAAGGCTTAAAGGTATACGTTGAAAAGGATCCAAAAATATTAGATCAAGTTCGTAGATTCAAGGATTGGAGCCATGATTTAGGAGAAAGAAAGGTTTATCACCAATAACCTTTGACATCAACCTTCCAATTTCTAAAAAATCATCTCGAGACAAGTCCCGTTCTTGAAAGTTATGATATATTAGTTAAATAATGGATTGAATTTGAAAGCATATTGGATGAAGAAGTAACCCAACCTCGCTATCTTGTAATTCCTCCTATTTTGATTGAAAATTTGGAATTCAATGAGGTTGAACAAGAAGAATCAAATCATGGGAAGAGAATTTTCCGAGTGAGAAAGATGTTTCAATGGAATGTTGTGATCCTCATTACTCTACCTATTTAGAGACTTATGCATTTTTAATGATTGCAACAATCTACCAAGAATATCTCCGAGATCTTCTACAATTATTCAAAAGGAGATTCATGCCATGGAAAATCAGATCCGAGAGGCTTGGATGAAGAAGATATCATAGGAAGTTTCTTGCTTTATTTTGTTGATAAAATTTCATATCCTTCTTCCACTTCATCCTTATAGGAATTTGATTTTGTGGATGAGTTTGATCTCTCAATATTTATGTTTGTGACGAAGAGGAAATCCATGATGAATCAATTTCCAAATCAGTCATCACAGAGGAGGTAGAGTTTCTTGTAGAAGCATAGAAAATTTTGGATCAACTTACAAGTACCTCTATTCAAGAAAGTTTACAATATGCCTCCATCCATGGATTTGATCTTCAAAATAATGGGAAAATCAAAATATCATCCCATTGGTTCCAAATGATGCTTTCCAAATTAGGTATTTGGCTAGTTTGGAGCCAAAATAAGAGTCTGAACCAGTCATGCTCAATTTATTGCATAAGGAAGAGATTCAAAGAACCAAATTTCAACATCAAAGCCTCTAAGAACTAAATACGAGAGAAAATTGAAAAGGTAGGTTTGTTTTCAGTAGAAGAAGTGTATTGTGCACACTCTACATGTTTCCATTTTGAGCACGTATGATTTTCATCTTTGTACATATTTTTATGTGGTTTGTCACTTTTGCACATATCAGTAGTTTAGGTAGTTTTAAAAGCTCAATCATTCAACCCAAAATATCATCTTGCAAATGAGATCTCGTGCCTATTCTTTGGTAAAATTGTAGTGTTTTAGAACAATTACAAATAAAATCAAAACTCACAAGCAATCAGCTTCAAGAGAAGAAAAAGGAAGATTCAAATTGGTTTGAGCAAGTTTAATGGTAGAATTAGATAGTTGGAGAAATTTTACAAATCATTCAAAGCTCCATAGATTTTGTTAAGTTTAGTTCATGCTCACATGGCTCAGGAGTAATAAAATTTAATTTTAAGATCATTTTTTCATGCTTTTAGCTCCACTTCATGCCCAATGGATACATAAGGCTACTAGTCAAATTTACCAGGAAAATTACCCCTGAAGGTCACCAAATTGTTACCCTACCCCTCGGGTTAATTTGGATAACACATCAAAATGGACTTAGACATTTTTAGCGGGCATGGACGTTTAAACGGATGTCAAATTGCACTTGTCCAAAAGCATTGGTCATTGGATTTCAATAATCCATATAATATTATTTCACTTTACCATGGGTTTGTGTGGAACATAGTGTTTTGCAAGTTCTCTTAACCCATGAAACAAAGTATCTCAATCAAATAATTATGCGGGTTTATCTTAAACCCATAGGACATGTAAAAGCCACACAACAAATAATATCCGTGATGGAATCAAAGGCCGAAAAGTGGTAGTAGATTTATGGTCCAAAGCAAGATAAGTGTTAGAATTCTAGAAGTTTCAAAGTAGATGGGCTCATCTAGACTCCAGATCCCAAGAGTAATCCACAATTAATATTTCGTTGGAGTGCGGGAAGTCGAGAGGTCAAAGGGGATAGGTGGCATATTTCAAAGAGAAAATTTTCTAAGTCCCTTAAGGTTTAAAGTTTTGATGTGAAGCCAAGGAAATATGAAAAATGAGAAGCCCAAAGACACATGAGCAATTTTATTGGCTCTTAATACATAATTTTCAAAAGAGTGTACAAAAATTCCGACAACGCATAAAGGTGTGAAGTTTCATCATTAGCTGATGGTTTGTGGATTTCGAGAGGCGTGTCATCAAAAAGAATAACATGTGAAGTGCGTGGAGCCTTCTCATTGGCTCGCATTCATAATTTTAATTGAAGAATACATAACAGTGAACTATGAAGGAACATGGTAAGATCTCATTGGTTCACATTTCAAAAGGGTCAAACAAGAGAAAAGGATAGTTTAATACCTCGAAGGAACATGAAAAAGACTCATTAACCCATATTTTAATAAAGGTAGAAGGAAAGTAAAGGAAATAGAGGAAGTAAATCCCAAATTTCAAGCCTATAGGAATTGGACAGTGGAAAATAGAAGAGCAAGCACATGTTGGTAGTGGCCAATCCTCGAACTAATTAAAGGTTGCCACGTTTCATAATTCTTGTGCCTCCCAACATGTAAATCTTCAAAAGGCCATATCTTTCAACACAAATATCCTGTTTCACACAGAATGTTTCCATTCTGGAATAGAGTTGCTTCTATCCTTTCATTCTCTTGAGAAACAGATAAGGGTTAGGGCTAGGAGGAATACCTGTTGAATGTTGGGAAGGTGTGCGTGTACTGTAGAGAGATCAGATCGATTGTGAAGAACTCCTTTTTGTCTGGGAAGGACTACCTGTAAATAAGAACGCAAGACCACTAGATTTTAGTTAGACAACAAGTGAGGGAACTGCCTTAGGCCCAGGAAATATTAGACTTCCTTTCGAAGGTGGTCAGTTCCCCATTTAATATGAATTAAAGCAAAATGATAACAAAGAACTACAAGATAATACTTACTGGTTCCTGATGAAGATATAGGTCCAAGGAATGTGGTGGCGATAGTAAGGCTTAGTTGGGATGATCCGGTATTGGAAAGCGAGCTGATGAAGCTATCCTTAGTCTTTTCCAATGCTTGAATGAGGGTGACAATGATCCGATTACTCGATTGCGATCTTGGCTCGGTGCTCTTCTCTGCAACCTTTTCTCTTTTCTTCACTTGTCTTTGTCTTGCAAATGAATTCCAAATCCTTTCTTTTTGGTTGGGGGAGGTCATTAACAGGGAACCAATGGTAGTTACGTAACTGGCGGTGGTCGAGTAGGAACCGATGTCGGTTAGGTCAAAGTGGCTATTTTTAGTAAATCAACCATCTTTCCCTCCTTTTCTCCCAAGGGATCAGTTGTGGGCTTGGTCAAGTTATTATTAGGTTTGTTTTGATGCGGGTGAGGGTGATGAGTCATGGGTGTGGGTCTGGACCAAGTCATAGGTCTTAATTAGGTTGGTTTAGGGTTAGGGCTAGGTCATGGTGAGGTGGCGAGATGAGGTGGTGGGTTTGAAGATGTGGATTTATTAATTATAAGGCAATTAATAAATCATTGAGTGTGTAAGGTTTAGGTGGTGAGGTATGGTTAGGTTGTGAGATGAGATACGGGGTAAAGAGCGTCATAAGACCCAAATTTGGTGTCTACATTTGCCCCTTGTTGTCGTGTATTTAAAGTCAGCACCGACAAAAATAAAAAGTGGTTGCTCCGGTTAAGGGTATAGGTAACCCCCCTCAAATCTATCATAGATTGAGGAGACGTGAAATCGGGGATAGGGTTGATAAAGGATGAATTATGATGAGATGATGGTAAGATGGTGGGTAAGTTCAAAGAAGCGATGCACGTTGAAATGTAGTAGTGCGACCAGGGTACACGAGTTGAAGAGTAAACAGGCAATTCATAGGAAAAGGTCGATAGTTTATCCAAACAAGGTTGATATAATCCTGGTATCGAAGGCATAGGAAGTAGCTCTAGGGGATATAACGGGTAAGGTACCGGAACATTTAGGCATGTTTGGTAGTACCAAATGGTTGGTTTGGTTGAAATAAATGTCACGGTCTTGGTCTAGGCAAGGTTGGTTGGCTGAACAAGTCAAGTATCCTAGTTATGCTAAAAGACGAACATGTGAGCTTGATGGAACAAAAAACTACATGATAGAATCATAAATTGTGGGTCTTGGTCAAGGTACTTAATTGGTGTGGCCTTGGGTCAGGCCGATTGGTTGGTTACGGCCTTGGGTCGGGCTGATTGGTGGGTTGCGGCCTTGGGTCGGGCCGATTGGTGGGTGGTGGCCTTGGGTCGAGCCGATTGGTTGGTTGCGGCCTCTTAGGTTAGGCCAATTAGTGGGTTGTGGCCTTGGGTTGGACCAATTGGTGGGTGGCGGCCTTGGGTCGAGCCGATTAGTGGGTTGTGGCTTTGGGTCGGGCCGATTAGTGGGTGGTGGCCTTGGGTCGGGCCGATTGGTTGGTTGCGGCCTTGGGTCGGGCCGATTAGTTGGGTGCAGCCTTGGGTCGGGCCAATCAAGTGGTTGCGGCCTTAGGTCGGGCCGATTGGTTGGTTGGGCTGACCTTGGTTGGGCCGATTGGTTGGTTGTGGCCTTGGGTCAGGCCGATGAATTCAAAATAAGGCTATTTAGCAAAGCCGGGGGTAGGTGAGGTGGTGAAAAATGGAGATTAGTGGATAAGGGCGGGAGTTAGGTTAAGTAAGTAGGTAACCGATATTGGTTAAAGATAACCAAGATCGGTTAGGTAACCGATATCGATTATCTATAACCGATATGGGTTACTGTGTAAAATTCCATAATGTGATAAAAAACCGGGATTTTATTTATTGATTTGTTGTTTGTTGATTTGATGTATGTAGGTAGAGGCGGGGGTTGATGATGAATGATAGGGTGCACTTTGTTGTCACGGGTCCAAGCGGATGTAACACCAGGCCGAGTGGGCATTGATAAACCATGTGGGGTTAAGTGGAATCGATGTTATTCATGAATCACACACAATCATGCTATGTTACAGGCATTGATTGAGAGATGGAATCCAGAAAAGAATACCTTCTATCTGCCAACAAGGGAGATGACAGTGATGTTAGAAGATGTGTTCCAAATTTTGAGACTCCCAATTACAGGAAGACCAGTGTATCAGGCAGGGCCTAACATAGCACGAGGAGCGATAACATCAGTATTTGGTCTAGCTGCATGAGATTTGACACAACGAGGTTTGACATTCACTTATGGTATAATGTTTGTAGCACGCCCTGAGGCAACAAGGTTGGCAGTAGTATTAATGATAGTAGTGGGGTATTATGCATTACCGAGGGTGGATGGGGAATATTTCCAAAATCATTGATGTGTATTATTTCAAAAATGATAGAAAGGAGCGTGACTTTCGCATGGGCACCCGCATATCCAGGCGGAGCTATACGAGGGGTTTATGGGCATGCGGGTGAAATCACAGAATACACTTTGGATTGTGCATACTTATCACATTTGGGCCTATGAGCACATTGTGTGTGTGTGACCAATAGACCAACCAATCCAAGGAAGAGAGACAGGAGTGCAGAGGTTGGGATTCAGATGATGGGTACAAATAGAGCAAGAGGCAAGATCCGAGGCCATGACAGATGACGTCAAGTATTATAGGTAGATGTGGGAGATGGTGATGATTGCAGATATCCATTGGAGGCCTTACGAGAACTATATGGTGATGGAGAACATAGCTGAGGAGTTGAGGGGTGTAGAGCGATTGAGGTGGATCACGGGACACAGGCCAGGTGAGTACGAGAGGATTCCTCTAGATCATGTGCGGCGACAATTTGGATTTGTTTAGGATATACCCATGGCTTATAGACCATACATGAGGATCGACGCCAAGGCAGCATTCTCACCTCCCCAGTGACACCTCCAGAAGGACCAGAAGAGACAACATCCGATCGCAGGGTAATGGATGCAGGAGTGACAGAGGCTTATAGATTATGGTGGGTAGTAGTGAGAGTTGCGAGGTACACGTGAGAGGGCTGATCATCCTAACATAGCTGTGATTACAGTGGAGAGAGATCACTTGCAGGGTTTAGTTCACAAGATTCAAACGCAGGTGAATGAGACAACGGGATCATGTTAGCGGTTTCACGATCACGAGTGGAGAGACTAGAGGCGAGATTCCTCCATGCGAGAGGGCGTATCCATATGTTACGGAGAGATTGGTGAATCGGTGGGAGGAACCAATAGTAGTGGCACCTTTGAGGATGGAGAGGCCAAGTGAGCGGCATCGACGATCATGGTCATGGTTCGAGATGAGGCACGGGGTCTATGTGAATTTTATAGGGGTAGAAGAATAAATAAGGATGCCGACTGCACGCATCGATGATAGAGAAGATGTATTTGTTTAACATCTAAATAAAACTAAATATGTATGGTGATTTTGATTTTATGATAATAATACGAAATGTTTGTGTTTTGAATGTTTTGAATTGATAAAGGACAAAGGTGAGTGTTATCAATATAAATATATGAAATCATTTATATTCTTAAGAAAAACACAACACATGATAGGTTATGGTAGGGGATGGTCGAGTTAACCTTGGGAGACCCCATGTCTCCCAAGTGTTTCCTACATAGCCCATTGCACAAAGCAAGGAGGGGCCTCAAACCAATGTAGTTCTCCCTCGGACCGGGAGAGATGAATTTAGGCAATTTGGTTGTGTTTAGGCAATTTTTGGTTGGTAAAATTTTGATATTAGTAGGGTAAGGTTGTTGGAGTTGGTAAGGTATAGGTGAAGCAAGGGTTAGCTTACCCAAGCATAAGGAACCATGTCTGATTAAGGTCAACATATAATCCCAGATTCGGGTAAAAGAGGCAAAAATGTCCCGTAGTTGAAAAGAGCAAAACAAACCACGTATTATCGTAGGATGAGCTTGAATCCCTAGGTACCTTGCATAGGCGAGAAGTTGATAGGTGAAAAGAGTTGTATAATCACAATATATCGGATATACGGCATGTCCCTTGAGTTTTGTTGTTTTGAAGAATGGTGAGGTGAGGTGGATGGTATAGTTGGGGCACAGAGAACTTGTTATAAGGTGTTTATTCTGACAAAAGAGAACCTAACCTGAATAGACAAGTCCATGACTCAAAAGTTCTTTAGAATATTGCTTTTATTTTTTTATATAGATTGATCGATGCGAAGTCTATATGGGATATGCATTTTTTGTTCTTGAGGTCTTCACGAAGGTGATCAATGCGAGAAGCTTCGATAGAGGCTGACTTTGTATAGCTGTCCTTTAAGGGAGCGATCTATTTATAGTAGCAGATGTGGCTTTTATGTATAGTTTTCCTTCGAGGAGAAGTCTATTTATAATAGCGAGATGTGGCTTTACACATAGCTATCCTTCGAGGGAGCAATCTATGTATAACTTAGAGGTCTAGATGTCATTTGGCATGAAGCATCTAGTTTTGCAAGAAGTTTGACTCAAGAATATCCCATAATTGTATAATTGAGAACGTGTTATTTTGATACTTTTAAGTCATGGACCGAGACTAAAAGGAAGGATCTTTAAGAGGAGGTGATGATCAAACCACGTGAGGTTGATTCTACTTTGAGATGCACGAAACAAACTATATGAGGTGGTAAATGAGCTCAAGAGACGAGTACAAGGTAGATAAGAAGTGATGTAACACTAAATTCAATAGTAGAATGGTAGGAGATACAAGGAATTAAGGGGTTCGAGCTCAGGTTTACCATCAAGCGAAGCTAAGCGGTAAGTGCCTCGATTCATAAGTGTGAGTGATAATGTAAGGCCTATCCAAGTAGGACCAAATTTTCCACATTTTCTTTTTTCTAGTTTGGTCACATGTTGATTCTCTTTGAGGACAAGATCACCAATCTGAAAGGTACGCTCATGAATTCTCTTATCATAAGCACGCTTGATGTGCTTTTGATAGATTTGAAGGTGGTTAAGAGCTGTAAGATGATGCTTGTCAAGAAGCTCTAATTGGGCTAACCGCTCTTGGCAAAAATAATCATTGGTGAGAATATCCTAGAGAGATATTCTTAGGGAGGGGATTTTTATTTTGAGAGGCAAGACAACATCGGTACCATATACCAAAGAGAATGGTGTAGCATTAATGGAGGTACGAATGCTGGTACAATAAGCCCAAAGGGCAAAGGGGATGTGATCAGGCCAATTATTTCCAGAATCGTTAACGAATTTCATGAGAATTTTGGTTAGGGTTTTGTTAGAAGATTCGGCTTGACCATTTGCTTGTGGATAGTAGGGTGATGAGTAGATAAGTTTGATACCAAAGTTGTCACAAAGGTCTTATAACAACTTATTTTTGAAATATTTTCCATTATCTGTTATCAGGTGATGAGGAACACCAAAACGACAGATAATGTGATGATTGATGAACTCAACGATTTTTTCTTTTTTGGTTGAAATGAGTGGAACGGCCTCCACCCATTTAATGTAATATTCGATTCTTTGTGATTATCCAATGGTGACGTTGTGAAGAAGGTGGGTGAATCTCACCAATAAGGTCTAAACCCCATTGTGAGAAAGGCCAAAGATCTCGTGCGACCTGTAGTGGGTGGCTAGGAGTATGTTGAAGGTTGGCATGTTGTTGACACATAACACAACGCTTAACATATTCGTAGTAGTCTTTATTAAGAGTAGGCCAATAATATCCTAGGTGAAGGATCCGCTTGGCCATGGTGAGGCCACTAAAGTGCCCGCCACAAAGTCCGTCATGGATTTGTTGGGTGGTATGAGTGACTTCAGCGCCGGTTAGACATGAAGGAGGATACCATCGAAGCCACGTTTATAGAGGAGTCCCCCCATGATGACATAACGAGAAACACTTTTAAGAAAAGCATGTTTGCCATTACTAGTAAGGTCAGGTGGTAGAACAGAGGTTGTAAGGTAGTCGTGAAATTGGTGATACCAGGTATCCTGCGAATCAGTAGATACATTATGTACCATACAAACATCGGAACTAAGTAAGATGGGGCAAAGAGTTGTTGGACCAAGACAAATATGTCTGAGTCAGTTGGTGAGGCCAGAATTTGCGAGGCCAAGCAAGCCATAGTATCTGCAAATTTATTAGTTGAGCGGGAATGGTTTGGATAGAATAATGAGAAAATAAGGTCAAAAGTGAATCCACGTAATGTTTGTACTTTTGAAGTTCCTCATTTTTACATTGGTAGATGTCAGTAACTTGATTTACTACCAATTGAGAGTCACCAAAAATATTAATAGACTTCACACCTAAGTGTAACGCAACATGGAGACCCAAAACAAGGGCCTCATATTCCACCATGTTGTTAGTGCAGGGGAAATCGAGCCTGAATGAAAGAGGCATAGGTTCACCTTCAAGAGGAATGAGAACAACGCCTGCCCCTCCACCACGCTGGCATTTAGATCCATCGAAGAAGAGGGTCATTGGATACGACACATCACTGAGTGAAAGAGTTGTGATGAGCTCATCAGGGAAAGTAAAATTGGTAAATTGTTCCCCAGGTAAAGGGGCTTCCACGAGTTGGTCTATGATAGTTTGTCCTTTGACTGATTTTTGGTGTACAAACTCAAGGTCGAGGTTAGCGAGTAGCATAAGCCATCGGGCAATGCGTTGGTTTAGATGAGGTTTGGCGTACATATAATGTATGGGGTTAGCGTTGGTGATGACAAAAGTTTTGTGATTCAGGAGGTAATGTCAGAGTTTGGTGGCCACAAATGATAGGGCTAGGCACAACTTTTCTTTTCGTGTGTATACCTAGTCTCATAATCCACAAGAGTACGGCTTATGTAATAAACTACTTGTTCTCGATGCTCGAGTCACGATGTGCGAGCATGGAACCTACAATGGTCGGTGGCGAGAAGGTAAAGGTAGAAAGGGTGATTGTCTGAGGTGGGATAAGCACGGGTAGGCTGCAAGAGATAAGCTTTAAGAGCCTCAAAGGCTTGGTGGCACTCTTTGCTCCATTGAAAGACAATGTCCTTTTTATGGAGATGATGGAAAGGTTGACATCGATCCGAGAATTGTGAGATGAAACGTTGGATAGATTGGAGTTTTCCTGCAAACTACGCGGTTGTTTGAGGTTAGTGAGTGGGGGAATTTCTAGGATAGCTTTGACTTTCACCGGATCAAGCTCAATGCCACACAAAGAGACGATAAAACCAAGGATTTTTCCTAAAAGGACACCAAAGACACATTTCTTTGGTTGAAGATGAACACAAGATATTATAACAGTGAATGAAAATAATGGTTAAAACATCAAGATGTTCAACTGCGATGTTTAGATTTGCTAAGAAGATCATCGACATAATCCTCAAGGATAGTGTGCATAATTTCATGAAAATGTAAGTCATAGCTTGCTTGATAGGTCGCACCAAAGCATTCTTAAGGCCAAATGTCATGACACGATAGTAGAAGGTTCCCCCGAGGAGTAATGAAGGTGGTTTTATGTTGATCGGTGGGGCTACCAAAATTTGATTGTATCCCGAGAATCCATCCATGAGAGAAAGCATCTCATGGCCTGTAGTGAGATCAACAAGTTGATCAATACTAGGTAGGGGGAAGACATCCTTTGGGCAAGCGAGGTTAAGGTCCCGGAAATCCGTACATATCTAAAGTCCCCCTGTCGCTTTAGTGATAGGTTCGATGTTAGAAATCCATTGAGGATAGTCAATAGGTAAGATGAAGGAAACAGAAAGGAGTCGTTGAAGCTCTTTTTTGACCAAGAGGGCAATTCATGGATGCATTTTTCTCATTTTTTGTTTAACTGGTTTGGAGTCAGGTTTCAGAGTAATGTTATGAATAGCAACGTCAGGATCGATTCCTGGCATGTCAGCGTAGGACCAAGCGAAAGCTTGGTTGCGGGCACGGAGGAAGGTAGTGAAGGCAGTTTGTTCTAATGCGTTAAGAGATTGTTTGATATTTACAATGTGAGGATCGTCCTCCGTGTGGATGTTGATTTCTATATTCGATTCATTCAACATGGTTTGAGTTTCAGATGGTAAGGCGCGGTGAATATAAGAGTCATCCGCACCAAGGTAAGTGAGGATGGAGTCGTCATCTTGGCACTCAACAACATTAATTAAAGGTGAGTCTTCTTCGATCATGTCTGGATATAGAAGGGGAAGAGAAGATGGGTCTTCATTATCATGTTGATAAGTGAGAGGACCCAAGAAGATAGCATTTACGAAAAAAAAAAGTTAGGAGGGATAGATTCCGGGTCTATCGACTCTGTGGGTGAAGATGGCAAAATAGGTGATGATGGTTCAGAAGAGGTAATGTCGTTGTCTTCCCGGATACAACTGACATGAGGTTTCTTTGGTGTAAGTGTTTTAGAAAATCCAAGACCACTACGATCTTTGTGTTTACGTGTAGTCACGGGAATGATTGTATGTCGGCCTTGTTCATAAAGACCAAAACCAAAACCTTTCCAAGCACGCAATGAGTCAAGAAGGTGAGGGCGAAACGATGATTTGTTAGATATTGAAAATTGGATTGGAAGGGAACCACACCAAGGGGAGGTTCAGGGGTAATGGAGGATGCGTCGACACCCCCATACGTTAGGTTGGTGTGGCAATTAGGCGGTCCGTAGGAGATCACCTCCCCCACACGATGGTCATAGGTAGGATGCACATGTAACTGTCTCGTACTCCTGTGGGGTATGGAAAGTGCTAACATTATATAGGCGATACTCCCCCAGCGTAAGGTGTTGAAAAACATCTACCAAGGGATCTGAGGTTGGGATGTTGTCCGCGGGGAAGGAATTGGTATTTGCGGTAGTGGGTTCATTGGTTGAAGGTGTGAGTGTGGTTAAGGTGGATGGTTGAGGCGTGGGTGAAGTAGATGGTTGGGTTAAATGAATGGGTGCCTTGACTGTACACAAGCACATCATTAGAGTGATATAACATATTGCAGGTTTTGAAGGGGGGAGCATCAGCTTTTACGGTGTATGACTTCCCCTCATACTCAAATTTTATGCATCTATGTAAGGTGGAGGGAACGCATCCCATAGCCTAGATCTAAGGGTGGCCTAACAACATGTTGTATTGGAATTCTCCCTCAAGGACATAGAAGATTTCGGGTAAGGTACGTGGCCCTACATGAATGTTAAGGATCACGGTGCCTAAAGTAGAAGTAATAGCATCATTGAATGAATGCAACATGGTGGGGTTGGTACACATGCAGCTAGAAGGGATATTCATTTGTTGGAAGGCTTTGGAAGAGATGATGTTTAGGCTAATGCCCCCGTCAATCATAACACGACGTACTTGGATGTCCCGAATGTAATCCGAAATGAAAAGAGTGGGGTCAGGATCTTCTGCACCAAAGACGAAAATTTCATCTTCAAAAAACCTGACACCAGCGGCTTGCTATATAGGGACAAAAGTGGTTGTGGAGGTAGGTTATTTGGTGAGAGAGGCGATGTGGTTAGTTGTTAAAATGGAAGTGATGGGTAAGGTTTCGTTAGGTAAGACCTCTATCCCTTGAAGGATCTCAATTAAATCTTGTCATGCGATTCGAGATGTTTGAATGATATCATAGAGTGTCATTTTGACAGAGATTGGTGAAGTTGTTTGATCATGGTACGATGGGAAACTCCATCGAGACAGGGGTATGTAGGTCCATGAATAACCACTTTAGGTGGTGGTGCGATCGGGATGGCGGATGGAGAAAGAGAGGCTACAGGTGTGCTTTCTTTACCTTTCCCATTGTTTTTTCTCGACCCCTGCGAGTAGCAATACTAATCATGTTGATCTCGTAAACACGAGAGGAGGAAGATGATAGGGATAAGTCATTGTCTTCGAGAGGTGGGGTTACAATAATGATAGATCTTGGTGAGGCGGGGATAGGTGGTATAGGAGAGGGGATTGAAGCTAAAGGTTTCTCCCTTCGTAAGTTGTCTTTCTTAACCTTTCTATCCGAGATAGGTGACTGACAAAGGATGGCTTTCAAAGCTTTGCATCCCTCCACATCATGTCCTGGTGTGCGGTGGTAAGCGCAGATTTTAGACTCATCATAACCTATAGGTCGAGGTTTAGATGGATCATAGGGTCTTAATGGGGGTAGGGAAATGCTCGCATTCTCCACCAACATATCAAGGATCTTGGCATAAGATCCTTTGAGCGGAGTCAAAGTCAGAGGAAGATGAGGCTATTGATTGGGTGGGTTTTGGTAATGGTTGGGTATGGTTGGTTCGTACGGGTGGTGGTTTAGACAAGGGGTTTTGATAATTGGATTTAACTAAACGTGGCTTCTTTAGCGCAGAAGTTATGTTTAGCTAGTTAGATGATGAGGCCACAGATGACGTGGTGGCAGGAAACAACCACGGGGAAAGAGGAGTGACAAAAAAAATCCTTTGATGATGGAGTTTGTTTAGGGTTGGTAGGTGGACAAGATACTTGGGGTGACGGTGTTGATACACCCGTGGATCTCTGTATGGTTGTAGAAGGTGTAGGTCGTTTTAAAGAAAACGCAGGAGGTATGATGTATTGAGGCAAGGTGGAGGGGTGAGGTCCCCATATAGAAGGTAGGTGTGATGGCGAGGGTTTTAGTTATGACAGAGGCATAGATTGGACTTGAGGAGATTGGGTCTGTCTCCTAGGTGGATGGATGGCTTTATTTTTGGATAAATCTAACCGTTTAGGTGGGTGTGTTAGGTTGGGTATTGGTGAAGTACCAAGCATAGGGAAGGTTTGGTTAGGTTAATAGAGGTGGATGAGGTATTCGGTAGAGATGAGGGGGGTGAAGATGAGGACATAGGCATTTTGAGATTTTGTAAACACCTTGGGTATATGGTAGAGGTGTCTAGATCGGTCATCTACATTTGAGTAGAGCATGGTGTACTCAAATGCTCCTCGAGGACTCATCTATCTTCTGAGGGATGACACTCTTCATGTGTGAACAGGAACTTTGGTATGGAAGAGAGATGGGTTGTGATCCCGGTCCACTGTGGGTGTGATACAGGGGGTAAATGAGGCGATGTATCAATGGGTACTAAGAGGTCAACCGGTTGCTGGAAAGATTTAGGTGATGAAGAACTAATAGGTAAGAGGGCATGTTTGAGGGGATCCATTATGATTGAGGAGTTTGGTGATGTAGGCTCAAGGGGTTTCTCCTCTAAGGGTGACAGAAAAAGTGGCAAGCCTTCTTCTGTTGCAGCAAGAGTGGTGGAAGGAGATGTTTGGGAAATAGATAAGTTAGATAACATCCACTCACAGTCTTGCAGGGATGTGGTGTAAGAAGACTCATTCGTGAGAAGAGGACTCTGGGTGGTTAATTCCTTTATGGGTAAAGGAATGGCAAGGTTATCATCTTGTCTTGATGGGGGTGTAGGGGGTGCGGATCCCTGCGTTAGTGAAGAGGCCTGATTCAGAATTTCCTCGATAGAAGCTTTTGGTTGGGAGTTGAAAACTGCATGGATTTCATGAACACTCTTCTCCTCGGCTGAGGTATCTTGATTTGTGTTACTGTTAGATGCATGGTTTGGAAATGGTTTGTTGAAGATTTTTAAATTTTGATTAGCGGGGGCATTAGGATTGTCGAGAGTTATATCCCCTACATCAACCATTTCCTGCACTATGTTTTTCAACATCTTGCAGTTTTCGTGACTGTGTCCCTTCATGTGATGGAAGTTACAGAAGTCATTTTATTTATACCAAGAAGGAATAGCGTGGGTGGAATCAAACCTAGAGTGAGGTTTAATAGGAGGCAAGGTGATAGCTCCTACTTTAAGCAATTTGTCTAAGATCACACCATAAGTTTCTCCCAAGGGAGTATAGTTGATGGGCTCGGCTTTATACTTATAGGTGGCTTTCAGCTGGGTATTAGACAGTGCTTGAGATTTGACCGTTCTCAGCGTGTATGGCACCCTTTGATTTCGAAGCAGCTGATGTGTGAGAATTGGTGGTGTTAGGTTTGGTGGTAGAGTCTTGGGTCCAGAAATTTGAGCTTTTGTTGCGTAACCTTAATTTCTCTTCCTCTAAGGCTCGAATCTCTAGTTTCCAAGCCATAGTAAAGGCCTCATCAAAGGTGCAGAAAGTTTGAATTTGGAGGGTGGAAGAAATATGTTTAGCACAGGCCCGCATAAAGAGTTTGATGAGCTCATCTTGAGGTAAGGTGTAAGTAAGTTGGTTGATGAGGCCCCACCATTGTCTAACGAAATTTGCGATAGACTCGTCTTAAATTATCGGATGGCATAGAGGTCGGTAATGGATACTTTCTTGGCAATATTGATGGAGAAGTGATCCAAGAAAGATTGGGCTAAGCTGGTTAAAGGAGAATATTGAATGTTTGGGTTAAAACACTGTACCACTCCAAGGTAGGTCCTGATAAGGACATGGGAAAGGTACGGAGTAGTAGGGCATCGTCATGAGCCATCAGATAGCAGACATGTCTAAACGATCGCAAGTGTTGTTGAGGGTTCTCCTTACTATTAAAGTGAGTAAATTTCGGTAATTCCCATTGAGGAGGATATGTATGAAGGGGAACAGAAGGGTGAATAGGCTCTTGACAAACTTGCTCGTATGTCAGGGTGTTACAACTACCTGAAATAGAAGCCTCAAGATTTTGCATCTTGTCCATCATCTGTTTGATTAAATCATTGGTTGGGTTAGATGATGGTGTTGTCGTTGTAAACAGAGGAGGATTGGTCCAAGAGCTACTACTAGACAATGATGGGATTGAATGTTGATAAGATAATGGTGATGAATGTGTTGGGGCAGCCAAATAAGGGTGTCCTATATAAGAGATTGAGGCCACCGGATGAATTTGTGGAAATGAAAAGGTGGGTGGAACTTGTAAGGGAAAGCTCGTGTGTATAGGTGGCAGAGAGCAAGTGATGAAAGAGGTAACCTGCGAGAGAGATGAGGTAGGGGTAGTGGATGGTAGTGATATGTGGGGTCCCAAATTAACTAGAGGAAAACCAATCGGTGCAGTATGAACCACCGAAGCTACTGAGCTGGGAGATGGGGCTAAGGATGAAGATGGTGAGGCAAAGTTATTAGGTGGGGAAGGGGCTAAGTGAGCAGCGATACTAATAGGCATACCAATGAGGAGCTGACCATCGGGTGCACAGTCAGGGGTATGAGACAAATAATATTGTACGGCGCTAGGATTAGCATCCAAAAATTTGGCAAATTCCTTATCTCCTACAGGGATCTTGGGAAAATTGCTGGTATCCGTAGGATTCCCCATAGGTTGCGAAGGGGGTGACTTAGGCAAAGGCACGGAATAGGCATGTGAAACCATGGCTGATTCTTGTTTCCGGTGATAACAACCATGGAAAAGAGGACACAACAGGATTTAATCAATCCGAATGAAAACAACAACAAAATGTTGGAATTGATAGATTTTTTGTGTGTCAAGAAGCTGTTAAACATATAACCAATATCGGTCGAGATAACCGATGTCGGTCAAAATGTAACCGATGTCGGTTAGTTAACAATGCCGGTAGTATGGGACTAGTGTCGGTCCTTTGTGAAAGCAAAGAGAGGATGTAAGAAGCTGTTGGTTTGGGGATAACAATGCTTAAAATACCTACCAACTGTCTTGAAGTGATCATTGAAACAAGATGTATGACAAAAAACAGAACTAAAAACAAGCAAGATGCACAAGAAAATCAATAGACTAACCCTAGGATTAGTTGTAATCACTTTGGGCTTATGCCTTAGATGTCAGATGATGTCAATCCTAAATGAAAGACCTAAGGGAGATGTCAAGTTTTTTGTGGCTCATAAGGCTACCTCAATCGGGTGGAGGAATACCACGGAAGGGCGGAGGTTTGAGTTGTTGTGTAGTGAGAGTAAGATTAATTTCTCATCAATACGGTGGATATCACCCCACGTGTACGACCTATTACTTAATCTATGTTCACTAGAATTAAAAACAACAAGCAAGAATGTGATGCACGTGTTTTAAACCCAAATCGAAAATAATATTTGATGAAGCAAAGAAGATGACATTCACTAAATGCAAAGATATGAAAGCAAGAAAAATTCTTTTACGCAAAATGAAAAATAAGTATGCTCCTATGTAAGCCTATATGAAAGCAAGCAAGAAAGAAAGAAACCCGAAATGGGTCCCACCGGGCATGCCAAAATGTTTCACACAGAATGTTTCCATTCCGGAATAGAGTTTCTTCTATCCTTTCATTCTCTTGAGAAACAGATAAGGGTTAGGGCTAGGAGGAATACCTGTTGAATGTTGGGAAGGTGTGCGCATACCGTAGAGAGATCAGATCGATTGTGAAGAACTCCTTTTTGTCTGGGAAGGACTACCTGTAAATAAGAATGCAAGACCACTAGATTTTAGTTAGACAACAAGTGAGGGAACTGCCTTAGGCCCAGGAAATATTAGACTTCCTTTCGAAGGTGGTTAGTTCCCCATTTAATATGAATTAAAGCAAAATGATAACAAAGAACTACAAGATAATACTTACTGGTTCCTGATGAAGATACAGGTCCAAGGAATGTGGTGGTGATAGTAAGGCTTAGTTGGGATGATTTAGTGTTGGAAAGTGAGCTGATGAAGCTATCCTCAGTCTTTTCCAATGCTTGAACAAGGGTGACAGTGATCCAGTTAGTTAGTTGCAGTCTTTGGCTCGATGCTCTTCTCTGTAACCTTTTCTCTTTTCTTCACTTGTCTCTGTCTTGCAAATGAATTCCAAATCCTTTCTTTTTTGTTGGGGAGGTCATTAACGAGGAACCGATGGCGGTTACGTAACTGATGGCGGTTGAGTAGGAACTAATGTCGGTTAGGTCAAAGTGGCTATTTTTAGTAAAACAACCATCTTTCCCTCCTTTTCTCTCGAGGGATCAGTTGTGGGCTTGGTCAAGTTATTATTAGGTTTGTTTTGATGCGGGTGAGGGGTGATGAGTCATGGGTGTGGGTCTGGACCAAGTCATAGGTCTTAATTAGGTTGGTTTAGGGTTAGGGCTAGGTCATGGTGAGGTGGTGAGATGAGGTGGCAGGTTTGAAGATGTGGATTTATTAATTATAAGGTAATTAATAAATCATTGAGTGTGTAAGGTTTAGGTGGTGAGGTATGGTTAGGTTGCGAGATGAGATATGGGGTAAAGGGCGTCGTAAGACCCAAATTTGGTGTCTACATATCCAAATCATAAAAATTTATATCATTGGAAAGATATCCTTAAGCCCTTCAACTTAGCATCATAAAAATATGAATTTTGTGGATTTTAATGGATCAAATTGGAAAACATTGCATCAAAGGTAAAAATAGCAGTTTGAGCATGCAATATACAAAATCAAGTAGCTCAACCACTAAAATTGATGAAGCATGGCTTCATTTCCTTCTGCAGGATGAAATAAACATAGTAATGGCTTTTTAGATTGCCCATGTTCTTTTCGAGAGGACTTTAATTCATACTTTTTTGGTTGAAGATTCAAAAATATGTGCGCCTTCACTTCTCTCTCTCCTCTCTCTTTATCTGAATTATATACTTTGTAAAACCTTTCATTTTGAAAGGGATGGACATTCTAAACTATAAAGGAACCATGTCAAAATGGTGTCTCAAGTAGTTTAGAGTGATAATCCTTAATTTAGGCCTCTGTGAAATTTTCCTTGCCTTTTGTTTTGACTATAATGGATTGTGCATATTTTAAGCAATAAAAATATGTTTTGTGGCACGTCTTGTTTTCCCTAGCTAGTTTTTACTTACAGTCTTGTGTTATGTGTAGATGTAATTTATTTTACATATTTAGTACATTTATAGGATTCCTTTTGATTATGTTTCACTAGATAATGGAAAGTTGAGAAAATGGAAAGTTGAATGTGTTCTAAATTGTGGAACGTCTATCTACCCTTTCTATGCCCATTTTTCCCCATTTTCCCTCACAAGACTGTCTCTCACCCCCTTTTCTGGTGTTATCACCACCCTTTTAGCTTAGGATTTACCTTTTCTGCATCTCCTTCTAACCTTGGTCCCTTAGCATGTTTAGTTTAAGATTTTCTTTCAATAATAGGAGTAGTTGTAGAGGTAGGAATAGGTAGAGGAACTGAAATTCTCCATATTTCTATCTCATAATACAAGGTTCCACAACTTAGAGACAGTCCCATATTGCCTCAAAATCCCTTATTTTTCTATGACTTGGGGCAGGGTGCAATTTTGAGCTACAATAGACGTAATCACTAATGATCTCACCCGATTGAATTTATCTTTCCTACAAGGATAATCTGGATAAACTTTAACATCCATTCATGATAAGGATATAGAGACTCTTTCTCCATAACCCTATTCATCATGGTAATAATCTCTTCAACAAAGTCATCCCTATTTAAATTTTTAGGGATCCTTGTGGCATATATTCTTGGCTTTTCAAGCAAATTACTATTAATATCCTTGAATATTTTTTATTGTTTGCATTCTAATATTATTCTATATTTTCAATGGTTATATTTTTCACTTTTGAATCATTAGGGAGAACTAATAACTATTTCAAACGTTTCAGTCATCAATGACAAGACCAAAGCATTACTTCTATCTCTAACTTTTCTTTTCTCCAAGTTATAGTTTTGTGCACAAACCCATACCAACTTTGGATACTAGGAAGATGGGGGCAAATCAACATCTAGGGAAATCCTACTCCTATCAATCCTTTTCATTGTCTCATTTTTTTCTTTAGAATATGCAATATTTACTAGAAATAAGCTAAATTTGCATTGCCTAAGTTTGTATTTGTGACTTTATCTAAGTCAGAGATATTGTGGGAGGTGGTTTGAACACCAGACAATTGGATCTTCATTTTTATAGGATGGAAGACTAATATGTCTCTTGGAAAGGAGGATTTTCAACAATTCAAATGTGCCTAAAATCTCCAAAAATGCTAACTAATACACCTTAACACCAAAAACTATTCAAAAGCACTGGTAAAAAAACTTACCCATACAAAAATTTATGTAATTCTTCTTGAACTAAGAACAATAAAAATGCCTCTAATGCTTCAAAACAACTCTTGAACAATTGAAATTCACAAATTTTATCTTCTACTCTTCCTATGGATTCGAAAGTGCTTCAAAACTCAAAAATTGGAGGAAAGTGAGATATTTTCATAGATTCCGGACATATATCATCTTTCACATGCTTTCATTAATTGTGACACCTTATTTCATAGCTCGACATTCATGGTCATTGATGTTTTAATCTTAACTTTAAATTTAATCCCTACAAGTGGATCCATTAGCCATGTTTGATTTTCCCTTAGATGAATTATCTTTCTCTCATTAGCATTGGCTTCAAAATCCTCCAATGTGGAATCTTCTTAGACTTTAATTTTTCTTATTCACCTTTCTTGGGCTTCTGGGTTATAAAAATATTGTAAACTTATAAGAATGTAAAGTTGCAAAACCTACAAAAATGTGAAGTTGTTTTCACTATTCAAATTCCTAATATTGTGAAACATGTCCTCCTCATCATGTTATGGGAAAAAAATTGAAGTTTGAAAACTTTACAAAATGTAAAGTTACTTAACTTGCAACATTGCAAATATGCATTCTTTCTCTTGCAGATATCTAGATTGTGAAACAAATCCCCCTTGTCAAGCTGCATAGGATGAAAGTGTAGTTTTAAAACTTACAAAAATGTAAATTTACAAACTGTAAAACTAAAAAGTTACATTATTTCTCTATGGTCTCCAAATTCGACGAATATTCCATTTCAAGACTAGGGGATGAATATGTAACTTTTTATTTTACTTTAATCTTATTTAAAGAATAAGAAGTTGGAGGAATATTGTTATAATATTCCTTTCATGCAGCTTTATACTTGTATTTGAAAATCATAACTTTGTAAAAATGCAAAGTTTCTTCATCGTCATGTTTTCCCCGATCCACAAATATTCAACTTTGAAATTCTTGGGGATGAACTTGCAATTTTAAAACTTGTAACTAAAAGTTGTAAACTTGAAAAACATATGAATTTCTTCATATAGGTGGATCCATCTCAAATGTTTGATAAAAATGAGATCCAAACATATCCTTTACACCATTAAACTTATAACATCATTAAAACATAAAAATCAAACGAAATGTTAAGATGTTAGTATAAAACCATGCTTCAGATTGAGCTATGAGATGATTACAAAATTAAATAATAGGACCACCAAATCAATCATAGATTAATAGGAAAATGATGGAAGAATGTGGTTATTTCCTACGTACACTTTTGAAAAATTTCAAACTGTGCTAAGATTGTAACCAAAGAGAATCGGCACAAATATTACCTCTTGCTTGGGAATGGACACCCCCATCAGTGTCTAAAGGACCACAAAAACTCATGGGTGGTATACCATATGCGTATCCATTGGGTAAGGAGTAACATAACAAAACATCTAGTTATTTTCAATACAGATTAATATGATCATGAAAAAAATGACAAAAAACTAATCACAAAGGACTAGAAGGGAACATAAAACAAAGAAAATAATTAACCAAAATGGAATATTTATTGTATAATAATATAAAGAGACATATTCAATCTATGAGATGCTTGAGATGTCTACCATTTATAGATAATTTAAATAGTTCTCCATCCAAATACCTTAAGAATAAAGTGTTTTCTCCAATCTTAACATCAATAGAGTGAGGACCCATCCAGAGGACATCAAATTTCCCACATTTTCCTTTATCATGTATATTATCCTATAAAAGAACCAAATCACTAACTTTGAAAATCATTGGAGAAAACTTCTTATCAAATATCTTCTTAAGTCTTTTTTTATTTAATGTGTATTTTATGAGATTATGCTCTAACCTCATCAAGTTCAATAATTTGGTTGATCCTTGCAACATAAGGATAAAATTCCTCTTTATCTTCCACTTGTTTTATAAATTGATAAGTTGATAACTACAAATGGAGAGGTAAAACTACCTAGACCCCATAAACCAACTAAAATGGGATTTTTCTAGTGGATATTTTCAGTATGACTCAATCATCCCATAAAGAGAACTTTACTTACTCACCCCACTTCTCTTGTTGACCTCTAATGTTATTCTAAGTATCTTGAATAGGTTTCTTATTTTTTGATTATTCTTTCTCATTTCCCTTAGGGTTGTAATTGGAGGAATAAGTTAGATTTATCCCATATTCTCCACACATAGCTATAATGGGTTTAACCCTAAAACTCATGGCATTCTCACTAAATAAATTTGTAGGGATAAAAATCCTACATATGATGTTATTCAATAGGAAATATATGACTACTTGATGTGTAGTATTATTAGAAGGGATTGATTCAACCCACTTACTAAAGTAATCGTGGAAAATAATATCCACCCGTGTCTAGTACTAAATACATTTATCATTTCATCAATGAAATTCTATCCTTGTTATTTGAAATGATATTCAACTGATGCAAGTAGTAATGGTAAGGATCTAGAGGTTTCTAACATACCAAAGAAACATTGGTAGTCTTCACATTTTATTACCATCTGGGTTTGAATAAGGATGACCACCAATAAAATTCCCCGAGGATTTTATATGGATTTACCTTTACAGCATAGTGACCACCACATATTCCACTATGAAACTCATTTACCATCATGGGAGAATCTTCTTGAGTTACACATCCTAATAGGACTGCTTCAAGATTTTTCCGGCCAAACCAAATTTAGTTAAGAGATATTTATAGGAAAATAAATTTAGTGTTCTTATATGATTTTTATCCAAACTAGAAGGACAACTCAAATTATTTAGGTAATAAATAATGTTTTTATACCAAGTGGAATAGCAAACCTTTTCCAAAATATTATTAATATTACCAACAACATAGTTCACCTCAATAGCTTACAATTTAGCTAGACCAAGGCCTCTTACCAACTTAGTGGTTTGTATGTCCATGTCAAACTCCTAAATTTTTTTCACCCATCTACATATTTTATTGTATGCTTCCATATATAGTAGAATGTCTTTAACCTTGGTCAGGGCACAAAAGCTATAATCCTTGAACTTAAAATACAAGGTATGAATATTTAGGAAACTCTTACCAAATAAAAAGAATGTTTTTCCATTATAGTATAATTCAATTCAGAACCTTGCAAGGCCTTACTAAATAAGGCAATTGGTTTCTCATTACCTTCATCATCCTTTAGTATAAATACTGAAGCTATGACATCATTAGATGTAAAAGATAATATTTAAAAGTCCTTGTAATCAGAACAAGCCAAAATCGGGCAACCTTTAATGCATATTTTATCCCTTTAAAAGATCATACTTCTCCCTCCCCCACTTTATAGTTTGATCATTATTCAATATAATTTTAATAGGAAGACAAATTTTTGAATATTTAGATACAAACCTTCTAGATATTTGATCCGACAAAACAAATATTGAATACCTTTCTTGGATTGGGGGATAGGCACCTTATCAATAGCTTCAACTCATTTTGGATATATCATCACTCCTTCATGAGACACAATGCATCACAAAAAAATTCATTTTTCACATTAAAGTGACACTTCATGGGATTTAAAGATATTTCAAACTCCCTACATCTAACAATTTTTTTCTCAAGATGCACCAAATGATCATTCCTTTTCCTATAGTAAATTGTAATTTTATCTTGATAAACCAAAATAAAACTATTAATCAACCTATTAAATGTAACAAACATGGCCCTTTAAAAATTAAAAAAGCATTCATCAAGACAAATGGCATTCTAACATAGACATAGGTTCCTCAAGGAATAGTGAAAGCATTTTTATATTGTTCAAATTTCTAGACCACCACCCGATTATACCACGAGAACCCATCTAAAGTATAAAGCATTACAGACCCTATTACCCTCCATAATAAGTTATCCATATTAGGTAGAGGGTAATTATCTTCCAAAGAGGCTTTATTATATTTCCTAAATTCAACACATAGTCTAAGGTCACCATTCACTTTTCTAACCAAGACCAAATTAAGCAACCCAAGATGAATATATGGTGGGTTGAATAATTCCCCTATCTTTCATCTTTATGGAAAGGATGTGGTTTATTGGTATTTACATTTTCTTGAAAGGATTGCTATCAGATTTAAATGTCTTCTCTACAAGCTTTTAGTTAAAAATACAACCATGCCAAGCAAACATGGTACTTCTCCAAAATCTTGGTATACACTTATTTTTGATGTTCACTCAAATTGCTTCCTAACCAAACCTTCATGGGATATTTTTAAGTACCAAAGTCACATTTAATCACATCTCTTATCCCAAGGCTATACTTATTCATTACTCTATTAGCACTATCAAAATAATCCTCAAGGATAGTTAACCCTATTAGAATTGTGTTTTTTAAAACTAAATTATTTCCTTTCCCTCATAATTTTCCACCATCTAATCCATATCAATTATTAAATTATAGAACTCAACTTCATAATTCAATAACCTCTTAATATGACTATCATTATGAAAAAAATCCAATTTTCAATATTATCATGTACAAAAGGCCCGACTAACCTCTAAAATTTGAATTATCAGGTAAAGAGTTATAATATCATTATTATAATATAAGGCTATTACTTATATCCTATTAACAAGGGCATTCTGAATACTTTCATGAGATATAATTGTGAATGAATCAAGCAATTTAATCAAGTCCTAAGAAGCATTCATATATTTCCTTAATATATAACTCTTTATTGTATACATTTTCCTAAATTCATTCACAACCAACTCAAATCTCCCTTGATAATCATATTTTTTATACCATGTATCCAAGTAATCCTTAATCCAAGTATGAGTGCCTCATATTATATAATATTATTAGTCCAACCAAAACATAGCTTAAAGGAAAAATAGAAGGATGGTTTTTTAGGGAATACAACAACACACCAACCCTATTACCCAAATTAGAACATTCTCCATCAAAAAAAATAGTCAAAATAACATTAGGGTCTTCAATTTGTGTGTCAAAGTCAAGGCAATTGTCAAAGAAAATTAGCATTGCCAATAAAAATTACCCAAATCAACATCTGTGTAAAGAAATTCATAAGATTCATTCATAGGATCTTCAATAAAATGCATCAACATCTCTTATTTGTGTAGTTTAACCAACTTCTCTCCCAAATTAATAATAGCATATGATAAATCCATTTCTACACTACCACCCACACTAGCAACCTACTTCCTTGCTAACAACATCACCCACTTAGCAAGATAGTCAACCATAACAATATTTATGGTTGGGTACTTACTAATATGGGAAGATAATTGAATAACCTACTCCTTAACATAACAAACCACTATTACATGTCCGGATTCTATTGCATAACATCACCATAAGTAGCATATATCATTATTGTAATCTCATTGATAACTATTAATGGTACAATATTATAAGATGCACTAGAATCAAACATATAATTGTGTAAGAGTCAATCATTAATGTACATTTTTATACGAAAGGATTAACATCTAATTAAATTTTAACTAAATTTCTACCCAGAGATAATTTGTAGGGAAGGTTTAATAATTTCCTAAGATTCTTCAATCTTAGTCTCAACAAAAAGAGTTTGGATAACTTCATTTGAAATGGATCTTCAGGAAACCTTAAGTACTCAAAATCTTGATGCTGTGTTTAGGGATACTAATAAGTTCTACCATAAAAAAAAGTGATTTTCAATTGGCTTAAAATATGGGCCATGTCACAAACATTGTACTTAGGTAGAGATGTATTAGGAGGAAGAGTGAGCACCTTTTCAAAGGGTATACACACTTTTAAAGCATATTCAATAGAGGTTACATTAGGATCATGTCCTTTAATAGGTGTTTTACATTTCTAGGGTTTTCTAGGAGTACCACTTTGTACCTTTTGTAACATTAGTCAACAAGGGCATCTTATTCTTAGAAGTATAAGCAGAACTCTTTTGTTTAATAGGATGATAATAATAAGAAATATTACCTTGGGTGATAGGAATTTCAATTTTTTAGGGTTCTCTTTAATTTTATCCCCATGTTTTGGATCATCGAAGAAGAGCCCTCTCCTTGGGCGGGGAACCTTGTTACTTAATTCTCGAGTTACATTATTTTTTTGAGCTACTACTACATTAATTAATAACTACCTATCCTCTACTGAAATAACTCCCCCATCATGTTTCTAAATCATTAGAGGTCTTAAGTACTTGAATTCATGATCATAAAGATCAAAATATTAAGTCATATTTATTTTAGAATCAACTTCAATGGGATAATAGTGTGCCTTACTCATAACCATCTGAAATTTATCCATAATCTTGGCACATAGGATATCCATGGAGGTAGCACCACCTTCAAGGTCTAGGAGATCATTAAACATCAATGCATTATCATATTTTTGATCAAATACAGAATTCTTAGCATCCACTATCAAATCCATTTGTTCACAAGGAATATGGGGTAAAGGAATTTGTCACATCGGTCAATGATGTGAGATGAACATCTATTGTTGACACCAGAGCACTCAAAGAGTTAGGAACTCCTTTAGTATCATTGAATGTTTTTATCCTATCATATCAACCCATAGGTACCTTTCCTCTATCATCCCCTCCAACATGAGGTGAATACTAATTATGGTTTTGATTCTAAGATCCCATAGAGATTCCCTTTTCTACTCTAGCCAACTTATAAGAGATATCTTTAATATCACAAGCAAAATTATTCACTTTATCTTCCAAATTAGATGATTTACCAATTTGTTTCTTTTCGGATTCGAAGCTTGACCTCATCTCTCTTGTGGATTTACTATCATCCTTGATATTATTCTAAATTTATATTTTAATGGTAAAATATTGCCTAGGATTAACAAATGCCTTATCTCTTAGGTAATAAGTTTCCTTCTTATCAAAATCATTACAATATTTTATCAAGTTGGACTCATTACTTGGCCTAAGATTGGATGGAATTCCCATCAATGAATCTTTGAACCTATTATTAAATTCATGCACACACTCATTAGTATTCTTCTTGATATTCTCAAATTAAGACAAAATAAACCAAGGATTATTTTTCTCACCCTATTGAATTCTAAATGCATTTTTATTTCCACCTAGGATTCAATACTTCCACGAGGAAATGCATTAAACAATTATCTATTATCTTCTTCAATATTTTTCACAAAAAACTTCAACTAAAAATCATCATACTCAATCTCATAATAATAAATAATATTCTTAAAATATATGAGGTATTATTATCTAGAAATAGCATTATTACCTTGGAACTTGGGTAGTGTTTTTCTTACTTCATTGGGACCTCATTAGGATATCCAAACATATCCCTAAAGTTAATAGTTATAAACATTTATACTTTGAAAGGGAGGTGTGGAGGAGGATGATCCATATTCTCCTCAATTGGATTCCAAGTGGAGGGTTAATCAGGATTTGAATAAGTGGTCTATGAAGTAGAGGGGTAGGGTTAGTGTTGTGATTTTTTTCAAAGGATCACCCTTAAAACAAAGGGTTATATCTTTATTCTAATCCAATGGGTAGGTTAAGGAAATGTTTTAGAAGTTTTAGGGACATATTATTGTTCAAACAAATAATGAAGTTAATAAACAAGGCTACTTGGTTAAAAAATATTATAAGAACTAGAATAATCTTTAATAAAAGGAGAGTAACTAAGATCAAAATATTGAAAATCCTTACCTTTTGAGCATTAACCACCCACATGTTTCCAAATTTTCTTCCTTCTTATATGTAATCCATTCAATTTAGGAAAAAATATTTTCAGGTAGAATCTGATCTAAAAGAGGATATCAGTCCTTCCATCTTTACAAATGTAAACCAAGTAATAAAATATAGCAAATATTGTAGCACTTGTTAAGATAAAATCTCATAATTGGGTTTCCACTAGGGATTGCACTCTAGATAATATAGATCAACACAAAATTACATTAAACCACTCTCAAATACCACACACAAAAATGGATTGATATAGCATAATCCTTTAAACTTGAATAATTTTTATAACGATTATATACGCTTATAACTAGGTGGGTTTTAGATAGATAAACCCTTCTTAAACCCTAGTGATAATCTCATGAGTGAATTGATAAAAATATATCCCTAACATTGGTTCTAGAAGGAGTGTTGGTTCCTAGTTTTATACCCCAAATGACTTGGTTGTAATTTAGAAAAAAATGGAAAAAATAATGATAGATGCGGAATATGACATTTTTAGTAAGGAACGGATCTAACGTACTTCCATGAAAAAATATTGACAATGATTGGAGACACATATAAAGTAAGTAGCTAACTCCTACTTCTTTTAGATCTCCTAGAACTAGGGTGAGAGAACCAAAAGGTAGCTTGAGTGGGGACGGGTTTTATGATTCAATACCCTAATTTTTTATAAGTAAATTTGAATGAATTATAGTCATAAATGCAATGCTTACTCAAAGGAGTTGTCACACAAACATTGCACATACTTAGCATATCAAATACAAGCTACTAGAGATATATGAGATTTAATTATGAACATTATATAAAGGATGTTGTTAAAAATATGGAATAAAATGATATCTAGAATGTTAAGATTTAATATGAAAGGAAAACGCACTTAAAATAATCAAAGGCAATATAGTTTGTAGGAAAACACATGTTAGATATGTGAGGATGATGTAATCTTCAAAGGTAGAATAGGATGGTACGATGGAAATCAAATGAAAAGGGGATTGTGATCTATTGGGAAGAAACCGAAAGATTCACCATATTATCTTAATGATCCGATGATGTGTTTGAGCTTCAAATAAAAATTATATAACCTTTCATAGGTTATTTACATTCATGGATACCCAATTTATGTAAACACTACCAAATAATCTCTAAAAACTTTAACACAAACACTTGTGATTAAAACTTCATGTGTATATATATATATATATATATATATATCAAATCCATAAAACCTAGGATACCCTTAGAAGGTAGAAAATATTCACTCCCAATTTGAAATTGTGGAAATAAATTTTATAACTAAAACAAACATTATGAAGTAAGACTATAGATTAACATTCATTCAATGACCAATTTGAATCATAATCTAAAACGTGCTTGTCTTTATTTCATTGACATAACAAATACAAGATTACAAAAGAAAAGAATATATTTCTTGATTCCATCTCTATTTACATTATGAAATGACATAATTATCCTTAGTAAAATGGTCTTCTCGTGTTTAATTGATAAGGGATACATGCAAAATAATCTCAATGTCTTCTAACGATTGTACTTGATGCAATCACTTTATCTTTAACCTAAAATTAGAACCTCTTAAACTAAAGACATGAAATCAATTTTATACTATTAAATTTTCCCAAAATTTAATATCTTCGAATACCCCATGGAACACTTGAAATATTACATACTTGGAGTAGTGGTCCCCGCTTTATAACCCGGTGAAAAGGAGTCCAAAATGAAAAAGATATCATTTTGATCTACTTAGCTAGAATGGTTTTGTTTCATGATGAAATCCATGGATGGGTGAAGAATATTATTTCCTTTTCCATAAATTATATTTCCTTCTCTTGTAATTTTCATCATTCTTAGCACACTCTAGAAAATATTTGGTTATGCATATCAATAAAATCATTTAATCATCCTTATAAAATATTAGTTAATGTTCCTCTAATTAATCAAGATCAATGGAGAGATGTGGCTGCTCATTTTCAATTGTCTATGGGGAGGTTGATTAGAGATTATTGGAGAAGATCTGAATGGGGATGGGATTGGAAACTCCTGGAATGGGAAGGTGAGGATGAAGAAATGAATGAAAGAATAAGAATATTAAATGAAAATCTAAGAGGATTACATATTCCTTTAGTTCAAAAAGAGGATGAGCTAATGTGGTCTTTGACAAAGGATGGTGTGTATTCGGTGAGAACTAGATATGGTATAGCAAGAAATGGTCCTCATTCACATCCTTTTTGGAAAAATTTATGGGATAAGAATCTTATTCCTAAGGTTAACTTATTCCTTTGGCATGTTGTTCAAAATAAAATTTTAACTGTAGATAACTTACAGGAGAAAGGAATGATTATCCCTAATTGGTGTATTCTTTGCAAAGAAGCTTGTGAATCTGTTCAACACCTTTTTCTTCAATGTCCCTTTTCTTGAAGAGTTATTATTTATGTTATGTATGTTTTCCAGATCTTTTGGGTTTTTTCCAGAGACTTTTTTTGACTGGTATGCACAATGGATAAGTCCTTTTGTTTCATTAAGTCTTTCAAAGGCCTGGAGTTTTTTGTTCCCTCATTTCTTATGGGGGATATGGCTTGAAATAAATGGAATAATTTTTAGAGATAAACAAAAAAGATCTATGAGGGTGGGGAGTAGCATTTTAGGGGATTTGGTAAATAATCTTTCGATAGTGAAGATTAAAGAGCAAGGTGGTTACCTTGATCATGAGAAGGAGATTATTCAAGGTTTAGGTATCACTAAGTGTGTACAAAAATTTCTCTGTCGAAGGCTCACATACTAAATGGGCTAAACCTCCTGCAGGGTGGATGAAATTGAATTTTGATGGAGCAACAAAAGGAAGTTCTGGGTTAGCTACTTCTGGTGGTATAATTAGAGATGAGGTGGGTTCTGTTATTTTGGCTTATGTTGAGCATATTAGCAATAAATATAATAACTATGTTGAGGCTTATGCACTCTTAATTGGTTTACAATGGGTGAAGTCTTTGCAAATAAAGTATATTCAAGTGGAGGGAGATTTGTTATATATTTTTAATGTGATGAAGGGGATTTCAAAGAATCATATTAATATTGATACTATTATTAGAGATGCTAAGACTATATTGGTAAATTTTGATAATTTTCAATTTAATCACGTTTTCTGTGAAGCTAATACGTGTGCAGACACATTAGAAAATATTGGGGTTTGGGTTCATAATAAAATGTGGTGGCGGAGTGAGGTGGATTTACCTCATAGTAAAAAAGTAGTGTTGGATGCAGAAAAGTATATTTGAGCGTGAGAATAGGATACGATCTATCCTTGATATTATTTTCTAGTATGTGAGATTTAATGCGGATATCATTACAGGGTACACATTGGTTTGGCTCATTAATATAAAGGCTTGTTGCAGGTTTTATGCAGGATCATTTAAAGGTTGGTTCATATTTATTTTATGTGTTTTTGAGATGGGTGGTGCTAGGGTTAGGGTGGATCCTTCTTCGTCGATGGGTCTGGAAAGAGATTTGTTTCTTTGGGATATTTTTAAGGAAGGAGGAGTTTCTTATTTTATGTAAAGTTTAAGGGGGTTTGATGAAAACATATTAAAGGAATTTTCTACGTTTGGGATAAAGGGGTTGTTACAATGAGGGGTGTAAGCTTTTTGGTCTTTGAGGAGCTAATTGGAAGTGTTACTAAGATGGATTGTAGTGGTTGTAAGGTGTTTAAGGATAGAACTCGACTTCAAGAGGAAGTCCATATTTTTCTTGAAAATGATGAGAAAATTTATTTTATGGAGGATGGTATAGCCTAGAAATATTTTCTGGGGAGGTGGGCTGAAGTATGTTTCTATATTATGAAGTATATTACTCTAGATGGGAAGTATCAGAAGCTGCACTCTCAGCATTTGATGCTTTTAAACCATTTCCATAGAGGAAGGAGGATGAGTATTCCTTTCTACTTATTTAATTCTCTGTAACTTTCGGTTAAGATTTTTAAGGAGGAAAAAATAGAGGTTCTTCTTCATCAAGGGTTAATCCTTCTGCTTGTTAAAATGGGTAAGTTGAACCTACAAACAAGGGGGTTGGAATTAGGTTGGGGGAAGACTAGGAAGACCACATCTCTTTAGCTGATAGGATTAGGCTTACTAAAATGAAAGAGAGGGTCCGAAGGAGGTGGATGCTACGACAACGTTACAAAATCTTGTTGGGAATGATGAAGAGTGTAATCCTACTGGTGGGTTGGTGGAAGGTAACACTATTTTTAAATTTCTTGTGAGTAAAATTGAAGCTGTAGAGGATTCGATCTATAAAGTAAAGGCTCACAATAGAAATCTATTATGAGGGCTTCAAAATTTGAATGTAGAGATCAAAGTGTTAGAAAACAAGGTTGATGTTCTCTAGGGGATGGTTGCAAAGGACAAAGGCAAGAAAAGGAAGCTTGAAAAAAAAATTCAGACGAGGAGGATTTCTAAGTGGAAGGTGTTGGTCTGAGTTCTAGGACTAGGTAAAAATTTCCTAGTTGTTGACTTGTTGCTGATTGTTTGTAATGTTAGTTTTGTAGTTTTCAGTTTTGGGTTTGGGTTTCTTGTTTCTTTTTGGTGGGGCTCTGTTTGAGTCAATCTCTTTTTGACTCAATCCATTTTGTCAATTTTTTTATAGATACTTTTGGTTCCTGAAGTACTATATTGTAATATATTTTCTGTAAATGGCCCTTGGAGCCTTTCCAATCATTATCTATCAATATATATATATATATATATATATATGACAAAATAAGGAATAAATAATAAGGAAGGTTAGGGGATGGATCAAGATCCACTTATTTTCCCTTCAACTCTTCCTTGATTTTTTTCTTGTATTCATCAAACCTTTCAAATATATCCAAAATTGGATCTTTCTCCTGCCCTACGTGGTAGAGAAATATTATCTCTTTCTTAGAGAGAATGTTGTCAAGATCACTTTGAAATAGATTTCTTCCTCTTAGATATCTTGACTAATTTATATATATATGAATAAAAATTTGTATATAAGAATAATCAAATATTTTAGGAGGATCCAGCTCTCCCGCAATATGTTGTTTGATGATCTCTATCAACCTATTTGTATCAACAGATATCGAGGTGTGTATCTCTTTCGGGTGGAATTTTTTCAGGATACTTCTTACACTTACCTCCAAGGTTTAAATTATTATTTTAATAGTCCTTTTATATTCATATTGTCTTCCTCTATAATCTAATTAGACTATATCTTCCTTTTACACAACCTCATCCCCTAAATCCACTATAACATCCATATTTGGTATCAAGCCATTCAAGTAATCAATATCTATTTGGAATTTTTCAAATAGGTCCTTACTTATTTTTATCCACTTAGAGACATTATTACAACATTCAATGATATCCTTGATGGTATTTTTATCTCTAGTTAATAGTTCATTTTCCCACTTCCTTGTGTCGCCCTATAGTTTAAGTCTCTAGTTTTTTTATCATTTTTGAGGTGAAGGATGGAGTTATCTCTTAAATGGTCGAGGATATTTTATCCATTTTTGCACATAGGTTGATAATATATCAACCTTCTCTCTCAAATACTCCTTGGTATTCTTTTCCTTATCTATTTTTGGAAGAGACCACTAACTACCATAATGACATTATGTTTCAAACCCTTTGTGTTTTGTTTTCCTAGTGGGATCCTAGTGATCTAATAATTTGTAGGGGAAACTTTATCCCTTAATACATTATTTTTGTGGAGTTTCTACCTCTAAAAATTATCTTCTTGGGCCCCAAAAGTTCTTTCTTTCTTTGGGGTCTTAATGGTTTCAAGGATAATACTTTGAGTGTTATACTCCTCAACCTATATTTTTATTTTTCTCTTCAATGAGAGGGATGCTCCCATAATTTCTCACCTTTCATATTTCCCTCCAATTTTTCTTTTTTTTTTTTTTTTGGGGGCCATTCAACATTATCATTTTCTCTTGAAGTGGAAGGAGTGTGAGACCGAGTCATCAATCTGCACTTTGGCTTATTCAAAAATTTAGCAAGATGTCCTTGTGGTTCTTCTCCCTCTACCCCTTGGTCCTTTACTTCTTCCTACATCAAGGTTGAAGATGTTTGAGTAATTTCTTCTACATAATTTATGACATTAGCTTCTTCTTCTCTGAATGGAGAAGGATCTTTGATTTGATCAATATGTGGCTCTCTTTGATTTTGAATGTCTACTTATGAAACTTCATGAGTTGCAATCACTTTATCTACTTTTCCCATAGCTAACTGAATAGGATCCATGGTTTTTAGTTTCCCCACTTCAACCAATATAACCTATTCAATATGGGGTTTCTTTATTTCACTCATTAAAACATCTTGTTCACTGGACTTCTCCACCTTACCACTTATAATTTCTTCTACAATGGATTTCTATTGGGATATTGTGCCTCCTTCCTCATCTCAAAATGGTGTATTTTTCATATCATCTTAGAGAAGGCCAACTCCACCATCTTGACCTATTCCATGGTGTAAATCGGTGAAAACCTACTCATGTGATGAATATGGAATTCATTTCCTTTATCTTCATGGACATATTGTATCTAAACTTATCGAGTGGGCACATGGTGAGGAATATCTTGTTGCATATGAGGTGGGGTAGTAAGAACTACCTATGGTACTTGAGGGGTTATAATGGGTATTTGAACTTGTGAAGTTACTCCCACAACTATTTTTTTATGGATTCCTTCACTATAGGTGTTTCCACCTTTTTCCTCTTAGTTCTTAACGAATTTTAAATTAGAATCTTATCTTTACCCCCTCATGAATGGTTTCTAGTATTGGATTCATCACTAGATGGATTGGATGAACACTTATTCTCTTATTTTTCATCTTACTAGATTTCCCCTTTGAGGAATAAGTGGGAACATCAACTTGGATTGATCCTTTGGTAACAAAAAATTTCATGCCTTGATTCTAGATGTGGGATTTATTGAATGGGTGTCGAGGAAATGACATGGGAATATTTCATTATTTTCTTCAATATCTCATTTTTCATGTGTGTCAACCTTGACACAATAGTCCCTATTTTACTTGTGGCAAAACTGAGTTCCTCTACAACCTTTTAAGTTAATAGTCCCTTATTTCAAATCTATGGGGACTTTCTTTTTAAGGGATCTAATATTGCAACTCCTTTCTTTAAAGGGGAGAGTGCATCCTTTATAACACCTTTTGTTTAGTAATCCCTTAAAGTTTTTGTATTTTACAAGGTCAAATAAAATCCCTTTCTGGTTAGACAACCCAAAGTTATTTTAATTATGTGAGTTGTTCGTTCATGTAAGAATGAAATTTTGTATTTGTCCAATCAATAATTGGGAGAGGTTATGAGGATACCTTCTTATCAACATAGTATTTACTCACCAGGTCCCCTTCATTTATAAGTCCTTGAGGAACAACCATAATTTATTAATAAATATCTTGAGTGAGGTTCATCCTTAAGAGCTCTATGAATTTTACTTCCTCCTTACCTCTATAATGCATCCAAAGAATCCTCATAATGGTATTCATGTTCATGGAAATTCCAAAAATATCCACTTGATGCCATAATTGGGATTGGGAGTAAACTTTACAATGTTATCCTACCCATGTTTCTTTTAAGAGCTTGGATTTAACCAATGAAAGGCATAAATACCCCTAATACTAATAGGTAATTTAATATTGGCCTTTTTCCCTACAATCAACTTTTGAACTATTACCAACTTCCTTGACACTTCCAACAGTGCCCATTTTTCATCTAAATACCTTGTAAAAATATATGGAGTATCACAAAACCACTTACTCTAATGTAAGTCGAAAAAATTAATTGGATGAAGTAGCTTGAAAATTCAGTGATCACTTTCCTTACTTGTGAAGATATTTTATTGTATTCTCATTTAGGTTTGAAGAAACATATAATGGGGGAAAATAAAATTTCATGTACCATTCTGAAATTATAAATATAATTGTTAAGGTTCAATTGGGGGTACACATCATAAACCCTGAAATTTCCAAAGTCCTTTACTCTATCCAATCCAGGAAATGATCTATGGTGAGCAATATTGTAGAACAAGTAGGAGGTCATGTAAAACTCTAATTTATTAGTGGATCCCTCCTCTATCTGCAACGCCATTCTGAGAAATTGTTGATGGATGCAATCACTAATAATATCACCCCATTGAATTTGTATTTTTCCCATAAGGATAATCTAGATAAAATTGAGCATCTAGTCATGATAATGATATATATACTCTTTCCCCATAATCATATTCAACAAGGTAATAATATATGTGATATCTTTAACAAATTCATCCCTATTCAAGGTTTTAGGGATCCTTGTGGAAAATATTCTTGGCTTTTTAAGCCAACTACTATATAATATCCTGGAACAATTTACATTATTTTCATTCCAATATTCTTCTAAATTTTTATGGTTATATCTCGATACTTACAAAACATCAAGGAGACTTGGTAATTCTTCAAAGGTTTTAGTAGTCAATGACAGGACCAAAGAATTACTTCCATCCTTAACTTCTCTTGTCTTGAAGTAATAGTTTTGTGTACAAAACCATACCAACTCCGTATACTAGGTAGATGGGGAAAGTAGTGGCTAGTGCAATCATGCTCCAATCAATCCTTCTCATTGTCTCATTTTTACCACTACATGCAATATTTTTGGAAATCATCTAAATTTACATTACCTAAATTGGTATTTGTGACTTTATCTAAGTTAGAGGTAAGGTGGGAGGTGGTTTGAACAGAAGAAAAATGAATATTCTTTTTCCATGGTGGGAGGCTAAGACATCTACTAGAAAGGAGCATTTTAAAAATTCAAATATACCCAACACCTCCAACAATGTTAACCAACACACTTTAACACCAAAAACACTTATATATGAAAACACCACCATAATTCATCTTTGAACTAAGATCAATAACCAAAATACCTCCCAAGCTTGAAAACACCTCTTACATGATTCAAATACATAATTTTGATTTTATGATCATCGTAGGGCTTCCAAATTTATTTATAAACTCAAAAATTGGAGGAAAAGTGAGATACTTCAATGGATTCTATCGATATATCATGTTTCACATGCTTTCATTAATGAAAACATTTACTTTTTTATCTCCAACATTCTTCACCATTTGATGTTTTAATCTCAACTTTGAGTTTCATCCCTACAAGTGGATCCATTTGTCACGTTTGATTTTCACTTAGATGACTTATATTTCTCTCATTAGCTTGGGATTTACAATCCACCAACATGGCATCTTTGCAAGCTTTACTTTTTCTTATTCATCATTCTCTGGATTTGAGGTTACACAAACAATTTATAAACTGCAAGAATACAAAGTTACAAAGATCCAAGAATGCAAAGCTTATTTACCTCTTTACATTCCTGAGACTGTGACATGTGTCCCCCTCATTGGGATAGGTGGATGAAAATGTAGTTTGTGAACTTGCAAAAAATGTAAATTTGTAAACCTACAAAATCACAAAGCTGCATATTTTATCTATGGTCTCCAAATTCACCGAATATTCCATTCTCGGGACAAACTTACAACTTTACATTTTTCATAGAATTTGACCTTCTTTCAAATAATAAGAAGGTGGAGAAATATTCCTAGAATATTCTTTTCATAGGGTTAAAAATTTTATTTTTAAGATACAACTTTGTAAAAATGTAAAGTTACTCCATTTTCCTATTTTCCCCAACACCACAAATATTCCACTTTACGGGCCTTGGGGATGAACTTGCGCTTGGAAACTTACAAGTAAAAAGTTATAAACTTTGAAAAATATCAAGTCCTTCATATAGGTAGCTCCATCGAAACATTTGATAAAAACGATGAGATTAAAACATATCCCTTACACCATTAAACATGTAAATTCCTTAAAACATCAAAATCAAAAGGAAATGTTAAGATGTTAGTATGAATCATGTTTCAAGATTGAGACATGATATGGTTATGACATTAAAGACTAGGGAACAACCAAAGCAATCACATTTTAACAGAAAATGATGGAAAAATCTAGTTATTTTCAACATGTAGCTTTGAAAATTCACAAAACGTGTTAACATTCTAACTATAAAAAATCTTGCACCAACAAGACATCCGAGAAGATTGCAATTTCTTATGTGTTACTCATGGTTTTTTTATACTATATGGTGAGTTAAAAAATAAGATAAGACCTCCTATCATTAATATAGATGGGGGTATTGGAAATTCAAAAGGGTTAGTGCTAATTCTTTTTTTTCTATTTTTCCCATTTTGATGTCTTGAACATAGAGATATCTTGTTGTGAATTTCCAAGTGGGAATGTGTACATGTTGAGAGATGTGTTTTAGACTAGGTATTGACCTGTATAGATAGGGATACCCATTTTATTATAATGGTTCACACTTGACAAGTGCACAAGCAGGAATTGGCATCAACTACGAGAGAGACTCAAGGTCTTCCTCATGTTTGGTCAATTGATGTTATTATTTCATATTGTGGGTTTATCCACATGATTTGGGATTATTTCATGCCCTACTACTTTATTAGATTTTGGTAAGGATTTTCATCTATTATCTTAACTCTAATTCTATTGCATTATTGTTATTATTTTTAGGGTGTTTCATATTTCTACCATACTCCTAGGATGTGTTACATTTCTACTGTGTCTTATGTCTACTAGTCAATTCAGTGACTATTTTACACAACATATTCTCTCTTTTCTCATTGATTACCACATATTCCTTCTTATGAAGGGTAGAGCCACTCTCGAGATGGAGATATGTGTGGGTAACCTTTAAGCTCGTTATTAGAGGTAAGTGCCTAAATGATACTCTTTCTCTCACAACACAATTCTACAACAAGATGGATCTCTAATGATGGGCATCATTTATGTTGCAATAATGGATTTTTATATTATATAGATTGATATCCATTATATTATGGTTATGAGATATATGGATGTAAAACTTGTATACTTGTAACTTATTGTAAATTTGAACTACATATCATGATGTATTTGATTATAAGTGATAACAAATGGAAACTTATGTATATTGAGACAAGGAAAAGTAACATTAAATATTGAGTAAATTTACTGATATTTGGTTGTATTATGAATTATTACTGATTAATAGAAATACAAACATATGTAACTATGAATGAATCTATATGTTAACATCATGGATGAAATTATTACTTGTCATGTTAAATTAATTTATTTAATTGGTTAATGGAATATAAATGGAATGCACATGTTAGTGAATTGACTGCAATGCCTTAGATAATTGGATGTCTAATTATATGGAAAACTAATAGGATATCACTTATTTCTTACACACATTTGATTCACGTATGTATTATAATGGAAGAAAATGATACAACTTGAATAAATGAAATAAAATTGTCTATAATGATAGATAATTCTAATTACTTGTATTAATTATCTTTTTCTTCTTACTAGTGTTGTGTATTAAGTATAGGAATAGGAAATTGTAGTCTCTATTTACCTCTAACTTCTCTTGAAACCCTAAGTGTGTTGGCATATCACCAAGCTTGATTGGGAGTTCACTCGAGGAATGCACAGGTGTTGATCCCCTAATTTATATGAGCTTCATGAGAATGTTCTTCATTAACGAAGAGGTGTTTACACATATAGAAATTGGTTAGATTGATTCTTACAATCAAAATCGCGAACTAGATCTAGGTTCGGGTGCACCACATATGAAAGTAAACATGATCATATTACAACAATATCATACATAAACCCTAAACAATATCAAGAACACAAGGGTTAGAATTCATAGACAATAAATAAAACACATACATCAAGATCCATAACACAGATGTTCAGAACCACTCCATTGTATTAATTCATCACATAACAGTAGCCAAAAATACATTAAATATTCCATGAATGGAGATAATACGAAAACATAGCCTCAATATGTTCTTTATGATAGCTTTATTACAGAGCTTACAATCATGTATTAAACTCTCTATCTTTCTCCTTCACATACACACACCTATCCATTCTTTATTCTATCTCTCATTCATATTTGTTTCTCTACATATATCCACTTTAACTTACCTCTACTAAGTCATCATTACAAGAAAATTCCTGAAGGAATATTTCATGATCGCATAACCACTACCCAAGAACATTCCAAATGTCGGCATTTGTTTCCCTAATTGATTTCCCTTAGAATGCAAGTGCCTACTAATTCATAACAAAAACATCTCCTTATCCTGTTATGATAACTGTAATGATGCTTTGGAATATGCTTTACTTGAGCTCTAAGTCTCCATATCTTAATGTTATCCATACCTATATCTAGTCTCCATTCATCCCCTTAACGAAACTTTACTCATATTCCAAACACAACTAAGTCCCGAATCCATCCTTTCTAGTCACAAGCCTTCAAACATCCCCAAAAGTTACTTTCATGTGTGCCTTCATGCCCTGTTCTTGCGCGTCATAACCCTTCGCGTCTCAAGTACTTGGCCATTTTTAGGGGCTCAAAATCACCCCACACTAATTCTATTTCCACTCTCGGAAACCCTTTTTGCTTCCCGAACAAAACATCAATGACCAAAAATTTGCTAAGGAAAAAATGCTACATGGTTCAACCATTAAGCAACTAACTAGAGGAGTTCAGGGAACTCGCATCTATTTCATCCTTTAACTTACCCATGCATTCAATTCTGTTAAATCATTTCCTAACACCTCCCCTATAATTTTGGGCACTTGGTCTGGGGTGACTTCCTCCACTTTCCCCTTGAGCTCATTTATAGCTATAAACAACTTTGCATATATACCTTCGAGCTCCTCCATTTGCTCAAAGGTGATGGAGTCCTGGAGTTTACCAATCTCAAATTCATTTTCTTGCACTTTTTTATCTTATCTTTCTAAGATATAGTATCAATAATCAATCTGCATGCACTTAGACTTGTTAGTTAGGATCTTCTCCTGAAATGCTTTAAGAGTGGCTTCCTCATCTCATACTCACGCGTTAATGATGGGATCACACTTCCTACAACCGCATTAAAGCCCATATCCACTAATATTTTTTCTTCCTTGAGTTGAGTAATTAAATCCTTCTACTCAATGCTCGGTCTTCAGCGACAACTTTGTTCTCTTCTCCTTCAAAGAGTGATCTCTATAGTTTTCGGCACCGTGTACCATCCTTGATGTTTGTAAGTAACACCCCTACAAGGTTCTCGAGATACTCCATCTCATCCCTATAATTTATCATGTCCTGGCTTACCAATGCAAGGAATTTCCAAAAATGACTTTAATGAGGGCACCAGATTGATCATAGGACTCCTTGGTTTGCGTCTTTTCACCCTTTAGTCCCCGATGTAATCTCTCGACCTCCTTTTATTTTCCTTTTTCTCTCGCAACTAAGGTTCCAATAGTATCCTCGCATCCAAGCTTAATTGAATCACCTCCAGTACATATTCTACAATGTGTTATATGCCTACTCATCTATGAGGTGGTTAGGATATGCAACCTTTTATGTCTCTCCTCCCTTCTTCAAATAAATCATCTTGATCACGTGATCATTGACCTCAAATTTATGTTCATCTAAATGGCAATGTAGGGTCCAACTTAGGATTTTCCTAGTTCTTGGCATGCCCTAACTTTGATCCAATATATCCCATGCATATAGCTTCTCTCGAGTAGAGTGTGCCCCAAAACCTTACATGTAGTACCTTCATGGGATCATCCATAAAGTCCATATGTGGGGACCTAGGCACCCACTTCTTCCTTGTGGCCTTGAGCTTTGTGCATTTCTTCTTTGTCCCCGATATGAACCATTTATCCTACTTTATAGTAAAGGATTCTTCATTACTTTATTCCTCTAGTTTTATGGGTTGCATAGGGAATCCTTTTGCACCGAACTCTTCTTGTGTCCTTCTTTAGAATGTTCATTTTCCTTCTCGCACACCTCACCCATAGTCTTGGCCATAGCTTCAGCTCTCTTCTCATGCTCTTTGAGCTCTACTTCTAAATCCTACCTAAAGTCAGTGTTGTCCTCCTCCCCTCCTTCCAATCCTATTATAGAACTTGAGACATCATGTATTTTTTGTTTATTTTCTTTTGGCTCCTCCTCTTCGTGTACTTCAACCTCCTTGTACACCACTAGTAAATTCACCGCACTTCCTAGATGTGAAGTGTTAGTATCCAAATTTGTTCTCCCTTTCAAGTCAAGTAGCAACATAGATTGGACATGGAGCTTAAAGGTAGATAGATCATAGTGTGTGTTATTTTGTAGCTGGGGATGAGATCTAACTAGCCCTTTGTTACTCAATTTTTTGGAGAGATAGATAGCACCTTTAAGATAATTTCACCTATCCTCACTACTTTAGGCCCTACCTCTTCAACCAGGGTGAGAGGATCCTTAGTGTAACCTATTTTTGATGAAGGAGATGGAGATATCCTTCATTTAGAAAATTTTCATGAAGAAAACCTTGGGAAAATATGGTCAATACTCCATAATTTAACTCTTTAGAGTTATCATTTCTAAACAATGGAGATACTTTCAACACAAGGCTAAGGTTATTGAAGACATTAAGAAATCCTAAGTGTTATGCATATTTTACTAAGTAGATTTTGTTCCTTTGTTGATATACAGGGAAAAATAGGGGTAGTTTAGGATGGATCAATGGTTTTTGAATGATTTTGGTGGGAGATGAAGTAGCATAAAGTTGATTATACTAGATCTTTGAAGGGACTTCACAACAATGAAAAATCAACAATAGAATATTTCAGAATAGTTAAGAAATTCCTTCAACCAAAAGGTGTGCTTTAATGGAGGCCCGTGATCAACATGTTTTCACTTAATCTTTCAAACTCTAACACGAAGGCTTGAATTGAAAGACTCAATTAAACACCAAAGTATCTGATCAATCATGCCTAAGATACACCTGAAGACTTAAAGATAATCTTTATCAACAAATGACAGTGAATTGATTTTAAATTTTTTTATCTCATCCAAGATGAAGGCTCTTCTTGAAATGATATTGTAAATACCATTGAACTATCATAGGGATGAGATCCAGCAGATTTCAAAATATTTCAATGTAATATTGCAATGGGAACGAAAGAAACTATTTGTAGAAATTCTGAAAAAAGGAAGACACAAATTAATTTCAAAATAGCTTAAATTCATCAAGAGGGAAAAATCTTCCGAGCAATCTCGATGCTCGCCAATGGCTATACATATGTAACCAACTTGACATGATAGAAACTATAACACAAAGGAAATTAACCATGTATCTTAGACAAGTTTCTCGTAATACGAATTCCTAAAATTTTCTCTTCAAAATTCAAACTCCAACCATTTGCAAGAGTATTCTCATTGCATTTATACATTTTACTCACTCAATTTTGCCCCCAAAAAGAAATAATATTCGAGGGACCTTTTCTTGTTAACAATTTGCTTCAGAAAGTGACATTTAACAAATTCAGATCCGAAAGTTTCCAGATGGACCAATTGTGAACTGATCACATTTATTGGGCCCTCGACTAATGACTAGGATGTTATGCCCCAACTTTTTGGTAATCCTTCTAATCATTTTGATTATTTCATACAATAAATCCCCCTTTTAATCATTTTCCGGAGACTCTACAGAGTTCGATATGATAGGTAATCATTTTCACTCTCAAGGAAACACCTTTTTCATAATTTTCTCCTACACTTACATCATTTCATTCCTTTTTCCTTTCTTTCCTCTATAATTCTACCCCAAATGCATCTCCTTTGGTAATTTCCATTTTTGCAAGTGCCTAATCAATTCTAAATTCAAAATATTTACCTTAACAATCCTTGGACTCATAAATTAAGTTCTCAATCCATCAAATGGCACTTTACGATAAAGACAACAAGGAATTTCATCAAAGAAAGATAAAAATAGTGCATATTCATGTCTCTAAGAATTTTGGAGTAAAAATGGTGAAAAATAGATGCAATACACAAAGAAACCGTTGATTTAGCCCTTTTCCACTTTATATCATAGTCATCCACGTGTTTCCTGGAAAACTATAGAGGAGAAGTACAGAGGCAAGTCCAAAATAAGCACAGGAGCTTTCCATGTGCCCTAGGCCCAAGAAAAACACCTTTTGGCCTTTGAAAAGCCTCGGTGTAAAAGGAGCCAACAGTAATCCTCCATGTGTCCGAATGGCACATTTTGAGATTGCCCTAAAAGAAGGGATCCCAAACAAGTGCGACTCAACACGTGTCTCGCCTCAGCAGTTTTTTTAAAAAATTGAAGGTTCAACGGAAGGCGCCATATGTCTAGAGTTAGAGACATTTTTCTTTGGCCATTTAAAAGTCCAAGCAAAGGGAAGAGTGAGTGGAATCCTCCAAGTGTCCTCCTAGCACTTCTTCAAAATAAAACTTAGGGGCTGGTCCCCAAACATGCGCGGTCCCTCCATGTGTCCAAGGCCTTTAGAAAGTTGCTTGAAAAGTCTAAGTATGGGAAGACTTGGCGAAGCCTCCATGTGTCTTCATGGTACAACTTTGAGATGGGTCCCGAGAGTAGAGACCTTGAACAAGTGTGGGATCACCACATGTCCTAGGCCTTAGAAAATTACTTTGAAAATTTTAAGTACAAAGCGGAGTTGGTGGAAACCTCCACATGTTTCCCTTTTGTAATTGTTAAGGTGGGACCCTGAGGCAGATCCTGAAATGAGCACCAGCGCTCCATGTGTCCATGGTTTGCCAAAACTATACCGGCTACATGAAAAATGTGTCCAAGTCTAGGAAAAGTAGCGAAAAACCTCCACGTGTCCCCCTGGTACAACTCCAAGGCAAAACCAAAAGGTGAATTTTCAAATGAGATTTGCTCCTCCATGTAGACAAGTTTAGAGCCTTAGAGTTTTTAAAGTACCCCGCTGAGCCGCATCCAACCAAAAAGGGCCACGTTTCCACTGATGCTGAGATGTAAATTTGACCGGGAAAAATACACCCGTCAAACCGTAAAATGAAGGAAAATCACCATTTGAGCCCATAAATGTTATAAGGCTCAAAGATGATCCTCTGAGCTACATCGAATCATGTTTCCACAGGTATTTGGGACAAAAATGATAGGGACAACAAAACGTGATTGTGGAAAACAAAAGGAAAGGAAAAACCCGAGTTTTATGCCCAAGTTATAGACTCTTTTAGATGGACATAGGAATGAAAAATAAATTCTAGACATTTAAGTGATCCTTGACTAAGGAAGGGATTGATCATAGTAACCAAATGGAGGACAGATTTTTTATGCATCAATACGGGAGATAGACAAAATGATAGAGCCTGAAAACTGGAGAACTTCAATGACAAATGGGGCGAGACTAATTTGAGCACCAACATTGGCTCTGACTTAAGGATGGGCACTCCCTGTGAGTGCCATAGGAACAAATAGCGCACCAATTACCAAAAACAAAACCATTGGGAAATGGCGTCAAAGAATAAGCTTGCAGAGTAGAACACCCATAACCATCCACAATAAACGAATCGAGAAACCGAAAAACTAGTTCACCAAGGACCAGAATGAACAAAAACACAAAAGTAGATGATAACAAATAACTATACACTGTACAAATGGAGTATACCTTGATTCTGAGAAATCAATCAAGGAAATGTTTCAAATTCCTACCATTAACAAGCAATTCAAGCAGTTCCCCATCTAAGTATTTTAGGAAGAAGTTATTTTCACCAATTTGAATATCAATGGAATAAGGTCCCATCCATAATGCATCAAATTTACCATGCTTGCCCTTATCTTCATGCCTATTATCCCATAAAAGCACAAGATCCCTAATGTTGAAATCTCTGGGAGTCACCTTTTTGTCAAATAACTTCTTCAAATTTTCTCTAAAATTCACATGCCACTGATGGGATGCCCTTCTTTCTTCATCCAACTCAATAATCTGATTGATTCAAGCATCATATGGACTAACTTCTTGGTCTTCAATTTGTTGAACAAACTGAAATGAAGACAATTACAAATGGAGGGGAAGAAAATCTTGAGTTCCATATACCAATTCAAATGGGATTTTACCAGTAGCTCTTTTGACAGTGATTCTATCATCCCAAACAACAAAATTCATTTGCTCACCCCACTTCCTTTTGTTCAACTCCAAGGTTCTTCTAATGATCTTCAACATTTTTTTATATTTGGACTTAGCTTGTCCATTTCCTTAGGGATTGTAGTTAGAATCATATCTCAAATTGATTCCATACTCTTTGCACATTGCCACCAAAGGTTTGGCTCAAAATCATAGCATTATCAAAGCAACAATTTTAGTTTGCACTCTAAATATGCATATTATTTTATTCATCATGAAGTCCATGATGACTTGGTGTGTTTATTTCTTGGTGGGGATTGCTTCCACCCACTTATTGAAATAATCAGTGGCTATAAGAATCCATTTATGACTAGAATTGGAAGGATCAAAAATTTCCCCAATGAAATCCATTTCCCATTGTCTGAATGGGGCTTCAACTAACACAGGCTGCAAAGGAAGGGAGCCTAAAGCTTTCATTCTTCCAGAAAAATGTTGGCAACTTTCACATTTCCTAACCAATAGATTTGTATCCTTGAAGAGAGTTGGCCACCAATAACCAGCCCTCAAGATTTTATGTGTTGTAACTCTTCCAGCAAAATGTCCCCCACAGACTCCTCCATGGAGATCAATAATTATTTTGGGGGCCTCATCTTCAGTAATGCATCTCAAGAGCACTCCCTTGGGGTTCTTCCAAGCTAACCCAAAATCAGTAATGACACACTTTTTAGAGGCTAACTTAAGATCTCTTTTCTGATTTCTACTCAAATATTCAGGGTAGTATAGATGTCTGAGATAAAATATTATATCTTTGTACCATTCATAACTTGCCAACTTTTCAAGGACATCCACCATTTCTCCTTCTACTTCTTTCACCTCAATATTTTTCAAGTTTCTCTTAGCCATAAGCTTAGCTAGGTGCAAACCTCTTACCAATTTCGTGGTTTGGATATCCATGTCATACTCCTGCAACTTGTTCATCCATCTGCATCTTTTTCTTGAGACCCTCATCTCTGATAAGATGTCTTTCACCATGGTGTGGGGAACATAAGCAAAAACTTTAGAACTCAAGATGCAGGGTCTGAAAACCTTTGTTTTTTTCACCAAGGAAAATTATTGCTTCTCCATGATGGTGTACTTTAACTCAGCTCCCTACAATTCCTTACTGAAAAAGGAAATTGGTCTCTCAGCCCCTTCATCATCCTTCTATAAAAAAATAGATGCAATGGTGTTTTCTCTCAAGCAAAAGAAAACACTTAAAAGGATTCTTTTAATTTGGAGCTACCAAAACAAGGGCATTCTTTAGTTCTTCTTTGATCCAATTGAAATCTTGAAATGAAACTTCTTCCCATTTGATAACATGTTCCTTCTTCAAAGATACTAGTAATGGGGATGGCCACTCGAGAAAAGTTAGACACAAATATTCTAATAAAGTTTATTTGTCCAAAGAAGGATTGAATTCCCTTCTTAGTTCTTGGAATTGTAACCTTGTTGATGGCCTCCACTCTCTCTGGATCAATCATGACCCCTTATTTTGATATAATGTGACCAATCATCTTTTCCTTTTGCACTCCAAATGGAACTTCTTGGGATTCAATGATATGCCATATTCTCTACATCTTATCAAGATTCTCTCCGAGTGTTGCAAGTGATCATTTCTTTTCCTAGAAAACACAATTACATCATCTTGATAAACAAGAATGAAGTCATTGATATAACCAAGAAATTCTACATCCATTGTTCTTTGGAAAGTATCTATAACATTCATTAAGCCAAAAGGCATCCTAACATAGACATAAGTTCCCTAAGGAGTTGTAAAGGAAGTATTTATTCTTTTTGACTCCACAACAACTTGATTATAGCCGGAGAAACCATCCATAATGGATAACAGTTTAGAACCAATTACCAATTGTAGCATATTATCCATGTTTTGAAGAGGTTAATTATCTTTCAATGATGATTTGTTCAAGTTCCGAAGTCTACGCACAATCTTATATCACCATTCCTTTTTCTGACAGGCACTAGTTTTGCAACCTAGGATGAGTACCTTGTGGGCTGAATGATCCCTTCATCCCTCAACTTCTTCAGTTATTCTTGCATATTTAAATAAAGGAGTGGATTAAGGGGCCTCTCATATTTCCTTAAAGGCTTGGCATTAGATTCAAGAGGAATCTCATGTTGGAACAAATCTTCCCTGTATGCCTTCAACTCAAAGTAAGACCAAGCTAGGTAATCTTGATATTTCCTCAGCAATTGAATATAGGACTGCTTCTCTTCCTTGCTGAGATTACTTCCTAACCAGATTTTATGTGGCTTTTCGTTTATACCCAGGTCATGCTCTTCCACATCTCTTGAAACTTACATAATCCTTTTAATAATGCAATAAACATTATCAAATTTTGACTCAAGAGCCACCAAACCTCTAAGAATCGTGTTTGTCTTCAGTTGGATTATGTATTTGCCAAATAAAGTTTCATTTCCTTTAGCAACACACACCATTGGTTCCCAATTTATATTTTGGTAAGCAAAGCCACCTTGGTTCTATAGAAACCATTTCACCTGGTCATCATCATCAAACACTTGCCAATTTTTAACATTATCAAGGACAGATGGCCTTGTTAGTATTTCAACATCATACTCACAAAATGGAGACACTATAAAATTCTCAAATCTAGATCCTAGCACTTCTAACTTGTCTACAATAGAATTAAACTTTCTATCATGGTGCACAATATTAAAATATTCAAACATTTCAATCAAATCCCAGATTGCATGCTTGTATTGTTTCATTCTTTGATTTTTAGTAGCATACAGTTTTCTAATTTTCTTGACAATCAATTCTGAATCCCCTTTGACAATGATATCCTTTATACCATATTTCCATGTAATTCTCAAGCCTAATAACAATGCTTCATATTCAGAAATGTTTTTAGTGCATTCAAAGTTAAGTTTGAAATTAAAAAAACTCTTCTTGGCCTGAGAGAAATCATAACAATGCCAACACCATTTCCAAACTTGGAATAGGCTCCATCAAATAACAAGGTCCAAGGTAAACCCACTTGTTCAAGACATTTACACTGATCAATCTTGTGCTCCTTTCCATCAGAAAACCCCACAAAGTTATCTGCATCTACATCAGCATATAACACTTCATAAGAAGCATTATTTGGATCTTCAATGAGGTGCAACATTTTCTTCTCTCCATACAGCTTTACAAGGTTGCCTTCAATTGGAATGGTGGAAAAATAAATATCAACACTTCCACTAACACTTCCACCAACACTTGTAGCCCACTTTCTTGATAACAACATGCCCCATTTGGCAGGGTAATCAATAATGACAACATCAAGTTTCAAGTTCTTACCCGGATAATTTGCAAGTTGTACCACCAAACCTTTCACACACCCTACAACTAGGACCTCTCTAGAATCCATTGTAGTACACTTGCCATAAGTTTTTGTCACTTTAATGTTCAATTCATTCATGACTTCCAGAGGCATAACATTGCATGATGCTTTGGAGTCAAACATATAATTGTGTAGTAGTCTATCTTTAATAATCAGTGTTGTAAAAAATGGATCAACATTTAACTGAGACTCAACTAAATATGTCCCCAAGTAAACTTCAGGTGTTTCACCTATCTCCTCTAATGTTGGTGGATTTTCTAGGTCTATAATGGTTGAAGGAGGGGTGTTTACATTATTTATATTCCTTCCTTGGGCAATCCTATCTTCTTCCAACCTCAAATACTCAAAGGCCCTCTTCTTGTGCTCGGAATCCCGAGCGCTTCAACAATTTGGATAGAAATCTTGATCGACTCAAGACTTGGGTAATGTCATAGGGAATGTATTTGGGTAAAGCAGCACTTAGAGAAAGGTTGAAAAACTCATCAAATGTCACAAGGATTTTAACATTTTGGGCATGGTTAGGAACACCGGTTCTACTTGACATAATAATGCCTTCGCTAGATGCATCTTTCTTTGGAGCCTCTTTTAGAACATTAGTGAGAACCGGGTCTCTGGTTTGGCTTGAGGCCCTACCCCTTCGACATTTTTACTTCTTGTGTTATATTCTTTTTCTTAGGCCACAACAACATTCATTAGTAGTTGTCTATCCTATTCTGATGGCATTCCTACATCATACTTCTTAATCAATAGAGCTCGTAGGTACTCAAAATCATTATTAGGAAGTTCAAATGCTTGTACGATATCTAATTCTAAAGCATGAGAGGGAGGAAGAAGTGGTACCCAGTGAATGCAGTCCCAAAAACTTGTAGCAATTCTTGCACTTATTACCTCAATTGAAGTTTCTCCGTGATGTGAGCTTGTAGAGCAGTCCACCATGCATGCATCATCATCAATGTTGTCATCATCATCAGCTTCTTCAAATTTCTGATCTATTTCACATGGCGGGTGGGGTAAGAAACATTTTCACACCAATCCATTTGATTTTTCCCTTCAAAAAAGTAACTCGGCATTTAGAGGATTAGGCACTACTCTATTTTCCCTAGCTTGGGGTTGTCTAGCTCCCATGGGTCCTTTACCTCTATCATCAAACCTCTAATCATTTCTAGGATGATTTTCAAGTCTGTATTATCCTTGTTTCCTATGCTGACCCTAAGAACCTTGTCCAATTCCTTTCTCTATCCTATCCAAACTTATAAGATATTTCTTTGACAACCCCAACAAAATTCCTTACAACTTCCTTACAATCCACAACCTTGCTTGATTGAGGCTTCTCATGGTTGATAAGTGTAACACCCTCCCTCTTAGGAGTTTTCCAACTAATTTTATGTTGTTCTCCATTTGTAGAGCCATGGTAAATGCATGCCTCAAATTCCCAGGGTTCTTATCCCTCAAATAGTAAGTAGCTTTCTTATCAAATGCATCTGAATACTTTATCAAACACGATTCATCACATGGCCTCAAATTAATAGCGGTCTTCTCAATGTTTTTTTAAATCTAGTATTGAAATCATGCACTAATTCATTAGGATTATTTTTTATATTTTAAAACTCTGATAAAAGAAACCTAGGGTCTATTTTATCACCATATAGCATTCTAAAATCATTTTTCATCTCTATCTAAGAATCAATGGAATTATCTCAAAATATTTATACCAGTCCATTGCATCTTCTTCTATAGTATGGATAAACAATTTAATGTATACATACTCAAATTCTATTTCAAAGTCCTCCATCATATTAACAAAGAGCTTTAAGTGTTGATCACCAGTGATTGCATTATTTCCTTAAAACTTAGGAAATCTATTTCTTACATCTTGTGGCACAACATTTGGATACCCAGCCATACCTCTAAAATTGATGGGACCAAAATTATTAACAACAAATGGATGTCCGGGTGGAGGTTGATTCATTTTATTTTGAGGAGGTGATCTTACAGGAGAAATAGAATGATGAGGAGTGAGGGGTCTGTGTGGTACAGGGATGTAATTCTCAGAATGGATGTTCTCTAAAAACTTTGTTTCTTGGAAGATCCTATTAGCTTTGGAGAATATAGGGATAAAATGAGATGCAAATCTTTCAAATACAAAAGAAGGACCCTCTATAGTTGGAGAATTTGGATTTATAAAGAGACTACCTGATTTAGAAGAACTTGAGGAAGTATTGTAATCTTCAATCACAGGCTGATCAGTTTCACCAATGGAGATCTCTTTTCTTGATGTTTGATCTCCAACAACCTTCCAAATTCTTCTTCCTTCTTAATTAGGATTTCCCAACTCATGAAACAACCTTCTACTAGGGTCCTTGGTGAAGATAAATTTCTTCCTTCCACTTTTGGCGAGATATCATTGATGAATCTTACTTGATATATGTTAAGACACTAGTATTTATAAAGAATTTAAATAGTACGAGTCACCACTAAGGATTTTCACCTTATTTTGTGTAAATGCACTTATGAAAGACCTATCATAAGTCTCATCAATACCGATTCATGCAAATCTTAAAAGATCTACTCTGTTTCTACCCAAATTTATCAATGATGATACATACTTTAGTGCAATAATTGTATAAGCTGGAAATATTGCACTAAAAACTCACAAATTTGAGAAATTCTTAAGGATCTAAATAGATAATGATGTTTCATGAATGTATTTTCACTTCAAAATATGTAAAAATCATTACTGTGGTCTATACGTGTACATCTTTTTCAAATACTTCAAAGATTCCCCGGCAACGGTGCCACGAGTGTTGGTATACAAATTTATTCTCCCTTTCAAGTTGAGTAGTAACATAGATTGGACGTGGAGCTTAGAGGCAAATAGATCATAGTGTGTGTAATTTTATGGCCAGGGATGAGATCTAACTAGCCCTTTATTACTCAAATTGGTGAAGAGATGGATAGCACCTTTAAGAGGATTTGACCTATCCTCACTACTTTAGGTTGTGCCTCTTTGACCAAGGTAAGAGGATCCTTAATGTAACCTTTTTTTGATGAAGGATATGGAGATATCCTTTTTTTAGACAAATTTTATGAAGAAAACCTTGGGAAAATACGTTCAATACTCCATAATTTAACTCTTAAGAGTTGTCACTTCGAATTGATGGAGATACTTTCAACATAGGGCTAAGGTTACTAAAGACATTAAGAAATCTTGAGTGTTCTACATATTTTAGTAAGTAGATTTTGTTCCTTTGTTGATATACGGGGAAAAACAGGGGTAGTTCATGATGGATCAATGGTTTTGAATGATTTAACTAGCCCTTTATTAGATGAAGAGATGTAGCACCTTTAAGAGGATTGACCTATCCTCATACTTTAGGTTGTGCCTCTTTGACCAAAGAGGATCCTTAATGTAACCTTTTTTTGATGAAGGATATGGAGATATCCTTTTTTAGACAAATTTTATGAAGAAAACTTGGGAAAATACGTTCAATACTCCATAATTTAACTCTTAAGAGTTGTCACTTGAAATGATGGAGATACTTTCAACAGAAGGCTAAGGTTACTAAAGACATTAAGAAATCCTGAGTGTTCTACATATTTTAGTAAGTAGATTTTGTTCCTTTGTTGATATACAAGGAAAAACAGGGGTAGTTCAGGATGGATCAATGGTTTTGAATGATTTTGGTGGGAGATGAAGTAGGATAAAGTTGATTATACCAGATCTTCAAAGGGACTTCACAACAATGAACAACTCAATAATAGAATACTTCAGAACAGTTAAGATGTTCCTTCAACTAGAAGGTGTGCTTCAATGGAGGCCCAGATCAACATGTTTTCACATAATCTTTGAGACTCTAACACAAAGGCTCGAATTGAAAGACTCAATTAAACACCAAAGTCTCTGATCAATCATGCCTAAGGTACACCCGAATACTTAAAGATAATCTTTATCAACAAATGACAGTGAATTGATTTTAAATTTGTTTATCTCATCCAAGATGAAGGCTCTTCTTGAAATGAAATTGAAAATACCATTAAACTGTCATAGGGATGAGATCTTGTGTGATTTCACAAATATTTCAATGTAAGATTACAATAGGAATGAAAGAAACTATTTGTAGAAATTATGAAACAAAGAAGACATAAATTAATTTCAAAATTGTTTAAATTCATCAAATAGGTGAAAGCTTCCATATCAATCTTAGTTCTCACCAATGGCTATACATATGTAACTAACTTGACATGATAGAAACTATAACACAAAGGAAATTAACCGGGTATCTTAGACGGGTTTCTTATAATATGGATTTCTCAAAAAATTTATTAGAATTCAAACTCGACCATTTGCAAGAGTATTCTCATTGCATTTATACATTTCACTCACTCAATTTTCCCCCCAAAAAGAAAGAATATTTGAGGGACCTTTGTTTGTTAACAATTTGCTTCAGAAAGTGATATTTAACAAATTCAGATCCAAAAGCTGCTAGGTGGACCAATTGTGAATTGATCATGTTTCTTGGGCCCTCAAATAATGACTAGGATGCCATACCAAAAATTTTTGCAATCCTTCTAATCATTCTAATTCTGTCATGTGAGAAATCCCCTTTTAATCATTTTCTAGAGAATCTGCACAACTAGATATGACAGGTAATCCTTTTCTCTCTTGAGGAAACACCTTTTTCATCTTTTATGCCTACACTTTCATCATTTCATCCCTTTTTCCCTCTCTTTCCTCTGCAATTCTGCCCCACATCCATCTCCTCTAGTAATTCCCATTTTTGCAAGTGCCTAAGCAATTCTAACTTCAAAATATTGACCTTAACAATCCTTGGACTCACAAATTAAGTTCTGAATCCATCAAATGGCACTTTATAGATAGAGACGACAAGGAATTTCATCAAATAATGATGAAAAATAGTGCGTATTCATGTCTCTAGGAATCTTGGAGCAAAAATGGCAAAAAAATAAATGTAATACATAGAAATCATTGATTTTATCCCTTTTCCACTTTATATCATAGTCGTCCACATGTTTCCTTGGTGCAACTATAGAGGAGAAGAAAAATTCAAGTCTCAAAAAAGCACGGGCTTTCCACATGCCCTAGACCCAAGAAAAACACCTTTTGTCCTTTGGAAAGCCTCATTGTAAAAAGGAGCTAGCGGAAGCATCAAGATGTCTCAATAACACATTTTGAGATTGTCCCCAAAAGCGAGACCCAAAACAAGCATGGGATCAACACATGTCTCGGTCTCACAAAGTTTATTAAAAATTTTGAAGGTTCAGCAGAAAGCGCCATGTGTCTAGGGTTTGAGATATTTTTCTTTGGTCATTGAAAAGTCCAAGAAAAGGCAGAGTGAGTAGAAGCCTCCAAGTTTCATCCTGGCGCTTCTTTAAAATAAAACTTAGGGATGGTCCCCAAATAGGCGTGGTCCCTCAACATGTCCTGTGTTTTTAGAAAATTACTTGAAAAGTCTAAGTATGGGAAGACCCGGCGGAAGCCTCCACATGTCTTTATGGCACAACTTTGAGATGGCTCCCAAGAGCGGAGACCCTAAACAAGCGTGGGCTCACCACATGTCCTAGGCCTTAGAAAAATTCTTTGAAAAATATAAGCACAAAGTGGAGCCAACAGAATCCTCCACATGTTTCCCTGTCATAATTGTTAAAGTGGGACCCTGAGGAAGATCCTAAAATGAACACCATCCCTCCACGTGTCCATGGTCCGCCAAAACTCTACATTTACATGAAAAAAATTCAACATCTGGGAAAAGCAACGAAACCTCCACGTGCCCCCCCGGCACAACTTCAAGACCAAACCAAAAGGTGAATTTTCAAATGAGCGTTGTTCCTCCATGTGGACAAGTTTTTGGTTGAAGTGAGCCTTAGAGTTTTTAAAGTGCCCCACCGAGCTGCATCCAACCAAAAAGGGCCACATTTCCATTGATGTTGAGATGTAAATTTGACCGGGAAAAATACACCCGTCAAATTGTAAAATGTAGGAAAATCACCATTTGATCCCAAAATGAATCTTTCTTCAAGGACAGAGAATTTGGAAATGTTATAAGGCTCAAATATGATCCTCGAGCTACATCTAATCACGTTTCCATAGGTATTTGGGACAAAAATGACAGGGACAACAAAACGTGACTATGGAAAATGGAAGGAAAGGAAAAACTTGAGTTTTACACCCAAGTTACAGAATCTTTCAGATGGATAGAGGAACGAAAAACAAATTCTAGACCTTTAAGTGATCCTCGACCAAGGAAGGGACTGATCATGGCAACCAAATGAAAGATAGAGTTTTTATGCATCAATACTGGAAGATAGAGAAAATGACAGAGCCCGCAAACTTGAGAACTTCAATGAAAAATGGGGTGAGACCAATTTGAGCACCAACATGAAGTTCTCATGCCCCCACTACTTCCTTGATGCATGTAATATTTTCTCTTCTAAGAGGTTTACATATTCCCCTCAATCTCTTCATCTACCTAAACCACTTTTATAGGTGGGATTGATACTTCTTGTGGTTTGGGAATGGGGACATATCTAACTTCCATCTCAAATCTTCCCTACATCTTGGGGCACAACTACATGAACACCCTATGGATGTAACCCTTGATGGTAACATTGATTTGTGGATGCAGATCCAAGAAATTCATCTCTAGGGTCTCCACGTACGTTGTCCTTGAGATGTATTTATAATTTGTGTGTAGAGTTTGAACATCCACATCCACCTTATCTACATCAAAGGTCAACAATTTTACATCCTTCAACTAGTTGATGGTGCACTTCAAGTACTTAGTGGTGAATGCAAATGGGAATTTGTGCCATGGCCCTTTCTCCTCTTTCTCCATCACAAATTATGTCAGACTAAAATGTTCCATGACTACAAACTGAAATTGGTCCCAAATGACCTTTCTAAGCTCTTACAGGATGTGCCATTCATTTTCAAAAGTTACGTGCAACTCCTACCATTTGTTCATCCGTCCCTTGTATGACTTAGTTATACTCCCATCACAAGTGAATTGTTTGAAATGTACTACAAGAGATGAGTGTATCGGTGGGTAGACCCACATATTATCATTTGGTCCATCTAGGACACCAATTTCCCATAATACAATTAATAACAGAATGGACCCCCAAGTTATCTTCTCTCCTAAGTCATTATGTACTCGTGCCTCCTCAATAATACCATCCATAATAAACTATGTAAAATTTTGATGTTCCCTCTTCGACACTCTATAGGCTAGGTACATGAACCTCATGTTGATGTTCATCCACCTCTCTGATGCACCCAAATTACAACTAATGAGTTGGGAAGTGACTCTCAATGCTAGGTCCAGTAGATCTGTAATAACTTGTTCCCTTCCCCCTTTCTCATAGTTTAATTTCTTAGCTAGCTCTTCTATCTTCACAAAGGGCACCAAAATTGAGGGCCATGTCTTCACCTTTGTTCTATAGGCCTATTACCCTATGGATTAAATTACTTATGAGTCTCATCCATCTCTCCACAAATTAGAAGTCTTCATGCACTCGCAACATCAACCATCTAAAAATGTGTGCAGTTTAACAAAAATAACAGCTCCCAAAGTTACAAAACCCCCATCTTCTACAACTCCTTCACCGAATCATCTACCCTAGGATTTCCTTGTTCATCTAACCCTAGAATCTCCTTGTATAGATCCATTCACATTAACTCATCGTAGTCGGTGGTTCTGTGGTTGAACGCATTAGTTTTGCATCTATACAACTTTGATCTACACTTCTCTACCTTAATAACCCTTTCGGGATACTACATTTTTAATAAAATTCCATGGGTTCCTTGTTTTCCACCACTAGTCTCTTTGTATGAGATTTCTTCGGTGCCATATCCTTTCTCTTTTGTTTTTTTGTGCTCTAGGTGCTTTCAACTTTTCCTTCATATTCCCAAACTTGAAAATTTTTGTGCCTCTCTCTCATACAACCCCTTCCCGCTCTATTGTCTTCATTCATCTCTTACTCTACCAAAAGATCACATCACAGCTTGCCTAGCTCTAATGGTTCATGAAAAGTACCTTGCTTTCTTATCAAAATCCTTGTCACACTTCAAGTTTGGGAGCACAAAAATTCTCTAAGGAAAAGTATTCAAAATGACTACCTTTACCCTCTATTCATACTTTTTCAACACCTTAAAGTTCCCCCAACTACGTGTTTTAACGTCTCTTTTAATAAAGCAATTTATTCCACTTAAATCAACTTTCGCTACTTCCTTCATGTATCGTAGTTATAACCTTTTTGTGCTCTAACACTACTTTACCGCCATTGACACTCCGTCGCATGTTTCACCATGTAAAAGTGTATAACCTCTACGTTGTCCAACAAGTAGTTCCCCATGGTGTTTCCTTCCTCTTGTTATAATGTGTAATTATTGTTTCTATTCTACGTGGTCTTTAAACAAATTTTCTAAGCACACCTTTATAACCACATGAATCCAAACACCTTATACACCGTACCACTTGTTCTTCTACCTTTGTGTTAATCATTTATAATGAGTCTCCCAAAATTCTATATTCTCAAATAATTTTTCAGCCATTACTAGACATATCTTCTAATCCACCCCATACTAAATTTATGTGTGGTCCTTTGTGCATGGAATCAATTACACTATAATTACCTACTAGTGCACCAACGCACAACACAACACCGAATAGTGAAGATAAAGAAAAAGGAATAAAAAAGGAAACACATTAAAGGGAAATACATTAAGGGAAACCTAATCTAACTAACAATACAACCTTATTTAAAAACACATAGAAGCCTTATTTATAGAAAGGCTTTAGCCTATTACCATTGAAAGACCCTAACAACCATGTCCCATCGAGTGCTTGTAATTGAAATGTGCCTAAATCTAGTATGAATGATATAATATGCGGCCCCAATTAATGGACTTTGAGCTTCATGGGATGGTACAAAAACTTAGAATTATAAATGAAAACCATCTACCCAAGTTCAAATTTCTTATTATTAATATGACAATCATGTCATGCCTTTTGTCATGCCTTCTTAGTCATCTGAATCCATCTAGCAAGGGATCATCTTTCATCCAACTACATTAACTTATCAATGCACTCTTACAACACTTATTCATCGGTAAATCCTCATACACATGTAATACAATGAGAGGGTATCATGAACTCGCTAGAAAAACAAATTTTGCAACAAACGCCAATTGAAGCGGTGTGGCTTTGTTCAATCTTTTATAAGTTGTTCTATACGCTCATAGCATGACTAAGACTTTTTCATCCTAGTTTTTTCTCCTAATATCAAAAATATAGGTCAACTTATGACTCAAATTTTTTTAAAGGGTTAGTCTTATGATGGGCCACCATGAATTCTACCAATAGAATCCTGATTGTTTCATTTAGGAAATGCATACCCCTATCACTCATTAAACTCAGTGGGCACCCATAGCTGCTAATGATGTTTTCTCGTAAAATATATCTATTGTCGTTATTACACAATCCTTAGTAGGTGGTGCTTCCACCCACCGTGTAAGATAATCAATGAAAGTAATGATGTATCACAAACCCATCCTTCACAAGAAAGGTGAAATAGGGCCTACAAAGCTAATTTCCCATTTCTTAAATCGTTCAAAGACTAGTTATTACTCACAATGGAATTTCATCCCTTTTTCTTGGCTTATCAAGGCATTGGAAATGATCATAGGCCTTGTAATACTCAATACAATCTTAGTACAGGGTTTCCCACCAAAGACCTGCCAATAAGATCTTCCACATGGTGGAATTTCTTCCATAGTTCCCTCCCCGCAATTCCACCATTTTCTTCATCAATGACCGTAATGCACTCATGCTCTAATACACACTGATGCAAGACCTCATCCCAACCTAACTTGTACAAGTGTCCACTGATTAACATGTAAGGCACGACACGTACAACTAATTTTTTTCTCTCCAAGGCCTTCATCCCTTATGGCACCACACCCATTCATAAGAACACAATGATATATTCCAAAATAGAGGGCATGCACTATAATCTAAATAGTTGTTTATTTTTCATTGTATCCTTAATGCTCAGGCGTCCTCTCCCCGAGTCAATCCATGATAAATAGTCGACCCAAATTACTCTTACCTAGTTTTACAACAACCATAAACTCAAACTCTTGAAATAATAGGACCCACCTACATATGTGCCCTTACAATATGGGATTTTTCACCAAGTATTTTAATGTCATGTGGTCTGTATAAAAGATAAAAGGCATCGCTAACTAATACTACCTAAATTTGTGTAACACATAGATCATCAAAAATGCCTCTTGCTCTATGGTAGTATAATTTTTTTCTATTGGGGTCAGCTTTCTACTAGTAAAGCATAAGGGATGGTCAACAATTTCCTCTCCGTATTTCCAAAACTACTCCAATCATCATCCCTGATGCATCACCATGCATGTGAAAAATTTTATCCCATGAGGGAAATCGTAATATTGACACGAAGAATGAGTCTATTCTTCATTGTGTCAAAATCCATTTGTTGTGCCTCTCCCCAACGTAACATACACTTGTGTTTTAGCAACTACTCCAATGGCGTGGTAATATTGGTATAGCCCTTGATAAACTTATTGTAATACCCTATATGTCCAAGGAATCTATGCACCATGCTCTCGGGCCGTAGGTTCTCCCAATCCCACAATAATGGAAACTTTGGCAGATCCACCAAAGAAGCCTTCTTTACATATGATATGTCCCAATAGGGTGCCAAATGGAGTAGTGAAAACACATTTCTTAATGTTGAGAGATATACTCAACTATCAACATCTCTCAAACATCAACCTTAGATTGTCACAATGGTCCTTTACTAGTCTATAAATTGTCCAATCATCTAGGTAGACTTGAAGAAACTTATGGATAAAGTCCTGAAATGCCTTAAACACAATGCATGAAAATACAATAGGTTTGTTCTTCAAACCAAAAGGAATGACCATATAGGAAAAAATTCCCCATTAAGTGGTAAAAGTCATCTTTTCTTGGTCCTCCTTTGCAATTATAACATAATGATACCTTGAGAATCCATTTGTAAATGAATAGATCTTGCACCTGGCTACTACTTCCAGGATCTCCTCAGTGAATGGGGTTGGGAAAGAATCAATGACACACACCACATTCAAATCCATGTAGTCAACACAAATCCTTATCCTCCCATATTTATTAATGTTGATGACAATTGGAATTATCCACTCCGAATTCCTCAATAGCCTCAAATATGTCTGATGTGATCATCTTGTTAATCTCGTCCTTGACCTTGACACATAGATTCAGATTCATTTGATAAGGTCTCTTCCAAATTGGGAATGCGCCCTCATTCAGTTTGATATGAATCTATCCTAAAGAGTGGTGAACTCCCTTGAGTTCATCATACCTACGTGTGAATAAATCCTTGAATTCACACAACCGATTAATAATCTTTGAAACCTCCCTTCCGACTAGTAATCTCTAATAGTAGCTTCCTTGGGTTCCGCCTCTGAGCCAATGTTAACCTTCTTAGTTTTTAGGGGTTTGTGGTAAGTGCGTGCTTGCTCATTAGCACTATCCATAACCTTACATGTACCCATAGTATGGTTAACATCCAAGTTCTCCACCTCTTCACCATCTATCATGTAGACCAACTTTCCTTTCTCCTTTTCCATATAGGTGCACTCAAGTTGTACCTCCTCTGATTCTTCCTCATTGAAGTGTGCCTCCAAACTAGGTTCACCCAAAAATTTAGTATTGTCCTCCGCCATGACACTATCTCTTATAGTTAGAACTTAACAACTTGTAGCACCTCCTTTAATGATGGCTTACTACTCGATCCTCAAATTTTTAAATAAGATAAATTGTCAAATCTTGTCGCTTTCCTATTTAGAGGTGTAAATCAATGAATGTACCACGCTTGCACATAACCTTATAAGGTGGAGTAAATCTTATGCACCCATAGTGATGGAGGCAAGGCTTTCGCACCTCTCATCTAGGACTTCTCGCATTCCCGGAAGTGAAATGAGGTGGGTTCCTTCCCATGATAGTTTTATATAGAAGTAGGTGCATTACTTCAGGGAAACTTAACAAAGGATGGGATTCTCACCTCACGCCACTCTAGAAGGTTATCTCGATGATTTCCCACCAAATTTTTGGGTCTCATAAAAATTATAGATACGCAAACTTCTCCTTTCGATCTCACATCTTGATTGAGTCTCCATTGCTCACAAGAAAACACTAGGGTTGCCTTCCTAGTGTAACTCGATAATGTTTTCCTCCCGGCACCTAATCGAGTGTGCTTTTGTTACTCTCGTCATAGATCATTTTAACTTCCTTCCAACTAACTCATATATCTTGTGTACCCAATTATCACATGTTAGGGTTTGGTCACTAGGTGGGCTAGATGTGTGCATATGGCTCTCATTTCTCCAAATGACAAGCTCTCACCAAAATATGATGGGGTCTCTCTCCCATGCTTTCCAATATGGGGCAGCATAAATTTCTTAGATTTCATGCCCTCCACGTGAACCTCAAATCCTTCCCGCAACATCTACCTCCATAAATCCATCACTCTAATAACCTTTTGTTATCTCACCAATTCCCACTCTTGAGATTCATTGTACTTGATTCATCTTTCCTCTCTTTCCATTTTAGCCACAAGGTCTCTGCTATCTTTTACCATACTAGCTTCTGCACTTGTACTATCAAGAGTTTAGCCAACCATGGGAAGGCTTTAAAACTCAATGTAATAACCTGGATCTTGATATCTACTAGAATACCACACAAGAATGATCCTCTAGGCTCCCTCAAGAACTCAAACTCAACAACCTCTGGCATGAATATGTAGAAATCACATATTCTAGGGTATAACTCGTCAACACTCTACTCCACTAGTGATCAACAACACGAGTCTAGGTCAGATCAGCATCATACAACCTATGATACTCATCTTGGGTCCATACATGAGGTCTATAATACCAACTTGACCTTGATGCATATGTTGATAGCCATTCATACAACTCCATAGGGAAACAACAAAAAAATTGTTTCATACAGGTCATCATATAGGTGTTCTTCTACCCATTTACGTGCATCAAACTCAGTCCGGTGTTAAATCTCTGAGAAAAATCATCCTCCATGCTTTGATACTGTCCAAGGTAAATCACTCCATCATTACACATCATTCTCACAACATCTTCAAAAGAGGTCCTGTAATAAAAAAAAAATGTACTCTCTATTTATCTATAACTTCTCTTTAAACCCTAAGCATTTCAAAGATATAACCAATCTTGACGTGGAGCTCACCCAAGGCATACGTAGGCACCGATCCCCTCCTTTATATGAGCTCCATGAGAATGTTCTCCATTAAAAAATAGGTATTCACACATATAGAAATTGTTTGATTTCTCTCTTACAATCTAGATCAAGAATTAGATCTAGGTTCGAGTGCACCACATATAGAAGTAAACATGATCAAAATATAGCGTAATCATAGATAAAACCTAAATAGTACTAAGAACAAAAGGATTCGAATTCATATAAAATAAATAAAACACATACATCAAGATCCATAACATAGATAATCGAACCACTCCATTATATTCTTAATCACATTAAAATAGCCAAAAATACATTAAATATTCCATGGATGGAGATAATACAACAACAGATCCTCAGTATGTTCTTTATGATAGCTTCATTACAGATCTTACAATCATATACTACACTCTCTATCTCTCTCCTTCCCATACGCACACCTATCCATTATTTTCTCTATATCTCCTTCATCTTTGTTTCTCTACGTATATCCACTTTCCCTTACCTCTGCCAAGTCATCATTACAAGAAAAGGCCTGAAGGAATATTTCATGATCACCTAACCACTACCCAAGAACATGCCAAATGTCATCATTTGTTTCCCTAATTGAGTACCCTTAGCATGCAAGTGCCAGCTAATTCATAACAAAATCAGCTCCTTATCCTATTATGATAACCGTAATGATGCCCTAGAATATGCTTTTCTTGAGCTGCAAGTCTCCATAGCTTAACGTTATCCATAATTGTATCTAGTCACCTTTCCATTCATCCCCTTAATGTGAATTTACTCATAGTCCAAAAATGACTAAGTCCCGAATCCATCCTACTTGGCACTAGCCTTCGTGCATCCCCTAAAGTTACTTCGCATGCCTTCACGCCCTATTCTCTTGTCATAGCCCTTCACACCTCGTAATTGGTCATTTTTAGGGGCTTAACATAAATTTAGAGGCATCAATTTCTATTTTCAGTTGTGATTGATTCATAAATCTAGTTCAAAAAATTCTAGTTGGTTTTTTTCTCCCATCGAGATGTCTCTAAGATTGACAAATATAAAAATATTACAAACATTTCTCATTATAAAAAAATTTCAATGGACTACAACTTACTTGCATGTTTCCCGCATGTGACTAAAAACTCGTGTGAATTTATGATGAGAATAGAATTTAAACTTTAAATCCCCTCAATTTCATCTCCACGAGTGTCAACCAATTTTTCTTTTAATCGACTCATATTTTTCTATAATCAAAAATAATATACAACACACTTAAATTTTTACACTAAAGGTGCATCTTAATATAATGGAATAGGATAAATGTGAAAAGAATCTTTTTATGTTCATTTGTAGATAACATTTTATGTTCTTGTACTTAATATAATTAATATTGAATAATTTAGATATAAACAACTATATATAACAAACACCGCCACAACATATTTTATCAAGCGTAAGAGATAAAGGAAACTATTGACACCCCCAAATATATAAGAGAATGAGTGAGAAGATCTATGTAGATACCTGTGTTGTAATAACATTTAAACCTATAAAATAAAATATAAACTAATTAAGAAATTATAGGATGAATTAAGTAATGTTGACAAAAAAGCACAGTACTTGGAGAACTATCATGAAAGTGATAGTGCAATTTTTTACTAAGAAACAAGCCTTGTATTTCTTACGATACAATGAGTGAAACATTTTAAAATTGTAATAATTGAAATCCCTCAAATCCTTGATCATACAAATATTATCCTTCTCCTTCCAAATCTTTAAGAAATACATAAACCATATGCACAAGACACATATATATCGACAATACAACATACATGGATAAATTATTCCAAACACTCTACTTCACATGTCCTACTTAGAACCCCAAACTCTACAATATATTTACATTCTTGGAAATTTGTAAACCATCTATTATCATAAAAAAATGTCATGGTCCTCACACCAATGAGGTTGGTGTTGAATCCTCTTGTTGATTTGTGTTCACTTTCTCAAGTAGGCGCACCCTTTAGTTCTATCGGAAACAATGAAGGTAACATTATATATGTTGATGATTGGGTTTGAATTCAAACTCATAACATGGAAAAATACCCAATTAACAATTGTACCAACATTTCCACCAAAGGATTCACCCTAATTTTCCTTTTCTTTCACATCAGCAACATTTTGTACATGGGTGATCTTAGCATCACAAAAGAGACACATATGGGCTAATGTTCTCATATAAAGAAGAATAAATTTCTCATTCCATATAGAAATTTTACTAGACATTTATTCACACACTAATTTGGAATTAGTTTTAACCACAACAATGTTTACACCATGTTCTAGAAGAGTGAAAATATAATAAATAAACTTGTATAATAATATCCATTCAATTTTCTTCCATTGTTGACTGATGCATACTTAAATACACTCGCTTGATTACGTGGACCATAGGTAATATATGCATATATTGAACCACTCCAATCTTGAATTATAAGTTACTCTAGAACACAAGAAGTATATTTTATACATTTCCCTATGCAAAAAAATCATAAATGAAAAATCATAAATGACATGCGATGATATACAATGTAATAATAACTCATAAAAACTAAACAAAATCATAAGTATTGAATGATATTATAACTTCACCAAATAGATGTCTTTGAAGGTTGAGATAATATTATGTGTTTTGTCAACTAGAAAATACCAATATTTGAGTATTTAATTTTTTTACTATTACAAATATTGCAAGGAATTTAGGGTCATTACTTTAGAATACTTGATTAATAAAAAACATTATTGGTTGAAAACCACACTTTATTTTTCAACCAAATTGTTTTTTAACTAGATTTTTTTCAACCAAATAATTTGATGACTTACTCTTTTAAACCTTAAAAACCTTTAAGAGTCAAATCCCTAAATGCTTCAATGAAAACACTTGCACATAATATTTTTATTCACCCTAAGAATCAAATAACAATTTGGTTTAAAAACACAAAGGTGTTTTTCAATGGGACAATTTTACTAGTTATTGACTCTTACAAATATTAAAAGTGTTATTAGACCGTAAACCCTATTAAAATGTTGCAAGAATATCTAACTCTATACAAGAAAACACTAAAAAAACAATTGATTATGGTTTTGTTTGATGCTGAAATGTATAATAACGGATCCATGTTGTGATTATCAAATAAAAAGGATTGAATCCAAACATGTAACAAGATTTATAATTAAAGCTAATAGAGTAGAGTATATTATTTATATGTGCATTGTTGATCCAATATTAGAATTCTTTTCATTTGATGATCATTCATTATTCGTCAATTTTGCATCATGGCCCTTTGGTTTAGTTATAAGGATTAAGAGATAACAACTAAAATTCTGCATTGCTTATTCAAGTGTATTTAAGAGTATTTGATCGGGAATTTTTAGTTATGAAATCATAAAAAGGTGAGAGAAAAGGCCAAGAAAGTAAATGTATTTATCACATAATGAATCAACAGATTATATATCCCATAATGAAACATATAATTTTTATTCATTCATTCATCTCTTTATCCCATAGATCGTTTGGTCTTATAGTCTATAGATACCAATTTTTGTATCCCCGTCACCCATCCCGCATTTGCTCGCTTTTTATCGTCAATTTACACATTTATATTTCCTTCCTATTTAAATTCCTTTTCCATTCCTAATCCCATATAAGTATCCATCAACCTATCCATTATCCATATCACCCCATTATTTATCCCTAATTCCCATCCTAATATTATTATTATTATTTGCACACCCTTTATTATATTTAATTAATCCATTAATCTATCCTAAGATTTTACCCCTAAATATCCCCATTTATGACCCCTAGGATTCCCACTACCCATTTTATCCCACCACTTAATATTCCTATGATTATCACTACCCTTATTCATTACCCTCTACTCCCCTTTATTCTTCTCCACGTAGCCATGCAAGCCTAAAATATCTCACCGCCTATTATTATCCTTTTAATTCCCTTTTTTCAAATTTAAACATTACCTCTACCTCCCAAGTGTGTAGTTTGGTCCAATCGTCGGTGATCCAAGTGGGTCATCATCGAACTTATTTATGCACCTCCACCCCCCTCTCAAATGGATGAATAATTTCTATTTGAGATTTATATGTTCTTTGCTTCTCTTAAGATCCAAATTAATATTCTTGGGATTTTTAGATTCTTTTGCATGTTATCTATGGAAAGTTTGAAGGCTTGAAGAGTTGATATTTTCTTAGAATTGTCCCTTTCATTTTTTTATTTTCTTCTTACAAGTATATAGGTGGTATTGAAGCTCCATTGTTACATAGTTCATCTCTAATCCTCCATCATAGCCCTTCCCAATCCAAATATCTTTCCAAAATCTCAAGTCATGTCTCAATCGTCATTGACCCGTCTAGTCACCATCGACTTGACCAATATCCTTCATCAAATCTACCCTCCTCCCATCCATCCCATCTCTCTACCATCCTAACACCAAATCCAGATCCAAAAGTAGATCCTAGTTTTGTTTTCTTCAACTTCTTTGATCAACTCTACAATATTTTTCATCACCCATACCATTCAACCTCTGGTCATTGTTGACCCACTTAGGTTTGGTTTTATTTAATAGCATTTTTCTTTATCATATCCATATCTTAGCATTGTTAACATCTCTGATTTTTATCTTAATTTATTATCTTCATCATATCTTTCATTTGTCATTTATATAGATTTTTATCACAATGGGTTGACATCCATCCTAGGAAGTTATCACTTCTTGAGACTGACCTTTTAGGAAAACCACCATCTTATTTACTAATCATTTTTGTGTTAGTTTCTCTTTTTTTTACATTTTATCAAGCTCTCCATGATGAGGATATTTTATACACATACCTCCATCACCACCATCTTCATCCACATCAAGAGGTATCCTTAAAACCTCTCATAGTTATGATTTTATTAATTTCTTTTATCCTTGCATTAACTTGTAACAAGAGTGGGAAATATCATCAAACATTTTGGCACGCCCAAAGTGGGACGTACCATTTCCCTTTGGAAAGTTATTTATTTTATTCATTTAATTTCATATTTCACTTATTTCTTCCACTAAATCCATAGGTAGTATTTTCCCTTGCTTGCATATGTGGTGGTTTGCTTTCTTAGATCAACAATGCACTTCTTAAAAATTTAAAAAAAAAGGAAAATGTTGATATCTAGGTATTCTTCATTTTATCCCTATTTGATCTTTTTACATCTCTCTCCCTTCTCTTGTTTTTGTGATCTCATCAAACACAACATTTGGATTTGGACTTGGATTTAAAATGAACACCTTCATATTTTCTTGTTCATCTAGTTTAAGTAGGAGGTAATTTGTTGCATCCACCTCCTTCACACACATCCAAACTCATGCATCAAACTTACACATCTTAAACATATTCTACTAGGTGGAGCTATTGAGATTTCATCACCCAATAGGAAATTTTTCATGGTATTATGGCTGCGTTGTAAATTTTTTTACTATCAACATATTGGTTGAGCACCTAATGCCTTATCACTACAAAGGTGTGAAGTGTGGGGTTAGGCCCCTATATCAGGCCACATATTGGTAGTCATCACATATTTTTTCCTCACGTACCTTTGATTATATCGAGGAAGGAAACCTAAACATCTTGAAACCAACCTTAGATCGGCCATTTCTTAGGTTCCCTTTGAGCCTTTTATTTTTCTTTTTCACATCTTCTTAAATTAACAGGATAATTAAAACATTTTTGTTTGTCTTATTAACAATCTACATAAGTTCTTGTTTTTTTCATGCCCATTCTTACTCAATCTCAAATTATAAAAATGGAACAAGATACCTCATCCAACATCCCCATCTCCAATAACATTTCCCAACAAACATCCACTCTTGCCACTATTTCTTCTTCTCCTTTAATCAATTCCTCTTCTGTTCCCCAACCTATCATTTATGTTATTCCTTCTAGTGATTCCTTTATAGTCCATACCCATTCCCTTATTAAAACTAACCATTTCCTCTAAAATCATGGAGTTCCTTTGAGGCCATCTATACCCCCATCTACCACTTTCTTGGTAACCTTTGACCTCCCCTTATCCCTCAAAAATTCTTGGAGTTTCAGAACTCCCGAATAATGACCATGTTTCTCTTCCTGACTATCTTATCTACAAATCCACTCATATCCCTATTGATGGACCCCCTCTTCAATAAATCTATGCTTATCACTCTCAACCTAAATTCACTTAAGTCCTCACCTCTTAGCTCGATGTTTTCTTTCCTAGAGATGTAAATTAGCTTTCCATGGTGCAACGGGAACTTGTCTCCCACCAATATTCCACTATGATCCCCAAGATCATAAATACAATCAACTGGTGGTTCCCATTCCTCCCAATCTTCCTCGCATCAACACCACCCCCAATTCTTTCATCCCCATCACTTCCTCATCCACTATTATCATTAGTTCCCCTACTTAAACTTTACAATAATCCCATCTTCTTCTTCCACCACATAAACAACATGATAAAACTTTCTTCCCTATCTCTAAATCCCAAGTCCACATAAATGTCATCACCTCTCAACCCCATCCTTTAGAATTGATCCAAACTCACCAACCTCCTCTCTATATTTCCTTCCACCATATGTTCTCTAATCAATCTACCCAAATCTCTCAACCACCCCATACCTACATCCCCACTCATCCCATACAAAACCAATATAACATCCCCATTTTTGAACAAATATAATCATATCCATCTAATTACGTCCCCATCTATAAATAATATATTATTTGCCAACCCATTAAATCATATCCATTCAACTATATCCCCCTTATCAACCACCTCCACAGACACCTACTTATCCTCAACACTATCAATCTCATCCTCAACCCAATCCTTCCACATCCTATGATCTCGTAACCCCATCAATTAATCTCTCATTCCCACACATCTAGTGACCCTATGAAGCCTTTTCTATGTAGGATTCACCAACTTAAATCCACTAATTCGGGATATAAAGCCACCTTCTCTTATGAAAAATTTTGTAATAATCCCATCCATCCATCGGTCATATCAAACCATATCCTCTCGCACCGTGAACTCCCTAAGTTTTCTAAATTCAACAATAAGGAGGACCCTCAACAACACCTTTGTGCCTTTAGGAATGCATGTTATCTCATTGCACATGATCAAGACCTCATGCTCCATAATTTCCCCATGTCATTGGTTGGCCCCGCTTGACCGGTATAATGGAATTCCACAATAATCCCTCTTTTCATTTACCCTACTTACGCAATTATTCTTATAGAACTTCTCCTTTAATATTACACATAAAATCACCATCACCAAAGCATGTATGCCATTAAACCATTTGATGAAAAATCCATCATGGATCTCATTGATAGGGGAATTGTAGTCTTATTATTTCACCAAACATCCCAAGGCACGTTGGCACATCACCAATGAAAACCTAAGAAATCACTAGAATTGCGCAAGGGTATCAGGTCCCTCTTTTATGGCATCTTATTCAAGGAGTTAGCATGATCATACAAATATTCTAGATCCATAATATCCTTTCAATAATAAAGCATAACATGAACTAGATCTAGGTCTTAACCATATGCAAGATTACCTCATACAAGAATGAAGATTAACTCCACCATATAAGAACCAATATCTAGCCGATATGAAGATTAACTCCACCATATAATAGATATGTTAATAACCACTATCTAGCCACAAAGATCCATTATATTAATTGTTGTAAAACACATAATCTGAATACATACATAGTAATGTTACCATAAGTCATGCACTCACATAAACCGGAAACATAACTCTACTAATCATGGATAATAATACATAAATCAGCAAATCAATACATATATATAGGGGTGGGGGCTTTCCCTTTACCTCTTATGTATCCTCAAAATAGGTTGCATGCTAATAATAGCCATGCACTGACAAATACAAAAGCATATAAGTACTTCTACTAATATTTATTCTATAGATAACTCTAGTTCACATCCTATTATTAGCTCAAAAATATGCATGTCGCTTTATATTCCTTTACATGAGGTCTTCTACTAAAATATACCTTGCTTGAATTACAAGTCTTATTTCTTTAATCTTATCTTCAAAACCTTTCTTGGCCACTACTCCATGTCTATATATATCTTTTTGGTCTAAAACTCCAGGCCGAGTGTTCAGTCTATCCATTCTTCCTCCTATGCATCCCTATCCAACTTAAGTGTGCAAACCATGTTCTCCTCGTGTGTGCATCCTCATGCACCTTTCTTTGGAAATGCCTCTTTTGAATTCTATCCTCTTTTCTTAGAGACTTATTCATTTTCCATGCTCAATATTACCCCACACTTTCTTCATTTCTCGCCCCCGAAATGGGTAATTTGCGTAATCACTTCATGAATAAACAATCTTGTAGCTATGAATAATAAAAGAATGTATTTCATCGCTAAATAATAAAATAATTTTGTCACTACGTAAGGAGGATGGGAAAATCCTTATTCAATGATTCTTCAATTACATTCCATCCTCTAGTTCACTCTATATTTTTTTAAACAAATCCCCAATAATTATACTTGACTTCTTCAAATGTTATCTCTTCACCCTTGGATTTGAATGTGTCAACCAAATTTTCCAACTATTTTCCAAGGTCTCACAATGCATCTATTCTGTAAAACCTCGCGATACAATTCCTTGAGCTTATTCTTTGTAGAGGTCTATAATATATCAATAACATCACTCTTCTTCTTGAAATCTACATGGATCATATCTTGTTCCACTTGATTTTATTTTTATTGGTATAGAACTCCTCTAAATTAGCCTCATGAGTGGCAACCAACACGCTTGCCACCCGATCCCTATCTTCATAGTTTTCATAGAAAACTTTGGCCATATGAGCCACGGTCTTAACTAAATCAAGAAGCTTGGTGTACTAAGTTATGATCACCTCAATATTTTCCTTATCCTATTGTTTCTTCCAGGCCATAACTTCTTTCGTAGACTCTAGTGTCAAGGGTTTTTTTACATCGTGATTATGTGTGTTAAATCCTTCAAACAATGGAGGGATGTCTCATACATCTTTGCAAGTGGGGCTAACTTTCAGCGTGCGAGTATGATAGAATTTGCTATGAAAATTTCCTTCTTATAAAACTCACACAACTTCCCCTTTTCCTATTACATCTCAACCTTTAACTGCACAATAATTTGTTCTTTCCCCTTTATCTCCCTATCTCTTTTGATAATCTCCTTATTCTTCTCTTTTAACTCCTTTTCCAATGCTTTAATTATTTTATTCATCCCAAATAATATGGTCTCCACCTTCATTGATACCTTATTATTCAATGCATTACATGCATGTTCATCAGTTAATTGTTGAGAATCCACTATTGGATTCATATCCATGGAAGTTGATGAAGTGCAGATATCTAGCAATGCCCCTATATTGACTTTAAACTTGGGTTCATCAATGCGGGACTCAAATTCTTAGGAAAACATCTTTCTTGTGTGTGGTAATGCACCTTCCTTATAAAAATATGACCAACAAAAACTTGGTCCACTGGGTACATGCGTACTCTTGTAATGAGCATGTAATACTTTATTTGGATCCGCATCATAGGAAATAATAGGCCCTTGTGGGATGTATGTGTGAACAACATTGTATTTGTGGGTGACACATCGAGATAATATTCTAGAGTATTGTAAATTAAGAATCACGTTCTCTATTAGGTTCCTCGGGAGCAATGCACCCTCTGCAATAAATGACTATTATGGGAAGGAATCCACCTCATTCCACATCTTTTAGTGTGAGATATCCTGGATGGTAGGCCAATAAGCCTTACCTCCCTCGCTCTGGGTGCATAAGTTCTATTCCACCTTCTAAGGCTACATGCATGCATGGTACACTCATTCAAAGTTACACCGTCATATGGGAATTTGGAAAGAGTTAATGGTAGATATTATTCAAACTTTTGAGTATCTCGAGTTCTATGCCATCGGTGAACAAGGTGTTGTAGGTAGTCAAGTACCTTACTCAGGGAGATGGTGTTATGGCTGAAGACCAGATCCTAGATTTTTTAAGGGAACTTAGTATGGAAGAGCACTTTGAAGGAGAGATGGAGGAGATACAGTTTGAGCATTCCTACCTGGAGAAGGAAAAAGGAAAGTTAGTCTACCTGATAGATGATGAGGAGGTAGAAAACTTGGAATTTAATCATATGGAAGGTATGCATGAAGTATTGGAAAGTGTAGATGAGTAAGCATGATCTTACCATGAGCCCTTGAAAATAATGATAGTTAACATTAGTATAGAAGTAGAGCCGTAAGAAGCTATCATTGGAGATTATTGACGGACAAAGAGGTTTCAAATATAATTAAGTTGTTGTATGACTTCTAGGATTTGTTTCCAAGTGGGTACCATGAGATTGAATGAGTTCACCACTCATTAGGGGAAATGATGATTAAGTTAAAGGAGGGTGCGTGCATGGTTTGGAAGAGAACTTATAGGATGAATTTGAATTTGTGCACAAAGGTTAAGGAGGAAATTAATAAGATGATAGAATTTGAAATCATTAAGGCAATTCAGAATTTGAATGGGTGAGCCCAATGGTAATTAGTATAAAAAGGATTGGAGGATAAGGATATTTGTATTTTATAGTAATTTGAATGCTACATGTGGCATAGATCCTTTCCTAACCCCATTTACTAAAGAGATCTTGGAAAGTGTAATAGGGTAGGAAATTTATTCTTTTACCGATGGATTCTCATGTTATCACCAACTAAGAATTTCCAAATAAGACCAGGAAGACACTATGTTCACCACTTAATGGGGACATTTTGTTTATATGGTTATGCCCTTTAGGCTTAAAAATGTGCCTACTATATTTTTGTGCATCGTGGTATAGGCCTTTTAAGACTTTATCCATAAATTTCTGCAAGTTTACATGGATTATTGGATGGTATATGGGTTGATAAAGGATCATTGTGACAATTCAAGACTAATGTTTGAAAGGTGCAGGAAGTTAAGTATCTCTCTAAACATTAAGAAATGTGTCTTTGCTACTCCATTTGGCACATTACTAGGTCACATTATATGCAAGGAAGGATTATTAGTAGACCCTACCAAAGTTGTTGTTATTCTAGGATTAGAGGAACCTACTAGTCAAAGCAAAGTGCACGGATTCTCGGGGCATATAGATTACTACAAAAAGCTCATCAAGGGATATGCTAGGATTTTTGCACCATTGGAAGAGTTATTAAAACATAAAATTAAGTTTCACTTAGGGAGAGGCACAGTAAGTGGATTTTAACACATTGAAGGAGAAAATTACTAATACTCCAATTTTTTTCCCTCTCTGTGGTAAGCCTTGTAATGTGCATGTGGATGTGTCAACTATGGCAATTGGAGAAATTATAGCATAGCCTAGAAAAGGTATTGTTGATCACCCTCTGTATTTTGCAAGTAGAAAGCTAGCTCCAATTGATCAGAGTTACACCACGATAGAGTGTGAAGCATTGTCTATGATTTATGCACTGCACAAGTTTAGGAAATAATTATTGGCTACTCCATTTATCTTTTACATAGATCATATGGTGCTCAAGTACTTGGTAAACAAGCTTTTCTTACAAGGGCACATATGTCGGTGGATCTTGTTATTTTAGGAGTTCAACTTTTTGGTCATGGTAAAACTAGGAAAAAATAATTTAGGACCTGACCATCTATCATGGATTAACTTAGGTGAGGATGCACAAAGCATTGAGGACATAATGCAAGATGAAAAATTGTTTAGATTGCATCGTTTTCCCTATGATTTGGAGGATATTGTTGTTTTCTTACGAATGGGTGTGGCACCTAAAGGAATGAAGGCCTTGGAGAAAAAGTAGTTGGCTATATGCATCGCACCCTATATGTTGATTAGTGGAAACCTATATAAGCTAGGGTGGGATGAGGTTTTGCATTGGTGCGTACTGGAACATGAACGTACTACAATCATGGAGGAAGCTCATGGTGGCATTATGGGTGGTCACTATGCAAGGAATGCGACCACGTGCAAGATCCTATTTGTAGGTATTTGGTGGGAGATAGTTTATAAGGATTATATCGGGTATTGCAAGGCATGTGACCATTTCTAGCACCTTGAGAAGTTGAGGCAGAGAGATGAAATACCGTTAAGACCTATTGCTTGTGCAAAACTATTTGAAAAATGGGAAATTGACTTTATGGGACCTATTTCCCCAGCCACATGTAGGACAGGTTCGCGTTATATTATCACTTGTACAAACTATCTTACAAGGTGGGTCGAAGTGGTACCGACAAAGGATTTCACTACGGTATAACATATAGGTTCCTATGGGAGAATATAATCAACATATATGGATGCTGTTGAGTTTAACTAGTGATAGGGGTACTCATTTCTTAAATGAGACAATTAGAATCTTGTTGACGGAGTTTATGGTGGCCCATCACAAAAATACACCTTATCACTCTTAGGATAATGGAGATGATGAGGCCTTTAACAAGATTTTGAGCCACACATTAACTAATATTTATGATGTCGAAGGAGGGACTAGGATGATAAAGTCTTTGTAGTACTATGGGCATATCGCACGACTTATAAATGATTGAACAAGGCCACACCTTTTCAATTTGTGTTTGGCTCAAAGGTATTTTTACCTGTGGAATTCATGCTACCATCTATGCATATTGCACATGTGAGAGGATTGGTGACAAACAAACTTTAGAAAAATGCATCGATAAATGTATGTAGTTAGATGAAAGGTGAGCCATTGCTAGGTGGGGTCATAAGATGGAGAAAGCCAAGCGAAGGCATCACATGATTGTCATATTATAAACAAGAAGTTTGAGGCTAGATAGATGGTTTTACTATATGATTCAAATTTTCTATGTCATCTTGGGAAAATCAAAGTGGATTGGTTAGGACCATATTTTATAACCCATATACTTGATTCAGTGCTTTTCGATTCAAGCACCGGATGGAACACAATTTTCTCGGATACTTCGATGAGAGTAGGTGAAGCCCTACTATAAATTAGTCTTCTTTGTGTTTGTAAATGAGGTAGTGTTGCCATGTAGCTTGGGTTTTCCTTAATGCATTTTCCTTTATATGTGTTTCATTTCATCATTGTTATGCTTTGGATTTTAGTTTGGTGTGTTTTATAATAGGCATGTTTATGCACCTATATCCAGCTTATTATCTAAAAGGTTTTTCATGCGTAGAGAACTCGCACATAATTTTAGTGTGTAGTAAAGAGAGTGCGGAGAATGCGAAGCGGTAGATAAATGGAGCAATTTTGATTAGTGGCCTAGAAGAGAAAAACATAAGCATGGGATACATGAGAATAAATGAGCATAACAGAGGGTGATAAGGGCTACGAGATGAAATGGTGTTAAGAAATATTTATAAAAACCATGTACAAGGATAAAAGCAAAAAGCAAACCGAGGTAGGTAGTAGCAAGGAAAATTATGTTTAAAACGCAAAGGAAGATGGAATTTGGTGTTGAGAGTGCATGTAAGGGTATGTGATTGATATAGTTTTACTCACCAAAAGGTTGATGAGGTTACACATGAGTAAGCACATGGAAGAAAAGTGCTAGAAAAAACATACGGTATAAAAGCATTGGAAAAATATAGATTTAATGTAGAAGTACACTGGTAGGTGGCACAGAAATTAATGCAGGAAAAAGCATAAAACTATAAATAGGGATTTAGGTGTATGTTATTTTTCACCTTGCATTTAATTATTGAAGATCTCTTGCGAACTAGGGCATCCTTATAAGAAATCTACAAAAGTTGTGTGCGAAGTGAAGAATTTGACGGATTTATGAACCAGGTTAGAATAGAGTACATGAGCATGCGTGGAAGTGGTTGGTTGAAGGATTACTATGAGGTTGTACACTTTTTGGTGGAAGGAGGATTTTCTAGGTTAGGGTTTTTGAAACTAGGGCATGGGTTTTAAGAAGTTATACACAGGGATTGGAATTGAATAATCGAGAAGGAAGAAATACACAAGGAGGAATTAGATAGGATCTGAAAAAGGAAAGATGGAACCAAGGAAGGGATCAAATTTTTCACCCACAAAGGGAATGGACAAGGAAACAAGTCACATCAACTAGTTTAAATGAAGAGTGGTATGTGGAGATGCAATACCTAGATGGTTGTTTCGCACGGAATGGTTTCGGCTCTACAGAATAGACTTGCTTCTATCCTATCATTCCTTTGAGAAACAGATAAGGGTTAGGGCTAGGAGGAATACCTGTTAAATGTTGAGATGGTGTGCACGTACTGTAGAGAAAGATCAGATCTACTGCAAAGAACTCCTTTTTGTCTTGGAAGGACTACCTGCAAGTAAGAATACAAGACCACCAGATTTTAATTAGACAATAAATGAGGGATCTGCCTTAGGCCCAGGAAATATAAAACTTCCTTTCGAAGGTGGTCAGTTCCCTTTTAATATGATTTAACACAAATGATAACAAAGAAAGCTATTGCAAAATCACGATTTAGGTATCTCGTTACAAAGCAATAGAAACTAAATTATCAATAATAAAGCGTCACGTTGTTTGTTTGGTTACTGGTCATTGATACATTCAGGTTGAGTTATAGGGATAAACCAGACTGGATCTGAGGTTGTTAGGTGGCAAATAGGTGAGAAAAGGGTTTTGGGGTATAAGTCACAGTGACCGACGCCGGTCACTGGGTAACCGACCGCGGTTAGAGAACCGCTGCCGGTAGGGGATAAACGATACCGGTAGGGTCAGCAATCTAAGTGCTTCTGGATAGAGGTGGGTTGCAAGGTGATTGTGGGGTTATTAAGATTGGGGGATGGCTTAGGGGAATGACGGGAGGATAGGGAAGACTCAGAGTGTGGTAAAATGGCCTTCTGGGCAATATCAGGATGTATGGGTGAAGGTTAAGTGCAGTATGTTGCTGGTAGTAGATCTAGGAATAAACTTATGATTACTATTAATCAACAGTTCAAGAAAATGGTGCTTAGAAACATATATAAAACACTACTCACTAGTCCCTGATGCAGATGCAGGTTTCAGGACTGTGATGATGAAGACAGGACCCAAGTTGGATGATCTGACAATCCAAGATGAGTTATCTCCTCTTCTGATGTTCGGATGAGTGTTACTGGGTTCTGGTTATTCAGTTGCAGTCTTGGGCTTGATGTCCTTCTCTGCAAACTCTTCCTGTTTCTTCACTTGTCTCTGCTCGGCCAAGAAAATCCGGATCCTTTCGATGATTTCTCTTTCTTCTCGATCAAAATGAAAATTTCATCCTTTGTTTTTGGTTGAAGTGTTCATTTACGGGGAACCGATGGTGGCTACGCAACCGACGGCGGTCGAGTAGGAACCGGTATCGGTTAGGTCAAAGTAGGCTATTTTTGGTAAAATAGCCAGCTTTCCCTCCTTTTCTTCTGAGGGATTGGTTGCGGGCTTGGTCAAATCATTATGAAGTTGGTTTTAGGTGCAGATGAGGAGTAATTAGTCATAGGTGTGGAATTGGACCAAGTTATAGGTCTTAATTAGGTTAGTTTAGGATTAAGACTAGGTCATGATGAGGTGGCGACATGAGGTGGCAGGTATGGCGATGTGGATTTATTAATTATAAGGTAATTAATAAATAATTGTGTAAGGTTTAGGTGATGAGGTTAGGTTGCGAAATGAGATGCGGGTCACAAGGGGTCGTAATGACACAAATTTGGTGTCTACATTAGCCCCTTATTGTCATGTAGTTTGTTTTGTAAAGTCAAGCACTGACAATAATAAGAAGTGGTTACCCTGTTAAGGGTATAGGTAATCCCCTCAAATCTATCACAGATTGAGGTAGCGTGAAAGCAGAGATAGGGTTGATAAAGGGTAAATGGTGTAGAGATAATGGTAAGGGGTAGGTCCAAGGAAGTAGATGCACGTTGACATGCAGTAGTGCGACCAGGGTACATGATTTGAAGAGCAAACAAGCAATTCATAGGCAAAGGTCGATAGTTTATCCAAACAAGGGTGATATAATCCTGGTATCCAAGGCATAGGAAGTAGCTCCAGGGTATATAACGGGTAAGGTACAGGAACGTTTGGGCATGTTCGGCAGTACCAAATGGTTGGTTTGGTTGAGATAAACGTCACGGTCTAAGTCTAGGCAAAGTTGGTCGACTGATCAAGTCAAGGACCCTGATCATGCTAAAACACGAACAGGTGAGCTCGATTGAACAAAAAGGTACATGATGGATGGATAAAATAAAATGTTGATTGTGGGTAAGGTATTTAATTGGTGCGGCCTTAGGTCGGGCCAAATGGTTGGTTACGGCCTTGGGTCGGGCCAAATGGGTTGGTTGCGGCCTGGGTCGGGCCAAATGGTTGGTTACGGCCTTGGGTCGGGCCAAATGGTAGGTTACGGCCTTGGGTCGGGCCAAATGGTAGGTGACGGCCTTGGGTCGGGCCAAATGGGTTGGTTGCGGCCTTGGGTCGGGCCAAATGGTAGGGTACGGCCTTGGGTCGGGCCAAATGGGTTGGTTGCGGCCGTGGGTCGGGCCAAATGGTAGGTTATGGCCTTGGGTTGGGCCAAATGGGTTGGTTGCGGCCGTGGGTCGGGCCAAATTGGTTGGTTACGGCCTTGGGTCGGGCCAAATAGGTTGGTTATGGCCTTGGGTCGGGCCAAATGGTAGGTTACGGCCTTGGGTCGGGCCAAATAGGTTGGTTACGGCCTTGGGTCGGGCCAAATAGGTTGGTTACGGCCTTGGGTTGGGCCAAATGGTAGGTGACGGCCTTGGGTCGGGCCAAATAGGTTGGTTACGGCCTTGGGTCGGGCCAAATGGGTTGGTTATGGCCTTGGGTCGGGCCAATGAAGTTAACAAAGGGTTGTTAACGAAGGTGGATATAGGCGATGTTGGTATAAAGGGCTATTAGTAAATAAGGGGTGAAAACCGATTGGGGTAGAAGTTGGAATAGAACCAAGATACAGAAAAAAGAGGGACTAGCATTGTCAGAGGGTAGGTACAATTTGATTACGGGGCGGATGCGTGCCGAGCATGTGGATAGGTGTCTTACAGGGGCAGCTAGCCTGAGCTCGAATGGAGTGCAGTGAGCACCAGTGCTACTCAGTGAGGCAGTAGGAGGTAGCAGCAGTACCAGGACCATGATTAGAGGACCACCACCAGCACCAAAGACACCAGAGGAGCACGAGGGGCAGTAGTAGGAGTCAGGGGACCAGCCCCAGTACCTACGGTGGCTCGTGATCGTTATATGGAGGCTAGAGCGGAGGCCCTGACTATCAGGATATTCTTGATGGTACCGGGGCTGATTATCAGCCATATGTGGCACATAGAGTAGAGACCTCTCGGAGCTAGAGATCTCAGGGAGGTGCAGCCATAGCCGGTGGGTCTGTGATAGGCAGGAGGCGAGAGAGCATAGGGACCAGCGAGTGAGAGGGTGTAGGGCGGTGAGAGAGCTAAGGTGGATTGCAGGGCATAGGCCGGGTGAGTACGAGAGGATTCCTCTAGATCACGTGCAAAAAGATTTGGGTTGGGTTCGTTCGGATATACCTATGACATATAGACCATACATGAGGATCGACGCCGGCAAAGATTCTCACCTCCCGGCCTACACCTCCGTAAGGGGCCAAGAGATAGCAGCCGATCGTAGGGTAATGGATGCGGGAACGACAGAGGCCTATAGAGTATGGTGGGTAGCAGAGCTGCGAGGTGCACGTGAGCGCCCTGACATAGCTGTGATTACAGCGGAGAGAGATCGGCTACAGGATTTGGCTCGCCAGCTTCAAACACAGGTGAATGAGACAATGGGATTGTTAGAGGCTTCACAGTTACGAGTGGAGAGACTGGAGGCAAGATTCCTCCACGCGAGAGGACGTATTCGTATGTTACAGGAGATGTTGGCGGATCAATGGGAGGAACCAATGGCAGTGGCACCTTTGAGGATGGAGAGGCCAGCTGAGGGGCATCGACGATCACGATCACCACCTGATTCGGGAGGAGGTGCAAGGATCTAAGTGAATTTTATAGGAATATAAGAATAAATAAGGATGCCGACCTGCGAGTCGATGATAGAGAAGATGTATTTGTTTAACATCTAAAATAAAACTAAAGATGTATGTTCTTTTGAGTGATGATAATAATAAGAATGGTTGTGTTTTAAATGTTATTTTTTTTTGTTTGAAAAAGGATAAAGATGAATGTTTGGCAAATAAAAACACACACAAAAAATATTTATATTTACAACACATGATAGGGTAAGGTAGGGGATGGTCGAGCTAACCTTGGGAGACCCCATGTCTCCTAAGTGCTGCCTACATAGCCCATTGCACAAAGCAAGGAAGGGCCTCAGACCGATGTAGTTCTCCCTTAGGATCAGGGAGAGGTGAATTCAGGCAATTTGGTTGTGGTTAGGCAATTTTGTTGGTTGGTAAAAATTTGATGTTGGTAGGGTAATGTTGTTGGTGTTGGTAGGGTAAAGCGAAAGTTAGCATTCCCAAGTAGTAGGGAATCGTGTCCTGATTAAGGTCAACACACAATCTTAGAGCCGAGAAAAAGAGGCAAGAGTGTCCCGTAATTGAGAAGAGCTAAACAAACCACATATTAATGTAGGATGAGCTTGAATCCCTAGGTACCTTGCATAGGCGAGAAGTCGATAGGTGAAAAGAGTGGTATAATCACAATATATCGGATATACGTCACGTCCCTTGAGTTTTGTTGCTTTAACAAATGGTGAGGTGAAGTGGTTGATGTGGGCGAGGGTGCAGAGAACTTATTATAAGATGATTATTCTGACAAAAGAGAATCAAACCTAAATAGACAAGTCCATGACTCAAAAGTGTTTTGAAATACTGCTTTTATTTTTATTTTATTTTGCTGGATATAGACTGATCGATGCGGGAAGTCTACATGGGATATGTATTTTGTTGTTCTTGAGGTCTTCACGAAGCTGATCAATGCGAGAAGCTTCTGATAAAGGCTGACTGTGTATAGCTGTCCTTCAAGGGAGCAGTCTATTTATAGTAGCAGATGCGGTGTTTATGTATAGCTGTCCTTCGGGGGAGCAGTCTATATATAATAGTAGCAATAGTTTGGCATATAGCTGTCCTTCAAGGGAGCAGTCTATTGTATAATTTAGAGGTCTAGATGTCCGTTGGGCATAAAGCATCTAGTTTTTGTAGGAAGTTTGACTCAAGAAAATCCCATAAGTGTTTTAATTAAGAATGTGTTATTTTGATACTTTGAAGTCATGGACTAGACTAAAAAGGGGAAGACATCTTTTAAGGGGAGGTGATAATCAAACCATGTGAGCTTGATTTGATTTTGAGATGTAAGAAACAAAGTGTATGCGGTGGTAAATGAGCTCAAGGGACGAGCGTAAGGTAGATAAGAAGTGATATAACACTAATTTCAACAGTAGAATGGTCAAAGATGCAAGGCATTAAGGGGCTCAGGCTCAGGTTTACCATTAAGCGAAGCTAAACGATAAGTGCCTGATCCATAAGTGTGAGTGATAATGTAAGGCCCAATCCAATTAGGAGCAAATTTTCCACGTTTTCTCTTTTCTAGTTTGGTTACATGTTGATTCTCTTTGAGGACAAGATCACCAACCTTAAAGGTACGCTCATGAAGTCGCTTATCATAAGCACGCTTGATGCGTTTTTGATAGATTTGAAGGTGATCAAGAGCCGTAAGACGACGCTCGTCAAGAAGCTCTAATTGGGCTAACCGCTCTTGGTGGAAATCATCGTTGGTGAGAATATCCTGAGAGATATTCTAAGGGAGGGTATTTGTATTTCAAGAGGCAAGACAGCCTCGGTACCATATACCAAAGAAAATGGTGTGGCATTAGTGGAGGTACGAATGCTAGTACGATAAGCCCAAAGGGCAAAGGGAATGTGATCATGCCAATTTCTTCCGGACTCATTGACAACTTTCATGAGGATTTTGGTTAGGGTTTTATTAGAAGATTCAGCTTGACCATTGGCCTGCGGATAGTAAGGTGATGAGAAACTAAGTTTGATACCAAAGTTGTCACAAAGGTCTTGTAACAACTTATTTTTAAAATATTTACCATTATCTGTTATTAGGCGATGAGGAATACCAAAACGACAGATAATGTGATGGTTAATGAATTCGACAATTTTTTCTTTTTTGATTGAAATGAGTGGAATGGCCTCCACCCATTTTGTGTAATATTCGGTTGCTGTGATTATCCAACGGTGACGTTGTGAAGAAGGCGGGTGAATCTCACCAATAAGGTCTAAACCCCATTGTGAGAAAGGCCAAAGATCTCATGCGACCTGTAGTGGATGGCTAGGAGTATGTTGAAGGTTGGCATGTTGTTGACACATAACACAACGCTTAACATATTCATAGCAGTCGTTATTAAGAGTAGGCCAATAATAACCTAGGCGAAGGATTCGTTTGGCCACGGCAAGGCCACTAAAATGTCCACCACAAATGCCGTCATGGACTTGTTGGATGGTATAGGTGACCTCCACGCCGGTTAGACATCGAAGAAGGATGCCATCAAAGCCACGTTTATAGAGGAGTCCCCCCATGACGACATAATGAGAAACACTTTTAAGAAAAGCACGTTTTCCGTTACTAGTAAGGTCAGGTGGGAGAACAGAGGTTGTAAGGTAGTCGTGAAATTGGTGGTACCAGGTATCCTGCGAATTAGCAGACACATTATTTATCATACAAACAACCGGGGCTGAGTAGGATGGGGCAAAAAGTTGTTGGACCAAGACGAATATGTCAGAGTCAGTTGGTGAGGTAGGAATTTGTGAGGCTAAGCAAGCCATAGTATCCACAAATTTGTTAGTGGAGCGGGGAATGGTCTGGATAGAATAACGAGTAAATGAGGTCAAAAGTGAATCCACGTAATGTTTGTACTTTTGAAGTTCCTCATTCTTACATTGGTAGATGCCCATAACTTGATTGACTACCAATTGAGAGTCGCCAAAAATATTAATGGATTTGACACCTAAGTGTAACGCAACCTGGAGACCCAAAACAAGGGCCTCGTATTCCATTGTATTATTAGTGCAGGGGAAATCGAGCCGGAATGAAAGAGGCATAGGTTCAGCGTCAAGAGGAATGAGAACAACGCCGGCTCCTCCGCCGCGCTGGCATTTAGATCCATCGAAGAAGAGGGTCATTTGATACGACTCTTCCCTGAGTGAAAGAGTGGCGATGAGTTCGTCGGGAAATTAAAATTGGTGAATTGTTCCCCAGGTAAAGGGGCCTCCGCAAGTTGGTCCGCAATAGTTTGTCCTTTGATTGACTTCTGTTGTACAAACTCAAGGTCAAGGTCAGCGAGGAGCATAAGCCATCGGGTGATGTGTTGGTTTAGATGTGGTTTGGCATACATATAATGAATGGGGTCCGTGTTGGTGATGACAAAAGTTTTGTGATTCAGGAGGTAATGTCGGAGTTTGGTGGCTACGAATGATAGGGCTAGGCACAATTTTTCTACATGTGTATACCTAGTCTCGTAATCCACGAGAGTACGAATTATATAATAAACGGATTGTTCTCGACGTGCCGAGTCCCGATGTGCGAGCATGGCTCCTATAGCATGGTCAGTGGTAGAAAGGTAAAGGTAGAAAGGGTGATCATCTTGATGTGGAATAAGCACGGGTGGCTGCAAGAGATAGGCTTTGAGAGCTTCAAAGGCTTGGTGACACTCTTCACTCCATTGAAAGGCAATGTCCTTTTTAAGAAGGTGATGGAAAGGTTGACATCGATCCGAGAGTTGGGAGATGAAACACCGGATGGATTGAAGTTTACCCTGCAAACTATGCAATTGTTTGAGGTTTTTGGGTGGGGGCATTTCTAGGATAGCTTTTACTTTAGATGGATCGACCTCAATGCCACGCAAAGAGACAATAAAGCCAAGAAGTTTTCTGAAAGAACACCAAAGACACATTTCTTTGGTTGAAGTTGGACTGAATATTGTAACAAAGATCGAAAATAATGGTTAAAACATCGAGATATTCACTGCGATGTTTAGATTTGCCAAGAAGATCATCGACATAATCCTCAAGGATAGTGTGCATAATGTCATGAAAAATGTAAGTCATAGCCCGCTGATAGGTCGCACCAACATTCTTAAGGCCAAATGGCATGACATGATAACAGAAGGTTCCCCAAGGAGTTATGAAGGTAGTTTTATGTTGATCGGCCGGGGCTACCAAAATTTGATTGTATCCCAAAAGCCATCCATGAGAGAAATCATTTCATGGCCACAGTGAGATCAACAAGTTGATCAATACTTGGGAGGGGGAAGTCATCCTTGGGGCAAGCGAGGTTAAGGTCTCGAAATCATATATCCGAAGTCCCCCATCGCTTTAGTGACAGGTACGATGTTAGAAATCCATTGAGGATAGTCAATAGGCAAGATGAAGGAAACAGAAAGAAGTCGTTGAAGCTCTTCTTTGACCAAGAGGGCAATGCGTGGATGCATTTTTCTCAGTTTTTGTTTGACTGGTTTGGAATCGTGGTTTAGGGTGATGTTATGGACAGCAATGGTAGGATCAATTCCTGGCATGTCAGCGTAGGACCAAGCGAAAGCTTGGTTGCGGGTATGGAGAAAGGTAGTAAAGGCGGCTTGTTCTGATGTGTTAAGGGATTGTCCGATCTTCACAACATGAGGATCCTCCTCGGTGTGGATGTTGATTTCTATAGTCGACTCATTCAACATGGTTTGTGTTTCAGATGGTAAGGCGCGTTGAATATAGGAGTCATCCGCACCAAGGTAAGTGAGGATGGAGTCGTCATCCTGGCACTCAACAACATTAATCGAAGGCGAATCCTCTTTGATCATGTCTGGATACAGAAGGGGAAGAGAAAATGGGTCCTCATTATCGCGTTGATAAGTGAGAGGACCTATGAAGATAGCATTTATGAAAAAAAAGTTAGGAGGGATAGATTCAGGGTCTATCGACTCTGTGGGTGATGATGGCAAAGTGGGTGATGATGGCTTGGTAGGGGTGGCGTCGTCATCCTCCAGGATACAACTGACACGAGGTTTCTCCGGTGTAGGTGTTTCAGGAAAACCGAGACCACTATGTGATCATTGTGTTTGCGTGTAGTCACGGGAATGAGTGTATGTCGGCCTTGTTCATAAAGACCAAAACCAAAGCCTTTCCAAGCACAACGAGTCAAGAAGGTGAGGGAAAAACGATGATTTTTCAAGTATTGAAAATCGGATTGAAAGGGAACCACACCAAGAGGAGGTTCAGGGGTAACGGAGGATGCGTCAACACCCCCATACGTTAGGTTGGTGCGGCAATGGGGTGGTCCGTAAGAGATTACCTCCCCCACGCGACGGTCGTAGGTGGGATGTGCATGTAATTGTCCGTACTCCTGCGGGGTATGGAAAGAGCTAATGTTATATAGGCGGTACTCCCCCAGCGTAAGGTGTTGAAAAACATCTACTAAGGGGTCGGAGGTTGGGATGTTATTTGCGGGAAAGGAAGTAATATTTGTAACAGCGGTTTCATTGGTTGAAGGTGTAGGTGCGTTGGAAGTGGATGGCTAGGTTGGATGAATGGGTGTCTTGACTGGTACAAGCACATCATTAGGGCGATACAACATATTGCAAGTTTTGAAGGGGGGAGGATCATCTTTTACGGTGTAGGACTTCCCCTCGTACTCAAATTTTATGCATCTATGTAAAGTGGAGGGAACGCATCCCATAGCCCGGATCCAAGGGCGGCCTAACAACATATTGTATTGGAACTCTCCCTCAAGGACATAGAAGAGTTCGGGTAAAGTACGTGGTCCTACATGAATGTTAAGGATCACGGTGCCTAAAGTAGAAGTAATAGCATCATTGAATGATTGCAACATGATGGGGTTGGCACACATGCAACTAGAAGGGATATTCATTTGTTGGAAGGCTTTTGAAGAGATGATGTTTAGGCTAGCGCCCCCGTCAATCATAACATGACGTACCCAAATATCCCGAACGTACGCTGAGATGAAAAGAGCAGGGTCAGGATCTTCGGCACCAAAGTCAATAATTTCATCTTCGGAGAAACTGACAGCAGCGGCTTGCTGTACAGAGACAGAAGTGGTTGGGGAGATAGATTGTTTGGTGAGCGAAGCAACGTGATTGGGTGTTAGAATAGAGGTAACGGGCAAGGTTTCATTAGGTAAAACTTCTATCCCTTGAAGGATTTCAACGAGAGCTTGTCGATGAGATTCAGAAGTCTGAATGAGATCATACAATGTCATTTTTACAGGTGATTGGTGAAGCTGTTTGATCATAGTTCGGTGGGCAATGCCATTAGAGACGGGATAGGCGGGTCCGCGAATAACCACTTTAGGTGGTGGTGCAATCGGGATGGTGGACGGAGAAAGAGATGCCGCAGGTGTGTTTTCTTTCGCTTTCCCATTGTTTTTCTGCCCTCGAGTAGCAACACTAATCATATTGATCTCGTGAATACGAGAGGAGGAAGATGGTAGGGATAGGTCATGGTTTTCGAGAGGTGGGGCTGTAATAATGATAGATCTTGGTGAGGCGGGGACAGGTGGTATAGGAGAGGGAATTGAAGCTAAAGGTCTCTCTCTTCGTAAGTTGTCTTTCTTAACTTTTCTATCTGAGAGAGGTGACGGACGAAGTATGGCTTTCAATGCTTTGCATCCCTCTACGTCATGTCCTGGTGTGTGGTGGTAAGCGCAGATTTTAGACTCATCGTAACCTATAGGTCGAGGTTTAGATGGATCATAAGGTCTAAGTGGGGGTAGGGAAATGGTCGCATTCTCTACCAACATAGCAAGGATTTTGGCGTAAGACCCTTTGAGTGGGTCAAAGTCAGAGGAAAATGAGGCTATTGACTGGGTCGATTCTGGTGATGACGTGGTGTGGTTGGTTTGTATGGGGGGTGGTTTAGCCAAGGAGTTTTGATAATGGGTTTTAACTAAACGTGGCTTCTTTGACGCAGAAGCTAGGTTTAGGCTGATGATGAGGGCCACAGATGATGTGGTATCAGAAAACAACCACGGAGAAATAGGAGTGACAGAAAACAAATCTTTTGATGATGGAATTTGTTTAGGGTTGATAGGTGGACAGGATACGCGGGGTGACGGTGTTGCTATACCTTTGGATTTCTGTATGGGTACAGAAGGCGTAGGTCGCTTAAAATAAAACGCAGGAGGTATGATATATTGATGTAAGGTAGAGGGATGGGGTCCCAATATGGAAGGTAGGTGTGACGACGAGGGTTTTAGTTGTGTTAACGGCCTAGATGGAGGAGATTGAGTCTGTCTCCTAATGGGATGGACGGCTTTATTTTTAGATAAATCAAGCCACTTAGGTGGATGTGTTAGACTAGGTATGGGTGAGGTCCCAAGCGTAGGGGAAGATTTGGTTAGGTTAATAGAAGTGGATGAGGTATTTGGTAGAGATGAGGGGGGTGAAGATGAGGACATAGGCATTTTAAGCTTCTGTAAACACTTCGGGTATATGGTAGAGGCATCAGGATCGGTCATTTGCATTTGAGTAGAATATGGCGTACTCAAACGTTCCCATAGGACCTGTCTATCTTCTGGGGAATGACAGTCCTCACGTGTGAATAGGAACTTTTGTATGGAAGAAAGGTGGGTTGTGATTCCGGTCCACTGTGGGTGTGATACAAGGGGTATATGAGACACTGTATCAATGGGCGTTAAGAGGTCAACCGGTTGCTGAAAAGATTTAGGTGATGAAGGACTAATAGGTAGGAGGACGTGTTTGAGAGGATCTGTCATGTTTAAAGAATGTGGTGATGTCGGTTCAAGAGGTTTCTTGTCTAAGGATGACAAAAGAAGTGGCGAGCCTTCCTCTTGTATAGCAAGAATGGTAGAAGGAGACGTTTGGGAAATAGATAAATTAGATAACATCCGCTCACAGTCTTGCAAGGATGTGGTGTAAGAAGGCTCATTTGTGAGAAGGGAACTCTGGGTGGTTAATTCCTTGATGGGTAAAGGAACAGCAAGGATTTCAGTTTGTCTTGATGACGAGGAAGGGGGTTCGGTTTCCTGCGTTAGTGAAGAGGTTTGATTCAGAATTTGTTCGATAGAGGTCTTTGGCTGGGAATCGAAGACTGCATGGATCTCATGAACACTCTCCTCGGCTAAGATATCTTGGTTTAGATTACTGTTAGAAGAATGATTCGGGAATGGTTTGTTGAATATTTTCAAATTTTGGTTAGCAGGGGTGTTAGGATTATCGAGGGCTATATCCCCCACATCAACCATTTCCTGCACTATGTTTTTCAACATCTTGCATTTCTCATGACTGTGTCCCTTCACGTGGTGGAAGTTACAGAAGTCATTTTCTTTGTACCAAGAAGGTATGGTGCGAGTGGAATCAAACCCGGAATGAGGTTTAACAGGAGGTAAGGTAATGGCTCCTGCTTTGAGCAATTTTTCCAATATCACACCATATGTTTCTCCCAAGGGAGTGTAGTTGATGGGCTCTGCTTTATACTTATAGGTGGTTTTTGGCGGGGTATTAGATGGTGGTTGGGATTTGACCATCACCACGTGCACGGCCCCTTTTGATTTCGAAGCAGTCGATGGGTGAGGATTGGTGGTGTTAGGTTTGTTGGTGGAATCTTGGGTTCGGAAAGTGGGGTTTTTGTTGCGCAACCGCAATTTCTCTTCCTCTAAGGCTCGAATCTCTAGTTTTCGAGCCATAGTAAAGGCCTCGTCAAATGTACGAAAGTTTGAATTTGGAGGGTAGGAGAGATGTGCTTAGCGCAGGCCCGCGTAAACAGTTTGATAAGTTCGGTCTGAGGCAAGGCATACGTAAGTTGGTTGATAAGGCCCTGCCATCGTCCAATGAAATCTGCGATAGATTCATCTTCAAATTATCGGATGGCATAGAGGTCGGTGATAGATACTTTCTTGGCAATGTTAATGGAGAAATGATCCAAGAAAGATTGGGCTAGCTAGTTAAAAGAGAAGATTGAGTGCTGGGTTAAAGCACTGTACCACTCCAAGGTGGGTCCTGATAAGGACATGGGAAAGGTGCGGAGTAGTAAAGCATCATCATGAGCAATCAGATAGCAGGCATGTCTAAATGATCGCAAGTGTTGTTGAGGGTCCTCCTTACTGTTAAAGTGGGTAAACTTTGGTAATTCCCATTGAGGAGGATATGAATGAAGGGGGACTGAAGGGTGGATGGGCTCCCGACAAACTTGCTCGTATGTCAAGGCGCTACGACTTCCTGAAACAGAAGCCTCCAGATTTTGCATTTTGTCCATCATTTGTTTAATTAAATCAGAAGTTGGATGAGATGATGGTGTGGTTGTGGTAAATGGAGGCAAGTTGGGCCAAGGGCCACCGCTAGACAATGGTGGGGTTAAATGTTGATAAGGTATGGAGGACGAATGTGTTGAGGCAACCGAATAGGGATGTCCTATATAAGCTGTTGAGGTTACTGGATATGTGTGTGGAAATGAAAAGGTGGGCGGAGCTTGAGAAGGAAAGCTCGTGTGGATAGGTGGCAGAGAGCAAGTCATGAATGGAACAGTCTGCAAGAGAGACGAGGTAGGAGCAGTTGGCGGTAATGACATGTTGGGCCCAAGATTAACCAAAGGAAAGCCAATCTGTGCCGTATGGACCCCTGAAGCTGCTGAGGTAGGTGACGGGGCTAAGGATGCGGAAGGAAAAGCGGAGTTATCAGGCGGAGAAGGGGCTAAATGAGCAGCTATACTGATAGGCATGCCAACAAGGAGTTGACCATCGGTGTACGGTCAAGGGCATGAGACAAATAGTATTGTACAGTGCTAGGATTAGCATCCAGAAATTTGGCAAATTCTTTATCTCCCACAGGAATTTTAGGAACCTCGCTGGTGTCCGTAGGATTCCCCACAGAATGTGAAGGGGGTGATTCAGGAAAAGGCACAGAGCAAGCATGTGAAACCATGGCGGCGGCTTGCTTTCGAGTGATAACAACCATGGACAGGAGTACACAATAGGGTTTCAATCTATCAAGAATAGAAATAGACTCAGAATGGTGAAATTGGTAAGTTTCTGGTTTGTCGAGAATCGTAAAAACGACAAGAACGATATCGGTCTGATAACCGATGTTGGTTAGACTATAGCCGATGTTGGTCAACTAACCGATGTCGGTGTAATAAGACTGGTATAAGAAAATATAAGAAGTTGCTGATTTGATTGTTAACAACGCTCAAGCATTTATCAAATTGTTCTAAGGTAATCACAGAAGATAGTGTATAACAGAGAAAACAGAACTGAAAACAAGCAAGATGCACACGCAAATCCAGAGACTAACCCTAGGGTTAATTTTAATTATTGTGGGCTTATGCCTTTAGACGCGAATGATGTCAATCCTAAACAAAAGACTTAGGGGAAATGTCAAGTTTGTTTTGGCTTATAAGGTTACCTCAATCGGGCGGAGGAATACCACGGAAAAGGGGGGATGTTTTGAGCTGTTGTGTTAATTATGAAGTGATTCGGTATGTGTTGTGCAGTGAAAGTAAGATTAATTTCCTGTCAATACCATGGAAATCACCCCCACGTGTACGACCTGTTACTTAGTCTATGTTCACTAGAATTGAAAACAACAAGCAAGAATGTAATGCACGTGTTTTAAACCCAAATCGAAAATGATATTCGATGAAGCAAAAAGATGACTTTCACTAATGCGAAACTAGGAAAGCAAGACAAATTCTTTACTAAATATAACAAAAATAGCAACAACAAGTATGCTTCCTAAAACGAAAACAAGCAAGAGAAACAGAAACCCGAAATGGGTCCCACCGGGCATGCCAAAATGTTTCACACGGAATGGTTTTGGCTCTGCAGAATAGACTTTCTTCTATCCTATCATTCCTTTGAGAAACAGATAAGGGTTAGGGCTAGGAGGAATACCTGTTAAATGTTGAGATGGTGTGTGCGTACCGTAGAGAAAGATCGATCGATCGCGAAGAACTCCTTTTTGTCTTGGAAGGACTACCTGCAAGTAAGAATACAAGACCACCAGATTTTAATTAGACAATAAATGAGGGATCTACCTTAGGCCCAGGAAATATAAAACTTCCTTTCGAAGGTGGTCAGTTCCCCTTTTAATACGATTTAACACAAATGATAACAAAGAAAGCTATTGCAAAATCATGATTTAGGTATCTCGCTACAAAGCAATAGAAACTAAATTATCAATAATAAAGTGTCACGTTGTTTGTTCGGTTACTGGTCGTTGATACGTTCAGGTTGAGTTATAGGGATAAACCAGACTGGATCTGAGGTTGTTAGGTGGCAAATAGGTGAGAAAAGGGTTTTGGGGTATAAGTCACAGTGACCGACGCCGGTCACTGGGTAACCGACCGCGGTTAGAGAACCGCCGCCGGTAGGGGATAAACGATACCGGTAGGGTCAGCAATCTAAGTGCTTCTGGATAGAGGTGGGTTGCAAGGTGATTGTGGGGTTATTAAGATTGGGGATGGCTTAGGGGAATGACGGGAGGATAGGGAAGACTCAGAGTGTGGTAAAATGGCCTTCTGGGCAATATCAAGATGTATGGGTGAAGGTTAAGTGCAGTATGTTGCTGGTAGTAGATCTAGGAATAAACTTATGATTACTATTAATCAACAATTCAAGAAAATGGTGCTTAGAAACATATATAAAACACTACTCACTAGTCCCTGATGCAGATGCAGGTTTCAGGACTGTGATGATGAAGACAGGACCCAAGTTGGATGATCTGACAATCCAAGATGAGTTATCTCCTCTTCTGATGTTCGGATGAGTGTTACTGGGGTTCGGTTATTCAGTTGCAGTCTTGGGCTTGATGTCCTTCTCTGAAAACTCTTTCTATTTCTTCACTTGTCTCTGCTCGGCCAAGCAAATCCAGATCCTTTTGATGATTTCTCTTTCTTCTCGATCAAAATAAAATGTTTCGATCCTTTGTTTTTGGTTGGAAGTGGTCATTTATGGGGAACCGATGGCGGTTACGCAACCGACGGTGGTCGAGTAGGAACCGGTATCGGTTAGGTCAAAGCGGGCTATTTTTGGTAAAATAGCCAGCTTTCCCTCCTTTTCTTCCGAGGGATTGGTTGCGGGCTTGGTCAAATCATTATGAAGTTGGTTTTAGGTGCGAATGAGGAGTAATTAGTCATAGGTGTGGAATTGGACCAAGTTATAGGTCTTAATTAGGTTAGTTTAGGATTAAGACTAGGTCATGATGAGGTGGCAACATGAGGTGGCAGGTATGGCGATGTGGATTTATTAATTATAAGGTAATTAATAAATAATTATGTAAGGTTTAGGTGATGAGGTTAGGTTGCGAAATGGGATGTGGGGTACAGGGTGTCGTAATGACACAAATTTGGTGTCTACAATGGTGTTTCATTGGGAAGGAATGTGTATCTCTTACGTAAGATGGTTATAAGTGATTATAACCACGGGACATATACAACTAAAAAAATATGGCATTGGAGCTCGTTCACCCTACGAGAGAAATAACAAAAGATGACCAACCAATGTACGATGACTTCATGAAAAGGAAATTGGAGAAGGCAAAGCTTCTGCAACTATATGAGTTGCCATTTTTTGGAAAACCTGAAAGGTTATACTAGTGGCTTATGTCACACAAGCATGAGTATTACTTTTACTTTGTAGGAAAGAGAATGTGCATAAATGCACAACTGATCTCTAAGTACACTAGGCTTATCTGCATGGGAGATTCGTTGGATAATGACTTGGGCAACGATGAGGCTATCATCAAAATAGCTAAGGCATACAATTAAAAAAAGGGAGAGAGGTAATTTGATATTTTCAAGATCATTGAACTAGTTATGAACATGGTCACATATTTTCTCACAGAGTTAAATGGACAAGAACAATGGACACAAGTGAACAAGAGATGGCTAAAAAATTTCATAAATATTTCAAAAGGGACCATATACAACATCTCGGCCTTCATTGTGTAGGATATCATAGATGTCGTGCATGATGAGGATAAGATCATGTATGGTAATATTATTCTTACCATTTTATTTTTAGAGATTGGATTTCCTGATGGGCTAAACAACTACGTTTGGGAGTACCCTGATGAGAACCCCTCCCGAGCTAAGAGGTTCAAGGCATACACTTGTGAAACAATGACATATTCTTATAAGGTGCACTTGGATAAGTGCAACAAATGTGATGCATTTGGAGAAAAATGGAGAATTCTAGAACAACTTCTAGCCTTCGTGAAGGATAAGACTAAAATTGAAGTGTACCATCAGTTCTACATTGGTAGATTCACATTGACATATGGCACAAAGATCCCATGGTGTAAACTACCCTTTCCCTTCACAACACAATATTTTCAAAGTGCGGTTAACATATTCAAGGAGGCCAAGAAACTTATATTTGATCTAACTGAGGTAGATTAGGAGCACCGTGTGCTACATAGGACATTCGTATATTCTAAGAAGTGGGCATATTTGGAAAAGTATGTCTCTACATATGTTAAGGCCCATAACATTACCACTTGTAATAAAAATGGTGACAAGGATGTACTTACACCTAAGGTCCAAGTTTGAGAAGGGTACATACATTGAGGATGATGTCTCCATCACTAAGAACCCCTAGAAGGAAGAAAGTAGTGAAGAAAGATAGGGAGGAAACTCCAGTAGGAAGGGCACCTAGTGTGCATGTAGTTCAAACAATAGGAAAACAAGATTCGTGCATGGGCATGAGCACTCATAGTCAAAGGAAGAATTATCCCATGAAGGAAAAGTCCCCAATGATAGAGGAATCTCCAATGAAAAATAAGCAGAAGGTAGCACAAAGTTCAGACTCTGAGAGGACGGAGAGCATGAAGGGTAATGAGACCAAGGAGGATGAGGAGTGCGAGGAAGAAAATAACCCACCTGTATTCAATGTGCATGAATCTGATGAGGAGAGGGATGAATCTTTGGAGGGCACTCATGAGGGAGAAAGAAGTGAAAATGAAGTGGGGACTAGGGAATATGAGACCCCGCACCTATCTGGTGAACAATTAGAGGACATAGTGGAGAAGGAGGTGAAAAACATCATCAAGGACTTGGTAGAGCATGAGGTGGAACACAACACAAGAGAATTAGAAAGGAGAAGTATGGAAGCATGGGTGGAGAGAAAATTTTAGTAGTCGGTTTCTGACGGGAGTGTATATAGGTGACAAAGGTGCAACAATAGCATCTAGAGGACCCTTAATGACTTATGATGATGATCCAAATAAGGTCCTGCACACATGTTTACAGGGCATGGTCCCCTTAGACTATGTCTTTTTTTGGTCATCATTTGACAAGGATAGTCCATACCCACACACTAGGAATATGTTGTCATGGAATTTTGAGTCCCATATTGATGAACCAGAATTTGAAGTCAATGTAGGCACATTGCTAGATACACTAAACCCTAAGGAGGTAAATCCCATTATGGATTCACAATAGCTAATAGATGAGCATGAATGCAATGGATTGAACAAGGTTTCAGTATAAATCAAAGCATGGTTGTTCAAGAGAAATAACAAAATCAAAGTATTAAAGAAGTGGTTAGAGGAAAAGAAGAAAGAAATCATAGAGAGAGATAAGGAAATAAAGGGGAAGGAGTCGATAATTGCAAAGCTGAGGGCTGAGTTGAGAGAAGAAAAAGGGAAGGTACATGAGGCCTACAAGAAAGTGGAGAATATTTCAGACTCCATTACTTTGAAGTGCCCAAATTTATCCCCCCTTAAGCGAATTATGAGTCATCCTTCCACTTCTTAGAGGATTTGATGTGCTTAATCAAAATGAAGAGGTAGCCACTTACACCGGAGTCAACAGAGAGGAATTTATGGCGCGAAAAAAAGAATGATAAAAATAAAAGATTTAGGAGACCATAACTTGGCACTATGATCTCCTTACTTCATGAATACCACAGGTGCACATGGCTTAAGTTGTCTACGACAATTGTGAAGATAGAGACAGAGTGGCTAGTGTGTTGGTTTCTATGCATGAGGTGGATCTGAAGGAGTTCTAGGCCAAAAATAAAGGAAATAGGGTAGAAAACGATAATATGTTAGCATAGGTTGAGAAGAAATATGAGGAAATTGAGATTCTAAGGGCCTATGTTAAAAATAAGGTGAAGGAAGTGTATCCCCAGGTTATACATAAGATGGATGCGTTGAACGACCTTAGAAAGTAGATGGAGAATATCGTTGATACACTAAAGGCTAAGGGTGAAGATTTTACATTTGATGAAGTCAACATGTTGATAGGGATTTTTTCACATAAGCACAAAAGAAGGTAGATTCTTGGAATGAGATTGAAACATCCTTGAATATGACTTTCCCAATCCTTGTATGACAGTAAAAAAATTCTTTTGTTCTTTGGTGTAAGCCAAATATAGGTTATTCTTTCCTTCCATTATTTATTCTTTGTTGGATATCATATTGTTTCGATGATGGACAATACATCTAGTATGGGGTAATGTTTATCTCAGAAAAGAGACTAAGTCCCAGAGAAAAGAATCGTCACACTCAAGGAAAGTAAGGGAAAAATTCTCAAGGAATGGTGCACCGAGAGAATAGGAGTGCATGTGGGTAGTTCAAGGAGTTGCAACAAAATTCCAGAGTAAACATGGAGTGTGCAAAGGTTAGCATGAGTAGGATAGGGTTTGAAGACTTAGCTACATCATTGGATATGGTACTGCATGGAAAACATGTGAAGACATGAGTAGGCATGATGAGTGGATAAGGTTACAACTTGGAGTCTTGGAGCTCAAGGAAATAATATTCCATGAAAGGAATATTCCAGAGGGGAATCATTATAGTTAGTGGAGGCTAATCAGGGTTTTGGTGAGCTGACATAGGCACTCGATCATGGAGGAGCATGATTCCACCTAGCATGTGGCTTGCTCATGAGTGAAGCTAAGGCGGTGAAGGAAAATCCCATCTTATTTAATAATGTTCTCGGATCTAAAACAAGAGCAGGAGAGAGAGAGAGAGAGAGAGAGAGAGAGAGAGAGAGAGAGAGAGAGAGAGAGAAGAGAGAAGAGATGGTGTGAGAGACTAGTCAAGAAATATTTAGGTGCATGGAAGAATATAGTTAGGGCTCTCTATCTGAGTCATTTTGTAGAGTTAGAGTGTCATTCCTTGATGTACTTGGTCTGATATGACCCTCTTTGATGTAATATGGCTACTGTAAATGGTTATAAATCAATATATGACACTTTTTTCTAAATATCTATGCTCATGGGTACAAACCCCTTGTGTCCTTTATATTTCTCATGGCTCAGATCTGATTCCTTTATATTTTTATAATGTATACATCCTTTTTATGATTCATCTATGCTTAGATTTAGTGTTTTTACTTCTTTGCTAGAATGGATACGTGTATTTTCTATTTCTGTAACCATTCCTCCATTAATGGTGGACATTCTTACAAATCTCACATAAAGGAGGGTTTAGCACTTGTGCGCACCTCAAGTGAGTTCCCAACTAATGTTGGGTGATAGTTCGATGTGCTTTGGGTTTAAAGGGAGTAGGTAAAAGGAGGTTATACATAACCTTCTTATGAGTTGGAAAAGAGAGAGAAAAAAGATAAAAATATTCTCTTAGGGTCAATGGAAATAACATCCTTAGAAATAATATGACCTTAAATCCTACCATGTGGAACTACAAAAATGCAATTCTTGGGATTAAGAGACACTCCAAAATATTTACATCTTTTAAATACTTTCTCAAGATGATTAACATGATCTTTATTGTCTTTTGATAAAATAGTGATATCATCCAAGTAGCTAAGCATGAATTCATTTATATATCCCTTGAATGTATTATTTATGGTTGTTTGAAAGGTGGTACATGCATTTGTTAAGATAAAAATCATCTTCTCATACACATATATTCCCCACTTTTTTGTAAATGTGGTCTTATGTTGATCCTATTTTCTAACCATGATCTAATTATAACTTGAATATTTGTCAATCATATAAAACCTTTCAGCTCCCAATTTTTTAGCAAAATTTGTTCCATGGAGGAAAAAAATAATGATCTTTTAAGGAGGCCTTATTTAAGTCTCTCAAGTCTACACACAACTTGATTTCTCCACTCTTCTTCCTATCAGGAACCAAACTAGCCATCCAATAGGCGTACTTGATTAGGAATATGATTTTGGTCTCAATGAGTTTGGTTAAATAATTTATCATGATGGGATCTATTTTGGGATTAATAGGCCTTTCTATCTGTTTGGTTGGTGTAGCACTAGAATCAATATCTATAGTTTGGTTATCAATGTTGGGGTCAAAAAATTTAAGATCTTCATAACTCGATGAGAATACAACATTAAATTTCTAACATGAGGAGATAAAATATTACTTTTCCACTTCATTATGTTCCTTTCTAAGTAATGAATCTTTGTCTTGTGCAATGGTGACTGATTGGTAGTCCTCTTGTTTTGTTGTTATATTCTTTCTTTCCCCTTTGAATTCATCATCGAGATGAATATGTCTTCAAGAGTGACCAACCCTTCACGATAATTATTTTTTCCTAGCTAAAATCTAATCATGATAACCATATTGTAAATTAGATTGTAATTTTGAGGATAACTCAACTTCATTTTGGATGAAATGAACTATTTTTTCATCACTATCAAATATTTTTTAGCTAACTTCATTATCTAGGATCAATGGCCTCACAACCATTCTAACATGATGTTCATTGCCTTGGATGATGTCTTTAGTTGGGGATATTTTGATCCAATGGTCATCATTTGATCATATTATTTTTGTATATTCCTTGGTACCACCTACAATTTGATAGCATCAACACTTTCCAAGAGGTCCCAAACCTCATATCTATAATATTTTAAAATCTTATTCTTGGCGGCACATTTTTTCTAACTTAGTGAGTAAGAAATTCAGTATCCCCAAACACCTATAAGGCCTTAATCTTCATTTTCTCTACTAGAATTAATCCATGTATCAATGCCTCATACTCTGCCACATTGTTAGAACAAGAAAACTATAGCCTATGTGTAAAGAAAAACATCTTGTCCACTTTGGAGAAATAATAAATACACATGTCATGGATCCTTTTTTATTTCTTGAGCTATCAAAAACATCTTCCATAAACCAGAAGTGTCATTATCTCCTTTGAGCGACACGGGGAGTGAGAGTTATTCATCATGAATATAGTAGGTTCCTAAACTGGTCTCCACATCTATGTCATAAGGATCAAAATCGTAATGTTCCTTAGCCCATTCATCTAACAAGAGATTAGGTATTGAACCTAGAGGAGTAAGTTGTTGCAATGACCTTGATTCATCCTCTTCATCTTCATGTATCATATACTTAGATTGGAGAGGATTATAGTCATAAGACTCAAAATGATAATAATATATCAGCTCATCTCTAATGGTGAATCTTATACCATATCTAGTTCTCAGGAGCATACGAGACCAATTGGAAGACAAATATCCACCCACTTTGGTTGTGAAGTCTCTTGATAAAATATGATAAACAAAGGACATGGCCCCTTTCATCCCACACTAATATTAATTTAATTAATTTAATTTAATTAATTCATTATCCTCACAATATTTATTATTTAAATATCCTAATTGGGATAATTCCCACATATCCACCTCACCTATACACCTCATCTAGCCACCTCACCCTAAGACCTATTCTTAGTATGTTGTCATAACTAACTAAGACCTACCCAAACCCTAAAAATCAAAGCCTACATTCCCTCTAACCATATTCCCGCATGTTAGAAGGAAGCTTCCATTCTAATCCATGGAGCAAATGAAAAGATCCCAAAAATCAAGGGGATCTACCTAGTTTAGTAAACCTAGGAAATCCTACCCTAACCAATGCCAGTTACCCTTAACCACCATCAGGTTAAGCAAGAACTACCATCGGTTACCATTTAACCCCAAAACAACCTTATTTCAAGGTTGGCACATTTTTTAGAGATAATCACATCTTTTGAGAACAAGTGACGAAACCAGAGCTGCATGCAAGTAGAACAACATTAGTATACACATCAGAGCATCCATAGCCAATACCTAAGCAATCACATAACCATCTACCTTCACAGGAGCATCCGGGAAGTGCCAACACTACATCAAGTTCATTCCATTTGATCACCCACCATTTCCAACTAGGCATCAAGCTCATACAAACAATAAGTTTTGTTAACCAACACTCATCTATTCATCATTTGGTAGATCCTTTTACATATGTTATTTATTTTTTATCTCATTTCCATTCCCCCATCATCTACCTCCATGCAAACTTGACCATATTTTTATCCATACCCTTACATTTCCCATACCTAGACCTTAATCATTCTTGTGCATACCTTAGATCCATACGAATCTTTCCATTTCCCTCCCATCTTCATCTAATCTCATATCTATCACCCAACCAAGTTTTATTGAGTTTCCTATGTACCCCGACCATACCGACGCCGGTTACCCACAACCATTGTTGGTTAGCCTAAACCAATACTAGTCATACTAGACCGACGTCGGTCTCTTGTGTCTTTTACCAGAAACCAAGAAAATAGCTCCCAAACTCCACCCAATACCCAAAACCGCTTAGAATCTTACCCTAACCAATACCTACCTCGAATGACCTTGACCTTCAAATTCAATCATAGCTTAGCCTATTGTGAATGAATTTTCTTATTGTAGATGAATGAGATACCTAAATCATTTTAACTACAATAGGATTTCCTTTATTTCTCACATTAATTTTCTTTAAACAATGGATTGACAGCCATCTAGGAAGTATCACACTTCCCGGATCTAGCACACGCTAGGTAGTCCACTACATATATTGTTTAAATTTTATTTGGTGGTCTTGTGTTCCATTTCAGGTAGTTCCTCCAAGAAAAAAGGAAGCTCTCACAATCAGCTATGGATTCAGAAGTCATACGCGCACAACAACCTATCAACCAACATTTCAATAGGTATTCCTCCTAGCCCATTACCCTTATTTGTTTCATCAACATTCAAGAAACACTCTAGAATCAGGTGAAACATTTTGGCACACCTGATGGGACCCATTCGGGGTTCTTTGCATTCTTTCATTTCTAGGTGAAAACGTTGTATGTTTGTTTCTTTTCTAAAAAGTTCTTACATTAAAATTTCTCCCCTAGAATCTTCTTCTCTTCTATTATCTAAAAGCAATCATATTTTGGTGCTTAAAATGAACATTTCTTCCCTTTCATTAGTATCACATTAGTGAAAGAGCATCCCTTCTCCTATTCATCTATTTGTGGCATCAATTCTACATTTTGATTTGGGTTTAAAAATCATTGCATTTCATTCTACTTTTCTACATTAGCTCACATTAATTGAGGGCAACCTATACACTGGAAGTCATTCCCAGCTGATGGTTGACAAATGAATCATAGAAAAGCACTTTCTTTCTTTTCTCTCTCTCTCTCTCTGAGTCATATCCAAACACCACAAAATTGAAAATATACACATTCTTAAACAACATCTTTCCTAGAAGAAGTTGTAGGTGATCACACGATCACGACACAGTGGGCACCCAGCTTGTTGTTTCTATTGATTCATACTTCAGAGAAAAGCCCGCCCCACCATAACATACCTGAAACCTCTCCCTATAGATCTCCTTCTTTGTAGGAAGCCATCCTCACCAAAAATATATATTCTACAATTCATGAGTCAGTCCTTAAAATAGCATAAGCTAAACAAACATAATAGAAAAATACTCTTAGGATCATATTTTTCTTAGTGTTTCTACTTGGCTTGCATTTTGAGGTGAGAGGTCACGCTCTTCATTTTTTATTTCTCCTTGCACGCTCCTCATCATAGTTGGTGTATTCCAGCTTCATCTGAGTGTGCTTGGACCATATTCTCATCATTCTCAGATTCTGGGTTTGATTCCACATTAATTTTAACTCACAACCACATTTTTCTTCATCATTGTTTCAATTTCACAAGAATCGAATCGGTGTCGTCCAGCAATGACCATCATCGGCTACCCTCTCGACCATCATCAGGTTTTACCTAACCAACGCGCTTCGGTTCCTTTTCTTTTGGTTAACCTACCCAAAAGGACACCTATTCACCTTCTTTGACTATTCAGAGTCTCTACCACTCTTATCATATTCATTGACTTAGTAAGTCCCATTAACATCTTGCATACTAGGAAAATTATTGGCCTTTTACCTTATTTTGACCAACTGTCCACTTTCCATAAAGTGACCGATCAAACTTACTTGTGACCGCGCGTCGCTTACCCTAACTAGCATCGGTTATACTATGTAAATCTTCCAACTAACATTTGGTACCTAATCCACCTACTACCACCTGTTTCTCCTATCTCTACTATATTTCTGTGTCATTTACAGAAAATAGTCCAACCCGATCAGTACTGTCACATGGTGCTGACCCAAAGCCAAGTGAATGCCCTCATATTCCATGCCAATCATCAACCACTCCCCCTAGTCCTTCACCACCTTCTATTTTATCACCCATGGATCCTACCCAACCTATCACTATCGCTACCAGAGACGAGGAGTTCACATGACTCCTTGACCAAAATCCTTGCCTTGCAGTTTTACCTTTCCCACTTGTCCACTCGAGATGCCTCGGGTCAGTTGATATACAACATGCCCATATCTATCCCCCCGACTCTCATTCCCACTCCCGCATCAGCCCCATCTTGGCTTCACGCTACCCCTCATCTACCTTACCCCACATTCGTTTTGCAGAGCTAGGCCCTATACCCACTATGACTACCACATCTACTACATCCATTGCACCCGCCACATCCACTATACCTTTTCCAACCACCCCGTAACACAACCTCATCCACGCCTATATTATCTCGTATATACCCGTAGCTACACAACCACCCCCCGTGTGTCGACCCCCTACCCTTTTCAAAACATCATCCTTTCTATTCCACAATCTTTAGCCCCCATTTCCACTAGGGTCACCACGACCCTTCCACCTCCATATACGTACTATCAGCAGCCTCCTGTTTCATCTATTATTCACTCTAGGTACGTACCCCCTATTTCACTACCTTCTTCTCAATCTACCTATACGGCAGCACCATATACTAGAATGCCACCCCATTATATGCCCAACACCAACCCTCTTACACTACAAGAGTCACCCATCCATCACAACCTACCAACGACCTAATTAAGTTAATGATGGACAAGATGCAAACATTGAGGCATCGGTTTCTAGCTCCCGCAACACTCTCACCTATGATGAGATTTGTAATGAGCCTATACATCCATCCATTCCTATCCATCCATATCCCATGCATTGGGAAATGCCTAAATTCAACCATTTCAATAGCAAAGAAGACCCACAACAATTTTGATCTTTCAAACATGGGTGTTATCTGATCACCCATGATGATGCTTTACTCTTGAGGACCTTTCCCATGTCTCTGACTAGACCCGCGTTAGATTGGTATAGTGGGTTTACCTAGACACTCTATATTCTCATTTAATCAGGTAGCCCAAGCCTTCTTAGATCACTTCTCCATTAATATCATTAAGAAGGTTACCATGATTGACCTATACTCTACGTGTCAATATGATGATGAATCTATCATATATTTTGTTGCTCGTTGGCATAGCTTGATCAATCAACTCACATTCCAACTACCGCAAACCAACTCATCAAACTCTTCACATGGGCTTGTGCTAGGCATATCTCACCAACCCTACAGGTTCAAACCTTCCAAACCTTCGACAAAGCATTCACCATGGCACAAAAGCTAGAGATTCAAGCTATTGAAGAGAAGAAAATCCAATTACGCAATAAGAACTCGCATTCAAGTCAAATGATACCTCTTCTTCTTCAAAACCACAACAATTATTCAAAGGCCAAGGGGACCACTAACGCAGTGGTACTCAAAGATGGCCTAGCTCATCCATCAAATCAAGCTAGCCCCTCATCTAATCTCTCACCCATTCAAACTTTTCAATTCAGACGGGAACAATGGAAATATACCCCAATCGGGAACCTTATTCTTCTATCTTGGAGAATCTCATCAAAGTTGGGCCATCACCCTTCCTCCTCATGAAACCACACACTGGTTTTGACCCTGCTCACCCCACACCCACGTGGTATAAAGAGCACAACTTCTGCAACTACCATCGAGTAAAGGGTCATAGTGATGGAAATTACATCACCTTTAAAAAACATTGTCCAAGAAATGCTTGAGAAAGGCGAGTTAACCATGGATAATCCTAATGCACCTACCAATCAAAACCTACACATCTTCAAGAAACCCTTTCCTAATCATGCCCCTTCTTCTGATCAAACTGAGAGAGAACTTCAACTCATGATAGCCATACCCACGAGGTCCATGCTATTTTTAGCGATACACCTGATGCTGCCCAATTACCTCATATTCCTTCCATAGAGGAAATTCTAGCCCAAAGTCCTCCTTCTACATTGGAACCCACCTCACCTATTCCTCCACCCATAGAGGAACACCTTTCACCTCCTTCATCACCCATGGAGGAGCCTTCCATTAATATCAAGACTATTTCACCTTGGCTTCTCCACCTAGAGAGCCATCACCCACAGTACCTCTCTAGCCCGCAAGAGTACCCACCATCTCCTCCACCCATAGAAGAGTACCCACCATCTCCTCCACCCACAGAGGAGCACCCATCATCTCCTCCACCCATAGAGGAGCACCCATCATCTCCTCCACCTATCAAAGACCCAATAGAGATACCTTTGCCTCTAGGTGATCATTCTCCATCAACTACCCAAGATCCTGCAGACTTACTTTCGGCTCTCTTACCCACGGAAGCCAAAGCTAGAAAATTCCATTCTAAGACAAATTTTACAGGAATTTCCATTAGGTCCTCATCAACCTCACCTACAAATGATGTTCCATTCTCATGCTTAGCCGATCACTTAGATTATGTGGATAGAGCCTTACTTTGGGGGTCTTCTGCTTCCTGTCTCAATGCAAATGCAGATGTCACTTGCTGACACTTCCACTATCTACCCAAAAATATTTTAATCCAATCAACCAAACAACCACCTCTATCACAACTTCTTCCATGACACCCATCATAGCTCAACACACACCCTTACCCATAACCCAACATACATCTAAATCCAAACCCACACCTACATCATCTTCCTCGACTAAACCTATTACTACCTTAGGGGTCACCCCAACCACCAACCTTACTCATCCACCTATCAAACTAGATTTAGCTACATCCTCCAAAGTCAACACCAAACCTACTCCGGCACCCAAACAGAAGAACAAGCCCATAGAACTCATACCCCAACTATGCCAATCACACCTTCATCACCTTCACCCTTTCCATCCATCTTAGGACCTCAACCTCCCAACGATGGTTAAGAAACCTCCACCCATCAATAAACCAAAAACACAATAGCCCATTCCTTCCTCACAAACCTCTAACATACCCAAGTGCCCGACATGACTTACACCCACACCTGCAACATCTTTACCACCCATTCCTCTAATACCATCGGTTACTTCTTCACTACCCACTACACTTCAGTCTCTGTCCCTCACACCCCCTGCACAACCCGCATCATCTACCTTCACAGTACCTCCATTATCCCCATGGGTAACTCACCCTCTTCCCCATCCACTTTTCCCTCTAGATCTCGTACACCCATATCACCTTTACCCAAGAAGGTGCAACCTAAAGACAAAAATCTGCTACCCTCCAATAAGGTAGTCAAAACAACCATACACCCTCCTACTAGTTCATCTACCATACCCCTACCCAAAAAAATACTGACCAACACCCAAGACCACCCAACACCCAAAACCATAGCTTGACCCACTCCCCTCCTACAAAGACCGTTCCTCAACAATCAGCCACACCTACACCCAAACCCACTTTCACTTCCCATTACAACCCACTAGCAGGGTCCTATGCCAAAATCTTAACCAACCTCCTTGAGACTTCTATCATCACATTACCACCACTCAGACCTTATGACCCTCTCAAACCCAAGCCAAAAGGGTTTGATGACACTAAAATTTGTGCCTACCATCATGTGTCCAGACACGATGTGAGAACTCGCAGGCTTTTAAAATCATCTTATCCAAATTGTGTCCTCCTAAGAAAACTTTGATGATGATGACCTTCTTGATGAGGACCCCATTTCACCAACACCCATTCCCATAGCTCTTCCCTCACTACCTACTCAACAACCCATGACCTTTACCCCCATAGCTCTCCTAGAACCACCTCTGAGATTTGAAATTAACATGGTTTGCATCAATGACCTCCAAACCTCCACCCAAATGTCGATGTGCCCAGCTCATCCCACAAAGCTCCTTCCCCACCATTGGGATTTTTCCCTTCATGTCACCATACCTTTCATGGCTCACCTACCTCACCTACCTCCCCACCTCAGATCAACATGATCCACGTTGCTACCCATGCTCAGAAGGACAAAGGAAAGGAAAAGGCAACTCGACTCACCAACCAATCCTATACCCAACATACCATCTACACCCACACCTAAAATCACTATCCATGGCCCCACATATCCTATTTCTAATGGGGTCACACACACACGATGCTCAAACAACTACACCAATCCCCCTCAAAATGTCCTTATATGACCTCATCCAAACCTCGGAATCCCATCATCAAGCTCTCATGGAGGTCCTTGCAATCTATTGAGGTTTTACCCAATGACCCTACACCCGTAGCCTCCATTATCACACCCCATCATGTAGCCTCTCTCACCAAATTGCCACCTTTATCCACACCTCAACCTACTCACCAAGTAGCCTCCTTTAGCTTCTCAGAGGAAGAGATCGCACCGCACCAAATGATGACCTAGACCCAAATCTCTTCATCTCTGTCCACATCGATGATATACATGTATGATGTGTAATGATCGATGGGGTGTAAAGCATTAATATCATTTCATCCCATGCATTCACTCAAATGTGCATACCTACAATTACATGCATAAACATCCTATCATGTTGTGTTCATTCAATGATGCTATCACCTCTACACTAGGCAACCATCATCCTCCACATTCACGTGGGCCCCCGCACTATTCCAGAGTTATTTTACATCTTGGAGGGGGAATTTCAATATAACCTATTGCTTGGTAGACCCTGGATTCATGTCATGGGTTGTGTTCCTTCCACTTTGCATCACTGTGTAAAGTTTGAGCATGAAGGACACACCTATACTATTCTAGCTGATCCATCACCTTTTAAAACATGTAACATGCTTTACCAACCCAATGACATGCTTATACCCATTAAGGCATCTACCTCCATGACCACTACCACTTCACCTACACCTCCACTTACTAATATAACCACTACCTCAACCACACATGCCTCCTCCATTCCTACCACTACCACAACCTCCACGGCCAAACCATCAGCCTCCCAATCTATTAGCTCCACCTCCGCATCAACCTCTCGACACATCATCTATTCCAGCTACCCACATACCAACCACCGATCCCTTGAAGGCATTTTTCAATGCCTCACTCTAGGGGAGTATCACCTATATAGTGTCAACACATTCCTTACTCCACAAGAGTATGGAAGTCTTCACCAACACCCTCATTATGATCACCATATAGGAGAGCACCTCCTTTATGGTCCTCCTCACCTTCATACCAGTCTCACCTATGGGGACTTGATACTACCACTTACACACCCGAACCATTGTCACAAACCCACCCATTTTCCGCTGACTTCCACTCACCAATCGCCATTTTTCCCACACCTTCCTACACCGATGTGCATGGAAGGGTTTTGGTTTTGGATTTTATGAGCAAGGCCATCATACTGTTATTCCATGTACTACCCACAAACATAATGACCATAGTGGTATCAGCTTTACTGAACCACCTACCAAGAAGGCTCGCATTGAACTCATCGAGGACATCAACCCTTCTCCACCTTCTTCACCACCATCACCACCTTCACCGACGGAGTCGATGGACCCAGAATCCATTCCTCCTAACTTTTTTTTCATAAACACCATCTCCTTGGGGCCTCTAACTTATCAACGCGAGGGCGAGGCTCCTCCTCTCTTCCCTTCCTATATCCTGAAATGATCGATGACGATACACCTTCAATCAACATCATTTAATGTCAAGATGATGAATCTATACTCACCTACCTTGTGCGTAAAGACTCATATATTCATCAGTCATTACCATCTGAGACACAAACCATGTTGAATGAATCACTATCGAAATCAACATTCATACTCAGATGACCCACACATCTTAAAGATCGGCCAATCTTTAGATGTTGTTGAATAGGAAGCCATCACCTTTTTTCTCAAAAACCATAACCATGCTTTCACTTGGTCTTACGCAGACATGCCTGGTATTGACCCCACCATAGTGGTCCACAATATCATAACCATTCCCGATGCCAAGCCCATCAAACAAAAGCTGAGGAAAATGCACCCTCACATTGCCCTTCTTGTCAAAGAAGAACTTCAACACCTTCTTTTTGTTTCCTTCATATTACCCATTGATTATCCTCATTGGATTTCTAACATTGTCCCTATCACTAAGGCAATAGGGGACTCTACATTTGCATGAATTTCTATGACCTCAATCTAGCTTGCCAAAAGATGACTTTCCTCTACTTGATATCACCAATTGGTTGACCTTACCACTGGTCACGAGATGCTATCACTCATGGATGGCTTCTCGGTTATAACCAAATCTTACTTTCCCTAGAGGATCAACACAAAACCACATTCATCACCCTTTGGGGACCTTCTATTATCGAGTCATGCCTTTTGGCCTTAAAAACACTGGTGCCACATATCAGTGGGCTATGACTTACATCTTCCATGACATCATGCATCATATATTGGAAGATTACATCGATGACCTCCTTGCCAAATCTAAATGCCACTCTAAGCACCTCACCATCCTCAAAACCATATTTGACCACCTTATTAAATATTACATTCACCTTCAACCCAAGAAGTGTGTCTTCGTAGTCCTCTCAGAAAACTCTTGGGATTTATCATTTCCCTACATGGTATAGAAGTTGACCCTACTAAAGTCAAGGCCATTCTTGAAATGCCTCCTCCCACTAACCTTAGGCAACTCCGTAGCCTGCAAGGTAAGTTGCAATCTATTCACCATTTCATTTCACAATTGTCTAATCGGTGTCAACCATTTCATCATCATCTCTCAAGAAGGATGTCTCCTTTAAATGGGATGATGATTACCACAAATATTTTGAGGCCTTAAAACAATACCTTCTTCAACCCCCGTACTCATTCCACCTAAAGATGATCAACCTTTCTACCTATACATCTCAGCTACCGATCACTCTTTGGGGCCATGCTCACTCATCGCGATGAAAAACATAGGAGTAGGTAGTTTATTACATAATCCATACTCTTTTGGACTACAAAACCCGATACACCCATCCCAAAAAAACTTTTCTTAGCCTTAGTTTTTGTCACCACAAAACTCCACCATTACCTACTCAACCACAAAACCTATGTTGTGACCAACACCGACCCCTTACACTTCATGTATGCCAAACCTTATCAAAATCAGCATGCCGCATGTTGGCTTATGCTTTTGGCTGACCTCAACCTTGAATTCATCCATCAAAATTCCATTAAGGGCCAAGCTATCACCACCAATTGGCCGACACACCTATTTCTAGGGATCAACCCTCTAATTTTGACTTTCCAGATGAGTCAATTGCTACCCTTTCCCTGATGAACCCGCTTACCAAATGACACTCTTCTTTGATGGTTCCAAGTGTCAACATGGGGGTGGGGCTGGTGTTATCCTCATTCTTCTTGATGGTGAACCCATGCCTTTGTCTTTCAAACTTGATTTTGATTGTACAAATAATATTGCCGAATACGAAGCGCTCGTATTAGGTCTCCAAGCCGCCTACGCCCTAGATGTCAAATCAATCAACATCTTTGGTGATTCCCAATTGGTCATAAACCAAGTCAATGGTATATACCAATGTCATAATGAGATACTTCAAAAGTATAAACATCATGTAGACATACTTTTGACCACCTTTGACCATTACGCCCTTCAAACCATCCCCCGTTCAACTAACAAATTTACAGATACCATGGCCTGCTTGGCTTCTCAAATACCCACTTCACCTACCGATTCTAAAATCTTTGTCACCATACAATGACTCCAATCACCCTCTTATTTACCTCATGACATTTACTCCATCGAAACCATCACCCTAGACCCGAGTGACCTTTGGTATAAATAATACTCCGACTATCTTTCTCTCTCCATCTTACCTCCTGATCTCACCGTAATGGACAACGCGCCTTCCTTAAAAAGGTCTCTCGTTATGTCATCATGGGGGCCTCCTCTATAAGTGTGGCTTTTGATGGTATTCTCTTACGATGCCTCACGAGTTCTGAAATTCCTTATACCATTAAGGAAGTTCATGATGGCATATGTGGAGGTCACTTTAGTGGCCTTGTTGTTGCTAAGCGTATTCTTCACCTAGGCTATTACTAGCCGACCCTTAACCATGATTGTTGTGACTACTATGTCAAGTGTTGTGTAAAATGCCAACAACATGCCAACCTTCATCATACACCTAGTCATGCCTTACAGGTCACCCGTGACCTTTGGCCCTTTTCTCAATGGGGTTTGGATCTTGTCAAAGAGATCAATCCCCATTCTTCCCAACGACATCAATGGATCATCACCGCTACCGAATACTACACAAAATGGGTTGAAGCCATACCACTCATCTCCATGAAAGCCAAGAAAATATGTGAGTTCATCAATCATCACATCATTTTTCACTTTGATGTCCCTCATCGCCTCATCACTGATAATGGAAAAAACAATTCAAAAATAAGACCTTGTGAAAACTTTGTGATGCCTTTGGCATTCAACTAAGTTTCTCATCACCTTATTACCCATAAACCAATGGCCAAGCCAAATCCACTAACAAAACCTTGAACAAAATTCTCATGAAAGTGGTTAATGATACTGGGAAGGACTGGCATACGCACATTCCTTTTGCCCTGTGGGCATACCACACTAGTATTCACACTTCCACTGCCACTACACCTTTTTCTCTTGGTCTATGATAGAGGCTATTATACCTCTCAAGTCCAAATCCCTCACTTTGCATTTCTCTTCATGACATGCTCAATGATGATGAATTTTGTCAAGACCATTTAGCATAACTTGAGTTATTAGATGAACGCCATCTTAATGCTCTTGATCATCTTCAAGTTTACTAAAAATGTATCAAACATGCCTATGAAAACGTGTCCATGAACAAACTTTCCAAGTTGGTGACCTTGTCCTGAAATAAAATCAACATGTAACTAAAGTAGAAAAAAGTAAACAGGGAAAATTTGCTCCTAATTGGCTTGGACCATACATCGTGACCCATACTTACGATCAGGTGCTTATCATTTATCTTCACTCGATGGTAAACCCGAACCTGAGCCCCTTAATGCCTTACATCTTCGACCATTCTATTATTGAATTTTAGTCCTACCTCACCTTTTTCCTCTTTCCATGCTCATCCCTTAAGCGCTATCCACTTCCTATGTCATCACCAATGATTAAATAAGAGTCATGTGTATACCCGTCACTTGTTATCTTCTCTTGAATATGTGTACCACGGCACTACACATAGCATGATTCTCATGGATACTTTTCATCTACCTTTAGATGAGATCCCATGGTCATTTCACCCTGCTTTCTAAACAAGAATCCTATTCTTCACCTTGGTCTTGTCCATGACTTTAAAGCCCTCACATGGGATCCAACTCCTTGAGTAAAATTCCAATAAAAAGATGACTCCCTCAAAAGGACATCTTCCTCTCTGCAATCACTACTATAAATAGACTGCTCCCTCGAAGGACAACTATATAAAGCTCTTTCAAAAAAAAAAAAGTGAGAGAATCAATCTTCCCGCATCAATCAGCTTCACGAAGACCTCAAAAAGTTAATTTCCTCATCCCATATAGACTTCCCGCATCGATCAGTCTATCTCAAATATCAGTCAACACAGAAAGCCTTTTCATCATGGACTTTCCCATTGTGACCTTGGATCTCTTGCCTAAAGAGCATGCTACCTCATACCATATAAAAATTAACCACCTTTCACCCCTCTCACCATTTACACTCCCATTTCCTAATGCCTCAAGGGACCTCTTGGGAACCATGACATTTGGTGATCATGTGACTACTTTTCACCCTTAGAACAATCAATCATGCAATGTATTTTAGGGTCTTACATCCATCACCTCCTCCAAGGTATGACCTACTCGGTATGATCCTAACCAATCGGGCTTTCTTGCCCCCTCTTATCTTTTAACCTTCTTTATTACATATTGATTATCTTATACAAGACTTGGTCCTCAACACTTACCTTTGGGGTAATCTTCTTCTTCTACCACAATCAAAATCACCTATACCAAGTTACCCACAACTCACCCACACCTAACAGACCTAAACCCAAATCATGCCTATGACCTACCATCTCATTCTCATATCTCCTCATATTCTTCCCTAGCTTATGGGAGAACTACATCGGCCTGAGGTCCTTTTTTTGGGACTATGTAGGCAGCACTCTAAGGGCATGGGGCCCTTGGAGGTTAGCTTGGCCACTCTCTACCCTAACCAATTCATCTTTCATTTTCCTAAATCACATTCTACCTTACTTCGTTTCCTTTTTATATCAAAAATTGGAAATTAACCCAAACAAACAACAAGTTTCTTGACATATTTATCATCATCACAACATACATTTATTATGACTACCATTTCTTTACCAACATCATGCATGTATTATAAAACATCTTAAACATGACCCATATCATCATTCATTACACAAATTAATGAATCACAACCTCAACCAACCTAACCTAACCATGCCTACAACTTAACTCCTATGACCATCCATGCCTACAACCTGACTCAACCATGCCTATGACTCGACTCAACCATGCCTATGACCTGAATCCATCATGCCTAACACCAACCTGACTCAACCATGCCTAACACACCTACCATAAGTCCATCTATGCATAATAATAAAATGTTATCAACAAAAACACATAATGCCCATAATCATCATCATCTATATAAATACAATATCCATATACATAACTATCAAATGTCTTTGGCACGTAGGCCGGTGTATATAATCCAGTCTCTCAAAACTCTCATATACATCCTCACCATCTTCGGCACACAAGCCGGTATATGGTCAAAAAAACAAAAATATCATACAACATCACCATCTTTGGCACGTAAACCGATATATATCAAAAATAAAACTACATCAAAATCGAGGGCCATATATCACACATCATCACGATAGACATCCTCCATATATGTGTCACCTATACCCTCTACCTCCTCGGCCCCTGTCTAGTGACCTACTAACATCTCCCCACCCATCATAGGTGGTGGTTAGGTCCCTGCTAGTACATCAACTGGAACTGGCCTCCGTGAACTGGTGGCCTCACCTTGACCATGTCTCAAGGCTCGATGGCCCCCTGTTCTCTCCACATTATGGGTGTGTGATCTGGTCCTCTCACTAAAGGCTTGTTGTGCCCTATACTCGGCATACGATAGACAATCTATCCCTGTCACCATTAGTTGGTCCTAGTAATACCTAGCCTCATCTCTCACCTCCCACAACCTAGATATGGGTACTGTCTATGGTGGCCCCATCAACCTCTAACCCTGTACTTTCCATGTGGGAACTTGTCCCACCCCTACCTATGAATTGGGACCCTATCCCAATGCCTATGGTGGCCCCATTGGCCTCTACTCTTGTGCCTATATCTGGGCCTATAAGGCCCCAATTTGTACTGTGTTGTGGCTGATCGGTCCTCAACCCTATCACCTATACATGTAGGGTGTCCACCTGACCATCATCATCATCTCCATATCCACCCTGGGCCATTTAGGCCTAAAGACTGACCACCTGTGCATGTAACTCGGCCACCTCTACCTCTGAACTAGCTAACTATCCCTGTACCATCCCTAACTGGGTAATCAGGGTTTCCATCTTCCCTTATATGGTGTCTCTCTGCACCGTGATAGTGGCTAAATCCAGCTACCCCGTCCTGGGTGGTATTGCTTGTAAATGAGCCACCCACCACTATCTATATCTATCTTTCACTCCGGCATCATCGATCAATGTCGGTCCTACCACCTGCTCCTCCTACCCCGTGGCACCGTCGATGTGGTAGAGGTAATGGTCTCTCCACATCATCTCTCTTGTCTTTGTGGGAAGGGCGGAGGTATGTGTTATCCAAAATTCACCCCAGGTAATTTTGATAACATGCATCGAATATTCAAGTCCCGTGAAAATTGATTGATTCGGGGCCAAAATCATGTTGCGAGTCCCCTCAAATATTTTCTAAGTCCCCTGTCTCGAGAGGAAAAGAGCAAGCTCGAGAAAATGTGAAAAAGGTTACAGAAAAGGCAAATAGGTTGATCCGGGAAAAAGTGTGAAAATTAGCTAAGTCCTGCTCAAGGGAGCAACTGGGACATTTGGGACGTCAAGGCGCGGATCGGCCGAAAAGCCTCCAGGTGGCCCAAATTGCATTTGGGACAATCGGGCCAGAAGTACGCGGCGGGCGCGAAATGCCGGTTCGACCGAGAAAAAATCGACTAACTGCTGAGAGGGACAGTCTGGGACGTTTGGGTCAAATGGACCCGAACCGGCCGGATCGGCCGAAGTCAGTCAAGGCAGTCCAAAACAAGGTGGGCCAAGTGAAACAAAAAGACGCGAACCGCCGAACCGGCCGAAATGAGCACAAAGGGCCCAAAATCAAATGGGACGTCTGGGACAAATGGACGCGAAATGCCCGAACCGGCCGAAATGAGCACAAAGGCCCCAAAATCAAATGGGACGTCTGGGACAAATGGACGCGAAATGCCCGAACCGGCCGAAATGAGCACAAAGGGCCCAAAATCAAATGGGACATCCGGGACAAATGGAGGTGAAGTACGTGAAGGAGCCGAAGGGGCCGAGGACCAATGAGAAATCGCCACGTGCCACAAAGAGAAAAGTCAAAAAGTCAAGGGGCGAGTTTTCGAGCACCGATCCAAACCAATGGGATAGTGCCACGTGTCCCAGCTAGGGCCCACAAGGAAAATTCAAAAGACAGCCCGCCGAAAGGTAGAGGAGAGAGAATTGCGCGACCAATCAGAGCCTGCCACGTGTCGTCTAGGTGGCGAAGCGCGGGAAAATATTTCGAAATCTGTCTTGGTCTTGCTCCTCGCCTAAATCTTCAGATCGCCATATCTTTTGATCCAGAGCTCGATTTCCACGTTCTTTATATCAACGGAAAGCTGTTGAGATGATCTACATGATTCTGGGATCAACCTTGAGTTTTGGTGCAGTTTGAGAGAAAATTGAGAAACAGCTCGACGCGCGTGTGCACGGCCGTGGTGACATTTCAGCGCCAAATTAATGCAAATGGGTCCCATTCTCCTCCAAATCGGTCAAAGATGGCAGGTTATGGGTTGGTAAGGTATCCTATGCCATTTTAATGCATTGGGATTCAATGAGGAATGGGCTTACATGTTTTCCCACGTTTTTCCGTCCCTGGCTCGACCCATGCAATGTAAAAGCCAGATTTGGCTCATTTTAAAAAAAAATTGTTCATTCTTTCTGCTCTGCTCTCCCTTCTTTTCTTCTCTAGGGTTGAAAATGGAGTTCGAACCTCCTCCCTTGCTCTGTAATGGCATTTTTGCCTCTTATTAATGGAATGATGTTCTGTGCAAACTTCTGAAGCAACAAAACGTGTTTTGTGATGCATCTGTCCATCCTTTCTCGTTTTTGCTTGTTTTCTTCTTACCTCTCTTCATTGCAGTATTTGTGCATGTTTGAATGTTCATTGCAGGTTCCAAGCTATGTTCATGGAGTTTTGGGACATTTTCTATGTGAAATCTATCCTTGGGCCTATGATGCATCTGTCCATCCTTCCCATTGCTCACCTCTCTTTGTCCCATGGCAGTTTTGATAGATGTCCAACATTCTCCTTCTCTGGTGTATCACCGTTTTAGTGTAGGCTTTTTCTTTTTTTTTTTCCTTCTCTCTCTCTCTCCTCCTTGGTATGGTTAGATTAGGATTAGATTAGCTTGCCCGCTGGAATAACTTGTGGCGGTGTAGTTTAGGAGTAGGAACCAGCCTTCTCTGGAGATTCCTCTCTCGGTTTCACAAGTCCCACGCTTGGAGAGAGGTTTCCATGTTGTGCAATCACACTGGATGCCTGAACATCAACCTAGAAGCCTGATGTGCATCCAGGGGTGCTGTGATTTTGCATCAACAGTTTTGGCATGCCCGGTGGGACCTTAGAGGTCTTTCACTTCATCTTTTGCAGGTTGATGTGTTCCTGTGAAGATTTCAGCCTTTGGAGGCACTTGCAAACACATCTGGCGACTCCATCTGGTCAACAACCATCTCTGAAGTTGCAGACCTTCCTTTCCATTCATTTCCATCCCTTTCATTCTTTTCCATTCCATGAAGTTGTGCAACCATGACTTCATTTCCATCATGGAACTCACATTTACAACAACAGCAGTATTTTCCACTTCCAACATGTTTTACAAATCCTCCAGATCAGCATGCATACTCATATGAATAGCAAGCCAAAGTTAGTTTGGCAATGAAGCTTCCCAAGAGCAAGAGTATGCATACATTGAAGACCATCGAGATCCAAGATGCTGGTCTCGTTGAGAAAATCCAAAAGATGGAGGTGGAGATGGTGCGATCCCAGAGGCTCAAGCAAAATGAAAGCTTTTGAATCGGTTATGGAGCACCCTGTCCATGGGTGGGACCTTTTCCAAGGCACTACAACCCTCGGGAGAAGCTGGACTTCATGATAAAGATTCTGCCCCAACTTGCATAATGGACAACAGAGATAGAGGCCTGCGACTTGTTGTTGAACAACTTTGTCAATGGGTAAGTTCTACACCATCATCTGGTTTTTCTTTCCATTACTCAAGCAGCACCATCTCATTTAAACTCCCCATCTGCTGTCCCATGTGTTGAATCCATCCCTCCATCCCCTAGTCTTCCACCCCATCTCGATTCTTCTTTCCTTTTCCCTTCCAAACAGTCATCCCCTCCACAAGAGCTAACGAAAATACCCTCTCCTCCAAAGAAATAAGAGGTTTCACCGCCTCCACCACCACAAAAAGTGTAAAATCGGTTGAGTTTCAACCCATTCCTCCTCTTGCATTCCCAATTTCATATGGGGAAGAAGGAATTGAAAAAATCAGTCATCAAGGATAGCAAGAAGAAGAGAAGCCCAACAAAAAGAAATGATGATGACTTGAAGGTTTGGGCTACCAAATTTGGGATGACAAAGATCCCCTTGATGGTTAAGCCTACAAAAGAGGCTAGGGTTGGAGAACAAATGGTGGTGAGGACTGATTTTGTTGGAGAAGAAGATCTTGCAGTCCCAACTTGTCCTCTAGAGCAACAAATTGAAGAGTTTGACTTGACAAACTTCATGCTGGAGAAAGAGTTCAACCAAGAGCAAGATTTCCTTCAAACATTGGAGGAAGGAGAAGCTGCTCCAAATCCAAAAGAAGAGGAGCACAATCTAGCTGTGGAGGAGAAAAATGCAGATCCAAGGGCTTTGAGCACAAAGCAGGTTACAGGAGAACCTTCAGTTCTTCTTTCCACTTCATCTCTCTCAAGTTCTAAGATCAAAAGGAGTTTGATCTCTCAAACTCAATATTGAGAGTGAAGGAAACCATGGTGGTCAAGTTGCAGATCAAGAGGACACCATGGAGGAAGTTGAAAACGAGCAAGCAGGACAACAATGAGGCAGCTTTACTCCGCCGATTTGGAGGATCTGCTTTGATGGAGAAGAGCCGGTTGAGCTTTCACCTTTCTCTCTTTCATCATCCACATTCCAAACACTAGAGCCTCTGCCATGAAGGAGAGCTTTCATTTGCAGCAGCCTCGCATCTTATAAAGAGCTCTTTGGGATCAAGATTGGAAGATTTTTATCTTCCATGTTCTTCATCGAGGAAGAGAAAGGACAAAGGATTCCACCATTTCTTCCACATCATCCATTCAGTGGGTCTATAAGAAGACTCCATTCTTGAAGTTGAAAATCAGAGCTATGGTCATATCAAACGGATCGACCTTGCCCAATCGTATTTGGCTTCATTGGAGCCAAAGGAGAAGCCACAACCACATGCATGCTTGCTTCGAGCATGAGGATGAGCTACAAAGTACCAAGGATCAGCCGCCATACCTCTCCAATCCAAATGCAGAGCAACTAAAAGAGGTATTGGATTTTTCATTGATACCTTGATGATTTGGATAGAATACCACTTCTTGTTGATTTTCCATCCATCCAAACAGCCATGATCGGTGCCAAATCAATGGCATGGCTGCCAATTTTGAAGAAAGGAAGCTATTTCTCACAACTACTTGCAGGGTTTGTTTAGCTTGCCTTTGCTTCCAGCTAGAGTAGAGTAGCTAGATTTTCTTTCAAGAGAAGAAGTGCTAGTGCACACTCGCATGTTCCATTTGGGGCATGTATGATTTTCAGCCTCGTACATAGTTTTAGTGTTGCTGTTTTTCTCTCTGATTTCATTTCAAAGGGTCTTGGTGAAGACACTCCAGGTTCAATGGGTTTCCAAGTGGCTCGGAGGGAGGTTTTCAAAGTTCGAGATCAGTGCGCAGTTGCAACTCATCACTCCATGCCCAACGGATGCTTCAGTTACGATCATTCATCTAAGAGATGACCCACCGAAGTCGCTAAATCGTTATCCAAAATTCACCCCCAGGGTAATTTTGATAACATGCATCGAATATTCAAGTCCTGGAAAATTGATTGATTCGGGGCCAAAAATCATGTTGCTGAGTCCCCTCAAATATTTTCTAAGTCCCCTTTCGAGAGGAAAAGAGCAAGCTCGAGAAAATGTGAAAAAGGTTGCAGAGAAAGGCAAATAGGTTGATCCAGAAAAAGTGTGAAAATTGGCTAAGTCCCGCTCAAGGGAGCAATCGGGACATTTGGGACGTCAAGGCGCGGATTGGCTGAAAAGCCTCAGTGGCCCAAATTGCATTTGGGACAATCGGGCCGAAAGTACGCGGCGGGCACGCGAAATGGTGGTTCGACCGAGAAAAAATTGACTAATCGCTAAGACGGACAGCCGGGGCGTTTGGGTCAAATGGACTGAACCGCGGATCGGCCAAAGTCGATCAAGGCAATCCAAAACAAGGTGGGCCAAGTGAAACAAAAGAAGACACGAACCGGCCGAACCGGCCGAAAATGAGCACAAAGGCCCCAAAATCAAATGGGATGTCTGGGACAAATGGACGCAAATGCCCGAACCGGCTGGAATGAGCACAAAGGCCCCAAAATCAAATGGGACGTCTGGGACAAATGGACGCGAAATGCCCGAACCGGCCGAAATGAGCACAAAGGGCCCAAAATCAAATGGGACATCCAGAAAATGGAGGTGAAGTACGCGAAGGAGCCGAAGGGGCCGAGGACCAATGAGAAATCGCCACGTGCCACAAAGAGAAAAGTCAAAAGTCAAGGGGCGAAGTTTTGAGCACCGATCCGAACCAATGGGATAGTGCCACGTGTCCCAGCTAGGGCCCACAAGGAAAATTCAAAAGACAGCCCGCCGAAAGGTAGAGGAGAGAGAATTGCGTGACCAATCAGAGCCTGCCATGTGTCGTCTAGGTGGCGAAGCGCGGAAAATATTTCAAATCTGCTTGGTCTGCTCTGTGCCCTAAATCTTCGGACGCCATATCTTTTGATCCAGAGCTCGGATTTCCACGTTCTTTATATCAACAAAGATGTTGAGATGATCTACATGATTCTGGGATCAACCTCAAGTTTTGGTGCAATTGAAGAGAGAAAATTGAGAAACAGCTCGACGCGTGTGCACGGCCGGCGACATTTCAAATGCCAAATTAATGCGTAATGGGTCACATTCTCCTCCAAATCGGTCAAAGATGGAAGGGTATGGGTTGGTAAGGTATCCTATGCCATTTTAATGCATTGGCATTCAATGAGGAATGGGCTTACATGTTTTCCCACGTTTTCTGTCCCCTGGGCTCGACCCATGCAATGTAAAAGCCAGATTTGGCTCATTTAAAAAAAAAGTTTGTTCATTCTTTCGCTCTGCTCTCCCTTCTTTTCTTCTCTAGGGTTGAAAATGGAGTTCAACCTCCTCCCTTGCCTCGTAATGGCATTTTTGCCTCTTACTAATGGAATGATGTTCTGTGCAAACTTCTGAAGCAACAAAACGTGTTTTGTGATGCATCTGTCCATCCTTTCTCGTTTTTGCTTGTTTTCTTCTTACCTCTCTTCATTGCAGGTATTTGTGCATGTTTGAATGTTCATTGTAGGTTTGAAGCTATGTTCATGGAGTTTTGGGACATTTTCTATGTGAAATCTATCCTTGGGCCTATGATGCATCTGTCCATCCTTCCCATTGCTCACCTCTCTTTGTCCCATGGCAGTTTTGATAGATGTCCAACATTCTCCTTCTCTGGTGTATCACCGTTTTAGTGTAGGATTTTGCTGTTTTTTCCCTTCTCTCTCTCTCTCTCTCTGTCTCCTTGGTATGGTTAGATTAGGATTAGATTAGCTTTCCTGCACTGGAATAGCTTGTGGCAGGTAGTTTAGGAGCAGGAACCAGCCTTCTCTGGAGATTCCTCTCTCGGTTTCACAAGTCCCACGCTTGGAGAGAGGTTTCCATGTTGTGCAATCACACTGGATGCCTGAACATCAACCTAGAAGCCTGATGTGCGTCCAGGGGTGCTGTGATTTTGCATCAACAGTTTTGGCACGCCCGGTGGGACCTTAGAGGTCTTTCACTTCATCTTTTGCAGGTTGATGTGTTCCTGTGAAGATTTCAGCCTTTGGAGGCACTTGCAAACACATCTGGCGACTCCATCTGGTCAACAACCATCTCTGAAGTTGCAGACCTTCCTTTCCATTCATTTCCATCCATTTTTCATTCATCCTTCTTTCCATCCCTTTCATTCTTTTCCATTCCATGAAGTTGTGCAACCATGACTTCATTTCCATCATGGAACTCACATTTACAACAACAGCAGTATTTTCCACTTCCAACATGTTTTACAAATCCTCCAGATCAACATGCATACTCATATGAACAGCAGTGCCAAAGTCATTTTGGTAATGAAGCTTCCCAAGAGCAAGAGTATGCATACATTGAAGACCATCAGATCCAAGATGCTGGTCTGTTGGAGAAAATCCAAAAGATGGAGGTGGAGATGGTGCAGTCCAGGGCTCAAGCACAAATGAAAGCTTTTGGAATCAGTTATGGAGCACCCTGTCCATGGGTGGGACCTTTTCCAAGGCACTACAGCCCTCAGGAGAAGCTGGACTTCATGATAAAGATGCTGCCCCAACTTGCACAATGGACAACAGAGATAGAGGCCTACAGACTTGTTGTTGAACAACCTTGTCAATGGGTAAGTTCTACACCATCATCTGGTTTTTCTCTTTCCATTACTCAAGCAGCACCATCTCATTTAAACTCCCCATCTGCTGTCCCATGTGTTGAATCCATCCCTCCATCCCCTAGTCTTCCACCCCATCTCGATTCTTCTTTCCTTTTCCCTTCCAAACAGTCATCCCCTCCACAAGAGCTAACAGAAATACCCCCTCCTCCAAAGAAACAAGAGGTTTCACCGCCTCCACCACCACAAAAAATTGTAAAATCGGTTGAGTTTCAACCCATTCCTCCTCTTGCATTCCCAATTTCATATGGGGAAGAAGAAATTGCAAAAATCAGTCATCAAGGACAGCAAGAAGAGGAGCCCAACAGAAAAGAAATGACAGATGACTTGAAGGTTTGGGCTACCAAATTTGGGATGAAAAAGATCCCCTTGATGGTTAAGCCTACAAAAGAGGCTAGGGTTGGAGAACAAATGGTGGTGAGGACTGATTTTGTTGGAGAAGAAGATCTTGCAGTCCCAACTTGTCCTCTAGAGCAACAAATTGAAGAGTTTGACTTGACAAACTTCATGCTGGAGGAAGAGTTCAACCAAGAGCAAGATTTCCTTCAAACATTGGAGGAAGGAGAAGCTACTCCAAATCCAAAAGAAGAGGAGCACAATCTAGCTATGGAGGAGAAAAATGCAGATCCAAGGGCTTTGAGCACAAAGAAAGTTACAGAGAACCTTCGCTTCTTCTTTCCACTTCATCTCTCTCAAGTTCTAAGATCAAAAGGAGTTTGATCTCTCAAACTCAATATTGGAGAGTGAAGGAAACCATGGTGGTCAAGTTGCAGATCAAGAGGACACCATGGAGGAAGTTGAAAACGAGCAGCAGGACAGCAATGAGGCAGTTTACCTGTCAGATTTGGAGGACTGTTTTGATGGAGAAGAGCCGGTTGAGCTTTCACCTTTCTCTTTCATCATCCACATTCCAAACACCAGCCTCGCTGCCATGAAGGAGAGATTTCATTTGCAGCAGCCTCGCATCTTACAAAGAGCTCTTTGGGATCAAGATTGGAAGATTTTTATCTTCCATGTTCTTCATTGGAGGAAGAGAAAGGATGAAGGATTCCACCATTTCTTCCACATCATCCATTCAGTGGGTCTACAAGAAGACTCCATTCTTGAAGTTGAAAATCGAGCTATGGGAATATCAAACGGATCGACCTTGCCCAATCGGGTATTTGGCTTCATTGGAGCCAAAGGAGAAGCCACAACCAGTCATGCTTGCTTCTAGCATGAGGATGAGCTACAAAGTACCAAGGATCAGCTCAGCCATACCTCTCCAATCCAAATGCAGAGCAACTAAAAGAGGTATTGGATTTTTCATTGATACCTTGATGATTTGGATAGAAGACCAGCTTCTTGTTGATTTTCCATCCATCCAAACAGCCATGATCAAGCAAAATCAATGGCATGGCTGCCAATTTTGAAGAAAGGAAGCTATTTCTCACAACCATTCATAGGGTTTGTTTAGCTTGCCTTTGCTTCCAGCTAGAGTAGAGTAGTAGCTAGATTTTCTTTCGGTAGAAGAAAGTGCTCGTGCACACTCTACATGTTCCATTTGGGGCATGTATGATTTTCAGATTCCTGCATAGTTTTGGTGTTGCTGTTTTTTTCTCTCTCAGCTTCATTTCAAAGGTCTTGGTGAAGACACTCCAGTTCAATGGGTTTCAAGTGGCTCGGAGGGAGGTTTTCAAAGTTCAAATCAGTTGCGCAGTTGCAACTCATCACTCCATGCCCAACGGATGCTTCAGTTACGATCATTCATCTAAGCAGTGCGATGACCCCACTGAGTCGCTAAATCATTATCCAAAATTCACCCCCCAGGGTAATTTTGATAACATGCATCAGAATATTCAAGTCCCAGGAAAATTGATTGATTCGGGGCCAAAAATCATGTTGCTAGAGTCCCCTCAAATATTTTCTAAGTCCCCTGTCTGAGAGGAAAAGAGCAAGCTCTGAGAAAATGTGAAAAAAGGTTGCAGAAAGGCAAATAGGTTGATCCAGGAAAAAGTGTGAAAATTGGCTAAGTCCTGCTCAAGGGAGCAACTGGGACATTTGGGACGTCAAGGCGCGGATCGGCCGAAAAGCCTCAGGCGCCCGTGCATTTGGGACAATCGGGCCAGGTACGCGGGCGGCGCGAAATGCCGGTCGACCGAGAAAAATTGACTAATCACGAGAGGGATAGTCGGGGACGTTTGGGTCAAATGGACCCGACCGCGGATCGGCCAAGTCGGGCCAAGGCAGTCCAAAACAAGGTGGGCCAAGTGAAACAAAAAGACGCGAACCGGCCGAACCGGCCGAAATGAGCACAAAGGCCCCAAAATCAAATGGGACGTCTGGGACAAATGGACGCGAAATGCCCGAACCGGCCGAAATGAGCACAAAGGCCCCAAAATCAAATGGGACGTCTGGGACAAATGGACGCGAAATGCCCGAACCGGCCGAAATGAGCACAAAGGGCCCAAAATCAAATGGGACATCCGGAAAATGGAGGTGAAGTACGCGAAGGAGCCGAAGGGGCCGAGGACCAATGAGAAATCACCACGTGCCACAAAGAGAAAAGTCAAAAAGTCAAGGGGCGAGTTTTCGAGCACCGATCCGAACCAATGGGATAGTGCCACGTGTCCCAGCTAGGGCCCACAAGGAAAATTCAAAAGACAGCCCGCCGAAAGGTAGAGGAGAGAGAATTGTGACCAATCGAGCCTCGCACACCACGTGTCGCCTAGGTGGCAAAGCACGGGAAAATATTTCGAAATCTGTCTTGGTTTGTTCCGTGCCCTAAATCTTCAGATCGCCATATCTTTTGATCCAGAGCTCGGATTTCCACATTCTTTATATCAACGGAAAGCTGTTGAGATGCTCTACATGATTCTAGGATCAACCTCAAGTTTTGGTGTAGTCTAAAGAGAGAAAATTGAGAAACGGCTCTGACGCGTGTGCACGGCCAGAAGTGACATTTCAGCGGCCAAATTAATGCAGAATGGGTCACATTCTCCTCCAAATCGGTCAAAGATGGCAGGGTATGGGTTGGTAAGGTATCCTATGCCATTTTAATGCATTGGCATTCAATGAGGAATGGGCTTACACGTTTTCCCACGTTTTTGTCCCCTGGGCTCGACCCATGCAATGTAAAAGCCAGATTTGGCTCATTTTAAAAAAAGTTTGTTCATTCTTTCTGCTCTGCTCTCCCTTCTTTTCTTCTCTAGGGTTGAAAATGGAGTTCGAACCTCCTCCCTTGCTCTGTAATGGCATTTTTTCCTCTTACTAATGGAATGATGTTCTGTGCAAACTTCTGAAGCAACAAAACGTGTTTTGTGATGCATCTGTCCATCCTTTCTCATTTTTGCTTGTTTTCTTCTTGCCTCTCTTCATTGCAGGTATTTGTGCATGTTTGAATGTTCATTGCAGTTCGGAGTTTTGTTCATGGAGTTTTGGGACATTTTCTCGTGTGAAATCTATCCTTGGGCTTGTGATGCATCCGTCCATCCTTCCCATTGCTCACCTCTCTTTGTCCCATGGCGGTTTGATAGATGTCCAACATTCTCCGTCTCTCGGTGTATCACCGTTTAGTGTAGGCTTTTGCTGTTTTTTTCCCTTCTCTCTCTCTCTCGTGTCTCCTTGGCATGGTTAGATTAGGATTAGATTAGCTTTCCTGCACTGGAATAGCTTGTGGCAGGTAGTTTAGGAGCAGGAACCAGCCTTCTCTAGAGATTCCTCTCTCGGTTTCACAAGTCCCATGCTTGGAGAGAGGTTTCCATGTTGTGCAATCACACTGGATGCCTGAACATCAACCTAGAAGCCTGATGTGCGTCCAGGGGTGCTATGATTTTGCATCAATAGTATGTCCTGTAGCATCCCAAAGTGTCATCTCACCCTATCAAGTGGGATCATCTTGTGCTCCCCAGAATGATGCCCCTCTGTCTATCTCAGCAGCTGAAGGCCATCTAGCTCAACATGCATCTTCCTGTATGAGGGATAACCCACATATGGTCTCCTTATGATGTCCACCCCAGAAAACCCCTCCAATAAACGCTGTAATATGCTACATCATGTGTAGCCTTGTCTAATCGATGCTTTCCAATCACGAGTACCCATTACATGTACCCTACCTAAACTAATCTTGGTGGAAATGCATTTGTTCTGAGCATACCCACCGGGTGCACACAAACTATCTCGATCATAGGCCCAATAGTGTAGTAAAACGTGCAACATAAGTTGAACCTGCGCAAACACCCATATGCCCACAACTCTTTGTATAACTACACCAAGAATGTTGGTGCCCAGGAAAAGTAGGTCTGATCCATCACCATGTCATGTAGTACCCCCATCAAGGAGCAGGGAAACCTCCCACCCTCTACATCTAGTAGTGAAAATCAGCACACCGCTCCATCAATAGCACTTCTAGCCTCGTAACCTTTGGACGGGCTAGGTAAATCCCTTCGTAACTCAGATTGGCACTATGGAATGTCATGTCTTCCAGTCCCTCCCCAAACAATGTCAACATCAACTCCTCTAAGGCCTCGGAGGAGATTGAGTACACCTGTTTCCCTAGTATCGGTAGCCGTAAGATCCTAAACACGTCCTCCGGGTGATCACATCTCACCTGTCGGTAGGTGGAACGTTTTGGTCACTAAATCCCATCTATCGATGAGAGCGACCATTAGACTTAGTCATTGTTGAATGGCATACCGATAGTGTTGGACCACAATCAAACCCACCTCCTCCACGTGCTGCCACTCCTCAACTATCATCACGCCTCATACTCTCAAGAGCAAGGGTGGCACCTTGTCTCTCATCCGCAGCTAATCTCTCCCCTACATCCAATACAAACATCAAATTAATCAACCTTCATCATACCCACACTCACCCTTGGCACCTCACCTATACCCACTATCTCACCTCTTTCTTTCTTCCTAACCTACCTTCCTATCACATTTCTATCTCCCCCATCCTCACCCACTATCATTTCCCCATACCCATTTTACACCCCATCTACACTAGTTTTTTCACCAACACACCCTATTATACCCTTCCCTATCTCACCCACTCAACCTAGGGCCCTTTTGACCCCTTTTTCTCCAAAACCCGACTGGTGTTGATTATCTCTAACCAACCCCAGTCACCCTAAACCAGCATCGGTCACCTATTTTGTGACCGATACCGGTTTGACACTACTAACACCGGCTAACTCCAACTGATGTCGATCACCGTCGTGGTGAAAACCACAACCCCCAAACCCTCCCCTCTAAAAAATTACCTCTCTTGACCCTTCTACCCACCCATTCTCACCTACACTTCCCCTTAACCACATCCCACCCCCTATTCACCCACTTACCTCTTTCCCCACTCCTATTCTACCCAATTCACCCTCCCACATTTCAAATTTCATTTCCCCCAAAAAAACCCAAATTTTCACCACCCAACCTCTCACCTAATCTATCTCACAAAACACAGAAAAGGTTTGACACTTACCTCATCATGCTACCATTTTCGTGGTGGCATGTCTCAAGCTATTGCACCGATGGCCCGCCCAATCCCTCTTCGGCCTCTGCCATCACCAATCTATCACCTCACCTCCAACCAATAAAATCCAACAATTTGATCTCATGGACCCGCCTCTCAACTACCAATCACCTACCATTCGGCTCACCAACTCAGCTTTCCATTCCATCCAGACACTTTCCAACTTTCTCTCTCTTGTGTCGTTTTCCTCTATTTTGCATGGGACAAATGATTCTGAAAAACATGGAATTTTTCTTTTTTATAACATCCCCGACCTAACCAATGCCGCTTTAACTTCATCGACATCACCATGTGCCCTACCTTAGTGTGGTTGGTTACCCTATACCGGCATCGGTTACCCTTGACCGACATTGGTCACCCTCTCTTCCACATTGCCCACACTTTCACCCTATTACCCCGCCTATCACTTTTTTTTTTCCATCACCCACTACTTACCCTGACCATTCACCTCACCCTCCGGACCTCATCATTTCCTACCTAACCTCATCCTCATTTGGGGACTCATTATTTTACCCATACCTCAGCCCTACTCGTGTTGTGACTTGGATACTTGGACCTAGACCATCGCTAGTGACCTTTGACCCCATGTGTTCGTTATACCTTGCGACATTGTTACCTATGTTTTTGACCTAATGACCTTACCTTGCCTCTTGTCATGACCATTTATCCTAACCCAACCTTTGGTGTACCAGAACATACCTAAACATTCCTACACCTGACTTGCATCATGTTTCCTGACCATATCCTATACCTTGGATACCGAAATCACCTCAACCTTGTTTGGATAAACCTATCAACCTTAGACAATGTAGATTTTTCCTACTCTTCAACCTGGTACCATGCTACAGTTTATACATGTGCGTGCGTTTGATTGTTACTACCTTTGACCCTAACCCATTACCTAGATTACCCGATAAGACCCTTTTTCCCTTTGTACCCGTGTTTCCCACTTTCCTCTTCATCACATTCACCTTTTATCAAACCATTGACCGATTCCACCTTCTCCCTCCTCGCTCCTAGTTTCAGGGGATCACCTTCACCCACACATGGGGCAACCAAATTTTATTTTTGTCAGCGGCCACTTATAGATACAAGTTATGCAACAAAAAGGGGAAAAATGTAGACACTAAAATTAGGTCACACTCCCCTTGGTCACACTCCCTTGGTGTTTTAGGTCCTCGTCAAATAAAACACCTTGAATACATTCACCTAACCATGGCCCCTTTCATCCTAAACTAATATTAATTTAATTAATTTAATTAAATTAATTCATTATCCTCACAATATTTATTATTTAAATATCCTAATTGGGATAATGCCCACATATCCACCTCACCTATACACCTCATCTAGCCACCTCACCCTAAGACCTATTCTTAGTATGTTGCCATAACTAACTAAGACCTACCCAAACCCTAAAAATCAAAGCCTAGCATTCCCTCTAACCATATTCTCGCATGTTAGAAGGAAGCTTCCATTCTAATCTGTAGAGAAAATGAACAAGAGCCCATAAAAATCAAGGGGATCTACCTAGTTTAGTAAACCTAGGAAATCATGCCCTAACTGACACCGGTTACCCTTAATAAGAAGGAACCACCATCAGTTACCATTTAACCCTCGAAAAACCTTATTTCAAGGTTGACACATTTCGAGAAATAATCACATATTTTGAGAACAAGTGATGAAACCAGATTTGCATGCAAGCAGAACCAACGTTGGTATACACATCAAAGCATCCATAGCCAATACCTGAAGCAATCACACAACGACCATCTACCTTCACAAGAACATCCAGGAAGTGCCAAAGACTACATCAAATTCATTCCATTTGATCAACCCCATTTCCAACCAGGCATCAAGCTCGTACAAATAGTAAGTTTTGTTAACCAACACTCATCTATTCATCATTTGGTAGATCCTTTTACATATGTTATTTAGCTTTTTCTCTCATTTCCATTCCCCCATCATCTACCTCCATGCAAACTTGACCATCTTTTTATCCATACCCTTACATTTCCCATACCTAGACCTTAATCATTCCTGTGCATACCTTAGATCCATATAAATCTTGCCATTTCCCTCCCATCTTCATCTAATCTCAGATCTATCACCCAGCCAAGTTTTATTGAGTTTCCTATACCCCGACCATACCGATGCTCATTACCCACAACCGTCGTGGTTATCCTAAACCGATACCGGTCATACCAGTGGCGACGTCGGTCTCTGTCTTTTACTAGAAACCAAGAACAGAGCTCCCAACCCTCCACCCAATACTCAAAACCACCTAGAATCTTACCCTGACCAATACCAATACCTTGACAGTGACCTTGACCTTCAGATTTAATCATAGCCTATCCTATTGTGAACGAATTTGATTATTGTAGATGAATGAGATACCTAAATCATTTTAACTACAGTAGGATTTCCTTTATTTCTCACATTAATTTTCTTTAAACAAAGGATTGACACCATCTGTGAAGTATCACACTTCCTGATCGCACACACTAAAGATCCACTTATATATTGTTTAACTTTTATTTGGTGGTCTTGTTTTCCATTCTAGGTAGTTCCTCCAAGCAAAAAGGAATCTCTCACGATCAGCTATGGATTTAGAAGTCATACGCACAATAACCTATCAACCAAGATTTCAATAGTATTCCTCCTATCCCTTTACCCTTATTTGTTTTGTCGATTTGAATAAACGCTCTAGAATCAAGTGAAATAGAGGGTTTATATTCTTCATTATTAGTAATGTTGCCTTGTTGTTGTAGCATAATTTTATTCCAATTTCCTTTTTCTCTCTATGAGACTTGTTTCCCAAATAACCCCTGGGCTACTATGACAACTCAAACTCACTTTGGATTTGGATAAGGAAAACAGGTCAAGACTGGGCAAAATTGGAAAAAAAAGCTATTTTTCAGAAAATCTTAGCAAAATGGGAAAATACTTAGTATTCTAGAACTACTTCCCCTCTTGTAAGGTTTAATTGTCTAAGTACTTAGCCAAGAATGAGAAAATTGAGTCATTTGGTGAAAGTGTTGGCCAAATCGGCATTTGGAGGAACATGAGGAACTTTTCCTTCTTTCTTCTTTTTTGCGCATTACCGATCCAACCGATGGGGTTAAATTTGGAGTCAATGTAAATAAATTGGGTTGTCCTTGCATTGGAAGAATAGTTATCCTATTCTAGGTATTCATTGGTAGGATGACTATAAGCCAAGGGGAATGAGGGGTAGTGTGTCAACTAAGTTGGGAGTTTTACGAACCGATAGAACATTCCAACAGTCCTCATGTTTTCCGAGTGACCATCATAAATGACAAAAGACCATGAAAACAATGAAAATGGTAAGGTTAGCTCGTCTTGCACATATATAATCAAGTTGCACTATTCAAGTAGTTCTACAATAACTAGATAAGATTGATCCAAGAAAAAAATTTAAAGCAAAGTGGATTTGTGCACGAAAAGAACATTTTGCATGTTGTCCAAAAATCTTCCTAGGATTGAAAGCATGGGTTTTGATGGAATTTTTTTCATCTAAGGTCCTGCAATAACCCCAACTAATCAAAACTATTGATGAATGGTACCCATACCTTACGTAGTTTCGTAATGAAAATTACAGGAGGAAAAGAAGGTTGTCCATGCTCAAAACTACGTGGAAGGATGTATTTTGGTACTGTGTAGGTGAAAATGGGCCATTTAAGGTTGTTTTTTGGCTCATCTCTCTCTCCAACATATTCTATATGTGTAAGTGCCTTTACATGAAAAAGGGGTTCTTCTCTAGAGGATTTGGAGCATTCTTTTAGAGTTATGCATTTACCACACCTTCAGACCTCTAGGACTACATATTTCACAACTTTTGTAATCCTTTACTTTGTAAATGTAAGTGTAAATGCTTTTAGTAACATGAAATAGTGGATTTTTCCTTTAAATACAATGTGTTTGATGTGAATTCCCACCCTCTTGCCTCCTTTTAAATCCATTCATTTGTATCTTGCAAAACTCTCTAGTTCTCTTTGGTCCTTGTATATGTGGTTGCATTTGTGTCCATACCAGTTAGATTTGAAGCCCTTTATCTTAGTGTTATCACCTCTTTTAGCTTAATTTGTTCATGTTTCCCCTCTCTCCCCCCTGGTTACTTGGATGTGTTAGAAGAAGTTAGTTTAGAGGTAGTTTTAGTATAGCATTAGGAGATAGGTAGTGGTACCAAACCTCTCTGGAGATGTGTCTCAAACAATAAGGTCCCACACTTGAAAACATTCCCATGCTGCCCAAAATTTTGATTTTCACGCATGATAATTCCTAGGGTGCAATGTTTTGTGACAACAAGACTTATTCCATTGTCCCTATGATGAATGTTAAGGATTGGCATTCTTTCCACTCAAAGATCCCAATTTGAATCCATTGTAACAAAAAATATTTCAATTCATCACTTTTTTAAAACCATAAATGAGAGAATATTGTTTGTGTTTATTCTCGTGTTGGTTATCTTGCTTACTTTGTTTCGAGGTTGTTTTGATGAATTTGTGATTATTTTTCTCTTTTAGTGTCTAAACTTGGCACTAGTATTTGGGAGGGTTTTAACACTCCATTTTAGAGATAAGGCACATTTATCCCTATTGCAACCTATTTGACCTATTTCAGGATCTAGATCAGCCTATGAACAAACAAAAATATAAAATAATTTATGTCCTTTTGTTTTACCGTATTTAACATGTGCCCTAAATGAATGCATCCTTCATATATCATTTTATATGTACTCTCAAATCTAAATAGTTAGATTATGTAGCTATTAACCTTATTACACATTAGTTTATAAAAATTCAATTTTGATTAGAGTAAATCGCTTTAACTTGGGTGTAATTATTTGGAGAACCTATTTATTGATCATGCACTCCTTGCATACTTATGGTTTGACTCTAGATTTTTTCCATTCTTAATTTTCTTCGCATTATTATATGTTTCCATTACTAGGGTTTCCATGGGCCATGTCTTAGTCTTGTGGTTTCAATAGGAACTTTTACCTCTCGAACACCCACTTAGCTTTCTTCTTAGGCCCTCATGTGTAGCTCCATCTTCCAAAGAACCTTTTTCAACTCAAGTTGTTCTTTTCTTATAGAAACACTAATGAGAAAACATGTTTGGATAATATATATATATATATGGGGAATGTGGTAGTAACGACTATATCTATGATTATTACAATGAAATTTATAGTAAGTAATAAGTAATTCAAGCTTCCCCTACCCGTGTCATACCTTTTAATTCTTGTTACCAAGCGGTGCCATAACATGTAATTCCTCTTAGTTATTGTTATTGTGAGCACCCTTTTTCACATGGTGAAAAATTATGAAATACCCAATGATGATACAATGAACTCCAAAATAGGACAAGATATTTCAAAAATTATCAAACCATTCCCTAACACATCCACCCAAGTATCTTCCACCTTTCTTCTCAAACTTTATCTTTTTAGCTTGCGTTGACTATCAAGTGTGAATATTATTTACTTCTCCCACTCATTTCTAAGCACCCCTATTTATGTCACAATAATGGATTGTGCAGTTTGGATGACATGTGTACATATCATTATGAAACTTACACACGTTTTTGTGGATATCCTGTAACACTTATGACAATATCAGTAAGTCACCACAATGGTTACTCACCCATATTACATTGATAGTGAAAGTTCCATCACCATTTCATATCTTCCTCCTTGTTTCTTATGATAATTTTTTATATATTAGATTTATGGAACATAGTATTTAAGGATTCTAGGAAAATATTAATAATTAATTAATAATTATAAGCATAGTATAAGTAAGTGATAGGAAAGGAGTGAAGTTGTTTTTAGAATCACCCTTTCCCTCATATATAGAAATTTTGGGAGACAAAAATCCAAGAGGATAAAGATAAGAAACAACTTCAAGTGCAAGTATATTATAAAGTAATTGAGTATAATCTGTAACATTAAGGCATAAACACATGTTTTCATAATTATAAAAAGTGAGTTTGAAAACCATGAACAAGATGTTTGAGGGATTTTGTATTAGAAGAGGGGTGCGAATCCCCATGGGTATACACAAGAGATATAAGAATAGACGTTGTAAAATTTTGAAGGGGAATTTGGGATACCCCAATAGATATACGTAAAATAAATATAATAATAAGAGAATAAGTAATAGTAAATTTAAAAATATCATATGTATGAATCTTAGATGTAACTAAATGATTTTTCTCATCCCTATCTATATAGAGAAGTGCATCAATATGAATAAGAATTTGTCATATAAAAGTAGTGAATTCATCTTCTTCAAGAAAGGGCTAATAATGAAATTGGATTCATCATGAGGACCTTTCCTTGAAAAATATCGACAAAGATAACCATAAATTATTAGCAAAGAGGAATGGTGGAAGCATAAGTGGGAGAGGAGGGACCCATAAGGGGAACACTAGGGATAGGAAAGGGTGTGGCATCATAACATAAAGGATTAGAATCAAATGTAGTAGAGAGAAAATAATCTTAATTTTAATATCAAATTCATATGTATCATCAATAAGAGAAGTATGTGTCAATTTGCTAATAGAAGTAGGATTACTATATGCATTTGTAACATTATCTATTACAATAGGAGATAGAGACTCATTACAAAAATTTATACATTAGTAAAAGGAAGAGAAGTATAACATGATTGAATTACATGTCCATTATTAGCGTCAATAGAATCATAATTGTAAGAAGTATAACTATCATTGAAACATGAAAAGCATTTCTATTGTTAACATCAATAAGAGAAATAAGTGCCGGATTTGCAATAGGAGAAAGATTAGAATATGCATTTTTAACATTGTCCATTTCAATAGGAGAAAGAGACTCATTGTAAATGTTTGTCACATTAGTAAGAGCAAGATAAATACAATGTGATTGAATGTCACATCTATTATTAGTGTAAGTAGAATCATCATTACAAACAATATGATTATCATTAAAACATGAAATAGTTTGTATTGTCAAGATGATTCACAATTGCCTAGTCACAAGTGAGAGAGGAGGAGTGATTTCTCACTAATGTAGAAGAAACACATAGGCACAAGGTATGGAGAAGGGATTCTATGTATTATGGTTTCACATTAGTAGAGATCATGACTCATTACAATGCCCCATTAAATAATATTTTTATATGCAAGGTCGACTTGAACTAACTTAAGGAAATAAACTTTTTCATGGGTAGCATAAAATATTAAAGCAAAAAGAAGAATAATCTTAGAGATAGGAAAAGGATCATGCACTAAATAATAAATGGAAATCTTATGGTAGATATGGATTAAAGTAGTATCTATTTTATTTGTACTATCGATCAACAAGTGTGTTCACCAAATGCTTTAACCCAAAATGAATCATATAGGCTAGGGAATTTTGTTATTAATATTTTTGGAATAGGGCTGGAAATAGGTTATATATTTAGATTACTTTATTTTACATAAATGTTTGTATTATAATATACCTATATTGGAAATATGCAAGATCAACGGTCGAAACAAGTGTTAAATGAGATAAGGCATAAGAAGGGAGATGTAACTACTATATTACTACTCTAGAGGCTAACATGACAATGTCATAAGGATGAAATGACTATCAGTTACCTAAATATGCTTCACTTTTGATTTTGGGAGTGTAAGATGTGCATGAAGGATGCTATCATATCTATATGAAAATGTTTGGTGGTTTCTACATGTTTGGTGGTTCTATAAAAAAATAGCTAGCATTTTGTAACTCTTTTTTCTTGTGAAAGACTCTAAAATATGCTCTTTTATAAAACCCTAGGTGTTGTATATATGCAAAACCCTCAAGATGACCTAAATAGCTTAAAACCTTAAGCATGGGTGGGAGACCCTAAAAAGGTTAGTGGTTGTGTTGAAGTGACACCACTTACACCGATAATCCTCTAAATAAACAAAAATGACACACAACTATCCACCTATAGATGTGATATCTATATGGAGGCAATTAACTTCAGTAATGTACATTTGATAATGCTTTGTATTGACTTGGCATGATTTTCTTGACTTTACTTGGTGAAATCTACTAACTTCAGAAGCTAGAATGTTAAACTTAGTTGGGAGTGCTTCATATATGTGTGGGGGCTTATCCTAATGTGTGCATATGTTTTAGGGTAATTTATGAGAGCTTGGAGTCCTTTTAGAATGATATTTGGAAGTAGTGCTACGTGAGTAAAAGAGTTCATTCAACTTGCTTATATAGGGGTTCATAGGTATAATATCACATTAAGGCCAACCCATGAGGAAAATATCAACCCGTAAAAGATATCAAATTGAGAAAGTGGCCTTTGGGTGGCTTGCAACACAACCATAAGTTTTAAACCAATATTTTTGATAATTTAGTCCTTCTTTGGTAGTCACGTATGGGAAGAGAGTGAGGTGCTAGAAACTTATATACATGACATTTGGAAGTGATAAAATGTTGTGGAATGATGTGAGAAATTATGTGAGCCACTGAGTAGTGTAATGAGGAGTTCAAGTCATGCAATAGGGCACAATTGAACTTGGAATGTACATTCAAGCCATGATTCATGGGTTAAGCCACTATTGACATTATCAAGTGATAATTTACCAAAACTAAGTGTTTACACTAGCTTAGAATACATATGATGTTATATGATTCTTCATAATTGAACTATTTTTTTTTAAAACCTAGAAGCCATCAAAATGAAGTAGGAAGATAAGCCCTAGACTAAGACCAAACTATCCTCCCGTACTTCAGATGAAAGCATTACACCGCATATCAAAGATTAGGGCTAGTGTACATCTCCCAAAGGTGTGAACTTCTTATACTTCCTTTATGATATTAAATGCATAATCAATATACAATTATGATGATCTTTTCCTAGCACAAAACACTTTCAACATGCAAATTAGACTTGGATATACTTTAAAAATTAATTCATGTCATGGAATTCTCTTGGACTGTGCTTGAAATATAGAGGATACACATATACCTTTTGTGTAATGATCTCAAAGGTTTCTTATGATGATAATTTTTCTCTAAGCGTTTATTTATAAATGATAGTTTTCATTAATTTCCGTGCAAACCATCCCAAAAAGTATTCCTAGGACAAATTGATAAATGTACCAAGTTTGAAAAATGGATTATTACACATGGAGTTTTGAACCTGATCCTGGTGTCAAAATGTGAGGAGTTCAAAATAACAATGTTTTTTACAGAGGTGTGTTATTGATCATAAAAATTTGGAAATGAAATAGTGTATAAATTTAATATCTAGAGGAAACCAATATAATATATAGGTATTTGAAAGGAATAGATGTGTGTCAAAATAATTAAATATATGCTACTAATCCAAATACTACAAAAGATGACAGTTTCAAATGTCTTACACCAAAATCAGTCACTACAAACATCTCCTGGGTGACCTTTTTAGTGTTATAGATGACACTTACACAACTCCTACATTACCCAATGTAGAGTATATACAACACTATAAACCCATTGAAATTAAATTCAAGGAAATTGTTATCTCCGAATCACAACACCCTATGGTTTGCACAAGTGTGTGTGCTTGAGCTCACTATGTGATTAGATAACATGGGTGCTATCTCCAAGTTGTGGGACTTTCTACTTGAGATAGACCTCCAGAGAAAGTTGGTTCTTACTCCTAAACTACCTACCACAATCTACTCTAATGCAAGAAAAAATGTCTAATCCTAATCTAACTTTCCAAGGGACTAAGAGAGAGTGCATAAAAACAAAGCCTATAATAAAGTGGTGATACACCAGAAAAGGAGAGTGTGAGAATAGTCTTCCAATGTGTGAAAATTAGAAGCAAAATGCATACTAGAAGGGGTGATAATAGTTCTCCACAATCTAGCAACTGCATTCACAACAATATTTCATGCACACACAATGATAATGAATCCTTACAAGAATGTAAGATAGACACAATATATATGCAATGAGATTGAAGGGGCAAGAGGAATGCAAACAAACACATCGGGGAAGAGAAATCCACAAACTTGCATTTATTGCTTCATAAGTATGCACAATCCAATCTATTACAGAATAAGGGCCTGGATCACCATGCAAGGATTCCACTACAAGGTCTTGCAACACATTGGCTTCACAAAGAAATTTTGACATATTTTTGCTACCTAAAAACTATCTCCCTTACAATGAGCCCAACACTCCAATTTATAGAAATCTGAGAAGAGAGAGAGGGGGAAATGAAAATCCTGAAATCTGTCATTCAACCACTTGTAAAAGGTAATAAATGGATTGAAATGATGGTATGTTGCTTGCAAAATTTTCCCCATACTGTCCCCATAACTTGCAACAGTGAAATATGTCAGCCCATGCTTCATTGAATGCATCCTAACTACCAAATAAAATCATTGTTCTAGACTGGGCACGTTTTCTACAAAATCACCATCGATTTCTCATCAAATTCTAGATTTCTAAATTTTTGTGCATCGGGCTCAAACAATGGTTTCAATGGTACCAATTTTGTGTGTTTTCATTGAGAAACGCAAAATTTATGGCCTTCTGAGTGTAGGTAGTTATTTTGGGTTTGCTAGGCATTTTTGTCATTTAACGGGACTGAGCATTTAATTCACTGGATCTGAAGATGTTTCCTTTATTTTCATATAGCTACCCTCATTTATGTGGAGTAAAGGATGTCGTACTGCCTTCAGAAAGTCAAATTTTGTGAAAATTGGAGCTCGGGGTCAAAAGTTATGGCCGTTTGAAGTTCGGGGTCTAATTTGCACTGTTTTCCCTTGCATGTGGCTATATCGGGTATTTCAGGTCCTTGTGTCCTGCATGTCCTAGACAAAAATATTTTCTCCACCCGCAAGCCTCCTTGTCAACATTTTCGATGAAATCGGGTCCTTGAAAAACTCGTGTCCCATCGTTGACCGAGTCGTCGGAGCCGTTATCCGCCGCTTCACCCGCATCCCTTTGTGATCGACCATTTGGACATTTTGGGTCCCAAATGTCCCGTTAAGATTTGTGCGGCTTGGGCCAATAAAACCCTATTTTTCCGATTCATTTGCAAATCAATGATTTTGACAATGCGGATCCCACGCGTCCCAATGTCCCATGTGCGGCCTGGAACATTCCGACCCAACTTGATTGATTCCTCAAATCGGCGATTTCGACTTTTCAGGTCCCAACATCTCACGGACCTCCCGGGACAAAAATACCCCGATTTTGCTGATTTGAACTGCCTACGGCCATTTCGGCATTTCGGGTCTTAGATGTCCCACACGTACCTATGTGGCCTGGGCCAAGAAAACCCGATTTTGCCACAATACACTAGCTGAAGCCAATTTTTGGATTTTTTAATTTTGTCTAACTCCTTGAATTTTTTCCTTGGATGGAGCGGGGTTAGAAAAGAGCTAAAGGGAGCTCTAAAACCTGAATTTTGCCCTCGAGTCATTTCTACTTGCTTAGCTTGAAGAAATCATGTGAGTTATCCATTTTACCTCAAGGGGTGAATTTGGGATAATAGAAATATTGCATGAGTGATTTGTGTTTATATTTATGTTAAATTATTAACGTCTCAAAGTTATAAAATGCTATTAAGGTTTTTCTAATGTATTTTTTTCCATATGATGTTACTAGGAATAGTGATGATTTTTAATAATAAAAACTCGATGCAATATTTTCTTCCTTTAATGAATTAATGATTAATGATTAATAAAAACTCGATGCAATAAAAAAGCGATTAATGATTAATAAAATTTTCTTCCTTTAAGAATTTAAATTTCATATAGTTAATTATGATCGAAATATTTTCGACTATAAATTAAAAAACATCCCGATTTGAAAAATACAATCCGATGGCCTTGAAATGGGGAGACTGCATTAATGGAATGCTAAAACACCGCAATACAATTCAATGCACTCCTCGACAGTGTAAATCGCCTTCAATCAAATCTTCCATTCAATTCAATGGAGTTAAGCTAAAACACCCCAATACAATTCAATGCACTCCTCGACACCGTAAATCGCCTTCAATCAAATCTTCCATTCAATTCAATGGAGTTTAGCTAAAACACCCCAATACAACTCAATGCACTCCTCGACACCGTAAATCGCCTTCAATCAAATCTTCCATTCGAGCTATCTACAAGTCAAAACACGTGTTACCTACATTCATTCCAATTTCCCTACTTAAGTACCTCGCATTCATTTTGACCATATAAAGAAACATTTGAATGTATGGATTCAATAGATTTATGTTCAATGAGACTCTTACTTAGTCGCAAAAGTGGAGCGTAATTCCCATCATCACTCCAAGTTCCAATAAAAGCCACGTAAGAACCAATTGTTGAGAAGGACCTCTTGTAAAAATGAGCGGATGATTTACAAGGAGTGGGTATTCTCCATACATAAATGTCAATGCCAACATGCTCGAACACTCCATGTCATGGCATCATTCGTATGCCCCGTGTATTTAACAAGAAGAAGAAGAAGATGATGATACTATTTTAATGTCTACGAGGCCACCAAAGACAGCCTATGGGATCGCCTTGGAAGAAATCCTATTTGTATACACTTTCTCATTAAAAAGAAAGAATCAACAATATGAGTTGAATCTTTTTATTATATGAAACAAGGGCAAATGACCACACATCTTCTAAGTTACCCTCCGAAGTTTTTTCACATCATAACTTAAAAAAATCGAGCTTAACCTCTAATAATGGAATAATGCTAAACTAACAACATAGAAGGAATTACCATGACAGATAGAGGAAAATACCATGACCAGCTTTAAACATAGAATCAACTATCAATATATAGAACCATTAAGAAAATTGAAGAAATAACACTAAACTAAACATCTAATTTGGATTTGTTCAATTTGTATATTGTCATTTTGTATAAAATGGATGATGGCTTCAATCGAATATGGGTTTGATTGGTTTGTCTATGGTTCTTTTGTTACTTTTCTTACGACTTAGGTAGTATAATTAGGTGGGTATAATAGTTGTGATTTTGGGTTGGCGGGCTTCTTTCTTTGTTTATGTCTAAATTTGTTGTAAAGGTAGTGGGGGTTTGTCTAGGTTTGCTCGTATGTTGTATTGTAGTCTCTGTAGCGAGCTTTGATCTGAACTCGCTTCTAAATGTTGTGTATGATAAATAATATACAACACAAAAGGCACAACAAATGAAAACCAACATTCAATCACTTCTCTGCAACATGGACATGACTTAAGCAAATAAATATTCAATCCATTTCAGCAATAGTCTTGAAGCCCAATGCAGAAAAAGATAAATTTCCTTCTTGTTATCCAAAGAGCATTTAAAAACAAATCATTGCATTTTATTTTAGAATAAAGTTGGTCTTTGATTTAATCAAAATGGTTAATTCTTTAAGGGTAGCAATCGATTGAATATTACCCCGATCAACTAGTTTCCAAAGCTAATTGTAACATTACCACAATAATACATGAAACAAGATAAATCACGATAGATAAATAGAACAACACACTAGCAATGAGAGGGAAGGGAAGACGTAGCTAATATCATGGACTATGTGTTGATATGGGCTAGTTTGATGATTGAAAAGGGCTGGAAATGATCGATAGAGCTTCACCACTGGGATTTTTTTGAACAATTTCTGGACCAAAGCGTATTGTACATACTAAAGCATACCCACACTATGGCCCTTTGTGTATGCCCTTGTCTCTCTGTACTTTCAACTTCTATAAATTTTTGTGCCTATTCTTTGCTTCATGTTTTGCTCCTATCCTGAGTCTAGACCTAAAATATTATGCGATGCTCGCTATGTAACTCGATCCAATATTCAATACCCTATATGGTGAGAGAGTCTTACAAAACAAACGTTAGGTGGGTTTGTGGGCATCCCTATGTACTTTGTTGACGTTGCGAATACTCTAAAGAGGGATCAAACCACATGTCACCTAGCATGTGATATCTAGAATTTATGCAACCATATTGATAATCATTATCTTGTAACAATAGGCTTATACTTGCCCTAGCTTGAATTGAATTTGATAAGTTACATTTTGTATTCACATACCCGAGTGATTGACTATCCTAGAATGAGTATGAAGAGTATGTGGAGCTTAAGGAGTCTTGGAGTAGCTTTGATTGTGATTTCTCTTAGTGTTTGCTCATTGGAATGATAGGATCTCAAGAAATAGAATGCCCCCTCAATGAGAGATGAAAGACTTGCTTATATATGTGTTCTATATTTGTAAAACTTGAATAAGGCCAACTAGAAGTGTACCAAAGGCATTCAAATTGATAAATATATCGTTAGAGGAATAGGGACCAAATTGGCCGAGTAGGCCCATAGCAATGAGCGCTAGGACCCTTCATGTCTCGTTATGGTCCTGTTGGTTTGAAAATCTGTTGGCTACACGAGATCATGGGGAAATAGGCCAATAGTGTGCAGGGCATATCCCCTCTTTGAGACAAAGAAAGCAAAATTGGTTTATTTCTATTCTATCAAGCAGGAATATGTGCAAATCTACAATATTCTAACTTTAGGGGTTTGGGATCTCATCTCAGTAGAGGTAGTTCCAACTCATGAACAGAAAGGTGAGAAGGAAAGAACAGAGGAAGGTAGATCTGAAGGGAGAAAAGAAATGAATTCCAAGACAGAAAGGTTAGAGGGTTTATGCTTTGGGCTGGTAGTAAACAAAGCCAAACTTACTTGCATAAACAAACAAAGCAATACTTGATGAACATATGTCAATAAAAAGAATGAATCCAACAGAATAGAAACACATATCTAACTTAAGAAAGATCTGATGCAAATAACACATATATTGAGCACAAAGTCTTAACATATATATTAAAATCTCTTCTGTTACAAGAAGGCACAAAGTCTTTCTCTCTTCACCTCTTTTTCATACAAAAATGTCCACCTGGAATACAACAAGTATTCCAGTATTTATAGAAGGAGAAGGAGGAAGAAGACAAAAAGAAGCCAACCACTATTTACAAAATATCTACAAAATATCTAAAAAGTCAAAAGTTGACTTTGGGCAAGTTTGTTGATGGCAACATCCCATGATGTAATATGGATGATGTCATCATAAATGTCAACCTACTTTTAAAATATTTTTACAAAAAGATCGAAGCATACATAAGAAGAGACACTATTCGTCGTCATCTCTTTGTTTGAACGGAGTGTCTTGCTTCTGATCTGGAGAGGCGATGTGATACTGAGCTCGATACTCCATAAACTTGCTGATCATTGTCTGAAGTTGATCATGATCAGGACCCTTGAAGTGGTCTCCGATGACTTCGCAAGTTTCTTTTTCAGTCTTGAGCTTATCAGGTAGCCCGACGTACTCGTCACATGCCTCGATCAAGTAGCCAATGAAATCATGGCATGCCAGAAGGCTATTGATAGACTCTCAGTCAAAAGTGACCTCTGGTGCCAAACCTTGAGTTACGATATCCTTGAAGAGCTTGATTGTATCATCTGCCTCCCTCAAGGTGAACATTTCACTCAACATCTCTGGAGCCATCTTGGTGACCATCTGCTCCATTTGATGTTTCGCATCCAGGGCTTCCTCCTTGATTTTATCTATCCTCTCCAAGATAAATTCCATTTGATCAACCCGGTAATCCAGTGCAACGAGAGCTTTGTGGTGTGCCCGCAGGTGATCAATGATGCCGACCTTTAATAGGTCGTCAGCTGAGCAGTCGACCATTGCTTGAAATGTTTCATGTTGTAATCTAGCATTGTCTAACTCCTCGAAGAGGGATCCTGCTACTGCCTGCAACTCCCTGTTTGTTGATCTATACCCTGGTAGAGTCCTGTAAATTTCTTGATTATTTCCTCACTCTCTTTGAGGATTTGCTCTATCCAGGAGGAAACTGCCATGCCTTGTTTTCCAATCTTGGCATATTCATTTATCTTGTCATGACTTAGGACTTTAGTAGGCTCGGCGGTAGTCATAGGAGGTGTGTTTCCCATTCTTTACAAAGCTTGGAGAAGATGTTTGTTTTGTTCCTTTAGTATCCTCTTCTCCTCCTATACTTCTTGAAGTTTCTTGTAGAGGGAATCCACTGTAGATAAAGCCTCTCCTTGCATGCTCTTAGATGAAGTTTCCACTATAAAATCTGTAGGAGACATATCTTTCTTTTCTTTGGTGGGATTAGGATACACAATTTCCATGACCCTCTCCCTCGAAGTGCTCTTTGAGAAGCGAGTTATAGCTTTCTGCTTCTTTGGTCCTTTCTTCGAATGATAGAGAAGTCCATGGGTGCTATGGGAACTTTTCTCTTGAGTTGACCCAGATGGTCAGAGATCTAGCTTGGACTTAGGGAGAGGGAGTGGAGGGAATGGAAGAAGAAACATGAGTGAAAGGGGAAGCAACTGAAGAGGCCGTAGGGAAGAACGTTGAGACACTTGGTGGTGGCATCGACAAGTAGTCTAACGCGTTGCTACTTATAGGGCCTAGAGTTACTACAAGGGAAGAAAAGGTCATGGAGGTGGAAGGGATCTGTAATGGGATGGAGGGAACACTAGGTGACAAATCCGCAAGAGAGGAGAAGATGGAAGAGGTGGGAGATGGAAGGGAGGAAGGGAGAGAAGAAGAAACATCCATTGGGATAGATGTTTCAACAACAGGGGGAGGAGAAGGAGCGGAAGAAGGAATGGTGGGTACTTCAGCAGTTGTAGTTGTGACCACATCCTGAGTGGATGTGTCTGTCAAAACTTTGGTGGTCTCTCCTTCTTTACCTGGAGACACCAGGTCGACCACTTGCTTCTCAGAAGCAGTAGGAGGGCTTTGAGGAGCTTCTTCTTGTTTGCTTGGTCCTTCCTCCTCTTTATCTTTTCCTTTTCCTTTTAGCACCTAGTTTGTTCTGGGAGGTGCTCTACCCGAAGGAGAAGAAAGTGAAATCTACCCCAAGGTAGGTGAGGCCATTCTATTGGCACCAATGGTTGGTGCACTTTGCAACGTGGGCTTAACCCTTTCCTAATGGTCTTGGGTCCTTGCACTCAATTTCTCGTGAACGGCCAATCGTCCCCATCCGTGTCAAGGTAAACTTGATCAATCTCTTGATCAGGTTCTTGGAATCCTTTTGGAATGATGGCCTCACCATAATGTTTGATTTCTTCTAGGGCCAGCCTGGAGTGATCCTTCCACCTGAGATCTATTTCATGTGTCAGGTCGATGTAGATGTCCTCAATCTCAGGGACATGAATAGGATCAATTTTTTCCTTTGGGAGGCAACCTTGGTAATCAAAAGTAGGCCTGGCTGGGAAGTTATGCTTTAGATTCAGTAATTCAAGCTCGGAAGATATTTTCTGTGCTTTGGCTAGTGTGGTGCAAGTGTATCAGCCCACTATAAGGGGGAAAGGAGTTCCACCCTTCTTTCTCTTCATGCATCTCTCATGATATGTGATTAGTTGCCTTGACAACTCTAAGAGAATCAGCTTGGGCCCCACATACCGTGGTAGCTTGGTCGATTCACCTTCAAAATTCATTGCCTTGAGATATGTGAATGTGGGAAACTGAGTAAACAATGCTCCCCACTTCGTGTAACAGCAATCACACTCGGGTTGGTTCGGCCATGTCTCATATTTGGCCTCAATAGGTAGATCACCTCATAGAAAAAGGCGTCATTGATTTTTGAGAACTGGGGATGTTGTTCTCGAGCCTTAGCTCTGGGTAGTATTCATATATTTTTACCTGAGGCCATACCCCATTTCGTGCCAGGCCCGTGAAATATCTCGTTGATGCTTTGCAGCGTATACAACATAGGAATTCATATAGAACTTCCCAGTTGTCATGACCTGTTGAAGTTACTGAGAGATGGTATCATTGATGATCTCTCCCCAGCCAAAACATTGTTTAGGCACATTCTTACTCATGGTCTCTAAGTACCTCAGCATCCATTTATGGAAATGATGGGCATTAGGAAGCCCATATACTCTGCTCAGGAAGGTGATTGTATCACTCAGTTCCTCGTTGAAGTCACTACGGTGGATGGTCTGAGGCCATCGGCTCACCAAATTTTTGTTCTTAAGATATAACTCGTTCATCATTTGCATACACTTATCCTCATTGTCGTCCCATGCCTTCTTACAGTCTTCAAGGCTGATGGTGACGTACTGCCTGTGATGAGGGATGCCCAGAGTTATTTCAGTGACGAGTAGTTAGGTCAATGATTGTCTTTCCTTCTTTATCCTCGACACATCTTGTGTCCTTGTTATAGCATTGAGCCACCAACATGATGAACTCGTTATTAATAGCACTTACTGGCAGCCCAGCTTGCAAAGTGCAATCCACTTCCTACCAATTTGTTCATCCAAGGACCACTAGTGGCCTGGTTGGTTCTTGCCCAGAAGTCCTCCATATCAATGTGCCCGAGCTCGAGTCTCTGATGTTGAGATCACTCTCTGCGTATGAGTCAGGCATCCTAAATTTCTGGTATTTATACTTCATCTCTTGTTCTGTCAACTTAGCTTTACCTTTAGACTTAGTGGGCTTCTTGCTCGACGAAGACATATGTGGGCTCGAGGATAGCTGTTGTTGTTCTGCAAGGAGAATCAAAGAGGTCCAACATAGAAGAGCCATGTCAATCGTCATGTTATCCATAATGAAAGCTTGCAGAAAGAAGAATGAGCAATTATGAGGCTTAGGGCGTAAGGCACAAGTTCATAGCATGTTGTAGAGGCTTAAAAAGGTTGGGCACACTTTTGGGGATGTCAACATGCAAAAAGGTGCACCTGTGTTGACAGGGGAAAAGCTGCACCAAAGGATTATAGAGGGCACACTTTTGAAGAGTGTTGTACAAAAAGGTTTTAGTGCTAAGGAGAAAAGGCATGAGGCGCGGGTTTGCAACACACAACATGTAGTGTTGGTGTTAAGGTTCATGCGCCAGTGCCTTATGAAATTTTCATTAAATGGGCGCTGCAAAAGATGGTGTTGCATGGCTTTTAAGTGTACCCAAGGCACAATTTCTAAAGATGTTGCAAAGAAGCGTAATGCGCCAAAGGGTTTATAAAGGGTGCAAATTTGGGGAACACAACATCAAATGTTGATGTTGGTTGGGATGCACCTGCGCCTTTAGGAGATTTGTTAAGTGTTTATACTTGGCACAGGTTATAAATATGTTACATGCGGGAGAGTGTGCTTTGGTGCGACCAGGGGTTTGAAACATGAAAGGGAAGTGTGCCAAAGGAAAAGATGATTTTTGCATTGTTTGATTTCTTTTCTCTTCATATGACCATTTTCTCTCTTTTTGATTTTTACAAAGTGACAAAGAGAGGGTTGGTGGGATTTCTTGCAAGGCAGAGCCTTCTCAGATTTGTAGATCTTGAAGGAGGGATAAGATAGTTTTCCAGATGGTTATGGGGGAGTTTATTCATATTAGTTTTAACCTTTATAACAATCCTAAAACCAAACACAACCAAAAACAAAACCACAAACAACAAGGAACAAAATCCACTTACCCAGTTTAATAAAGGACGAAGGACGACTTTAGGGGCCAAAAATTGAAAAGTGGAATGCCTAGGCATGACAGGATAGCTGACAGGCATAGAGAAAGACTTTTCACAATTTTCAAATCGTGAAAACGACAGGTGTTAAATGCATATTTATAGAAAATTTAGCATTTATTACCTCATCAACTTTTCTTTGGTGCACTTTTTGAAGTGTCGACATGGATTTGGATGCGCCTTGGCATAAGTTCTTTAACATTGACATTTAAGTTTCAATGCCTTAAGCGCACATTTTGATGTTTCACATCTCAATTTTTACGTGTTAAGCACATTTCTTTGGCGCACGTTTGAATATGTTGACACATAACTTTTAGCGCCTTAGGGCGTAACCTTATAGATGTTGACATGTTATTTTTTGTGCCAAAGGTTTTTCAAAGGGGCGCATATTTTTCTATGTCGACATGTCAATTCTTGCACCCAATTCAAAAAGGCTGAAAATGGCCAAGTTCTTAAAACTTGATTTTTGGAAGGGAATTTTAGGCCATTTTGAATGTTAATAGACCTTATTAGGGGACCAAAATGGAATTTTGGTATGGTTATCTGCAAAATTTCCCTTGTCAATTTTATAGGATAACAGCTGGCTCTTTCTGGGGACTATCCTTAAGTTAAACTTAGGGGTAGAGAATCCCATTCTTCAAGTGCCTATCCATTGGGTTATAGAGAGTCACAAACAAGGGTGACCAAAAAGGGAAGAAAGGGGACACATGATAAATAGGAAACAAACAGACTCTGAAGAAAACACACAACGAAAGCAAACTATACAAAGAAGAGAGAAAGCTCTACTTCCTGAAGATCTTTAGGTGATGTCTCGCTATAGGAAGCAGGAGCTCGGTTCATTTAGATATGAGAAATAGAAACTATTCCCTCCATTGAGCTGCTTGATCTTGTATGCCCTCTCCAAAGAGAGTAAAACTTTATGTGCATCCATTTTGGTTATCTTCATTTGTCCCATAGAAGGACAAGATCCCCTACTCGAAAATCTCTTTGACTAGATTTCTTGTTGAATAGCCTCTTGACTTGGTTTTGATGTTTGGTGATCTTGTCGACCACTTTCACTCACTTTTCTTCAAGTTCCATTAGGTACATAATTCTCTTTTCCAGAGAACTCTAAAAGTTTCATCTTCAACTGCTCGAGCCAAGCGCAGAGCAGGAAGTTCCACAGAGATAGGGACTTTGGCATTGGTCCCATACAACACCTGGAAGGGTGACATGCCAAGAGATCTCTTTGGAGTGATACGATCTACCCACAAGGCATCGTATAATGACTTGTGCCAGGATCGTTGGTTCTCATCAACTAGCTTCCGTATGATGGTTACCACGTTCTTGTTGCTAGATTCACTGACCATTTCCTTGAGGATAGTAATCAAAGAATGAGCCAAGGTTATCCCGTATCCATAGAAAAAACCGATGACTTCTCATGAAGAGAATTTAGAAGTGTTGTCAGCAATGATTTTGTGTGGAATGCCAAATCTTATGATGATATTCTCTTTGATGAAGTTACAAACAACTTCAGAAGTGGCATTCTTGACAGGTATGGCCTCCACCCATTTCGTGAATTAATCTATCAGTGTTAGGATGATTGAGGATTGAGTGATCTAATGAAATTAATTCCCCATTACTTGAATGGTTCGTCAATAATGACGGGCCTGAGGGGAAATGCGGCTAGCTTTCATTTGCCAATGAACTGTTGACAAAGTTCACATTTTGCTGCCCAGGTGGCTACATCTTGAAATAGTGTTGGCCAGTAGTACCTTGCCTGAATGATCTTATGTGATGTTACGAAGAGGAGAAGTGACCTTTGTATGCTGAATCATGAAAGCTTTCTAGCAATCTTATCTATTACGACTTATCAACACATCGTAGGAAAATGCCATCAATTCCATGCTTGTACAACACGTCATCCCATATGACATACCGTGTGGATCTGAGCTTTACTGCTCACTTTTCCTTTGTGGTTAGATGATTTGGGCACTCTCCATAGGTGAGAAAGAAAGTGATGTCAGAATACCATTCTTCATTGGTCGAGACAAACAAAACCATGGGCAAAGAATCCACTTTCTCTAGTTCACTTTGTTTTTATCAACGTGAGTCGCTTGCTCTCGTGTACGTCCGAGTCTTTATTCTCACCATTAGATGACACAAGCCCTTACCCCTTACCAACTTGGTTGGTCCGATCTCCGATCATATTCTTGGACCTTTGTGATCCAATTCCCTCGTAATCTCCCTAACTCCTATTGAGTTAGGATAGACTTCACTACCATGTCGGGGACCAAAGCACTCTTGTATGAGAGTTCGTGATATAGTAGCGAAGTTCTTGACTATTTTTGCTACGGAGAATTCATGTTTTTTTAGTTGTGACATCTTTAATTCATGAGGCTTTAGAGGAGATCTCATGAAAGCAATTAGGGATTCGACATCCTCAGAGTTCTTCTACATTAAGATAGTCGATACAGTATGTGCGGACACATAACTGTAAATGATGAAATACTTGGAGAAGTCAGGACATACCAGGATAGGTGCATGAGTGATGAAGGCTTTTATATCTTCAAATGATATCTTGCCTTCTTCACTCCATCGGAATGTTTGTGACCCTTTCATCATATTGGATATATGATGAGTCTTCTCAAAAAAATCGAACAAAGCATCTGAGAAAATTTACCTTTCTGAAGAAAGAGTGAACGCCGGTTTGCTTGTGGGCAAGGTAAGGCTCTGAATAGCCTTGACTCTTTCGATGTCTATCTTTGTCCCTTCTTTACTGATGATGTGTCCTAGCAATTTTCCTTCGTGACCCCGAAAACTAGACTTCTTAGGGTTTAGAGAAATTCCATGTTCTCGACATCTAATCAAGACTTGCTCCAAATGATCACAGTGATCACTTCATTTTTAGAGAACACGGTTAAGTCATCTAGGTAAACTATGATGACCTTTCCCATTATACCTTTGAACGTGAAGTCCATCACTCGTTGGAAGGTGGCACCGGCATTGGTTAAACCGAACGACATCCTGTTGTAGGTGAAGGTGCCCCAAGGAGTGGTGAATGTTGTTTTGAATTGGTCTTCAGGTGTGACCTCAATCTGATTGTAACCCGAAAAACCATCAAGCATGGACAACATTTCTGAACCAGTTACTGCCTGTAGAACTTAATCCATTATGGGCAGTGGATAATTTTCCTTTAAAGATGCTTGGTTCAGGTTGCGAAAGTCTACGCATATGCGTATCTCACCATTCTTCTTTCGTGCACGGGCACAATGTTTGCAACCCAGGTACTATGATGAATTGGAAAAATGATTCTTGCATCCAACATTTTATGAATTTTGGCCTAGATGGTACCTGAGATTTTGGGGTTATAGTTCCTTTGCTTCTGACAGAAAGGTTTAACGTCATCCTTTAGCGGGATGTCATGCTGAATGTCCTTAGGCTTAAATGACTTCAGATCAGCATAAGACCATGCCAATACATCCATATATCTTTTCAACAATTTGACAAATTTCCACTTTTCCTTAGGTGTACAACACTTCCCAATGTTCACAGACCGAGGATGTTCTGTAGTACCCAAATTGACAAATTCAGTTTCTGGAGAAGAGCCAGGGTTATCTTGTCACTTTTTCTTGACAAAACAGTCATGCTTATCAAATAATTGTTCCAGGGAAACTAAACCTTTCGAATCTTATTTCCCTTGAGCTGACATATGCCCTGACCTTCTACCGATTCATGTGTTTGGCCCGTGAGAGACTCACGACACACAAAAGTCGATCCATCAAAATGGAGCTCTTTGAAATTATCATCTTTCTCCAAAAAAGTGATAAGCTAATTGTCATCATTGAATACCTACTAGTGTTGTGAATTATCTGGCACACTTGGGTGGAAAACTACCTCAATGGTATACGTGTCTCTTTTAACCTTGGGTGAGGGAGCGTGAGAGAGGCCGAGACAGGCTAAAGAATCAGCCATGTCATTTTGAGCTTGTGGAACCGCTTTGATTGAGAAAGCGTCAAACTCCTTGATGTTGTCCCACATTGCATTGTAGTAGTGTCTGAGCATGTCGTTCTTTACTTGGTATACCCCTTTCACCTAATTTACAATTAGCTCAGCATCACCATGTACTTTTAGATTCTTAATTCCCCTTTCCTTTGTAGCTTGCATGCCAAGTAGCAAAGATTTGTACTCGGCAGTGTTGTTTGTATTGAAAAACTGCAATTTAAAAGAAAGATGGAAAATATCCTCTTTAAGAGATATCAGAATGGCCCCAGCGCCACACCCACTTGTTGCACAACTACCATCAAACTACAGTGTCCATATCTTGTTGAGGTCCTCCTCTTGGACGAGAACTTCCATCTTATCGAAGTTGGTGGACAAGAAATAGTTCCCCATCCCTAATGATTTGAAGAGAATCTGGGCCTTGGGGTCATCGAGTTGGTGACCAAATATTTCTTTTGTGATTCAGGCTCCAACATCTGCATTACTCCTTTGACAGGGATTCTGGCTTTGGACTAGTCCATATGGATTTCTCCACCAACTTCTCTACAAAAACTCCTCCCTAGTAATATTTCGTATGCCACTAGAATATCAGCTATGAGAATAGTCATTTTAACTCTTTTCTCTGGGAATGCTGTGAATGCGAACTGTGCATCCTTGATCTGACCTATTAATGGTACCTACTTGGTTTCCATGGAGTAACATCTGCCGAAAGGTTTAGTGAGTGTGAGGCCCAAAGCATGGGTGACCTTTGCTGGCATGACATTGTCAGATGCTCTAGAATCAATTATGTAGTTGCTTAACTTATGACCATTAATTAGGAGAGATAGGTAAAAAGGTTCAATTTTACCTGACGCAAATGTTGAGGTAACGTTTATGCAGGATGCAAGAGGAGTGGAAATAATTCCTTTAAGAGAAATGGGGTTAGAGATAACAAGTTGAATTTGAATATACTTGGTTAATCTAACAAGCTGCTCGAGGGTTAGACTGAAGGTACTCAGCTTCAGACATTTGGATCTTGGTCCTTTTGGCATGATCAACTATATCGAATGCAACCAAGGGTTGTGTTGACGAAGGAATGAGTCCTTCATTTCACGATGGTAGAGGAGTGGTACTAGTCTTTATGGAAATAGAGGGAGGTTGATTTGGAGGAGAGATAGGAGGAAAATATTTCTTTATGAAAGGTTTGATAGGAGGTTGAGTAGGAAGGGGATTACCTCTTTTAGCAATTGTTGGAGGCGTATTTAATACAACCTTTTCCTTTTGTATTTTAGCAGCAACTTCTACTTCTTTTCCTTGTGAGCGGGTGAAAACAACGTATGATTGTCCACTTGCATACCCTTGGGTACCTTCTTCTTCATTAGATTCCTCATCCTCAAATTCCATATACCCGATTGTAGAGTCACCAGTTGGTTCACCGACATCTTGATCATCTTTGCCTTGTGACGAAGGTTCTTCATAATTTTTCTCATCTTCTTCAATCTTGACCAAGGCATTAACCGGAGGGGCCTCAAGTGCTAACCTTGGAGTAGTAGTAGGAAAATGCAGCCTTTGTGAGGCGTTTTTGGGAGTGATGTTCCTCCATGGGATATCCCAGTATGGAGTGGTAGACAAAGCTTGAGATAATTACTTCTTCAATGTGAGTAAGTCATTTTCCATCTTCTGGAACACTAGATCTGATGAGGTGGCCTGAGAAGGAGTTGGAGCCTTTGATTTTGATGGCTCTTATTTTAAAACACCATATATATGTAGGATGTCCTCTATCCAGATGGCTGAAACTTAAGTGAGAACCAAGGTGGAGATTTGTTCTTGTAAAAGAAAGAAACTTACTCTTGAACTCATGGCATTCACAAAGAAACACTTTTGATTCTCTGGTGTTGGCAACATGGTAGGTGGCACATGGTTGATCAGTGAATTGAAATGGGTGATAAAATCATGCATGGTTTCATTGGCCTCCTTCTTCAAGTGAGTGATCTTTGACAGTAATGCAAATGCGTCTTCTGAAGGCTTATACCTGTCTTCAAATGCAGTCCGTAATGTAGCCCAACTAGTGATAGATCCAGCTGGTAAATGTTGGAACCATTCTAATGCAGGCCCTTGCAAGGTCTCGAGAAAGAGGCACATAGATACATCCTCATGAGTCACATCCAGAATACTACATGACATAATAAATGCAGCAATATGTGCATCTGTGCTTTGATTTCCACTCCCATCAAATTTTGGGAAATTCTTGCAATTTTTGTGAGGGAGGGCATGAACTGGATGTGGTAGTGCTAGAGGGCCCATGGCATTTCCCCATGGTACTACCATTTGAAACACAGGGAAAAGAACACAAGCAGGGAGTGTGGTTTTGCTTAGAAAAAGGGCACTTTGTAATTTGATGTCGAGGCACCTGTTAAATCGGGCTCTTTCGTGGGGGTGAGGCACTTCTTGTTGATCAATCCGTTGAACTTAGTGATGTGAATCATGCTGGAGTAATACTAAAATTGTACCTTTGAAGTAGATCAAATATTGGATCAAATTCTCCATGAGCTCTTCTACCACGAGTAAATGTTTTGTCTGCCAGCATGTCTGTTTAGATTTGCAACATCTAAGAGTAGATTTATAACAATCTTTTTATTTGTACTTGCTGATTTTCTGATTTTTCTGGCAAAAATCAGCAGCATGTACTTTTCTAATATTTAAATTTATCCTCTTTTAACAACTGATTGCGGTTTTTTTGACAAAGATTAGCAAGGATAAAAAGGTGGGTTATTTAGAAAGCTGATTTTCAGATCTTTGAACTGAATTTTGCAAGGTTTTGAAAATATCAGAAAATGTCAGATTCTTAGATCTACGGAAATATACAAATTTTTGTAAAAACTCAGTGAACTAAAAGCTCCTATCTGGTCTAGATCTATGGATTTTCCTAAGGAAATTTTCAGTTTTGATCACTTCTGCAAAAAAATTAATTTTTAACAAAAAGTTAAAATTTGCAAACTGGCAGTGATTTTCATAGTTTTTAATTATTTCCTTAGTTTGTTCCCTAGTAGAGTCACCAAAAACTGTTGGTTTGAAAATCATTGGATAGACAGATCGTGGGGAAACAGGCCAACAGCAGTGTGCAGGGCATAGCCCCTCTTTGAGACAACAAAGCAAAACTGGTTTATTGCTATTCTATCAAGCAGGAATCTATGTAAATCTACAATATTCTAACTTCAGGGGTTTGGGATCTCATCCCAGTAGAGTTACTTCCAACAAGGAATGTAGAAGGTGAGAGGAAAGAATGGAGGAAGGTAGATCTGAAGGGAGAAAAGAAATGAATTCCAAGATAGAAAGGTCAGAGGGTTTATGCTTTGGGCTAGTAGTAAATAGAGACAAACTTACTTGCATAAACAAACAAAGCAATACTGATGAACATAGGTCAATAAAAATAACGAATCCAACAAAATAGAAACACAGATCTAACTTAAGAAAGATCTAATTCAAATAACACATATATTGAGCACAAAGTCTTAACATATATAGTAAAATCTCTTCTCACATACAAGAAGGCACAAAGTATTTCTCTCTTCACATCTTCTTCATACAAAAATGTCCACCTAGAATACAAAAAGTATTCCAAAGTATTTATAGAAGGAGGAGGAAGAAGACAAAAAGAAGCCAACCACTATTTACAAAATATGTAAAAAGTCAAAAATTGACTTTGGGCAAGTTTGTGGATGGCAACATCCCATGATGCAACATGGATGATGTCATCATAAATGCAAACTTACTTTTTAAATATTTTTACAAAAATATCGAAGCGTACACAAGAAGAGACACTATTTGTCATCATCTCTTTGTTTGAATGGAGTGTCTTGCTTCTGATTTGGAGAGGTGATGTGATACTGAGCTTGATACTCCATAAACTTGCTGATCATTGTCTAAAGTTGATTATGATCAGAACCCTTAAAGTGGTCTCCGATGACTTCACAAGTTTCTTTTTCAGTATTGAGATTATTAGGTAGCCTGACATACTCATCGCATGCCTCGATCAAGTAGCCAATGAAATCACAACATGCCAGAAGGCTATTGATAGACTCTCGATCAAAAGTGACCTCTGCACCAAAACCTTGAGTTACGATATCCTTGAAGAGCTTGATTGTATCGTCTGCCTCCCTCAAGGTGAACATTTCACTCAGCATCTCTGGAGCCATCTTGGTGACCATCTGCTCCATTTGATGTTTTGCATCTAGGGCTTCCTCCTTGATTTTATCTATCCTCTCTAGGATAAATTCCATTTGATCAACCCGATAATCCAATGCAATGAGAGCTTTGTGGTGTGCCCACAGGTGATCAATGATGCCGACCTTTAATAGGTCATCAGCTGAGCAGTGGACCATTGTTTGAAATGTTTCATGTTGTAATCTGGCATTGTCTAACTCCTCAGAGAGGGATCCTACTACTGCCTGCAACTCCTTGTTTTCCTGATCTATACCTTGGTAGAGTCTTGTACATTTCTTGATTATTTCCTCACTATCTCTAAGGATTCACTCTTTCCAGGAGGACACCGTTGTGCCTTGTTCACCAATCTTGGCGTATTCATTTATCTTGTCTTGACTTAGGACTTTAGGAGGCTCGGCAGCAGTCATACGAGGTGCGTTTTCCATTCTTTGAAAAGCTTGGAGAAGATGTTTGTTTTGTTCCTTTAGTATCCTCTTCTCCTCCTTTTTGCTTCTTGAAGTTTCGTAGAGGGCATCCAATACGAGATAAAGCCTCTCCTTGCAGGCTCTCAGATGAAGTTCCCATCGTGACTTAGGTCACCGCAAAATCTTTAGGAGGCAGATCTTTATTTTCTTTGGTGGGATCAAGATACGCAATTTCCATGACCCTCTCCCTCGAAGTGCTCTTTGAGAAGCGAGTTATAGATTTACGCTTCTTTAGTCCTTTCTTTGGAATGATAGAGAAGTCCATGGGTGCTACGGAAATTTTCTCTTGTGTTGACCCGGATGGTCATAGATCTAGCTTGGAATTAGGGGAGAGGGAGTGGAGGGAATGGAAGAAGAAACATGAGTGAAAGGGGAAGCAACTGAATAGGCCGTAGGGAAGAATGTTGAGACACTTGGTAGTGGCATCGACAAGTAGTCTAACGTGCTGCTGCTTATAGGGCTTGAAGTTACTACAGGGGAAGAAAAGGTCATGGAGGTGGAAGGGATTTGTAATGGGATGGAGGGAACACTAGGTGACAGATCCGCAAGAGAGGAGAAGATGGAAGAGGTGGGAGATGGAAGGGAGGAAGGGAGAGAAGAAGAAACATCCATTGAGATAGATGTTTCAACAACATGGGGAGGAGAAGGAGCGGAAGAAGGAATTTTGGGTAATTTAGCGATTGATGCTATCACCACATCTTGAGTTGATGTGTCTGTCAAAACTTTGGTGGTCTCTCCTTATTTACCTGGAGACACTAGGTTGACCACTTACTTCTCATAAGTAGTAAGAGGGCTTTGAGGAGCTTCTTCATGTTTGCTTGGTCCTTCCTCCTCTTTATCTTTTCCTTTTCCTTTTAGCACCTTGGTCGTTACGGGAGGAGCTCTACCCGAAGGAGAAGCATTGAAATATAACTTGAGGTAGGTGAGGTGATTCTATTGGCACCAATGCTTAGTGCGCTGCAACGTGGGCTTAACCCTTTCTGAATGGTTTTGGGTGCCTTGGTTCTCCAATTTTGTGAATGGCCAATCGTCCCCATCCGTGTCAAGGTAAACTTGATCAATCTCTTGATTAGCTTCTTGGAATCCTTTTGGAATGATGGCCATGCTATAATGTTTGATTTCTTCTAGGGCCAACCTGGAGTGATCCTTCCACCTGAGATCTATTTCATGTGTTAGATCGATGTAGATGTCCTCGATCTCAGGGACATGAATAGGATCAATTTTTGCCTTTGGGAGACAACCTCAACAATCAAAAGTAGGCCTGTAAGGAAGTTATGCTTTAGATTCAACAATTCAAGCTCAACGAGACATTTCCGTGCTTTGGCACGTGTGGTGCAAGTTTATCGGCCCACTCAGTAAGGGGGAAACGAGTTCCACCCTTCTTTCTCTTCATGCATCTCTCATGATATGTGATTAGTTGTCTTGAAAACTCTAAGAGAATCAGCTTGGGTCCCGTGTACCATGGTAGCTTGGTCGGTTCAACTTCAAAATTCACCGCCCGAGATATGTGAACTTGGGAAACTAAGTAAACAATGCTCCCCACTTCTTTGTGAGAGTAGTCACGCTCAATTTGGTTTGGCCATGTCTCATATTTGGCCTTAATAGGTATATCACCTCATAGAAAAAGGCGTCGTTGATTTTTGATAACCTGGGGATGCTTTTCTCGAGCCTTAGCTCACGGGTAGTATTCATATATCTTTACCTCGAGGCCATACCCCATTTCGTGCCGCACCCATGAAATATCTCGATCTTTGTAACATATACAACATAGGAATTCATATGGAACTTCTCATTGTCACGACTGTTGAAGTTTCTTTGAGATGGTATTGTTGTGGAAAATCAAGAAGCACCCCTTGGATGTTGATCAAATTTCTAGTTTGATCATTCTAAGCATCCAGTGTGATTGCACAACATTGAATCCTCTTCCCAAGTGTGGGAATTACAAAATGGAAGAGGAATCTCCATATTAGAGGCTAGTTCCTCAACTCCTCTGATCAGCTAATTCACTTGTACAATTGCAGAGGTTTAAACTCCTAAATCTACTCTAAATTCCAAGGAGACAGAGATAGAGAATGCAAAAAGAAAGAACTAATGCTAATAGGTGATGCACCAAAGGAGTTGTAGACACCTGATGCTACATGAAATACACAATCCACAAGGAAACACAACACAAAACATGCACAAATTCTCAAAATGTAATGAAAGATCAAGAAAGCAATGATAGATATATGAAAGGATTGAGGGATTTCAATCACGTAACATATATCAACATCTCGATTCAATACAACATTACAAAGATCCGAGGCAAGAAAAGGTGCTGTATTACATGGAAATGTAAAATTTCTTCACAAATTCTGCCAAGGAGGAAGAAAAAGGAAGTTACAGAGCTGAAAAAGTGTCTCCCCTTTGCAAAATGAACTCATTCTGGCTTTTATAGTGTAAACCACGACCCCAGGAGAGAGAAACATGGGAAAACATGCAAGGGGCTCAACCATTGACAAAAATGCCATCAAAACAGCATGGGTGCCCTAGCAAACCCATTCCAACACATTTGTAACCATTCCGGGAGAGAATGCGAGCCATTCTTCATTAAAAACGGTGGTTGAAACGTCATTTCTGTCCATGACCACGTGCCAGAGGTGTTTCTTGATTTTATCTCTCCAAACTCCACCAAAATGCAAAAATATCCTCAGAATCTTGTAAATAATTTCACCATCTTTCCATTGATATAAAGAACACGAAAACCGAGCTCTAGATCAAAAGATATGGCGATTTGAAGTTTTAGGTTAAAACAGACCAAATCGGGTCGGTAGGAATTTTTTTGAATTTTTACCTTTTTGGTCATTTTCCAAATTTTCCAAAATTTTCCCATGCTCCGCAAGTCTAGGTGCCACGTGGCATGTTTTCATTGGGTGCAGGCCCCTCCCGCTCCATTTTTCTTTGTTCTAGCCTTTGGAAAATTTTCCAAAATTTTCCCGCCGTGCCGACGAGCTGGGACACGTGTCACGCTTTGATTGGGTGCAGCCCTTTCTCTTCTGAATTTTCCGTTGGCTGTTTGATGATATTTGACCTAGACATGTGGCAAAACCCCATTGGGTGTGGGTTTTCCACTTCAAAATTTTTCATGCGGGCCTATTTTGAACTTTTGCGCCACTTGGACACGTGGCAGCCCCTGATTTGTCAGCGGGCCTATGGGAAAAATATTTCCTTTTGAAACCTTCGCAAAACACTTGGTAAAAAACCAAGTTCTCCTCTAACCCCCACCACTTTCTTGGACACGTGTCATGTTTTTATTGGCTGTGGGCCTTTCAGGGGAAAATTTCCCACAAAAACTCCACCGAGCCATAACATGAAAAATACATGGAGTTAGGAGGAAAACTTTACCTTTCTGGAAAGATGAGAAAGAGCTCTATCCAATGGTACCACTTCCAAAGGTTTTGAGTGCCTGAAAGAAAAAAATTTTGACTGAGGCACAAGAGAGGGAAGAATGGGAGGAGTTAGCCACAAAATGAGCAGGGGGCACATTTTGGATAACAATTTTGGCAACTCAGAGGGGGCATCTGCCTGCTGGATGAAGTTACTAGTTGCCTGAAGCATCCATTGGGCATGGAGTCATTAGTTGTAGCCTGCAAACTGATCTAAAATTTGAAAACCTCCTCTTTGAGCCACTTGGAAACCCATTTGAAATGGACTGCAAGAGTAAAACCAGCACCACAAAAACTATGTACAAAACTAAAGGTCATACATGCTCCAAAATGGAACATGCAGAGTGTGCACAAGCACTTCTTTTACCGAAAGAAAAATACCTATCCTACTCTAACCTGGAAGCAAAAGTGGGCTAAAAAACCCTGCAATCGGTTGGGAGAAATAGCTTCCCTTTCTCAAAATTTACAACAATGCAACTGATTTGGCACTTTGAACATGGCTGATTGGATGAGTGGAAAATCATCAAGGTGTCAACTGAAAACAAATCCAATACCTCTTTTATTTGCTCTACATTTGATTGAAGAGGTATGACAAATGATCCTTAGTACTTTGTAGCTCACCCTCATGCTTAGAAGCAAGCATGACTGGTTGTGGACTTCTCCTTTGACTCCAATGAAGTCAAATACCTTATTGGGTAAGGTATGATCCGTTTGATATGCCCATAGCTCTGATTTTCAACTCCAAAAATGAAGTCTTCTTGTAGACCTTCTTTGGTGGGTGATGTGGAAGCAATGGTAGGACTTTTCTACCCTTTCTCTTCCTTCATGGCAACATGGAACTCTTCTATAGTGTGCAACTCCTCGTTATTGATTACAACATCCAATGAAGTTGCTTTTGCATTATTGTTACCTGCTGCAATACATTGTTGGCTTTGGAACTCTTCCATTGTATCTTTTGGAAGATAAAATTCTTCCAACTTTGATTCAAGAGGCATGTTGCAAACCGTAGGTCGTTGTCCTTGAACTCTTTTTCCATGGCGTAAGTTATTGTTGTTGGAGAATGAATGGCGAAGAAGGAAACATGGTAATTTCAGCTAGCTATTCATCTAAACATTCTTCTAAGTCTGATGGCAAATCAAACTCTTGAATGTCTTGCTGCAACAAAGTCTCTCCCTCTTGTATGGTGGCCTCCAAATCTACATTTTCTTCACCCTATATAACTTCATTTTCAAACATGAAACTTGTCAATCCAAACTCATCCCAAAAATCAGATTGTTGGAGAGATGAAGTGGGAGAGAAGCATGAAATTTCTTGTGCCTTTTGCTCACAATTTGGACCTGTTTTGTTCACCTCCATAATGGCTTCATCAATCAAATCAGCCCCTTCAAATGAAAGCAAAAATGTATCAATAATGCTTCCTTCTTCTACTGTTGTAAAAACTGACTTGACCTCATCCATTTGCTCCTCAAAGATGGGGTTTTGAGATGGTTTTCCTTCCTTCTCGATGGCTGATTTTACAGTGCAAACTGGATCAACATTTTCTTTGGGCAAAGTGCCAACATGGACACCCAACTCATCACCAACAAACTGCTATTTTTCTCGCTTCATTGCTATCATAAAATCATCCTTTTTTTCCACTTGTTCTCCAACTTCAACATCCTCTATTGGTTTCACCATCAAGGGGATTTTGTAATCCCTAATTTGAGAGCCCAACTCTTCAGACTTTGAATTTCTTCATCCTTGTTTGGCTCTTCTTTCTGCTGTTTTTTTCCTTGATTGGAATTCTGATTTTTATCCTCCCAACATGGATTTGGGAATGCAAGAGGAGAAGTGGATTGTAACTCAATTGATTTTGCAATTTTTTGTGGTGGTGGAGGAGGTAGGAACTCTTGTTTGTTTGGAGGGAATGGCTGTTTGGAAGGGAAAAGGACAAAAGAATTGAGATGGGATGGAAGACTAGGGAATGGAGAAATGGATTCAACACTTGGGACAACAGATGTAGAGTTTAAAACATGACACTGCTGAGATAAAATACATTGGGAAAGAGGGAGAGAAAAGGCATGAGATCATGTTCTTACTGCTGACAAGGTCGTTGAATACTCCTCTCATACACCTTTATTCCTTCACCCACTTCGCAAGCAATGGTAGTGTTGTAATCATGAAGTCTAGCTTCTCTTGAGGGCTGTAATGCATTGGAAAAGGTCCCACCCATGGACAAGGTGCTCTACAATCGATTCTAAATGCTTTCATTTGTGCTTGAGCCTTGTTGTTGTAGACTCACAGCACCCCTGGATGCAAATCAGGCTTCTAGGGTGATCACTCTAGCATCCAGTGTGATTGCACAACATGGAAACCTCTCTCCAAGTGTGGGGACTTGTAAAACTGAGAGAGGAATCTCTAGATTAGAGGCTGGTTCCTCAAACTCCTCTAATTTAGATCTATATTTTGCAAAACTACAGAGGTTCAGATCCTAATCCTACTCTAAACTACAAGGAGACAGGGATAGAAATGCAAAAATATGAAACAAACTAAAGGTGGTGATGCACCAAAAGGAGTGGTGAAACATATCTCACAAGCAAATAGACAAAAACAAGAGATTTGCAACATGAAACATACACAGCATCGATAAGATATAACTTAGGATCTGAAATGAAGCAAATAACACAAACAAAGGACTGAAAACCATTCACAAGGCTTGCATTATCATTTCCCAAATTTTGCAAATCATTGTCAAGCCCATCACCAAAATGTTAAGGAAGAGCATGGATTTTAAGTGGAAAGCAGAAGGCAAGGAGATTTTTGAAGCAATCAAAGAAGCTATCTCTCAAGCACCAACTCTCATCAACCTGCACTTCTCCAAGGATTTCATCCTCTATGCATTTGGAGGTGCTTTGAAACTATTTCTCGCCATTCTAGTACAAAGAGAACAAAGATAATGATGAGCAGCCGATTGCCTTCTTCACTAGAGCCTAGATGACTATGAGGTAAGGTACTATTTTATTGAGAAGCATGTGCTTGCATAGAATCAAAAGCTTGAAGAAATTAAGGCATTTAGTCTCAAACAACAAGGTCCAGTTGCTGGTCTCACATGCTGGAGTTAAGGACTTCCTCCTCAACAAGGATTTGAATGAGAAAAGGGCAGGTTGGATCACCCATGTCATGGAGTATGACATTGAGATCAAGATCACCAAGCTGGTAAGAGGGAAAGGATTGTGTGAGCAGCTGGTTTTGGGGAAGCAAAAAGAAGTATGCAACAAAGAAGAAACTATTTTGATAGTCCAAGACAACCATGAGCCGAGTGGCAGGCAAGAAGAAGACAATGCTGCCCCGACTCCTTGCTGGACCCAAGGTATTATGCACTTCCTAGGCACAGGCCTATGCCCTCCAAAGATGAACAAGACCCAAAGGAGACACTTCAGGTTGTAGGCTGTTCCATATGCCATTATTGATGGAGTTTTGTTCAAGAAAGATGTGAATGGAGTGCTGCTGAGATGCATTAGCACAAATCAGATTCAAAGGGTGTTGGAAGAGTTCCATGATGGACCAGTTAGGCGGCCATTTTGCACCAAGAGTGATAGCTCTAAAAATCATGAAGGCTAGTTATTATTGGCCTAGAATCTTCAAAGGATTGCTATGCATGGATCAAGAGGTGTAAGAATTGTGCATTCTTCACAGAAAAGAGAGAGACTTGCTGCCCTCCCATCGTGCATCCAATCTCAACTTGACCAGCCATTCATGCAATGGGGTTTGGACTTCATCGGATTCATTAATCCCATTTCAAGCCAAGGGCACAAATGGATTTTGACAACCACAGACTACTACTTCACCAAATGGACAGACATGTAGCACTCAAAGAGGCAAATGAGTCTAGCATCTTAGACTTTTATGAGGGAATAACGACCAGATTTGGTGAACTTGCTACAATAATCTCCGATAATCCATTGGCATTCATTGGATCTAGGGTGACTGAGTGGGCTGTCAAGGGCGGTATTTACCTAAGCACTTCATCGAACTATTACCCTTAGGGTAATGGCCAGTGCCGAGTCTATAAACAAGAACTTGTTGAAGATCATTAGGAGGACTCTTGATGAGAATCGCAGGTCTTGGCATACCAAGTTGAAATCAGCCTTATGGGCTGATAGGATCACTCCCAAAAGATCCACAGTAATTATCCATTCAGCTTGTCTACAGGGTTGATTTGATAACATACATCAAATTCTCAAGTCCCGAGGCAAATGGATGGATTCGGGGCAAAAATCATGTTTCTAGGGTCCCTCGAATTTTTCTAACTCTCTGTCCGGGTTGAAAAGAAGCAAGTTACGAGAAAAGGTGAAAAGGCTGCAAAAAAATCAAAAAATACATCGGCTAAGCTTGGGCTAACTCTCCTGAAAAGAAAAAAAAATTGTGAAAATTGTGAAAATTGGCTAAGTCCTAGTCCTCGCAGCAGTCGGGACATGAGACGTCGTGCAGGCGCGAATCGGCCGAAAAGGCCACAGGCGATCTGCGAGGGCAAAGGAACATCCGGGCCATCGGGACGCGTGGGATGTGAAAGCCGGTTCGGCCAAGGAGAGAAGAAAATCGACTAACTACTCTGGGACATTTGGGACATGAAGACGTGAAGGGCGCGAACCACCCGGTTCGGCCGAAAAGGAGAACTTTCGCACTAAGCAGTTGGGACATCGGGCGCGAGGACGCGAAGGACGTGAAAAGGTGAAGCGGCCGAGAGCAAAGGAAGCCCATTTCGGGTGGTTCAGGAAGAATTTGTCCCAGACAGTCTGGGACAGTTGGAACAAATGGATGCGAAGGACGTGAACCGGCCGGTTTGGCCGAAATGGGGAACTTCAGCACTGGGACAGTTGGGACAAAGGGACGCGTGGGATGCGGATAGCCGAAGGAGCAAAAGCCAATCAAGCAACGCCACGTGTCATCGGCCGAATGAGGGACAAGGAAGCCCATTTCGGGTGGATCGGGAGTTTTTGTCCCAAACAGTTTGGGACATCCGGGATAGAGGGACGCGAAGGGCGAAAAGCCGGCAGACCCGCGGACCAATCAAATCACGACACGTGTCACAAGGGAGAAAGTCCAAAAGTCAAAGGGTGAGGTTTCAAGCACTGACCCGAGCCAATAAAAAGAGGACACGTGTCCAATGAAGTAGGGAAGGAGAGAGAATTACGCATCCAATCAGCGCTTGACACGTGTCATCCAGGTGGCAGAGCGCGGGAAAGATTTTCAAAACACGTTTTCACCTGTTTTGTGCCCTAAATCTTCAGATCGACATATCTTTCGATCCAGAGCTCAGATTTGCACGTTCTTTATATCAACGGAAAGCTTATGAAATTCTCTACATGATTCTAGGGTTAATCTTGAATTTTGGTGTAGTATGGAGAGAGAAAATTGAGAAATGGATCTGACACGTGTTTCATGGCGAGTGACATTTCGGCGACCAGTTTAATGCGAGAATGGGTCACATTCTCCTGTAATTCGGTCAAAGTGATAGGGTATGGGTTTGTAAGGTCCCCATGCCATTTTAATGCATCTGCGATCAGGAGGATGGGCTCTCATGTTTTTGTACGTTTTCTGTCCCCTGGGCTCGACCCTTGCACTGTAAAAGCCAGATTTGGCTCATTTCTAAAGGGGGAACAATTTTGACATAGCAACTTCTTCTTTCACCTCCAGCAGGTGGTTGATGCAAGAATCAGACCTCTCCAAAAGATTGTAATAGTTTTTACCTCTCTGAGGTTGTAATGCAGTGATTTGGGTACTGGAAATGATAATGCAAGCTTTGTGAATGGTTTTCAGTCCTTTGTTTGTATTATTTGCTTCATTTCAGATCCTAAGTTATATCTTATCAGTCTGTGTATGTTTCATGTTGCAAATCTCTGGTTTGTGTCTATTTGCTTGACAGAAATGTTTCACCACTCCTTTTGGTGCATCACCATCTTTAGTTAGTTTCATATTTTTTTGCATTTCTATCCCTGTCTCCTTGCGATTAGAGTAGGATTAGGATCTGAACCTCTGTAGTTTTGCAAAATATAGATCTAAATCAGAGGAGTTTGAGGAACCAACCTCTAATCTGGAGATTCCTCTCTCAGTTTCACAAGTCCCCACACTTGGAGAGAGGTTTCCATGTTGTGCAATCACACTGGATGCTAGAGTGATCAACCTAGAAGCCTGATCTGCATCCAGGGGTGTTGTGAGTCTGCAACAACAGTTTTGGCATGCCGGTGGGACAAGAGGTCTCATTTTTATTGCAGCAGGGTTGATGTGCATCTGCTGCATTTTCTTTCTTAAAAAGAGCTATTATTTGCATATCTGGCGACTCCAAGGGGAAGAATCAACTGGTTCCAAGCTCAGGCCTGAAAACTCATGAGAAGAATCACCACAAGGTCAAGAGTTGGAGAAGAAGAAGTGTTGTTTGAATACCTACAATTATCTCCAAGAAGAAGGCAAAGAGGAAGAAGGATTCAAAGGTCTCCATCTCCACCAAATAGAACTCTCTCAACTCCTCCACCTGGTAGGCCTTTCATTCAGTCAACAAGGGTTTTAAGACCAATTAGAATGGCTCAAAACAATCCCTACGTCAACTTCACAGGCAGCAGCCCACTTGCTCTCAATGCACAACATCCAGTTCCTATTGCAGCCTTGAAGAACATTCCCTACTTCACTGGAGAAAATCAGACTACTCCAGGTGATCATGTTAAAGATATTGCTAACCTTTGTGCAATTCATGAAATCAATGAAATGCAAGTGGCTGTCAAGTTACTGGCATCTTCCTTCAAGGGTAAAGCATTACAATGGTTTAGGAGCCTTGGAGCTGGTTCTATCACAAACTGGAATCAGCTGTGTATTGCACTTCATGAGCAATTTGGAGAGAAGGGAGACAACTTGTCTCTTTTGGAGCAGCTGACAACTATCAAGAGAGCCCCCAATGAGCAGCTGACTGACTTCAACTTCAGATTTCAAAGGTCTTGGGATAGGATTCCAGTGGCAGTCAGGCCAACAGCAGAAGGTGCTTTTCTATATTACCTTAAAGCTTTGAATTCTGATATTTCTATGTTAATTCAATCTATGGGAGGCACAACCTTACCTGCTGCTTATAGCATTGCCATTAGAGCTGAAAATTGTCTTATTCAAGCTGGTAAACTGGCTCCTAGGCCTCCCATGCCCTTGTATCCAAACTTAGAAAATCCAAGCACTAGTCAAGCACCCACTTTGGCTCCTGTTCCCACCCCTAGAAATCAAAGTTCAAGTGAAACTTCTACTTCATCCTCTAGTGCTTCAAATGAACTCCAAGAGGTCATGAAACAGTTGCAAAACCTAGGCAATGAGCTAGTTACTCTCAAGAGGCAACAAGCCCAAGGTTTCAGACCTTCTTATCAACCCCAAGCTCAGCCTAATAGGCAGCCATACCAACCACAAAGACCACCTAATCCAGCTGCAAATATGAATCAAACAAGGCCTCCTGCCAATAGACCATTCCAGCCCTATAATCCAAATGCCATATCTGCCTCTAAGGCATTAGTGCCAACACAGAACAACATTGCTCAGGAATATGATTGGTGCTTTCCATGCAACGAGCCTCATAACCAATCCATGTGTTTTAATGGTGCTCTCAATCAAGCATTGATGGTGACAACTACTGGTGTGGAGGGTGAGGGCAGTCAAGGAAACAGTCAACAACAAGAAACATTCCAACAGCAATCAGCCCCAAATGACACCACATTGGTGAACGGCAGCGAGCGAAGATTTACGTGGCATGAATCAGGCAGTTTCTCAAGGTGTTGCAGCCAACACAAGGTCAAAAAGGAGGAATTTGGGTGAAGAACAGCCATTAGCCCACCAATCCACAACCTTCCACGGCTCCACAAATGATTGGCAAGCAAAGTCCCATTTCAAATGCACAAGGGCAGCCAAGAACAGCCCCTAGGCCAACTCAAATGCCAGCTGTTGCTGCCCACGTGCAAGGGGTAAATGTGTAAACCAAGGGACAACAAAAGGATACTTCATCCCCATTCAGTATCATTGAACAGATGAAGAAGACTAACGTCAATATATCAATGTGGGAATCCCTATCCATCCCAGGACAAAGAGATCTGCTGCAAGCTGCCATGAAGGATTGGCCAACTTCAATCAGCAGGTTCAGATGCAAGACAAAGTGCTTACAAATGCTGCCCAGCCTGAAGGAAGTCATGGAGGACAACAAGGTAAAATGTTGAAGCCCCCTCCTTTCTATGTTTCATTAATCATTGGAAATCAGCTAGTACATAATTGCATGATTGATTCCGGGGCAAGTAGTTCTGTCATGCCCAAACAAATAGCTGATCAGCTAGGGCTCCAGTATGAAATAACATCCAAAGGGGTAGTGCAGCTAGATGGGACAGCAATAGCAACAGTTGGAGTGATTAGAAACTTGAGTCTTACCTTGCATGCATGTCCAAATGTTGTTGTTTACAAGATGTATCAATCATAGACCTTCCACCACTCTTTGCCCTTTGCTTGTCAAGGGACTTCACAGCCAAGATTGGGGGGTATTTGTCTGCTGATTGGTCACACATGCTATTCAGAACAAGATATGGAACTAAGGCCACAATCAGATCCGAACCTATTGCAAACTTCCATATTGAGCCTTACACTCCAAGTCAGATTAATGCCAATTGCTCAGCATTTGATCAAGAAGATCACCCTAGCACTGATGAGGCTGACACCAAGATTGGAAGCATCCCGGATCTAACTCTTGATGAATGGGCAAACAAGATACATGCTTTTGATCCTATCAAGAAGTAGAAGAATCTGCGCTAGGAGTTTATTGTTTACATGAAGAGAATCAACCTCTCCCTAGCATCACCAAGCCGGATCATAAAGACAAGAATGAAGTATGGCAATTGTTCTTTGATGGGTCAAGGAGTAGACAAGGTGCAGGAGGAGGAGCTATGCTCATCTCACCACAAGGTATAAGGTATTACTCAGCCTTCCGTTTCTAGTTTTCTTGTTCAAACAACACGGCTGAGTATGAAGCCTTAATTCATGGACTGCACTGGGCAATGAAGAAAGGCATCAAGAATTTACAAGTATTTGGTGATAGTGAGCTGATTGTAAACCAAGTCAAAGGAAAAAATGCTGCCAAAAATGATCTGTTGAAGAACTACAAAAATCGGGTATGGGATCTTATTGAAGATCTTGAAGCTTTTAGCATCAATTCCATCCCAAGAAAAAAGAATGAAGCCGCTGACAGGACTAGCAGCAATTGGGGCTGCATTTGATGTTGTAGAAAGTATCAAAAGTGAAAAATCTCAGCCTCATATCAAATTGGTTGTGAGACCAGCTGTTCCGGATAACAATACAAGTTGGCAAGTCTTCGAGAATGATCAGCAAATTGTTAATTTCCTACAAGAAGAAGCTGAGTTCTCCGCCAGGAATCAAGACAAGCTGCATCAGCAGTATGGTGACCAAGTGGTGCAGCTGAGAACTAACAAGTTACCAAAGGCCTCATAACCTTGGAGTCGATCTTGACCCGAATGATCAGTTCCGGAAGGAGAAAGTGAACATTCAAGTAAAGGGTGAAGATTCAGAGCCTATTTTAGTGGAAGAAGGCAAAACATTGCAGATTGGCAAAGTAAGTACCTCACAAGAGAAATCTGATTTTGTTCAGCTTTGTCAAGAGTTCCCAGATGTCTTTGCTTGGACTTACAAAGATCTAAGAGGTTTCAACCCCAAAGTTGGCACAACATACTATTGAGCTGGATCCCGAATCCAAGCCTCGGGAAAAAAAAGCAAAGGCCAGTGAATCCCCATATTGAACCTCTCATGAGAAAAGAGTTAAGCAAGCTTATTGAGGCCAGTATCATCTTCCCCATCAAACACTCAAGTTGGGTCACCAACTTAGTCCCAGTCAGAAAGAAGAATGGAGAGATCAGGTTGTGTGTCGACTTCAGAGATTTGAATAGAGCCTCTCTCAAGGATCATTATCCACTCCCTTCCATGGAGCAAATATTGCAGGTTGTAGCTGGTTCAGAAAGGTTTTCACTACTTGATGGCTACTCAGGCTATAATCAGATTATGGTGAGGGAGGAAGATCAATTCAAGACAGCCTTCACAACTAAATGGGGCACATATGCTTACAAGAAGATGCCATTTGGGCTGTCCAATGCTTTAGGTTACACTTTCAAAGGGCAATGGACATGGCATTCAAGGGTTGATCAATAAAATAGTTTTGATATATCTTGATGACATCACTTGTATTCTCCAAAAATGCGTGGATCACCTTTTTCATCGAGGCGGAGTATTTGAGAGGTGTAGAAGATTTGGGGTATCATTGAATCCCAAAAATGCATATTCTTGCTCATGAGGAAACTTCTAGGCCATATTGTCTCGAAAGAGGGGCGTAATTTGATCCGAGAGAGAGGTTGAAGCCATAAGAGCACTACCATTGCCAAGTCACAAGAAGGCTCTTCAAAGCTTCTTGGGAAGGATCAATTTTGTCCATAGGTTTGTCCCAGATTTTGCAGCCCTTGTCAAGCCCATCACCAAAATGTTAAAGAAGAGCATGGCTTTTAAGTGGACAGCGAGAAGCAAGAGAGAGTTTTGAAGCAATCAAAGAAGCTATCTCTCAAGCACCAACTCTCATCAACCCAGACTTCTCCAAGGATTTCATCCTCTATGCATTTGGAGGTGATGACACTATTTCTGCCATTCTAGTACAGCAGAACAAAGATAATGATGAGCAGCCGGTTGCCTTCTTCAGCCAGAGCCTAGATGACTATGAGGTGAGGTACTCTTTTATTGAGAAGCATGTGCTTGCAGTAATCAGAAGCTTGAAGAAATTCAAGCATTTAATCTCAAACAACAAGGTCCAGTTGCTGGTCTCACATCTTTGGAGTTAAGGACTTCCTCCTCAACAAGGATTTGAATGAGAAAAGGGCGGGTTGGATCACCCGTGTCATGGAGTATGACATTGAGATCAAGATCACCAAGCTGGTAAGAGGAAAGGATTGTGTGAGCAGCTGGTTTTGGGAAGCAAAAAAGTATATGCAACAAAAAGAAAGCTGTTTTGTGAGTCCAAGACAGCCATGAGCCAAGTGGCAGGCAAGAAGAAGACAATGCTGCCCCGACTCCTTGCTGGACCCAAGGTATTATGCACTTCCTAGGCACAGGCCTATGCCCTCCAGAGATGAACAAGACCCAAAGGAGACACTTCAGATTGCAGGCTGTCCCGTATGCCATTGTTGATGGAGTTTTGTTCAAGAAAGATGTAAATGGAGTGCTGCTGAGATGCATTAGCACAGGTCAGATTCAAAGGGTGTTGGAAGAGTTCCATGATGGACCAGCTGGTGGCCATTTTGCACCAAGAGTGACAGCTCTAAAAATCATGAAGGCTGGTTATTATTGGCCTAAAATCTTCAGTGATTGCTATGCATGGATCAAGAGGTGTAAGAATTGTGCATTCTTCACAGGAAAAGAGAGACTTGCTGCCCTCCCATTGCATCCAATCTCAGTTGACCAGCCATTCATGCAATGGGGTTTGGACTTCATTGGAGTCATTAATCCCAATTCAAGCCAAGGGCACAAATGGATTTTGACAGCCACAGACTACTTCACCAAATGGACGAAGCGTGTAGCACTCAAAGAGGCGAATGAGTCTAGCATCTTAGACTTTTATGAGGGATAACAACCAGATTTGGTGTACCTTTCAATAATCTCGATAATGCATTGGCATTCATTGGATCTAGGGTGGTAGAGTGGGCTGTCAAGAATGGTATTTACCTAAGCACTTCATCGAACTATTACCCTCAGGGTAATGGCCAGGACGAGTCTACAAACAAGAACTTGTTGAGGATCATTAGGAGGACTCTTGATGAGAATCAGAGGTCTTGGCATACCAAGCTGAAATCAGCCTTATGGGCTGATAGGATAACTCCCAAAAGATCCACGGGTAACTCTCCATTCAGGCTTGTCTATGGAAGAGAGGCAATCTTGCCCATGTCACTTGAGTTGCCAACATTGGAACTCATGAAGCAGCTGGAGTTGCTTGAATTTGAGCCCATGGAGGTGAGGTATGCAGAGTTGATGGAGCTGCAAGAGATCAAAAATCAGGCATCCCAAGCAATGGAAAAGGATCAAGCTTTGATCAAGAAGACCTTTGATAGAAAGGCCAAGGATAGATCTTTTCAAGTTGGAGATCTAGTGTTGAAATGGGATGTGGACAGAGCAAAACCGGGAAGGCATTCAAAATTTGATGCCATTTGGAGTGGCCCATACATGGTCACAAAGTGCAAGAACAACAATGCTTTCCAATTGGCCTCATTGGATGGTGAAGAACTGCAGATTCCAGTCAATGGAATCTATCTCAAGCGTTGCTTCTAGAGGGAAGTTCACTACCTCTGTAAATATTAGATTAGATTTTCTTTCCTCCAAGTGCTTGTGCACATTGTTTTGCTATAGGTTAGTTTTGTTTTCCCTAAGTGCTTTGGCACAGCTTGCTTTGTCCATGGAGATGTTAAGCAGTCCTTGCTTTCATCAGGTGACATTCCATCTTCCTCCTTGCACATTCTGAGTCAGTTAGGGTTCTAAACAGAATATTTGATGACTCCATGCCCAATGGACTACTTCAGGCAACTGGTATCTTCTACCTAGCAGGCAGGTATCCCCGCTGAGTCACCAAATTGTTATCCAAATTCACCCCCAGGGTTGATTTGATAACATACATCAGAATTCTCAAGTCCCAGGCAAATGGATGGATTCAGGGCAAAAATCATGTTTCTAGGGTCCCCTCGAAATTTTCTAACTCTCCTGTCCAGGTTGAAAAGAGCAAGTTCTGAGAAAAGGTGAAAAGGCTGCAAAAACAAGCTTGGGCCAGAAAAAATTGTGAAAATTGGCTAAGTCCTAGTCCTCGCAGCAGTCGGGACATGAGGGACGTCTGGGCGCGAATCGGCCGAAAGGCCACCAGGCAATCTGCAAGGCAAAGGAACATCCGGGCCGTCGGGATCGTGGGGACGTGGAAAGCCGGTTCGGCCGAAGGAGAAGAAAATTGACTAACTACTCTGGGACATTTGGGACATGAAGACGTGAAGGGCGCGAACCGCCCGGTTCGGCCGAAAAGGAGAACTTTCGCACTAAGCAGTTGGGACATCTGGGCCACGAGGACGCGAAGGACGCGAAAAGGTGAAGCGGCCGAGAGCAAAGGAAGCCCATTTCGGGTGGTTCGGAAGAATTTGTCCCAGACAGTCCAGGACAGTTGGAACAAATGGACGCGAAGGATGCGAACCGGCCGGTTCGGCCGAAACGGGGAACTTCAGCACTGGGACAGTTGGGACAAAGGGACGCGTGGGACGCGGATAGCCGAAGGAGCCGAAAGCCAATCAAGCAATGCCACGTGTCATCGGCCGAATGAGGGACAAGGAAGCCCATTTCGGGTGGATCGGGAGTTTTTGTCCCAAATAGTTTGGGACATCCGGGACAAAGGGACGCGAAGGGCGCGAAAAGCCGGCAGACCCGCGGACCAATCAAATCACGACACGTGTCACAAGGGAGAAAGTCCAAAAGTCAAAGGCGAGGTTTCAAGCACTGACCCAAGCCAATAAAAAGAGGACACATGTCCAATGAAGTAGGGAAGGAGAGAGAATTACGCATCCAATCAGCGCTTGACACGTGTCATCCAGGTGGCAGAGCGCGGGAAAGATTTTCAAAACACGTTTTCACCTGTTTTGTGCCCTAAATCTTCAGATCGACATATCTTTCGATCCAGAGCTCAGATTTGCACGTTCTTTATATCAACGGAAAGCTTATGAAATTCTCTACGTGATTCTAGGGTTAATCTTGAATTTTGGTGTAGTCTAGAGAGAGAAAATTGAGAAACGGATCTGACGTGTGTTCATGGCCAGAAGTGACATTTCAGCGACCAGATTTAATGCAGAATGGGTCGCATTCTCCTGTAATTCGGTCAAAGTGATAGGGTATGGGTTTGTAAGGTCCCCCATGCCATTTTAATGCATCTGCAGTCGAGGAGGGATGGGCTCTCATGTTTTTGTACGTTTTCTGTCCCCTGGGCTCGACCCTTGCAATGTAAAAGCCAGATTTGGCTCATTTCTAAAGGGAGGAACAATTTTTGACATAGCAACTTCTTCTTTCACCTCCAGTAGGTGGTTGATGCAAGAATCAGACCTCTCCAAAAGATTGTAATAGTTTTTACCTCTCTGAGGTTGTAATGCGATGATTTGGAGTCTTTGGAAATGATAATGCAAGCTTTGTGAATGGTTTTCAGTCCTTTGTTTGTATTATTTGCTTCATTTCAGATCCTAAGTTATATCTTATCAGTCTGTGTATGTTTCATGTTGCAAATCTCTAGTTTGTGTCTATTTTCTTGACAAAAATGTTTCACCACTCCTTTTGGTGCATCACCATCTTTAGTTAGTTTTTTACAAGTCCCACACTTGGAGAGAGGTTTCCATGTTGTTCAATCACACTGGGATGCTAGAGTGATCACCCTAGAAGCCCGATCTACATCCAGTGGTGCCGTGAGTCTCAGTAACAACAAGCCCTGGATTACACCATGTTTACCTCAATCTTTTGGATTTGTTCCAAAAAGAGATCTGCATTTTCTTCTTTATCGCCCTCACAACTAGCATACCCTTGTGCTTGACATGCTTCATATCCAAACCGAATTTGGCACCGCGCTCATATGGGTAGACATGCTGATTTTGAATTTGATCAAAATGTTGATTTGGAGGATTTGTAAAACATGTTGGGGGTGTGATATACTACTGTTGTAAATGTGAATTGCATGATGGAAATGAAGTCATGATTGCACAACTTCATGGAATGGAAAAGAATGAAAATGATGGAAAGAAGAATGGATGGAAATGAATGGAAAACAGGTCTGCAACTTAGAGAATGAGTTGTTTACCAGATGGAGTCGCTAGATGTGCTTTTGAAAGTGCCTCTAAAAGGCTGAATCTTTAACAGGAACACACCAACCTATCAAAGATAAATTGGAAGACCTCTAAGGTCCCACCGGCCCGCCAAAATCATTGTGGTAAATCAGCGAGACTTCCTGAATGTTGATCAGATTTCTAGTTTGATCATTCTAAGCATCCAGTGTGATTGCACAACATTGAATCCTCTTCCCAAGTGTGGGACTTACAAAAATGGAAGAGGAATCTCCAGATTAGAGGCTGGTTCCTCAACTCCTCTGATCAGCTAATTCACTTGTATAATTGCAGAGGTTTAAACTCCTAAATCTACTCTAAATTCCAAGGAGACAGAGATAGAGAATGCAAAAAAGAAAGAACTAATGCTAATAGGTGATGCACCAAAGGAGTTGTAGACACCTGATGCTGCATGAAATACATAATCCACAAGGAAAAACAGCACAAAACATGCACAAATTCTCAAAATGTAATGAAAGATCAAGAAAGCAATGATAGATATATGAAAGGATTGAGGGATTTCAATCACAGAACATATATCAACATCGCAGATTCAATACAGTACATTACATTGATCCAGAGGTAAGAAAAGGTGCTGCATTACATGGAAAGGTAAAATTTCTTCACAAATTATGCCAAGGAGGAAGAAAAAGGAAGTTGTAGAGCTGAAAAAGTGTCTCCCCTTTGCAAAATGAACTCATTCTGGCTTTTACAGTGCAAACCACGACCCCAGGAGAGAGAAACGTGGGAAAACGTGCAAGGGGTTCAACCATTGACCAAAATGCCATCAAAATAGCATGGGTTCCCTAATAGACCCATTCCATGACATTTTTAACCATGCTGGGAGAGAATGTGAACCATTCTTCCTTAAAAACGGTGGTTGAAACGTCATTTCTATCCATGACCACGTGCTAGAGGTGTTTCTTGATTTTATCTCTCCAAACTCCACCAAAATGCAAAAATAACCTTGGAATCTTGTAGATAATTTCACTAGATTTCCATTGATATAAAGAACGTGAAAAACCGAGCTCTGGTTCGAAAGATATGGCGATTTGAAGTTTTAGGTCAAAATAGGACCAAATCGGGTCAAGGGGAATTTTTTTTGAATTTTTACCTTTTTGGTCGTTTGGAAAAATTTCCAAAATTTTCCTATGCTTCGCATGTCTAGGTGCCATGTGGCATGTTTTCATTGGGTGCGGGCCCCTCCTGCTCCATTTTTCTTTGTTCTAGCCTTTGGAAAATTTTCTAAAATTTTCCCACCGTGTTAAACGAGCCGGAACACGTGTCACGCTCTAATTGGGTGCGGCCCTTTCTCTTCTAAATTTTCCATGGGATTTTTGATGATATTTGACTTGGATGCGTGGAAAAACCCCATTGGGTGTGGGTTTTCCACTTCAAAATTTTTCAAAGTGGGCTGTTTTGAACTTTGCGCCACCTAGACACGTGGCACCCGATTTGTCAACGGGCTTGCGGGAAAAAATATTTCCTTTTGAAACCTTCACCAAAACACTTGGTAAAAACCAAGTTCTCCTCCCGACCCCGCCACTTTCTTGGACACGTGTCATTTTTATTGGTGCGGGCCTTTCAGGGAAAATTTCCCACAAAAACTCCGCCTGAAGCCATAACTTGAAAAATACATGGAGTTAGGAGGAAAAATTTACCTTTCCGGAAAGCCGAGAAAGAGCTCTATCCAATTTTGCCACTTCCGAAGGTTTTGAGTGCCTAAAGAAAAATTTTGTGACTGAGGCACAAGAGAGGGAAGAATGGGAGGAGTTAGCCACAAAATGAGCGGGGGCACATTTTGGATAACAGGATCGCTAATGATCTCTCCCTAGCCAAAACACTGTTCAAGAACATTCTTACTCATGGTCTCTAAGACCTCAAAGCATCCATTTATGGAAATGATGGTCATCGGGAAGCCCATATACTCTACTTAGGAAGGTTATTGTATCACTTAGTTCTTCATTGAAGTCACTTTGTGGTGGATGGTCCGAGGCCATCACCTCACCGATTTTAATTCTTAAGATATAACTTGTTCATCATTTACATACACTTATCCTCATTGTCGTCCCATGCCTTCTTGTAGTCTTCAAGGCTGATGGTGACGTACTGCCTATGATGAGGGATGCCCAGAGTTATTTTGAAGTGACGAGCAGTTAGGTCGACGATTATCTTTCCTTATATATCCTCAACACATCTTGTGTCCTTGTTATAGCATTGAGCCACCAACATGATGAACTTGTTATTAATAACACTTACTGGCAGCCCAAATTCATGAAGTGCAATATGCTGCCTACCAGTTTGTTCATCCAGGGACCACTAGTGGCCTAGTTGGTTCTTTCCCATAAGTCCTCCATATCAATGTGCCCGATCTCGAGTCTCTGATGTCGAGATCACTCTCTGTATGTATGAGTCAGGCATCCTGAATTTCTGGTATTTATACTTAATCTCTTTTACACAACTTAGCTTTACCTTTAGACTTAGTGGGCTTCTTGCTCGATGAAGACATATGTGGACTCGAGGATAGCTGTTGTTATTCTGTAAGGAGAAATAAAGAGGTCCAACATAGAAGAGACATGTCAACTATCATGTTATCCATAATGAAAGCTTGCATAAAGAAGAATGAGCAATTATGAGGCTTAGGGTGTAAGGCACAAGTTCATAGCATGTTGTAGAGGCTTAAAAGGTCAGTGCACTTTTGGGGATGTCAACATGTAAAAATGTGCGCCTGTGTTGGTAGGGGAAAAGTTACACCAAAGGATTATAGAGGGGCGCACTTTTGAAGAGTGTTGCAAAAAAGGTTTTAGCGCCAAGGAGAAAGGCGCGAGGCGCAGGTTTGCAACACTCAAAGCATGAAGTGTTGGTGCTAAGGTTCATGCACCAAAGGCTCCCACGAAATTTGATTTAAATGGGCGCTATGAAAGATGGTGTTGCATGGATTTTAAGTGCACCCAAGGCACAATTTCTGAAGATGTTGCAAAGAAGCTTAATGCACCAAAGGGTTTATAAAGGGCACAAATTTGGGGAACACAACATCAAATGTTGATGTTGGTTGGGATGCACCTGCACCTTTAGGAGATTTGTTAAGTGTTTATACTTGGCGCAGGTTATAAATATGTTGCATGCAGGGAACAGTGCACCTTGGCGTGACTGTGGGGTTTGCAACATGAAAGGGTAGTGCGCCAAAGGAAAAGATGATTCTTGCATTGTTTGATTTCTTTTCTCTTCGCATGACCCTTTTCTCTCTTTTTGATTTTTGTAAAGTGACAAAGAGAGGATTGGTGGGATTTCTTGCAAGGCAGAGCCTTCTTAGATTTGTAGATCTGGAAGGAGGGATAAGGTAGTTTTCTAGATGGTTATGGGGGAGTTTATTCATTTTAGTTTTAACCTTTTATAACAATCCTAAAACCAAACACAACCAAAAACAAAACCACAAACAACAACAACGAGGAATAAAATCCACTTACCCGGTTTAATAAAGGATGAAGGATGAATTTGGGGTCCACAAACTCAAAAAGTGGAATGCGGGCATGACAGGGATAGCTGACAGGTGCAGAGAAAGACTTTTCACAATTTTCAAATCATGAAAATGATAGGTGTTAATTGCATATTTATAGAAAATTTAGCATTTATTACCTCACCAACTTTTCTTTGGTGCACTTTTTGAAGTGTCGACATGGATTTGGATGTGCCTTGGCGCAAGTTCTTTAATGTCGACATTTAAGTTTTAGTGCCTTAAGCACACATTTTGATGTGTCAACATCTCAATTTTTGCGTATTAAGTGCATTTATTTGGTGTAGGTTTGAATATGTTGACACATAAAATTTAGCACCTTAGGGGCGCAACCTTATAGACGTTGACATGTTATTTGTTGTGCCAAAAGTTTTTCAAAGGGGAGCATATTTCTCTATGTTGACATGTCAATTTTGTGCCCATTCAAAAAAGGGCTGAAAGTGGACAATTTCTTAAAACTTGATTTTTGGAAGGGAATTTTAGGCCATTTTGAACGTTAATAGACCATCCACCAGGGAACCAAAACAAAAGTTTGTTATGGTTATCTGAAAAATTTCCCTTGTCAATTTTACAAGATAGAGGTCCTAGATGCATGTGTGGGTGATCTGAAAGTTAGAATTGTGATATGCAAGGGTATAGCCTAATTTAATGGATTAATATGACTATTATGCAAATAAATAGGTTATATGTGCAAGCAAGAATGAGTGAGATATAACTAGGGATATCATAGTTGGTCAAATTGAGCAAGTGTGGGCTAGTGTAATTGCATTGTACAATTTATGTTGTTAAAAGTCATGAATTACCAAAATGAGTGTCTACAATCTTAATATGAATTTTTATTTTGACTCTATTATGTTTGATTTTGGATTATATGGTGTTGTAATTGTCAATTTTAAATGGATTGTAGAGCTGATTTTGTAGGATGATGATAATTACTCGGATTTTATTTTTGATTAATTGAATCATTAAATGAATACATTTGTTTTCTTATTATTTATTTCTAATTGATTCATTGATTGCAAGATGAATATATTTGAACGATGAGTGAATGAATGCAAGATTTTAATAATGTCTACAAGACCAAACAATCTATGGGACAAAGATCTGAAATAAAGAGATGAATGAATAAATAAAAATTGCATGTTTGATTATGGGATAAATATAATCTATTGATTGATTGTGGGATAAATATGTTTACTTTCTTTTCCTTTTATCTCTCACCTTTTTATGAGGTCATAAGTAAAAATTCATAATAAAATAGTTTTAAATACACTCAAATAAGTAATGTAACATTTTAGTTGCTATCTCTTAATCATTATAACTAAACCAAAGGGCCACGATGCAAAATTTTTGAATTAGGAAAATACCATGACCAGGTTTAAGCATAGAATCAACTATCAATATATAAAACCATTAAGAAAATTGAAGAAATAACACTAAACTAAACATCCGAGTTGGATTTCTTCAATTTGTATATTGTCATTTTGTATCAAATGGATGATGGCTTCAATCGAATATGGGTTTGATTGGTTTTTCGATGGGTTTTTTGTTACTTTTGTTATGACTTGGGCGATAATTAGGTGGGTATAATAGTTATGATTTTTGGTTGTGAGCCTCTTTCTTTGTCTCTACCTTAAGTTATTGTAAAGGTAGTGGGGGTTTTCCTAGGTTTGCTCAGTAGATTGTATTGTTGTCTATGTAGTAAGATTTATTTAGGAACTTTGCTCGTAAATGTTGTGTATGTAAATAATATAAAAGACAAAAGGCACAACAAATGAAAACCAACATTCAACCACTTCGTACAACATGAACAAGACTTAAGAAAATTTATCTTCAATCCGTTTCAGGAATAGTCTTTTGGCCCAATGCAAAAAAAAGATAAATTTCCTTCTTCTTATCTAAAGAGAATTTTTTTAAAAATCGTTGCATTTTATCTTAGAATAAAATTGGTCTTTGAGTTAATCAAACTGGTTAATTCTTTAAGGGGAAACAATATTATCATAATCAACTAGTTTCCAAAGCTAATTGTAACAATACCATGCTAATACATGAAACAAGATAAATGGCAATAGATAAAGAGAGCAACACACTAGCAATGAGAGGGAAGGAATACTTAGTTGATATCCTACATTGTTTGTTGATATGGGCTAGTTTGATGATTGAAAAGGGATGGAAATGATCTAACAGACCTTCTCCATGGAGAGTGTGTTCTCAAAAACTCTCTGGACCAAAGTGTATGTACATACCAAATCATACCCATGCTATGGCCCTTTGTGTACACCCTTGTTGCTCTGTGCTTTCTAATTCTACAACTTTCTTTGCTACATGGTTTGCTCCTATCTGGAATCTAGACCTCTAATATGGTGTGATGCTCACTATGTAGCTCATCCAATAATCAATACCCTAGATGGTGAGAGAGTCCTATAAAACAAACATTATGTGGGTTTTGGGCATCCCATGCATTATTGATGTCATGACTACTTCAAGAGGGATCAAACCACATGTCATTCTCACCTAACATGTGATATCTAGAATGTATGCAACCATATTGATAATCATGATCTTGTAACAATATGATTATACTTGATACTTTCCCTAGCTTGACTTGAATTTGATAAGTCACCTTTTGTATTTGCATACCTAAGTAGGAAACTACCCTATAATGAGTATGAAGAGTATGTGGAGCTCAAGGGAGTCTTGGAGTAGCTTTACTTGTGTTTTCTCTTAGTATTTTCTCATTAGAATGATAGGATCCCAGTAAATAGAATCCCCCTCAATGAGAGATGAATGAATTGCTTATATATGTGTTCTATATCTACAAAACTTGAATAAGGCCAACTAGAAGTGTACCAAAGGAATTTAAATTGAGGAAAGTATCGTTTGACGAATAGGGACCAAAGAAGCTAGGTAGGCCCAAAACAAATGAGTGTTATGACCCTTCATATCCACTATGGTCCTAGATGCATGTGCGGGTGATCTGAAAGTTGGAATTGTGATATGCGAGGGTATAACGTAATTTTATGGATTAACATGATTATTATGCCAATATGTAGGTTGTATGTGGAAGAAAGAATGAGTGAGATATAATTATGGATATCATAGTTGGTCAAGTTGATAAAGTGTGGGCTAATGCAAATTCATTGTATAATTTGTGTTGTTACAAGTCATGAATTACCAAAATGAGTGTCTACACTCTTAATATAAAGTTTTAATTTTGACTCTATTATGTTTGATTTTGGATAATATGGTGTTGTAATTGTCAATTTTATATGGATTGTAGAGCTGATTCTGTACAATGATGATGTTTATTTAGATTTTCTCATTGATTAATTAAATTGTTAGATGAATATGTTTTTATGTCGTTTATTTCTAATTGATTCATTGATTACGAGATGAATATATTTGATTGATGAATGAATGAATGCAAGATTTTAATAATGTCTATGTTTGACAATATTTCCAAATCCTGTTATAAGTTAATGCAAGGATATAAGAAATCAAGAAACTCGAGAACTATGGGAGGGTTTAAGGCTACCTCCTGATGTGGATGAATATGGTGGTGATGAAGGTACGGGTGTAAAATATCCTCCTCCCGGTGAGCTTGATAACCTTCACAATACAGAGAAACTAAAACATGAAAATGATTCATAAATAATATGGTGGGTTTCCTAACAAGGTAAATCCCGAGAAGTGATAACTTCCTAGGATGGATGTCAACCCACTATGATAAAACGATATATAAATGATGAGTGAGAGATATGATACAAATAACAAAGTAAGATAGATATCAAAGATGTTAACGATGCCAAGATAGGGATATGATAAGGAATTTTTTTGATAAATCAAACCAAACTTAAGTCACATTCGATGATGACGAAAGGTGATGGGTATGGTTAATGACCACCATTGCAGATTTGCTCAAAGAAGATGTAGAAAATAGAACTAGGATCTACTTTGGGATGCAAGATTTTGTGTCGGGATGGTAGAGAGATATGATCGATGGGAGGAACAAAGATTTGATGAAGGATATTGGTCGGGTCGACGACAAATCAACCGGGTCGAGGGTGACCAGGAAAAGACTTAATATTTTGGCAAGATAGATGGATTGGGAAGGGACTTTGATGTAGGATCGAGATGGCCTATACAATACTGAATATTCAAGACAACTTATAGACCTATACGAATAAAATGACGAATCCAAAAGGGGATTCCAAATAAATCTCAACTCTTAAAGCCTTCAAAAATTCCATAGATAGCATGTAAAAGACTCTAAAAACTCCAAGTAGATGATAGTGGCTCTGAGAGAAGGAAAGAACACAAAAATATTGCAAGATAGCTTGAAATCTAGAAATTATTAAGTCATTTGAGAGGAGGGGTGGAGGTGCATAAATAGAGTCGAAGGTGACCCGCTTGGGTCATCGAAGACTAGAGAAGACTGCAAACTTATCGAGTGGAGGTGAGGTTTGACTTCAAAAAATGGCATTAAAAGGATAAAAATAGAGGTGGTAGACTATTTTAGGCTTACATGGCTACATGGACAAGAATAAAGAGGAGTAAAGGGTAATGAATAAGGGTAGTGGGAATCTTAGGGATATTAAGTGGGGGATTAAATGAGTGATGGGAATCTTAAGGGTCACGAATGAGGATATTTATGGGTAGAATCCTAGGATAGCTTAATGGATTAATTGAATATAATAAAGGGTGTGCAAATAACAATAATATTAGGATGGGAATTAGGGATAAATAATGGGGTGATTTAGATAATGGATAGGTTAAGGGATACTTAGATGGGATTAAGGATGGAAAAGGAATTTAAATAGGAGGGGAAATATGAATGTGTAAAATGACATTAAAAAGGAGAAAACATGTGATAGGGGACAATGGTACCAAAAATTGGTATCTACATTTTCCCCTTTTTGTCAAGTGGTTTGTGTTAAGCAATTTTTGAGACAAAAATAGAAGTGATGAAGAATGATGATGGTTGAGGTGCTCCCCTCAAACTAGGGATCAATGACATGAAGGGGAATTGATTATGAGTTTGAAAGAGAATGGATAGAGAAAGGATGGAAATAATATAACGAATGAGAAAAGAGGTAGGAAGGTGTCCCAAGTGAAGGGGATGACCATTGATAGGATAAAAAAGTAAAACAAAAATATGGTAATGACCTTGGAAACACATTGGTAAGAACATAACATGGCTCGATGGAGGAAGCGTCAATGGTCTACAAACCCTATGAGTCGTCAAGGGTTACTGCGAGATGGAGGGAGTCTAATGTGAATCCAATTGGATACATTTGCAAGTCGTGAGACAAATGGGTCAATGGTAGACATCAAGAGTATGCACAACTAAATGTAATAATTGTCAAAATAATGTTTTGACAGATGAAAAAGCAATAAAGTAGGGAAAAGAGAACGCTTGCTATCCTTAAATCATGAGGAAGAAAAAATATGTCCTAATGAGACACGGATAAAAGATGGCTACAACGGTGGGATTTAGGCTTAGATATGGTGCTCCAAGAGGGACATAAATATTGCCATAGATTGGGTTGTTAGATGTGATGAAGGATGCATGAGGAGATATATAGATAAGCTAAGAGATAGACAAAAGGTGTGTTACAAACAACACACAAGTCAAAAGTGGGAGAAAAGATAATTTAGATGAAGAAATCATATAAAATAATATGAGGAATGAAAAGTAGGGTTGGAGTCGATGATGACTAGATGAGTCGATAATGACTTGGCTTGGGTCAAAACCACTAGGTTGAGTCGATGAAACCCAGGTTGATGTACTTATATAAGCAACGAAGTTGGCCTACTAAGCTCATTTACACTTTGTGAGTTTGGAGATTGAGAGATATGAGAGAGAGAGATGGAAGCTAGTAATTGAGTGAGGAATCTCCAGAGAGGACTTAAAGAGTAGTAAGAATCCAAACCCTAGCTTACATTTAAATTATAGCTTTTTTTTTTTCAATTTTTTCTAGAAAATTGATAGGCGCCAAGGTTCTAGTCAACATCGATCATCCAATTGCTGTCGATCGAAGGATAGTCGACATCGACCGTAATGAGGGTTGAGGTCGAATAGTTAGGAATATATTAATTTGATATTTTTGATGTAAACACAAGTTTTTAATGATGATATTTTGATGGGTGTTTGTTCAATTGGTTTCATAGGCCAAACACACTTTGTACACGAGTGATAGAGTCCTTGAATTATTTCATAGGATTATAGGGGATGTTGTGGATGCAGAGTGGGAACATTTGAAGGCAGCGAGATTGGGAAGATTATGCCACTATCAGAGGGTATCGAGAGATATAGGGATTATGATAGCCTTTATTGATAGATGGGATCCGAGGAAAAGAAAATTCTATCTTAGGATAGGTGTGATGATAATTACACCGGAGGACATGTATCACATCTTGAGACTACTAATACAGGGGTACCAATAATTTGAGTTACTATTAAGGGAGGATGGGGGAACTAACGCGATTGTTTAGAGAAGATGTTGCACAAATTTCCTTTGTTTGGGGCCTTTATTGAGGCTCAATATCAGCTGGAAACGTTGGGGAGTAGGTTGATATGTTTGATTATGACGGATATTCAATGTTATGATTTTTAATACTCTGGTGGATCCTGATTCCCATGGTCACTAGCAAGGGTGTTGGAAGATATAGTGGAGCATTAGAAAGTGTTTGCATTTGGTGCAACATTGTTGGCTCAGATTTATTATGAGTTATGGATGTATACATTTGGAAGGATGAAAAACATGGATTTGGGGTTTCTACTTTGCATTCTGGGCCTATGAGCATATAGTTGTAGTGAGGTCATCGAGGAATCATTGGGTGGAAGGGAATCATATAGAGCTACCTATGGATTCTTAAGATGATGAGCTGATTAAGCTCATGGATCTTGAGAGAATAGTGGGAGGAGTGGTATAAGGAGGTGCTAGGGAATTTATATGTAGATGATGTGACATAGAGGCTCTATATAGGCTTCCCTGCATGCCAAGGAAAAATATACAACTAGATGGTATGAGGAGGCAGTTAGGTGGGTGTAGAGGAAAAGGCTTGAGATGATTGAGGTGGTGTAGTTTACATGGGTCATGAGACATTTTGGGTGATACGAGGTGGCTGGCTAAAGCACCCATCGGATATAAGCGAGATGAGACATAGAGGGACTTGGCAGTCCTGTGATGGCCGACCCACAAGCCAAGCCAAGGGGGAGCCATAGGATGAAGATGATGACATGGGGGTTGGAGAGGGGTATGTAGAGTAGTGGATGTAGTAGTAGGAAGCTAAGGCTCTTTGAGAGATTAGGTAGGTAGGAGAGTAAGTGGCGGTGCTTACGAAGGAGATGAATTTGTACCGGAGGGTGGGAGGTTGGAGATGGAGGTTTGGTTGAGATATCTCAACTATAGGTAGAGTTAGATGTAATATTTGAGGAGAGGAATACCGTAAGACAAGAGCTTGTGGGGATGCACCAAGAGAGAGACATAGTTGTGATATATTGGGATAGATATCACCAGAAAGAGAAGCCTACAAGGACAAGTATAGATATGTTGGGTTTATAGTTGAGGTGATAGGGAGTGAGGCACAAGAGGCTTCACAGGGAGCCATTTAGATGGATCTTCCTAGTACTATGTCATTGGAGTAGAAATAGTTTTTAGATGAGGGTATGCACTACTACGAGCACATTGTTATAGCCAGACTACCTAATGTGTCATGCTATGTGACATATCTTACAAGAGAGAGGATACTTTGGGGAGGTTGGTACAATAGATGGCATCGGGAAGCGCAATGAGTGTGGTCTAGCCAAGATGGGATTTCGGTCTAGATGATGGGTAGGGGGGAGGATGGGCCCATGCTCTAAGTGGACAAGATTCGATCTTACAAAGATCGATTTGTAGTTCACCACTTAGTGGGTGAATGTTGTATATAGATATGATTTTGATGTATATATTTTTAAGATAGAGCCCAATAAAGGCCTATCATAGATGTATAGACACATTTGATGATGATGTGCATATATATGATTTTGATGTGATTAATATGTGTCGTATTTTGATAGATTAGATACATGTGATGACTTATGATAATGTGATGTTTTGATTAGATTTTAATGTGAAATGATTAGATGTTGATATGGATATGTGATGTGATGTATGGATTAATTGATTTGATGTGATGATATGATAGATGTTGATATTAGATGACACGATAGATGTGAGATCATATGACTTGGATTAGAATATATGTGATGGATTTAGATGGGAAATGTATATGTTAGATGAATTATGTGATGGATTAGATATGGGGATGATGTAGATATTGATGATGTGGAGTTAGGCATGATGATGGTTTATGAATTTGGATAGCTAGGAATATATGATGGATTTAGATTAGATGATGTGATAGATGTAGATCGGATGTGATTGGAATTAGATTAGATGTGATATGATGGATTGGATATAGATGTAAAAGTTAGGATAATGTAATTGAAAAGGGTGAAACCTTGATAGGGTGAATAACCATGAAAAAGTACACTTCATCATAGGGAGGAGTGTACATGGAAAATATTATTTGTAAACTAGATTAGAGGTAAAGTATGAGAGGGAACAACACAAATTAATGCACTTGCGACCAACGATAAGCAAGTGCTAACACATAACTAACAATAGTTAGTAACATTTAAGATCATGAGGAAAGATGGAAAGTTTTCTTATAGACCCAATGTAGACACAACAAAGGGGTTAAGATGGAGCTTGTATGGGGAAAAATAGGTTCTCCTTAGGTGGTAATCCTAGGTCTATGCCCCAAATCTAAGCAATATAGTGAAAAATAATCAATGCAGGAAGTTTTTATACATGGGAAAGCTGATCAATGTGGGAAGATTTATGTGGATGATTGATTTTGATAGTTTTTATTCTTCTTTTGAGATTTTAGAAGGTTGATCAATACGAGAAGCCTTCGTTACCATGATATAATAAAGTAGATATCCTTCGAGCAAGTGGTCTTTCATTAGAATCTTTTCTTTCAATTTTTCTTTTTGAATTAGATTGTAGAATAAAATATGCATGATATCTATCCTTCGAGGGACCATTCTATAATTTTTACATTACTAGATTTTTATGAACAACTGTCATTCGAGGGAGTTGTCTATTTTTGGATGAGAGATATTTTGATATGAGCATCCTAAATTTTGAATTTTTAGGATAGAGTGAGGATAACAAAGTAGACCACTTTAGGAGGGGAAGATAATATGTATAAGTGACACCCATGAACCCTTATCATGTAGGTAGATAAGAGGGTGATGGATGTAATGATTGTGAGTTCCCAATAAAAAGGAGGAACTTGTCCATAAGGAATATGCTATGAGTAGAGCCGTGGTACCCATATTTAAGGTAATATATAGGATAGTGAAAAAATACCATGTGATTCCAAATCATTATGATGAAATACGGGAATGGAAAATGATGGATGTGAGATCTTAGGATGTGACTAAGATCACGTTGGTAGGTATGTTAACTTTAGAAAGGACACAAGTGCAATGTGTTGAGAGGTTTTGTATCTAGTTTACCATCAAGAGAGGATAAATAATAGGCCCGACCCATACTTATGCATGATAATATATGGTCCAATCTAGTTAGGAGAAAAATTTCCACTTTGGCTCCTTTCCATAGTAGTGAAATTTTTATTTTCTTTTAAGATAAGGTCACCGATGTTAAATTCATGTTATTTTAGATGCTTTTTATAAACACGTTTAATGTTTTCTTAGTAGACATGATGGTGTTGAAGAGTGGTTAAGTGACACTCATCTATAAAATCAAGCTAGCCTAGACATTCTTGACAATAGTCCTTGTCAAAGATGAAGTCGTGAAGGGAAATGCATAAATATGGGATTTGAACTTCAAGGGGAAGAATGGAGTCAAAGCCATAGATGAGGGAGAAAGGAGTAGTTCTCGTATAGATGCGAATTCTTTTTCTGATAGGCCCAAATTGAAAAGGGGATGTGAAGATTCTGATTATGTCTTGATATATCAATATTTTAACAAGGATGTTATGAATATTTATTCAAGAGGCTTGACTTGGTTGTTAGCTTGAGGGTAAAAAGCACATGATAAGCTAATCTTAATGTTGAAAGAGTTACAAAGCTTATTAAGATATTTATGAGGGACAAGAAGAAGCGAAATATGATTCGATGATAGACGAACTCAACAATTTTATTAGCTTTGTTAGATGTGAGTGGAATTTATTCCACCCATTTGGTGAAGTATTCAAGATGAGTGATGATGGAATGGTGACATCGGAAGAATTTTGATTGATGAGGCCAATAAGATTGAGCCCTCACCGTGATAAAATCCAAAGATCATGGTCTATTGTAAGGCCTAGCTAGGAAGATAGATGAGATTGAAATTTTGCTGGCATTTAATGCACTTTTTAACATAGTCACAATAGTCTTGATTGAGAGTGAGCTAGTAATAGCCTAGGAAAAGAATGCACTTGGAGACAACCAAACCACTAAAGTGTCAAACACAAATACTATCATGGAATTATTTGATGGCACACGTGGAGATTCGTGGGATTTAATGCATCATAGTAAAATTCCATCAAACCCATGTTTGTAGAGGATGCTGCCAAGGATAACATAGTGGTTAACACATTGAAGGAATGACCTCCTACCATTTTTGGATAGGTCGGAGGAATTTTGGATACATATAGATGGTCAAAGATCTAGGATTACCATATATCTAGTTGATTAGCATTGATAATATTGACACTGGGAAGCTCGCTAGTATGAGATGGTCGATCAAGATGATGGACAACAATGGGGTGTTTAAATTCTTCAGTTTCCCATGGGATGAGAGATGTGAGGGATTCCATAGTTTCTAGAAAATTATTAGATGAATGAGGAAAAATTGGATGCTATATTTATCAAAGGATTCAAGAAGAAAGGCAACAATGTCCTTGTACATCCGAAGGACTTCCTTGTTAAATTGATAGGCTCCTTGAATTGATTAATGATGAGATGAGAATCACCATAGATGTCGAGGATTTGGACACCGAGCATGATAGTAGTTTGGAGACCTAAGATTAGGGATTCATACTCAACCATGTTGTTAGTACACTACAAGTCAATATTATAAGTGATGGGGATGGGAGTATCCCAAGGAGGAATGATGATGACACCAACACGTCCCCCTTGTCGACACTTGTATCCATAAAATAAAAATGTTATTTTGAGGGGAGATAATTCAAGATTGATGGTATAAATGAACTTGTCGAGGAATTTATCATAGGGAAGATGAATGTGAGGAAGAGGGGCTTCAGGAAATTGATTGGAGATGTCTTGGCCCTTGATGGATTTCTGAGAGATGAAATCTAGGTAAAAATTAGTTATGAGCATGATCCATCGAGTGAAGGGATCATTATGATAAGGTTTGAAATGCATGGTTTTAAGAATATTGAAGATAGTAATGAAAAAGGTTTTGTGATTGAGAAGATAATGGTGAATATTGGAAGTGGTAAAGAAAAGAGCATAACACAACTTTTTAACTTCATTGTAGCAAGTTTTGTAATCAAGGAGAATGTAGATAATGTAATAGACAACTTGCTCCCTACCTTGTTGGTTGCGGCATGCCAACATGACACCTAGAGCATGATCGGAGGTACATATGTATAGCTATAAGGGATCACCCTCATGAGGAGGCATGAGCACAAGTGGTGATAAAATATACTACTTGAGACATTTGAAGGCATTCTGGAAATTTTTATCCTAACTAAACCGGGTTTCTTTGTGAAGGAGATGATGAAAAGGTTGGCAAAAACTAGAAATTTGTGAGATGAAATGAAGGAAAACCAAAGTCGGCCTTGAAGACTATGAATTTTATAGAGATTAGAAGGAGGGCTATTAAGGATGGATTTTATTTTTGTGGGGTCAAATTTAATTACCCTAATAGAAATGATGAAGCTAAGGAGTTTAGTGGTTAAAACCCCAAAAACACACTTAGGAGGATTGAGATGAAGGAAGAATTGGATGATTCATGTGAAGAGGATTTCACGGATAGAAATATGGTCTTGTCGATGCTTGGACTTACTCAAGAGGTCATCATCGTAGTCCTCTATAATTTTATGGATGAGATCATGGAAGATATAGGTCATAGCACATTGATAGGTGGTCCCTACATTTTTCAAATTGAAGGGCATGACACGATAGTAGAAATTTCCCCAAGGGGTGATGAAATATTTCTTATGTTAGTCTTCTGGTGCAATGAGAATCTGATTATAACCAGACAAACCATCCATAAGAGAGAGAATTTCATGTCCGGTTGTTAAGTCGACTAACTAATTGATGTTGGGAAAGGGAAATTCATCCTTAGGGAAAGTGAGATTTAAATCTCAAAAGTTGGTACAGATGCAAAGCTTTCCGGAGGATTTAGCAATAGGTACAATGTTGAAATCCCAATGTACATAGTCAATGGGTTAGATGAAGTTGGCTAAATGAAGGCATTATAAATCCTCTTTGAAAAGGAGGAAATGTGTATGCATGTGGTGTAGCTTTTGATTAACCAATCGTGTCGGGGATGGTGACGATGTTATGGAAAATTATTTTAGGATCAATACCACTGCATGTTGGCATACAACCATGTGAAGGTCTGGATAATCTTGGAAAGAAATGTGGTGAAGGCTTCTAACTCTTACGAATAAAGATATTGGCCAACTTTGAGGATGCGGGGTTCTTGCGAAGTCTCTATATTGATGTCAATGGTGGATTTTTTGAGAAGGGTGGATGTGTCAGGAGGTAAGGCCTTATGAATATGGGAGTCCTCTACTCCCATGTAAGAAAGAATGGAGTCGTAATCATTGCATTGGAGAATGTCTATGGTAGGGAATCCACATCTACCATGTCAGGGAATATGAGAGGAAGGGACCTAGTTTCATTCCCAGTTTGGTAAGTGACTGGTCCTAAGGTGATGGTGAAGATTTAAAAAAATTTAGAAGAAAGGGACATGATGTCATCCATGTCCATGGAATTTTTGGATGGAGGAGTGGATGATGAGTCGATGTGCGTGGGACATGTAGAAGAAGGTTGTGTAAGGGATTTGGTGGGTTGTTCTTTAAAACCCAACCAGAAATTTTCATGAGGCTTGTGGGATTGGTTAACGAAAAGATCATACATACCTTGTTCATAATATCCAAGACTAAATCCCTTCCATGCATAGTGGTGGAGGTAGGTGTTGGTGAAGGATTTTTTATAGAGGAATTCAAATCCATTAGTATATGATTTTGTGTGGGGTTGATTGTTAACATGGGAGGAAGGGCGATTGATGCCACTCTAGATGAGATTGGTTTTAAAATGGGGTAGGCCAAAGGAAATGATATACATGATGTTTGATTGATACATAGGTGCTTTATTTCATCTACCAAGATGATTAGGTGAGGAAGAGAATGAGAGTGAAGAATGGATACTCCCAAGAGATAGATGATGCATCACATTATCATGATATTTTTCATTAGGTAGCTTGCATGTAGGCACAAAATATCCGGTAGATGATTTTTAGGAGGGTTCTTACTTTGGGATGAGGACATCATTTGGCTGATATGTCGTATGACATGCCTTGAATTGAGAAAGGTTAGCAAGGAGTGTATGGATTATCCCTTCATGTTCGTATTTGAAACAATGATGGAGAGTGGATGGGACGTAACATATGGCATGAATCCATGGGTGTCTAAGAATAAAGATATATTTAAACTCCACCTCAACGATGTAGAATACTTTGTTGGTATCCAAATTTGTTCTCCCTTTCAAGCCGAGCATCATCGAGAGATTTAACATAGAGCTTAGAGATAGATTGATCATTTTGTATGTATTTTGTAGCCGGGGATGAGATCTAACTAGCCCTTTGTCACTCAAATTTGTGGAGAGATGGATAACACCTTTAAGAGGATTTGACCTATCCTCACTACTTTAGGTTGTGCCTTTCGACCAGGGTGAGAGGACCCGTAGTGTAACCTCTATTTGATGAAGGAGATGGAGATATCCTTCTTTTGCATAAATTTTATGAAGAAAACCTTGGGAAAATACAGTCAATACTCCATAATTTAACTCTTAAGAGTTGTCACTTCTAAAATATGGACATACTTGTTATCCAAAATTCACCCCTAAAGGTAATTTTGATAACATGCATCAATTGTTCAATCCAGAGCAAGTAGATTGATTCAAGGCAAAAATCATGTTTTTGGGGCCCCCTCGGCTTTTCTCTAACTCTCCCATCCAAGAAGAAATCCCAACGAGTTAGAAAAAATGAAAAAATGCAGAAAATAAGGTTGCAGGACTGTTTTAAAGCATTTCGGGTCGTGTTGAGGTTTGTCGTACCAAGCTTGGGGCCGAAAAAGCAAGAAAATCAGCTAAGTCAAACATTTTTGTCCTAGGTGGTCTGCAAGACAGTTGGGACATCGGGACGAGTGGGACGCGAAAAGGTGAAATGGCCGAAAGCAAGGAAAAAATGTTAAATATTTTGTTTCATTTGGTCCGAGACAGTTGGGACAAAAGTATGTGTGGACATGAATCAACCGGTTAACCGAAAGACAGTCCATTTCGGGTGGTTCGGAGAGATTTGTCCCAGGGCGGTCCTGGGCGATTGGGACAAAGGTATGCGAAGGACATAAAAAGGTGAAAAAGCCGCAAACAGGAACAAGGAAGCTAGAATTGGCCAAAGTAGGAGATTTTCATCTAGGATAACTGGGACAAAGGTACGCGAGGGACGTGTGGGACGTGAAAAGGCTGCAAAAGGGAAGGACTTAGAAATTTTTTAAAGTTTCGGTCAAAGTTTTCAAGGTAAAATTTTTGGCCCGCTGCCCCACCATCAAATCAAATCTTGACACGTGTCATCCAAGTGGGAGAGCATGGGGGGGAAATGGGAAATTTTCCCAAAGTGAAAAATGCCAAACTTTCGTAGGGAAAAGTGTGCCCTTTAGGCCCGAGCCAATAAAATAGTGCCACATGTCCAAGTGGCAAAAAATTTAAAGGAAGGGCCCGAAAGAAATTTTCAAAGGATGATCCCATGGATGAATCAGATCTTGACATGTGTCATCCAAGTGGCGGAGGACGGAAAAAATTCAAAAAAATTTCAAAACGCAAAAAAAGAGGTAAAATTTCAAATTTTTGCCTCGCCGATCCAATTTTGGCTGTTTTTGCCCTAAAACTTCAAATCGCCCTAAATTTCGATCCAGAGCTCGATTTTCACGTTATTTATATCAATGGAAAGATGGAAAAATTCTCTACATGATTCCAGGGTCAGTTTTGTATTTTGGTTCAGTTTGGAGAGAGAAAATCAAGAAACATCTCTGGCACATGGTAATGGCCAGAAATGACGTTTCAACAACTAGTTTTAATGCAACATGGGTCGCATTCTTCTTCAGCATGGAAAAAAATGTCAGGGCATGGGTTTGTAAGGATGCCCATGCTATTTTAATGCATCTTCATTCAATGAGGAATGGCTCCCACATTTTTACACGTTTTCTCTCTCCTGGGCTCGACCCATGCATTGTAAAAGCCAGATTTGGCTCATTTTTCAAAGGGTGGTTCATCTTTTCTACTCTGCTCTCCTTTCTTTTCTTCCCCAGGGTTGAAAATGGAGTTTGAACCTCCTCCCCTACTCTGTAATGGAATTTTTCCTTTTACCATTAAAATGATGTTCTGTGCAAACTTCTGGAGCAACAAAAACGTGTTTTGTGATGCATCTGTCCATCCTTGCTCGTTTTTTGCTTGTTTTCTTCTTGCCTCTCTTCATTACAGGTATTTGTGCACATTTAAATGTTCATTGCAAGGTTGGAGCTATGTTCATAGTAGTTTTGATAGATGTTCAGCATTTTCCTTCTCTGGTGTATCACCGTTTTAGTGTAGGCTTTTGTTCTTTCTCTCTCTCTCTCTCTCTCTCCCTATCTCCTTGGAGGTTAGATTAGGATTAGATTAGCTTGCCTGCACTGGAACAACTTGTGGTAGGTAGTTTAGGAAGAGGAACCAGCCTTCTCTAGAGATTCCTTTCTCATTTTTGCAAGTCCCACACTTGGAGAAAGGATTCAATGTTGTGCAATCACACTGGATGCTAGTATGATCAACCTAGAAATTTGATCAACATCCAGGGGGTGCTGCTGATTTGCACTAACAGTTTTGGCACGCCCGGTGGGACTTAGAGGTCTTCCACTTCATCTTTTGTAGGTTGGTGTGTTCTGTGAAGATTTCATCCTTTAGAGGCATTGCAAACACATCATGACTCCATCCGATCAAAGAACCCATTTCTGAAGTTGCAGAGACCTATTTTTCATCCATTCCCATCCATCCTTCTTTCCATCCCTTTCATTCTTTTCCATTCCATGAAGTTGTGAAATTATGACTTCATTTCCATCATGGAACTCACATTTACAACAACAACAATGTTTCCCACCTCCAACATGTTTTTTAAATCCTCCAAATTAGCATTTTGAACAAATTCAAATCAGCATACATACCCATATGAGCAGCAATGCCAAAATTAGTTTGGCTATGGAGCTTTCCAAGAGCAAGAGTATGCATATAATGAAGACCATCAGATGCAAGATGCTGGTCTGTTGGAGAAAATCCAAAAGATGGAGGTAAACATGGTGCAGTCCAACACTCAAGCACAAATGAAAGCATTTGGAATCGGTTGTGGAACACCTTATCTATGGGTGGGACCTTTTCCAAGGCATTACAGCCCTCAAGAGAAGCTTGACTTCATGATTGCAACACTTCCATTGCTTGCAAAGTGGATTGAAGGAATAGAGGTGTATGAGAGGAGTATTCAGCAACCTTGTCAATGGGTAAGCACGCCATCTCATGCCTTTCTTTTTCCTCTTTCCCAATCTATTTTATCTCAGCAGTGTCAAGTTTTAAACTCTCCATCTGTTGTCCCAAGTGTTGAATCCATTTCTCCATTCCCTATTCTTCCACCACACCTCAATTCTTCTTTCCCCTTTCCTTCCAAACAGTCATCCCCTCCACAAAAGCTAACAAAAATACCCTCTCCTCCAAAGAAACAAGAGTTTCTACCTCCTCCACCACCACGAAAATTGCCAAGCCATTTGAGTTACAATCCACTTATCCTCTTGTATTGCCAAATCCATGTTGGGAGGATAAAAATCAGAATGCCAGTCAAGGATAACAACAACAAAAGAAAATCCAAACAAAGATGAAGAAATTCAAAGTCTGAAGAGTTGGGCTCTTAAATTTGGGATGACAAAGATCCCCTTGATGGTTAAGCCTTCAGAAGAGGTTGGAGTTGGAGAACAAGTGGTGGTTAAGACTGATTTTGTTGCAACAGAAGAAGAGCAAAAAGAAGAAGTAGATCAACAATCAGTTTGCTCAGAAAGTAGTGTCCATGTTGGCACTCTATTTGAAGAGAATGCTGATTCAATTCAAGTTGCACAATCAGCCATGGAGGAAGAAAGCTCTGAAGAAGATCTTGCAGTTCCAACTTGTCCTCTAGAGCAGCAGATCGAAGAGTTTGACTTAACAAACTTCGTGCTAGAGGAAGAGTTCTATCAAGAGCAAGATTGTCTTCAAGTAGTAGAGGAGGAAGAAGCTGCTCCAAATCCAAAAGAAGAGGAGCACATTCTAGTTGTGGAGGAGAAAAGTGCAGATCCAAAGGCTTTGAGCACAAAGTAGGTTATAGAAGAACCTTCAGTTCTTCTTTCTACTTCATCTCTCTCAAGTTCTAGTACTGAAGAAGAGTTTGATCTCTCAAACTCAATGTTGGAGGATGAAAGAAACCATGGTGATCAAGTTGCAGATCAAGAGAACACCATGGGAGAGGTTGAACATTTGCAGTAGGACAGCAATGAGGCAGTTTACCTGTCTGATTTGGAGGACTGTTTTGATGAAGAAGAACCGGTTGAGTTTCCACCATTCTCTCTTTCATCATCCACGTTCCAAACACAAGAGCCTGCTGTCATGGAGGAGAGCATTCATTTGCAGCAGCCTGCATCTTATAGCAGCTCTTTGGAACCAAGATTGGAATATTTTAATCTTTCATGTTCTTCATTGGAGGAAGAGAAAGGGCAAAAAGGTTCTACCATTGCTTCCACATCATCCATTCAAGAGGGTCTACAAGAGAACTCCATTCTTGGAGTTGAAAAATAAGGCAATGGGCATACTCAAAGGACCATACCTTGCCCAATAAGGTATTTGACTTCATTGGAGTCAAAGGAGAAGTCACAACCAGTCATGCTTGCTTCTAAGCATGAGGGTGAGCTACAAAGTACCAAGGATCAGCTGTCATACCTCTTCAATCCAAATGCAGAGCAACTAAAAGAGGTATTGGATTTTTTTTCAGTTGACACCTTGATGATTTGGGTGGAAGACCAGCTTCTTGTTGATTTTCCATTCATCCAATCAGCCATGTTCAATGCCAAATCAGTTGCATGGTTTCCCATTTTGAAGAAAGGAAGCTATTTCTCCCAACCATTCTTTGGGTTTGTTTAGCCCATTTTTTTGCTTCCAGTTAGAGTAGGATTGTTAGTTTTGCTTTGCGGTAAAAGAAAGTGCTTTGTGCACACTCTGCATGTTCCATTTGGAGCATGTATGATTTTTAGTTTTGTACATAGTTTTGGTGCTTCTGGTTTTACTCTTGCATCCCATTCATGGGATTCAAGTGGCTCGAGAGAAGTTTTCAAACTTCGATCAGGTTTGCAGCTACAACTCATGACTCCATGCACAATGGATGCTTCAGGCAACTGGTAACTTCATCCAACAGGCAAATGACCTGCTGAGTCACCAAAATTGTTATCCAAAATTCACCCCTAAAGGTAATTTTGATAACATGCATCAAATTGTTCAGTCCCGAGCAAGTAGATTGATTCAAGGCAAAAATCATGTTTTTTGGGGCCCCCTCAACTTCTCTCTAACTCTCCCATCTAAGAAGAAATCCCAATGAGTTAGAAAAAATGAAAAAAATGCAGAAAATAAGGTTGTAGGACTGTTTTAAAGCATTTTGGGTCGTACTGAGGTTCATCGTACCAAGCTTGGGGCCGAAAAAGTAAGAAAATCAGCTAAGTCAGACATTTTTGTCCCAAAGGTCCGCAGGGGCAGTTGGGACGCGTTGGGACGCATGGGATGCGAAAAGGTGAAACAACCAAAAGAAGGAAAAAATGTTAAGTCTTTTGTTTCACGTAGTCTAGGATAGTTGGGACAAAAGTACACGTGGGACGCGAATCGGCCGGTTCACCGAAAGATGCCCATTTTAGGCGGTTCGGAGAGATTTGTCCCGGGCGGTCCGGGATAGTTGCGACAAAGGTACGCGAGGGACGTGTGGGACACGAAAAGGAAAAAAAAGTCACAAACAGAACAAGGAAGCCCGAATCGGCCAAGCAGGAGATTTTCGTCTAGGACAGCCCGGAAAAAGGTACGCGAGGGATGTGTGGGACGTGAAAAGGCAAAAACACCGCAAAAGGAAGGACTTAGAAATTTTTTTAAGTTTGGTCAAAGTTTTCAAGGTAAAATTTTTGGCCTCTTTGCCCCACCATCGAATCAAATCTTGACACGTGTCATCCAAGTGGCGAGTGTGGGGGGGAAATGGAAAATTTTCCCAAAGTGAAAAATGCCAAACTTTCGAAGGGCAAAGTGTGCCCTTCAGGCCCAAGCCAATAAAATAGTGCCACGTGTCCAAGTGGCAAAAAATTTTAAGGGCCCGAAATAAATTTTCAAAGGATGAGCCCGTAGATGAATCAGAGCTTGACACGTGTCATCCAAGTGGCGGAGCATAGAAAAAATTCAATTTTTTTTCCAAAATGCAAAAAAGAGGTAAAATTTCAAATTTTTGCCCGCCGATCCGATTTTGGCCTATTTTTGCCCTACAACTTCAGATCGCCATAACTTTCGATCCAAAGCTCAGTTTTTCATGTTCTTTATATCAATGGAAAGTTGGAAAAATTATCTACATGATTCTAGGGTTAGTTTTGCATTTTGGTTCAGTTTGGAGAGAGAAAATCAAGAAACATCTTTGGCACATGGTAATGGCCAGAAATGACGTTTCAACAACTAGTTTTAATGCAACATGGGTTGCATTCTTCGTCAACATGGCCAAAAATGTCAAGGCATGGGTCTGTAAGGATGTCCATGCTATTTTAATGCATCTTCATTCAATGAGGAATGGCTCCCATGTTTTTACATGTTTTCTCTCTCCTGGGCTCGACCCATGCATTGTAAAAGCCAAATTTGGCTCATTTTTCAAAGTGTGGTTCATCTTTTCTGCTCTGCTCTCCTTTCTTTTCTTCCCCAAGGTTGAAAATGGAGTTTGAACCTCCTCCCCTGCTCTGTAATGGCATTTTTTGCCTTTTACCATTAAAATGATGTTCTATGCAAACTTCTGGAGCAACAAAAAACGTGTTTTGTGATGCATTTGTCCATCCTTGCTCGTTTTTGCTTGTTTTCTTCTTGCCTCTCTTCATTGCATGTATTTGTGCACATTTAAATGTTTATTGCAAGGTTGGAGTTGTGTTCATGGCAGTTTTGATAGATGTTCAACATTTTCCTTCTCTGGTGTATCACCATTTTAGTGTAGGCTTTTGTTCTTTTCTCTCTCTCTCTCTCTCTCTCTCTCCTCCTTGTCTCCTTGGAGGTTAGATTAGGATTAGATTAGCTTACCTGCACTGGAACAACTTGTGGCAGGTAGTTTAGGAAGAGGAACCAGCCTTCTCTGGAGATTCCTTTCTCATTTTTGCAAGTCCCACACTTGGAGAAAGGATTCAATGTTGTGCAATCACACTGGATGCTAGTATGATCAACCTAGAAATCTGATCAACATCCAGGGGGTGCTGCTGATTTGCACTAACAATTATTTCAAAACAAGGCTAAGGTTACTCAAGACATTATGAGATCCCGATTGTTTTGCATATTTTAGTAAATAGATTTTGTTCCTTTGTTTATATACGGGGAAAATAGGGGTAGTTCGGGATGGATTCATGGTTTTGAATAATTTTGGTGGGAGATTAAGAAGGATAAATTTGATTATACTAGATCTCCGAGAAACTTTACAACAATGGATAACTCAACAACAAAAAAATTTAAAATAGTTAAGACGTTCCTTCAACCAAGGTGTGCTTTAATGGAGGCTCGAGATCAGCACGTTTTCACACAATATTTGAGAATCTAGCAAGAAAGGTTGAGTTAAAAGACTCATAAAACACCAAAATATGTGATCAATCATGCCTAAGGTACAACCAAAGACTTATAGATAATATTTATCAAATAATGATAGTGGAACGATTTTAAATTTGTTCATATCATCACATGATGAAGGATCTTCTTGAAATGAAATTGAAAATGCCATTAAACTATCACACGGATGAGATCTTGTGTGATCTCACAAAGATTTCAATGTAAGATTGTAATAGGAAAAAGAAAAACTACTTACAGACATTCTGAAACAAAGCATACACTAATTTCTCCAAGAATGACACAAATTAGTTTCAAAATTGATTAAATTAATTAGTAGGGGAAAGATTCTAGAGAAATATTAGTGCTTGTAAATGGCTATACATATGTAACCAACTTGACAAGATAGAAAATCTACCACAAAGGAAATTATCCATGTATCTTAGATGGGTTTCTCAGAATATGGTTTTTCTCAAATTTTTCTTATGAAATTTAATCCCCGACCCTTTGTGAGATTATTCTCATTGCATTTATACATTTTACTCACTCAATTTCCCCCCCAAAAGAGAAGAATATTTGAGGTACCTTTGCTTGTTACCAATTTGTCTTGAAAGTGACGTTTAACAAATTTTCATCCGAAAGCTGCCAGGTGGACCAATTGTGAACTGATCACATTTCTTAGGCCCTTGACTAATGACTAGGATGCCATGCCACAAATTTTTAGCAATCCTTCTAATCATTCTGATTCTGTCATGTGAGAAATCCCCTTTTTAATCATTTTCTGGAGGCTTTGCACAACTAGATATGATAGGTAATCCTTTTCACTCTTGAGGCAACACCTTTTTCATCTTTTGCGCCTGTAACTTTCATCATTTCATCCTTTTCCCTTTTTTTTCCTCTACAACTGTCCTGCATCCATCTTCTCTAGTAATTCTTGTTTTTGCAAGTGCCCGAGCAATTCCAACTTCAAAATATTGATCTTAACAATCCTTGGACTCACAAATTAAGTTCTGAATCCATTCAATGGCACTTTATAGACAGAGATGACAAGGAATTTCATCAAAAATGATGAAAAAGTGTGTATTCGCATCTCTAAGAGTCTTGGAGCAAAAATGGTAGAAAAATAAATGCAATAGATAGTAACCATTGATTCTGCCCCTTTTCTACTTTATTATATAACCATCCATGTGTTTCCTTGCACAAATACAAAGGAGAAGTATAGGGGAAAGCTTCCAAACAAGCATAGGCCTTCCACGTGCCCTAAGCCCAAGAAAAATGCCTTTTGGTGTTTGAAAAAGTCTCAATAAAAAGGAGCCAGTGGAAGCCTCCACATGTTGCCTTGGTACACCTTTTATATGGTCCTTAAAAGTAGAGACCCTGAACAAGTGCGGGCTCACCATGTGTCTCAGTCCGGTAGAGTTGTTAAAAAAATTGAAGAATCAACAAAAGACACCATGTGTCTAGGGTGTGAGACAATTTTCCTTGGCCGTTGAAAAGTCCAAGAAAAGGTAGAGTGAGTGGAAGCCTCCAAGTGTCGTCATGGTTCTTCTTCAAAATAAAATTTAGGGGCTGGTCCCCAAACAAGCACGGTTCCTCCATGTGTCCTAGGCCTTAGAAGATTGCTTTGGAAAGTTTAAGTATAGATCAGAGCCACCGAAGCCTCCACATGTCTCCCTATCGCAATTGTTAAGGTGGGACCCTAAGGCTAATCCTCAAATGATCAATTTCCCCCATGTGTCCATGGTCCATCAAAATTGTACTAGCTGTATGAAAAAATCAGTTTAAGTTTGGGAAAGGCAACGAGAACCTCCATGTGTCTCCCGATGCAACTCCAAGGCCAAACCAAAAGGTGAATCTTCAGATAAGTTCCAACCTTCCACATGGAAAATTTTTGAGTTGAAGCAAGCCTTAGAGTTTTCAAAGTGCCCCGCCAAGCTACATCCAACTAGAAAGGGCCATGTTTCCATAGATGCTTTGAGATGTAAATTTGACCGGGAAAAATACACCCGTCAAACCGTAAAATGTAGGAAAATCACCATTTGCACCTAGAAATGAATCCTTCTTCAAGGAAAGAGAATTTGGAAATGATATAAGGCCCAAATATGATCCTCTGAGCCATATCCAATCACATTTTCATAGATATTTGGGACAAAAATGATAGGGACAACAAAACATGACTGTGGAAAATGGAAGGAAAGGAAAAAACCAAGTTTATGCCCAAGTTATAGATTCTTTCTCATGGACAAAGGAACAAAAAAAAATTCTAGAATTTTAAGTGATCCTTGACCAAGGAAGGGACTGATCATGGCAACCAAATGGGGGACAAATTTTTATGCATCAATACGGGAGATAGAGAAGATGACAGAGCCCACAAACTGAAGAACTTTAAGGATAAATGGGGTGAGATCAATTTGAGCACCAACATCGGCTTCAATCGGGGATGGAACTCCCTACAAGTGTGACAAGAACAAATAGAACATAATAAGTGCTAAAAACAACCATTAGGAAATAGACTCAAAGAATAAGCTTATAGAGCGCATAATAATAACCAACTCCCCAAGGATGAACCAAGAAACTAGCAAAACCAGGTCACCAAGGACCAGAACGAACAAAAACACAAAAGTAGAATGAAAACAAATAACTATACACTATACAATGGAGTATACCTTGATTCTGAGAAATCAATCAAGGAAATGTTTCAAATGCATGCCATTAATAGGAAATTCAAGAAATTCCCCATCTAATTCTCTTAGGAAGAAGGTATTCCAATTCAAATATCAATTAAATAAGGGCCCATCCATAATGCATCAAATTTACCATGCTTTCCCTTATCTTCATGCCTGCTATCCCATAATAGCACAATATCCCTAATGCTGAAAGCTCTTAGAGTCACCTTCTTGTCAAATAACTTCAAATTTTCTCTGAACTTCACATGCCTATGATGGGATGCTCTTCTTTCTTCATCTAACTTAATAATCTGATTGATTCGAGCATCATAAGGACTAACTTCTTGATCTTCCATTTGTTGATCAAATGAAGGGCATTGATTCGAGCTCTAGTTCTATATACCACTCAAATGGGATTTTACCGGTAGCTCTTTGTGAATCAGATTCTATCAACCCAATTTGGCTCATGTGGTTGGATATTTTGTCACTCAAATGGGATTTTACATGGGATCAATCTTGTTGAACAAACTGAAATGAAGACAATTGTAAATGAAGGGGCAAAGAATCCAACTCAAATGGGATTTTACAAAGGCTCTTTTGAGGATTCTATCAGCCCAAACATCAAACTTCACTTGCTCACCCCACTTCTTTTTATTTGGCTCTGTTGGTTGGATATTTTGTCAAACCAAAATATGAGGTTCAACCACGCACATGGGATTGAATCCCTCCTCAAAGACAGTGAGGCTAATCTAAAACACATATATACAATATCACACTAATCTAACCATTGGGGTTGGGATGAAATCCCGAAATCCACATTCACACGATTCAAGGATATTGCTTTCGTACATGAAATAGGTTAGAAACTATTACAGTGAAAGAAGCACGGTAGAAAAGAAATGGGAGAAACGTATTTTCTTTCGAGTAAACACGAGCACGAAATAATCATACGAGTTTTAGATCACGAGATATAGTGTCCGAGATAATTAGAAACAACGAGATTCTATGCGAAGAATAGCTTTAAGATCATGAACATAAGAACAATATCTTAAATAAGATATATTTCACAACACAAAGTCTGAAAACAATATCAACTTCTATTCTTCAAAATGATTGAAAGAAAAACACAAAGTTTTCTCCTTTCCAATAGCCTCTTAATGCTTCAAAAATTCTCGACCCTTTAGAATGCACAAGCATCCCTTTTTATAACAAAAGAAGCTAGAGTTTAAACAGAAGATCTGAAAAGTAGCATGCTAACTAGAGTTTCACTTTGCATGATTCTCACGCAGGAGATCAAGTCAAAGTATGAATTAAAAATAATGACAAAAGGAAATAAAAGATATGACATTCTAAAAATAGAAATGACATGGGACGTTGGAGCTCAATCCGAGTCATCATCTTTTGATTCTTCTCCTTTCTCTTCCTCCAGCTGAGACTGTTTGTTCCGGAACTCCTGGAACTTCCGAATAATGCCTTGCATTTCATTTTCCTCAGGTGCAGTGGAATGATCATTCCACATTTCGCAGGTCTCATGGATATCACTGGCACAGCCGGGAAGTTTCTTCATCTTTTCTTGAGCTTTTTAAGGCCTCAGCGTATGTTCAATCCTTACAAAGTGACCAATGACTTCAAGGTCGAATCCATCTACGAGTTCATGCTTTGAATAGTCTCTTGAACTTGTTTGAAGAGATCATCTGGCGATAGGGCACTTGAGTTCCCAAGCTGACACCTTTGGACAAATCTTAAGCAATTCTTCTTCCGGATCACTTTTCCCATCGATCAATTTATCTCTTGATTCTCTCGACTTGCTGCGAGGCTTCGTTGAGGATTTTACTCGAACTTGATGGCCTTGATCAGGTTTGAAAGTGTTTATCGTATGTGGAAGAACGCCTTCTTCTACCAAGAGATGTCTTGGTATTTGCTTTAGCACTTGGAGAGCTTCACAAGTCAAATCAAGTTGTCCAAGTTCTTCAGTGAATTCCTCATCCATCTTCTCTCCTTCCTTCTGAATCTCTGCCAAGGACTGATGAACTTTCACCACGTCTTGAATTACTTCCTTCCCTCGTTGGAGCAACTTTTGGATCCACTCATCAACCACCCTTCCCTTTTTAGCGATCTTCTCAATCGTAGGCACCGATGAGAAATCGAATCCGGCAGAAGCAGAAGCAGATGGTATGGATTCCAGGGGTGTTGAGAGTTTAATCAAAACCTCTGTCAACTGCTCCACTTTTTCCTTAAACTCATCTCTGCTGACCTTTGTTTCTTTCAACTTTTGGCACAGCACGTCTATGGAAGCCCGTGCATCTTGTTGCGCTCTCCTTGTTTACTTTCCTAGAGCCACCTTGGTGATCGATAATCAATGGTTGTTACATCATCCCTAGTTTTGTCGGTGAGGAGTGGCAATCTCTGCGAACTTATCTCTGAAGCATCTACCAAAACTCTTGAAACTGTTTTGGGTTTCTTGGCTGATCTCGCATGATAGAAGCCTTGAGTGAGCTGAAATCAAAGGTGGTAGAGTGCAATCACTTTCCTCTTCCTCGGAGTTTGTTCGAGTAGCCATTGTGGTGTATCGGAGAAGCGCCAACGTTGTAGTAATGCTGGTATTCTACTCTCAGGGAGCGCGATTCTACTATTGGAGGGGCAGAGATCAACGTGGTAGTAGGTGCAATGAATAAAGGCACGGGTTGTGGGGAGTGTTGGTGATCACTTGGGTTCCGGTAGAAAGGGGTGAGAGCCCGGAGAAAATATTGGCCATGCTTGAAGAAGTGGATGGGGAATGAGGAGGCTGAAGTGGTTGTTGAGGGGAAGCACGATTCGAGTCTCAAAGCCTTGACCGCCGGGATAAGGTCTCTTGATTGAGCAATCAGCAAATGGTGAAGTCAAGGGCTGACTTCCTCCTTCTTCCAAATTAATTTCTCCTATTTCTGGTGGTGTTGGTGATTCTGGCACATCCACCGTTTGAGTTGGAGAGACAATTGAAGAGATTTGTCTTTCTTTCCTCTTCTTGGGAATCTTGATTTTTATAGACCCCCCAGTAGATTCCTTGTCCTTCTTCTTTTTGGAGGGCCCCGCCTCAGGAGCAGCCAATTTTGGAAACTTGTCATCTTTAAAATTCATGCCCCAAGAAGAGAGCCATTTCTTTGTACGAGCCAGAATTAGGGCTGACCTATCGGTGATAGAGGATTTTTCGCTAGCCGACCAATCAATAGGCGGGAAAACGTATCGATCTTCATTAAGCCCATCATAGGACATATCTAACACACTTTCATTGTCCCTTATACCATCTGGCAAATCAGAAATCTCTAGCGTCTGAATCTCATCAATAGTTAATCTGCTATGATCTTTTCTGCGAACCGCAACTTCGTTACGCAGATCCACCCAGATATCCTCAATGTCGGGCCTGTGCAGATGTAGGGCTCCATAAGTTCTCAGTACTCCTCGGATGTCAAAACCATCCCGAGACTTCATATGCTTCTTTAATTTCTCCTGGAGTTCACATTCGACATTTTTAGCTTTTGCCGCTGTTGAGCAAGTATATCTCCCAATAGAAATTGGGAAGGATACAGCTGCCTTATGCTTGCTCTGTTGGAATTTGTGGAAATCCAATAACTGTCTGACCAATTCTATTAGTATCAATCTATCGCCGGGATAACGAGGCAGACGGAAAGGTTCTCCGGAGTACATGACCGTTCGAAGGTAGGTAAACTTCTTGAAGCTGCAAGAAGATACATCCCCACTTAGATACTTGACCCATGCCTCGTCAGAGACCCTTGTCTTTCTCATTACAGATTGAGTGGCGAGATGTTTTCGTAGAAAAAGGCGTCATTTACCCTCCTAAAGTGATCCTTGGACCCCTTCTTCGTTATTTGAGGATAATACTTATAGACTGGATTTGTGGTTCTGCTTCCTTTAGTCTCCAGCCCTGGATAGCTCCTCATCCCAGCTGCTGCATAGGCCACATATGAGAACATATAAAACTTTCCGGTTGACAGGACCGTCGTCATCTGGGAATCAATTTCATCACTGATAAGGGTTCCCCAGTCAATCCCTTGCTTGTTCTGCCTAATGGTGACCATAAATTGGTACATCCATCCATGAAATAAATTTGATTCCGGCAAGCCAAACACCCGGCTCAGTAGGGTGATAATATCGTTGATTTCTTGGATGAAATCCGATCTAGGGATAGTTCTTGGAAATCTAGATATTACTGGTTTTGCCTTAACCAAGAACTTCTTATTAACATCCTTAATGCAATTCTCCTGGTTACTGTCCCAGGCCTTCTGAGCCAATTTCATGTCTAGGGCTCCATACTCTTCAAAATTTGGTAGTTTCAGGAGATCATCCAAATAAGCCCCATCTAGTTTGATAACTACTTCACCAGCCTGATTCCTTACGGACCGAGAAGCCGAGTCGTAGCTGGATGCACACGCCAAAACAAGCTCTGGACATTGGGCAGACATGGGGAAGCCTGCTGCAAGGGGCAAGCCACTATTAGCTAAAGCCACCATCCATGGGGTTTGAGAAGAACTCTTCACCCTGTTCCAAAAATCGTCCATATCTATGTTGCCCATCTCGGTATCCGATATCATAATTACATCGATATATGACGGGGGATTACAGTTTCTTAAATCAGTATTTCATCTGCTAGATTTTTCGGCCTTCTCTGTCTTGAACCGAGGATCCGACATGAAGAATATTGGAAGAAGAAAGGCTCGGAACTCGGAGATCTGTGCACCTTTGAAAAACTGATTGACGGAAGGCGTCGGAAGAAGCGAAGAACCCGACACGCAGAAGAAGATATCGGAAAACTTTGAGAACCCGACAGGTCTGATATGTCGGAGTCTTGGCGAAACCCGACACTTGCTTTCAATGGCGGAAACAGGGGAAAACCCGGCACTTGCTGTTAATGACGGAACCTGAAGAAAACCCGGCGTCCACTGTGGATGGCGGAACTTAGGAGGTGCCGGCACCTTTGTTGAGTCGGAATGTTGAAAAACCCCGTCATTTATGAGCTTCCTTTGTATTTCGGACTTTTGAATCTGCAATACAAACTTCAAAATCCGGGAAACAAAAACAGAGCCTTTCCTTTGAATTTCTACATACACATCTTCCTTTCTTTTTTGTTATTCATATTCCATACATTATGCAAGTAATTGGAATTTGGAAGGAACAGCACCAATTGATAATCTCAAAAAGAAAATAAACCTAAAACCCAAAACTCTTTCCAAAACAATACGAGCGAAGAAGGAAGAAAAACCCTCAACAAGCGGCAAGAAATTGGAAAGAAAATATACGCGATCGATCTAGAGAAATCAAGAATAAAGAAGGAGCGAAAAATACCTTCGATTCGAGACAAGTAAAATCGAAAACAAACGATCCATCAGTAACGCGAGTTTGCGGGTTTTGGAGCGGAAGAGCATGCGAAAAATCCACGAATTAAAAATATGAGCGGTAAAAATGGCGTGGATTTTTACGTATTTATAAGAAAATTAGTAATAAATACGCTCCAGCTTCGCGTGCGACTCACCACTCATCACCATTCGGCATGAGCCACGTCGGTGCGTGTTGGAGGAGTCAAAACCCGACACGAGGAGATTTAGTGCATTTCGGTTTCGGGCTTGGAAAACATGGAGCACAAAACATGTTTTGGTACATGAATGTTCCGATGCATTGAACTTCCGAAAACCCGATTACTAAGGATTGTCTTAACACAAGGCGGGTTTCGGGTTTCGGAAGTCACGCGACACAAAGCATGTCTTAACACAAGTATGTTCCGATGCGTTGAATTTCCGAAAACCCGATTTCAAAGGATTTTTCAATACAAGGCGGGTTTCGGGTTTCGGAGGTCATAAGACATAAAGCATGTTAAAACTTATGTCAAGCTGTTAGTAACACCCGAAAACCCGATTTGCTCTAAAAGAGATCATAATGCAAAATCACTTCAAAAATTTTGTAGGGGTTATCCGATCATTTCGTCGTGAACTCAAAACGGGGATAACAGCTGGCTCCAGTTGGGGACTTTCTTTGCAATACCAAAGGAAGAGAACTCAGAATCTCTGGTCTCGCGGACCGGGGGCCTTATCCATTGGGCTCACGAGAGTCGAGGAGAAAACCAAAACAAAACAAAACGAAGAAAGACGAAAACCAAAAGCAAACACACAACAAAAGTAAAATATGTACAATGCAAGAGAGCATCTTGCATTAATGGTGGAAACGACTTTAGATGTTGCCCGAAAACAACAGGAAGTAATCCTCCATCTAGATACGATAGTAGGAAACTATTTTCACCATTCAAATTGATGAATTTTGAAAGGTCCTTTCCATAAAGAATCAAATTTTCCATGCATTCCTTTTTGTTCTCTTCTTTTATCCCAAAGCAACACGGTCTCAATTTGGAAGTCACGTTGCTTGGATTTTTTATCAAAAATCTTCTTCACCTGCTTTCGATGATCTGCTATCGATCAATCACCTTGATTCGCTCTTCTTCTAGCTTGGTTAGGTACATAACCCTCTTTTCGATTGAATTAAAAAGCTACGTCTTGACCGCTTTCGCTAATTGCAAGGCCGGCAATTCTCTTGAGATAGGAATTTCAGCATCAATCCCGTATAGCAATTGAAAAGGGGACATCCCTATGGCTCGCTTTGGAGTGATCCGGTCAGCCCACAATGCATCATACAATGCTTTGTGCCAATTCCTCTGATTTTCGTCCACTAGTTTCCTGATTATAGTAACCAGATTCTTGTTGCTGGATTCAGCTTGCCCATTTCCCTGGGGATAATAGTCAGACGAATGAGCCAAAGTAATGCCGAATCCATAGCAAAACTCAGTTAGCTCGTGTGATGAGAAATTGGAAGCATTATCCGCTATGATCTTATGAGGTACACGAATCTGACAATTATGTTTTCCTTAAGGAATTTGCAAACAGCTTCAGAAGTTGCTTGCTTGATTGGCGCGCCTCTACCCACTTGGTAAAATAATCTGTAGCAGTTAGCACATAGTTGTGTCCAGCACTGGAAGCAGGATTCAATGTTCCGATAAAATCAATCCCCCATTGGCGAAAAGGTTCTTCAATCACCACAGGCTTCAGAGGAAGAGCTGCTAACTTGGGACGACCAACAAAATGCTGACAAGCTTCACATTTAGACACCCATTCTGCTGAGTCCCGGAAAAGAGTAGGCCAATAATACCTAGCCCGTAAGATCTTATACGCTGTTACAGAAGACGAAAAGTGTCCTCCGCATGCTAGGCTATGAAAGGATTCTAATAACTTTTCCTGTTGTGATTTATCGACACAACGCAAGAAGATACCATCAATACCTCTCTTGTATATTGCATTATTCCACAAAAGGTATTTTGCAGATCTCAGCTTGATGGTCCTTTTCTCCTTTTGATTTAAATGCGGAGGGCATTCACCATAAGTTAGGAAGAAAGCAATGTCCGCGTACCATTCATCGGTCGTACTTACAAAAAGCACCATAGGCAGCTCTGAGGAAGTGTCTTGAATCTCTTCATACTCTGCTTCAGCATGATTCTCTGCAATCAATTGACACAGGCCTCTTCCTCGTACCAACTTGGTAGGTTTGATGTCCAAGTCATACTCCTGAACCTTAGCAATCCAAGTACCTCGTTGACTTCCCAGCTCTTGTTGAGTTAGAATGGACTTAACAGCAGTATCAGGAACGAGAACACGAGTATGAGAATTCAGCACATAATACCTGAAATGCTTTACTGCTCGTACCACTGCGTAAGCATGTTTTTCAATCTGCGACATCTTCAATTCATGCTCTTTCAACGGACAGCTCATGAATGCGATAGGAGCTTCAATGCCTTCTCCATTTTCCTGCATCAGGATCGCTGACACTGTGTGGGCTGAAGCATAGCTATACATGATGAAATCTTTCTTAAAGTCTGGACATACTAGGGTCGGAGCGCAAGCAACTGCCTTTTTGATTTCTTCAAATGAAAGTTTCCCTTCTGCACTCCATCTGAATGGGACTTTGCCTTTCATCATTCTAAGGATATCCTTGGTTTTGTCAGCGAAGTCAGGTACAAATCTTCTCAAGAAATTAACTTTTCCGAAGAAAGAATGAACTCCGGTTTTACTTGTTGGTAAAGTAAGACTCTGAATGGCCTTTACCCTTTCTGGGTCAATTTTAGTTCCTTCTCTGGTCACAATATGACCCAGCAGCTTTCCTTCTGTAACCCCGAACATAGACTTCTTAGGATTCAATGAAATTCCGTGACGCCTGCATCTCTGAAGTACCTGTTCTAAATGATCATAATGATCACTTCGTTTTTAGAAAAGGCAGTCAAGTCATCCAAATACCACGACTATGACCTTACCCATCGGATCTCACGAATGCTAGGTCCATAGCTCTCTGAAAAGTATCTCTGCGTTGATCAAGCTAAATGGCATCCTTACTATAAGCAAAGGTACCCCATGGGGTCGTGAAAGGCTGTCTTGTGTTGATCTTACGTGGTTACTTGACTTGATTATATCCGAAAACCCGTCGAGCATGGATAACATTTACGATCCGATATGATTTGTAGTACTTGGTCCATGATCGGCGAGGATAATTATCCTTGGCGAGGACCGATTCAAGTTCGAAAGTCAACACAAATCCGGATCTCGCCATTCTTCTTTACGCGGGAATGATGTTTGCAATCCAAGTGGAGTGATGGATTGGGAAAATAATTCGGCATCTAACATCTTCTGAATTTCTGCGAGAATAGTCCACGAAATCTTCGGATTGTAATGCCTTTGCTTACATCATAAGACTTCACATCGAAGCTTCGAGAGGAATCTTGTCTTTGAACATCCTTGGGCTTGAAAGATTTCAAATCTGCATAGGACCAAGCCATGACATCGATGTATTTCTTCAAAAGCAAAGTAAATCTTACCTTCTCTTCAGGAGAACAACATTTACCGATATTCACCATCCGAGGTTGATCAGATGAACCTAGATTGATTTGATCCACTTCAGAGGAAGAAGCTCCTTCAACCTGCCTTTTGTTTTGGATGAAGCGATCATGCTTGTCAAACAGACCCTCCAGAGAAACCAGACCTTTTGGTATCTTGTTGCCTTTCAGTTGGATATATTCACCATCAACCTCCTGATATGGATCTGAAATAGTTTCACGAAAGGCTGATTTCGAACCTTCAAAATACAGTTCACTGAAATTGTCAGTTTTTTCCAGGAAAGCCAACACTTGTTGATCATCATTGAAAACCTGCCAGTGAGTTGCATTATCTGGGACGCTAGGGCGGTACACAATCTCGATAGAGTATGTGTCTTGCTTGAACTGAGGATGAGGAAGAAGAAGAGATGCAGATACGGCCAAAGAATCAGCCTTGTCATTATAATCTCTTAACAACTTTGCCTTAATAGAAAATGCATCAAAGCATTCTATACTATCCCACACTTTGTTCCTATAATGCCTCAACCGATCATTTTTACGATATACACCCTTGACACGATTAACAATCAGCTCTGCATCTCCTACACCTTGAGATTCTGATTCCCTTGTCGGCCAATTCTAATCCTAATAACAGGGCTTCATATTCGGCCGTGTTGTTAGTATTATCAAATTGCAACTTATAAGCTGATGGGAAAATCTCGGAGCTAGGAGATATGAGAACAACACCAGCGCTTTGATCCAGTCGGTAAGTTGGCGGCTACCATCAAATTCAAGCATCCAAATTGCATTGGGATCTTCCTCTTTCACATCTACAATAGGTATCTCTGAAGCCATGAAATAATTCCCAAAGCTAGCATCTTCGAAAAGGATCTGAGCTTTCGGATCATCTGATTTGGTCACCAAATACTTTGCTGCGATTCGGGATGAAGAACTGTTGAACCCCTTTGACCCGGGATCTTAGCTTTGGTCCAATCCATACTAATCTCTCCTCAGACATCTTTACAAAATCCTCTACCCAAGAGAATGCCGTAAGGCTGCGGGAATGTCTGCTGACTTGAGATAGTCATTTTCACTCTCTTCTCGGGAAAAGCAACAAATGCAAATCGTATGCGTCCTTAATTTGACCAATCGGAGGGACTTGTTTAGTTTCCATGGAATAGCACCCCATATGATTTAGTCAAAGTAAGCCCAAGGCATGAGCCACTTTGCGGGCATAACATTATCGAGGCCCCAGAGTCAATGATCTGATTCTTTGAGTTTAAACCCATTTATAAGTAGAGACAAATAAAATGGTTCAATCTTTCCCGAGGAAGAAGCAGAGAGTCAGATTATTACGAGGTGTAAGTTGAACGAGATTTGGAAGGAGACCTTTTGACGGTGATGGAGCAGCCGCTTTACTTCGATAAACTTGGCCACTTTTCAAATTGTTCGGGATTATTTGAAGGTATTACCTTGACATTTGAATTTTGTTCTCTTCGCATGATCAATAATGTCGAAAGCGATGTAAGAAGGAATGATAGTAGGCTCAGTTCTAATTATATGAGCTTGTGGTGGGAGTCTTGGCCTTAGGAGAAGGAGAATAAGGAGCAATTGTCTTTTTAGTAACCTCTCTTTCGGTTTGTGCGAAATAGGGGTACCCCTTTTACTATGGATACAAGAGGTTCCTTATTCTTCTCCTTAGTATTTTCGAGGCTTTACGGGAACTGAGATTGGGACCAGTGAAAACAGCAAATGATTGACCATCTGGCTCACATTCATCTTCATCATATTCCAAATAACCAATGCTGGAGTCGCCAGCTGACTCATCATAAGACTCATCAGCATATCCTGAAGCTTCGAAATCCTCAGGGGAATCTTGTTCTTCTGGTTCATCATCTTCTTCAATTATTTCCATTTCTTTGCATTAACAGCGGAGCTTGAATTGCTAATCTCGGTTGAGCAGGAGCTAACCGTGGCCTATCTCTGGCAGGTACACCATTGTTATTAAAATTCCGCCTAGGGATATCCCGGTACGGAACATTGCTCACCTGCTGAGACACTTGCTTCTTTAAAGCAATCAAATCATTAGCCATTTTTTTGAAACATAGGGTCGATGTATTACCTTGAGAAGAACCTTGATTTTGAGTTTGGGTATATCTTTCTTGATCCTTCCAGCTAAGATGAGATCATCCTCTATTTGATGGCCATTGGTAAGACGTGCTGCCGATCAGGATAACCGAGCCTTCGTAATAAAAGCTTATATCGGGAGGTTGAGCATTGATGAAAAAGCATTTTTGATTTTCTAGAGTTGAGTACGGCTATAAGCTGGAATTTTCGGATCAGCTTATTGAACTTAGCCACGAATTCCGCGCCGACAGGTTCATGCGATTCCTTCTTCATATCGTAATTTGAGCTAACAATGCATGAGAATCTTGGCTGGTTTTGAAACGTGCCTCAAACTTGGTCCGCATGGTAGCCCAATCTGGAATGCATGCATTCGGGAGGTGATAAAACCATTAATTTCTTACTCCTGCAATGTTTCAACGAAGAGTCGAACAGAGACATCTTCGTGGGCTACTCCGAGGACACCGCATGCAACAAAGAAAGACGCAATATGCTCATCAGGATGTTGCTTCCCATCCCCATTGAACTTGGGAATGTTCTTACGTGATCCACGTGGTAACTCATGCAATGGAGGAGTCAAAGTAAGAGGACCAATAACTGCACCCCAAGGCACAGGTTGAACCGCCATCCTTACGAAAAGAGTGCGTACGAGGATCCGGGTATCGACAAAGAGTAGTGCACACGACAAGTTGCGAGATGTTTCCCGTTCTTCGAGGATCCGATTTCTCCAACAGTGAAGAACTTGGCTCGGTTAGAGACAATATTGTTGGAGAAAGGCTGAAATTGTCTTTGTTGCAACAACTCAAAAAGTGGATCAATTTCACCTTGAGCTCGGCGGGACCGAGTGAAGATCCTCTGGCCAGCTTGAGGCTGAAAGGAGATCTTATTAAAAATAAGGCAAATATGGAGTCGCCGGACACCGAGAGGATAAGCTTTGTACTATTGATCCGTATTTCCCAGTGAGTCGATAAAATCTGTTGGTTGGATATTTTGTCAAACCAAAATATGAGGTTCAACCACGGTACATGGGATTGAATCCCTCCTCAAAGGCAGTGAGGCTTTGTTTATTGCTAATCTAAAACACATAAATAATATATACAATATTCACACTAATCTAACCATTGGGGTTGGGATGAAATCCCGAAATCCACATTCACACGATTCAAGGATATTGCTTTCGTACATGAAATAGGTTAGAAACTATTACAGGTGAAAGAAGCACGGTAGAAAAGAAATGGGAGAAACGTATTTTCTTTCGAGTAAACACGAGCACGAAATAATCATACGAGTTTTAGATCACGATATAGTGTCCGAGATAATTAGAAACAACTTGAGATTCTATGCGAAAGAATAGCTTTAAGATCATGAACATAAGAACAATATCTTAAATAAGATATATTTCACAACACAAAGTCTAAAAAACAATATCAACTTCTATTCTTCAAAATGATTGAAAGAAAACACAAAGTTTTCTCCTTTCAATAGCCTCTTAATGCTTCAAAATTCTCGACCCTTTAGAATGCACAAGCATCCCTTTTTTATAACAAAAGAAGCTAGAGTTTAAACAGAGCAGATCTGAAAAGTAGCATGCTAACTAGAGTTTCAGCTTTGCATGATTCTCACGCGAGAGATCAAGTCAAAGTATGAATTAAAAATAATGACAAAAAGGAAATAAAAGATATGACATTCTAAAAATAGAAATGACATGGGGCGTTGGAGCTCAATCCGAGTCATCATCTTTTGATTCTTCTCCTTTCTCTTCCTCAGTGAGGCTGTTTGTTAGGAACTCCTGGAACTTCCGAATAATGCCTTGCATTTCATTTTCCTCGGAGTGCGGTGGAATGATCATTCCACATTTCGCAGTCTCATGGATATCAGCACAGTAGGAAGTTTCTTGATCTTTTCTTGAGCTTTTTAAGGCCTCAGCGTATGTTCAATCCTTACAAAGCTGACCAATGACTTCAAGGTCGAATCCATCTCGAGTTCATCTTGAATAGTCTCTTGAACTTGTTTGAAGAGATCATCTGCGATAGGGCACTTGAGTTCCCAAGCCCGACACCTTTGGACAAATCTTAAGCAATTCTTCTTCCGGATCACTTTTCCCATCGATCAATTTATCTCTTGATTCTCTCAACTTGCTGCGAGGCTTCGTTGAGGATTTTTACTCTGAACTTGATGGCCTTGATCAGGTGAAAGTGTTTATCGTATGTGGAAGAACGCCTTCTTCTACCAAGAGATGTCTTTGTATTTGCTTTAGCACTTGGAGAGCTTCACAAGTCAAATCAAGCTGTCCAGTTCTTGATGAATTCCTCATCCATCTTCTCTCCTTCCTTGAATCTCTGCGAGGGTGATGAACTTTCACCACGTCTTGAATTACTTCCTTCCCTCGTTGGAGCAACTTTTGGATCCACTCATCAACCACCCTTCCTTTTTAGCGATCTTCTCAATCGTAGGCACCGATGAGAAATCGAATCCGAAGCGAGAATGAGATGGTATGGATTCCGGGGGTGTTGAGAGTTTAATCAAAACCTCATCATTGCTCCACTTTTTCCTTAAACTCATCTCTGCGACCTTTGTTTCTTTCAACTTTTGGCACAAAGCACGTCTATGGAAGCCCGTGCATCTTGTTGCGCTCCTTACATTGTTACTTTCCCTAGAGCCACCTTGGTGATCGATAATCAGCAAGTGTTACATCATCCCTAGTTTTGTCGGTGAGGAGTGGCATCTCTGCGAACTTATCTCTGAAGCATCTACCAAAACTCTTGAAAGCTGTTTTGGGTTTCTTGGCTGATCTCATGAGTAGAAGCCTTGAGTGAGCTGAAATCAAAGGTGGTAGAGTCAATCACTTTCCTCTTCCTCGGAGTTTGTTCGAGTAGCCATTGTGGTGTATCGGAGAAGCTGCCAATGTTGTAATGTGGTATTCTACTCTCGAGGGAGCAGATTCTACTATTGGAGGGGGAACAGCGAGTCAACGTGGTAGTAGGTGCAATGAATAAAGGCACGGGTTGTGGGGAGTGTTGGTGATCACTTGGGTTCAGTAGAAAGGGTGAGAGCCCGGAGAAAATATTGGCCATGCTTGAAGAAGTGGATGGGGAATGAGGAGGCTGAAGTGGTTGTTGAGGGGAGGCACGATTCGATCTCCAAAGCCTTGACCGCCGAGAGATAAGGTCTCTTGATTGAGCAATCAGCAAATGGTGAAGTCAAGGGCTGACTTCCTCCTTCTTCCAAATTAATTTCTCCTATTTACGGTGGTGTTGGTGATTACGGCACATCCACCGTTTGAGTTGGAGAGACAATTGAAGAGATTTGTCTTTCTTTCCTCTTCTTGGGAATCTTGATTTTTATAGACCCCAGTAGATTCCTTGTCCTTCTTCTTTTTGGAGGGCCCGCCTCGGAGCAGCCAATTTTGGAAACTTGTCATCTTTAAAATTCATGCCCCAAAGAAGAGCCATTTCTTTGTGCGAGCGAAATTAGGGGCTGACCTATCGGTGATAGAGGATTTTTCGCTAGCTGACCAATCAAAGGCGGGAAAACGTATCGATCTTCATTAAGCCCATCATAGGACATATCTAACACACTTTCATTGTCCCTTATACCATCTGCAAATCAGAAATCTCTAGCGTCGAATCTCATCAATAGTTAATCTGCTATGATCTTTTACGCGACATGCACTTCGTTACTGCAGATCCACCCCGAGATATCCTCAATGTCGGGCTGTGCGGATGTAGGGCTCCATAAGTTCTCGGTACTCTCTCGGATGTCAAAACCATCCCAAGACTTCATATGCTTCTTTAATTTCTCCTGGAGTTCACATTCGACATTTTTAGCTTTTGCATTTGTTGAGCAAGTATATCTCCCATAGAAATTGGGAAGGATACACTGCCTTATGCTTGCTCTGTTGGAATTTGTGGAAATCCAATAAGCTGTCGACCAATTCTATTAGTATCAATCTATCGCCGGGATAACGAGGCGAGACGGAAAGGTTCTCAGTACATGACCGTTCGAAGGTAGGTAAACTTCTTGAAGCTGAGAAGATACATCCCCACTTAGATACTTGGCCCATGCCTCGTCAGAGACCCTTGTCTTTCTCATACTCTAGGATTGGTGGCGAGATGTTTTCGTAGAAAAAGGCGTCATTTACCCTCCTAAAGTGATCCTTGGACCCCTTCTTCGTTATTTGAGGATAATACTTATAGACTGGATTTGTGGTTCTACTTCCTTTAGTCTCCAACCCTGGATAACTCCTCATCCCAGCTGCTGCATAGGCCACATATGAGAACATATAAAACTTTCCGGTTGACAGGACCGTCATCATCTGGGAATCAATTTCATCACTGATCAGGGTTCCCCAGTCAATCCCTTGCTTATTCTCCCTAATGGTGACCATAAATTGGTACATCCATCCATGAAATAAATTTGATTAAATGCAAGCCAAACACCCGGCTCAGTAGGGTGATAATATCGTTGATTTCTTGGATGAAATCCGATCTAGGGATAGTTCTTGGAAATCTAGATATTACTGGTTTTGCCTTAACCAAGAACTTCTTATTAACATCCTTAATGCAATTCTCACAGTTCTTGTCCCGGGCCTTGAGCCAATTTCATGTCTAGGGCTCCATACTCTTCAAAATTTGGTAGTTTCGGAGATCATCCAAATAAGCCCCATCTAGTTTGATAACTACTTCACCCGACTGATTCCTTACGGACCGAGAAGCCGAGTCGTAGGCTGGATGCACACGCCAAAACAAGCTCTGGACATTGGGCGGAGACATGGGGAAGCCAGCTGCGAGGAAGCCACTATTAGCTAAAGCCACCATCCATGGGGTTTGAGAAGAACTCTTCACCTGTTCCAAAATCGTCCATATCTATGTTGCCCATCTCGGTATCCACGATATCATAATTACGATCGATATATGACGGGGATTACTGGTTTCTTAAATTTGTATTTCATCTGCTAGATTTTCGGCCTTCTCTGTCTTTGAACCGAGGATCCGACATGAAGAATATTGGAAGAAGAAAGGCTCGGAACTCAGGGAGATCTGTGCACACCTTTGAAAAACCTGATTGACGGAAGGCGTCGGAAGAAGCGAAGAACCCGACACGCGAGAAGAAGATATCGGAAAAACTTTGAGAACCCGACAGTCGATATGTCGGTCTTGGCGAAACCCGACACTTGCTTTGATGGCGGAAGCAGGGAAAACCCGGCACTTCATGTGTGACGGAACTGAAGAAAACCCGGCGTCCACTGTGGATGGCGGAACTTAGGAGGTGCCCGGCACCCACTGTTGAGGTCGGAATGTTGAAAAACCCCGTCACTGCGAGCTTCCTTTGTATTTCGGACTTTTGAATCTGCAATACAAACTTCAAAATCCGGGAAACAAAAACAGAGCCTTTCCTTTGAATTTCTACATACACATCTTCCTTTCTTTTTTGTTATTCATATTCCATACATTATGCAAGTAATTGGAATTTGGAAGGAACAACACCAATTGATAATCTCAAAAAGAAAATAAACCCTAAAAACCCAAAACCCTTTCCAAAACAATACAGAACGAAGAAGGAAGAAAAACCCTCAACAACTGGCAAGAAATTGGAAAGAAAATATACGCGATCGATCGAGAGAAATCAAGAATAAAGAAGGAGCGAAAAATACCTTGATTGAGACAAGTAAAATCGAAAACAAGCGATCCGATCCAGTAGCGAGTTTGCGGGTTTTGGAGCGGAAGAGCATGCGAAAAATCCACGAATTAAAAATATGAGCGGTAAAAATGGCGTGGATTTTACGTATTTATAAGAAAATTAGTAATAAATACGCTCCGGCTCGGCACGTGCCGACTCACCAACCATTCGGCATGAACGCCACGTCAGCGTGTTGGAGGAGTCCAAAAACCCGACACGAGGAGATTTAGTGCATTTCGGGTTTCGGGCTTCGGAAAACATGGAGCACAAAACATGTTTTGGTACATGAATGTTCCGATGCATTGAACTTCCGAAAACCCGATTACTAAGGATTTAACACAGTTTCTCACGCGACAAAAGCATGTCTTAACACAAGTATGTTCGATGCGTTGAATTTCCGAAAACCCGATTTCAAAGGATTTTTCAAGTCAAGGCGGGTTTCGGGTTTGAGGTCATAAGACATAAAGCATGTCTTAACACAAGTATGTTCCCCGATCGTTGAATTTGCAAAACCCGATTTTGTAAATCCGATTTTTCAACTCACATAACAGGGTTTTCTAATGATCTCCAACAATTTTTTATTCTTTGGAGGGGATCATAAGACATAAAGCATGTTAAAACTTATGACTCAAATCTCTAGTTATCAACAAAAATTTAGTTAGCCTCCAAATCCACATATGATTTGATTTATTATGAATTCTAAATTTCTTGGTGGGGATTGCATTCACCCACTTAGTGAAATAATCGGTGGCTACTGAGAATCCATTTAGATCATAATGCAAAATCAGAATTTTCCCAATGAAATCCATTCCCATTTATCTAAATGGGGCTTCAAATGACATAGGATACAAAGGAAGGGAGCCTAAAGATTTCATTCTTCTAGAAAAACATTGGAAACTTTCACATTTCCTAACCAATATATTTGTATCTTTGAAGAGATTTAGCAACCAATAAATAGCCCCTGAAGCTTTTATGTGTTGTAACTCTTCCAACAAAATGTCCCCCATTAAATCCTCCATGGAGATCAGTAATTACCTTTGGGGCTTCATCCTCAACAATGCATCTTAAGAGCACTCCTTCGGGTTCTTCCAAGCTAACCCAAAATTAGTATTGACATATTTTTGAGAGGCTAAATTAAGATCTCTTTTTTTTTACTCAAATATTCAGGGCAACATCAATGTACGAGATAAAATATTATATCCTTTTACCTTTTAGAACTTACCAACTTTTCAAGGAAATCCACCCTTTCTCCTTCTACTTCATTCCCTCAATATTTGCAAGTTGCTCTCAACCATAAGCTTAGCTAGGCCTAAACCTCTTACAATTTTTTGGTTTGGATATCCATGTCATATTCCTGCAACTTGTTCACCCATCTACATCTTTTTCTTGAGACATCCATCTCTGATAAGATGTCTTTCACCATGGTGTGGGAACATAAGAAACAACTTTAGAGCTCAAGATGTAGGGTCTGAAAACCTTTGTTTCTTTCACCAAGGAAAATGTTTGCTTCTCCATGATGGTGTACTTCAACTCAGCTCCTTGCAATGCCTTACTTGAAAAAGGAAATTGGTCTCTTAGCCCCTTCATCATCCTTCTGCAACAAAACAGATGCAATGGTGTTTTCTAAAGCAAAAGAAACACTTGAAAATGCTTCTTGTAATTTGGAGCTTCCAAAATAGGGGCATGCTTTAGTGCTTCCTTGATCCCATTGAAATCTTGAATGGAAGCTTCTTCCCATTTGATAACTTGGTCCTTTTTCAGCATGCTAGTAATGGGGATGGTTAACTCAACAAAGTTAGACACAAATCTTAATAAAGTTTATTTTTCCAAAGAAGGATTGAACTCCCTTCTTAGTTCTAGGAATTGGAACCTTGTTGATGGCTTCCACTCTCTCGGGATCAATCATGACCCTTCTTTTGATACAATGTGACCAAGAAAGCTTTTCCTTTTGCACTCCAAAATGGAACTTCTTGGGATTCAATGATATGCCATACTCTCTACACCTTAACAACATTCTCTCCAAGTGTTGCAAGTGATCATTTCTTTTTCTAAAACACAGTTACATCATCTTGATAAACAATAATGAAATCATTAATATAACTAGAAAATGCTACATCCATTGCTCTTTGGAAAGTTTCTCAACATTCATTAAGCTAAAAGGCATCCTGACATAGACATAAGTTCCCCAAGGAGTGGTAAAGGCAATATCTTTATTCTTTTTGACTCCTTCACAACAACTTGATTATAGCCAGAGAAACCATCCAAAGTGGATAACAATTCAAAACTAGTTACCAATTGTAGCATATTCTCCATGTTTGGAAGAGGGTAATTATCTTTCAATGATGCTTTATTCAAGTTCTTGAAGTCTATGCACAACCTTATATCACCATTATTTTTCCGACAGGCACTAGGTAGGTACTAAATTTGCAACCCAAGAAGAGTACCTTGTGGGCTGAATGATCCCTCCATCCCTCAACTTCTTCAGTTCTTCTTGCATCTTCAAAGAAAGGAGTGGATTGATGGGCCTCTATTTTTTCTGAAAGGCTTGGCATTAGATTCAAGAGGAATTTCATGTTGGAACAAATCTTCCCTGTATGCCTTCAACTCAGAGTAAGACCAAGCTAGGCAAGTCTTGATATTTCTTCAACAATTGAACATAGGACTGCTTCTCTTCCTTTCTGAGATTGCTTCCTAACCAGATTTTACATGGTTTTCCTTTGTTCCCAGGTCATGCTCTTCCACATCTCTTGAAACCGACATACTTATTTTAATAATGCAATCAACATTATCAAAGTTTGATTCAAGAGCCACCAAACCTCTAGGAATCATGTTTGTCTTTAGTTGGATGATGTCTTTGCCAAATAAAGTTTCCTTTCCTTCAACAACACACACCATTGGTTCCCAATCTATATTTTGGTCAAAAACTCACCTTGGTTCTGTAGAAACCATTTCACCTAGGGCATCATCATCAAACACTTGCCAATTTTTAACATTATTAGGGAAAAATGGCCTTGTTAGTATTTCAACATCATACTCACAAAATGGAGATATTGTATAATTCCCAAATATGGATCCTAGCACTACTAACTTGTCTACAAACAACATTAAACTTTCTATCATGGTGCACAATATTAAAAGAGTCAAACATTTCAATCAAATCCCATACGACATGCTTGTATTGTTTCATTCTCTAATTTTTAGTAGCATACAGTTTTCTAATTTTCTTGACAATCAGTTCTGAATCCCCTTTGACAATGATATCCTTTATACCATATTTCCATGTAATTCTCAAGCCTAATAATAGTGCTTCATATTCAACAATGTTGTTAGTGCATTCAAAGTTGAGTTTGAAAGAAAAACAAACTCTTCTTGGCCTGGAGAAATCAGAACAATGCCAGCACCATTTCCAAACTTGGAACAAGCTCCATCAATAACAAGGTCCAAGGTAAACCTACTTGTTCAAGACATTTACATTGATCAATCTTATGCTCTTTTCCATCAGAAACCCAACAAAGTTATCAACATCTACATCAGCATACAACACTTCATAAGAAGCATTATTGGGATCTTCAATAAGGTGCAACATCTTCTTCTCTCCATACAGACTTTACAAGGCTTCCTTTAATTGGAATGGTGGAAAAAGACATATCCATCTAAACACTTCCACCAACACTTGTAGCCCACTTTCTTGATAATAACATGCCCCATTTGGTAGGGAAATCAACAATAACAACATCAAGTTTCAAGTTCTTACCGGATAAGCTGCAAGTTGTACCACCAAACCTTTTACACATCCTACAATAGGCACCTCTCTAGAATCCATTGTAGTACACTTGCCATAAGTTGTTGTCACTTTAATGTTCAATTCATTCATGACTTCTAGAGGCATAACATTGCATGATGCTCTAGAATCAAACATACAATTGTGCAACAGTCTGTCCTTAATAATCAGTGTTGTAAAAAATGGATCAACATTTAATTGAGACTCAACCAAAGATGTTCCCAAGTAAACTTCAGGTGGTTCACCTATCTCCTCCAATGTTGGTGGTTTTTCTAGGTCTGCAATGGTTGAGGAGGAGTGTTTACATTATTTATATTTCTACCTTGGGCACTCCTATCTTCTTCCAATCCCAAATACTCAAAATCCCTCTTCTTGTGCTCAGGAATCCTAAGTAGTTCAACAATTGGGACAAAAATCTTGATCTGACTCAAGACTTGGGCAATGTCATAAGGAATGTATTTGGGAAAAAAAATTTGGAGAAAGATTGACAAACTCATCGGATGGCACAAGATTTTTCACATTTTGGGCATGGGTGGGAACACCAGTTCTACTTGAGACAACAAGGCCTTTTCCAGATGCATCTTTCTTTGGAGTTTCTTTTGGGACATTGGTGAGAACTGGGGTCTTTGGTTTGGCTTGAGGCCTACCCCTTTGACAACTTTACTTCTTGTGTTATACTCTTTTTCTTGGGCAACAACAACATTCATTAACAATTTCTATCCTCTTAATGGGATTCCTCCATCATACTTCTTAATCATTAGAGCTCTTAGGTACTCAAAATCATTATTAGGAAGTTCAAAATCTTGTACCATATCTATTTCTAAAGCATGAGAGGGAGGAAGAAGAGGTACCCTAGTGAATGTAATCCCAAAAACTTGCAAGTTTCTTGCACTTATTACTTCAGTTGAAGTTTCTCCTTGTTGTGAGCTTGTAGAGAAGTCCACCATGCATGCATCATCATCAGTGTTATCATCATCATCAACTTCTTCAACTTGTTGATCTACTTCACATGGTGGGTGGGGTAAGAAACATTTGTCACACCAATCAATTTCATTTGTCTCTTCAACAACAACAACTCTGGCATTTAGAGGATCAGCACTACTCTATTTTCCCTAGCTTGGGGTTGTCTAGCTCCCATGGGTCCTTTACCTCTGTCATCAGATCTCTGATCATTTCTAGGATGATTTGTAAATCTATCTTGTCCTTGTTGCCTATGCTTGACCTTGAGAACCTTGTCCAATTCCTTTCTCTTCCCTGGCTAGCTTGTAAGAGATTTCTTTGACAACTCCGGCCAAAGTCTTTACAACTTCCTCAAGATCCACAACCTTACTTGATTGAGGCTTCTCTGGGTTGATCAGTTTAACACCCTCCCTCTTAGGAGGTTTTCCAACTACTTTAATGTTGTTCTCAATTTGTAGAGCCATGGTAAAGGCCTTGCCTCAAAGTTCCAGGGTTCTTATCCCTCAAATAGTAAGCAACTTTCTTATCAAATGCATCTGAATACTTTATCAGACATGATTCATCACATGGCCTCAAATTAACAGAAGTATTCTCAATGTTTTGTTAAATCTTGTATTGAAATCATGCACTTGATTCATTAGGATTCTTTTTATATTTTCAAACTTTGATAAAAGAAACCTAGGGTTTGTTTTATCACCATACTACATTCTAAAAGCATTCTTCATCTCTGTCCAAGAATCAATGGAATTATCTAGAAAATTTATACCAGTCCCTTGCATCTTCTTCTAGAGTATGGATAAACAATTTAATGTATACATCCTCAAATTCTATTTCAAAGTCCTCCATCATATTGACAAAGAGCTTCAAGTGTTGATCACCAGTGATTGCATTATTTCCTTGAAACTTAGGCAATCTATTTCTTACATCTTGTGGCACAACATTTGGATAGCCAACCATACCTCTAAAATTGATGGGACCAAAAGTATTAACAACAAATGGAGGTCTGGGTGGAGGCTGAGCCATATTATTTTGAGGAGGTGATCTTACAGGAGAAATAAAATGATGAGGAGTGAGAGGTGTGTGTGGTACAGGATGCAATTTTCAGAATGACTTCCCTCTAAAGGCTCTGTTTCTTGGAAAACTCTATTAGATTTGGAAAATACTAGGGGCAGATTGAGAAGAAAATGTTTCAAATACAAAAGAAGGACCCTCTCCAGATGGAGAATTCAATTCAACAAAGAGACTACCTAATTCAAAGCACTTGAGGAAGTATTGCAATCTTCAATCACAGGCTGATCAGTTTCACCAATGGAGATCTCTTTTCTTGATGCTTGATCTCCAAAACCTTCCAAATTCTTCTTCCTTCTGAATTAGACTTTCCCAACTCTTGAAACAACCTTCTACTAGGGTCCTTGGTGAAGAAAGATCTTCTTCCTTCCAGCTTTGTAGATATTAATGACAAATCTTACTTGATATATGTTAAGACACTGGTATTTATAAAGAATTTAAACAACATGGAGTCACCACTAAGGATTTTCACCTTAGTTTGTGCAAATGCACTATGAAAGACCTATCAAATGTCTGTCAATACCAGATTCATGCAAAGCTTACAAGATCTACTCTTCTTCTACCCAAATTTATCAATGATGATACAAAATTTAGTGCAATAACTATATAAGTTGAAATATTGCACTCAAAACTTACAACTTTGAACAATTCTTACAGATCTTTAAATTGAAATGATTTTTACAATGTATTTGCACTTAAATCAAAAATAATGATGTTTACTTATGAATTGACTTTGTTGATGCAATTCAAATGGCAATATGAACTGGAAAAATCAACATTATCCATCAATGTCTGTTAACAAATGGATGATGAAATGCAAATATGGTCAAATCAATAATTTATCTTAGAGTTGTCACTTCTAAAATATGTTTGATGAGCAAATGGATATGAATAAATCACAAGAAATCAAAATTATCCACAAAAATGGTGCCACCAATGTTTGTTGATTTGGCCAAATGGATATGAATTGGAAAAAATCAACAAATTATCCTTGGCCCTAAATGCCAAATGGATATGGCACCAGATGAAGTTGTCATGTAGTGCCAAATGGATATGAAGCAAACAAATCAACTAAATTAATCCTCAAAAATGCCACTAGTGTTGGTATCCAAATTTGTTCTCCTTTTCAAGCTGAGCAGCATCATCAAATTTTGACATGGAGCTTAGAGATAGATAGATCATGATGTGTGTCATTTTGTAGCTGGGGATGAGATCTAACTGGCCCTTTGTCACTCAGATTTGTGGAGAGATGGATAACACCTTCAAGAGGATTTGACCTATCCTCACTACTTTAGGTTGTGCCTTTCAACCAGGGTGAGAGGACCCATAGTGTAACCTCTGTTTGATGAAGGAGATGGAGATATCCTTCTTTTGCACAAAATTTTATGAAGAAAACCTTGGGAAAATATGGTCAATACTCCATAATTTAACTCTTAAGAGTTGTCACTTCTAAAAGATGGAGATACTTTCAAAACAAGGCTAAGGTTACTGAAGACATTATGAAATCCTGATTGTTCTATATTTTAGTAAATAGATTTTGTTCCTTTGTTGATATACAAGGGAAAACGGGGTAGTTCAGGATGGATTCATGGTTTTGAATAATTTTGGTGGGAGATTAAGTAGGATAAAGTTGATTATACCAGATCTTTGAGAAACTTCACAACAATGGACAACTCAACAATAAAAAGCTTCAGAATAGTTAAGATGTTCCTTCAACCAGAAGGTGTGCTTCAATGGAGGCCCAGATCAACACATTTTTCACACAATCTTTGAGAATCTAACATGAAGGCTCGAGTTAAAAGACTCAATTAAACACCAAAATCTCTTGATCAATCATGCCTAAGGTACACCCAAAGACTTACAAACAATCTTTATCAACAAATGATAGTGGAATGATTTTAAATTTGTTTATCTCATCACAAGATGAAGGCTCTTCTTGAAATGAAATTGCAAATGCCACTAAACTATCACAAGGATGAGATCCTATGTGATTTCACAAATATTTCAATGTAAGATTGCAATAGGAACAAAAAAACTATTTGCAGACATTCTGAAACAAAGAAGACACTAATTGCTCCAAGATTGACACAAATTAATTTCAAAATTGCTTAGATTCATCAGCAGGGGAAAGCTTCTAGAGAAATCTCAGTGCTCATCAATGGCTATACATCTGTAACCAACTTGACATGATAGAAAATCTAACACAAAAGAAAATAACAGGTTATCTCGGATTGGTCTCTCAGGAAGACGACTTTTCTCAAATTTTCTCTTAAGAATTCAACCCCCTGACCATTTTGCAAGAGTATTCTCATTGCATTTATACATTTTACTCACTCAATTTTCCCCCAAAAGAGAAGAATATTCGAGGGACCTTTTCTTGTTACCAATTTTCTCAAAAAGTGACATTTAACAAATTCACATCCGAAAGCTGCCAGGTGGACCAATTGTGAACTGATCACATTTCTTGGGCCCTCGACTAATGACTAGGATGCCATGCCACAAATTTTTGGCAATCCTTCTAATCATTCTGATTCTATCATGCAAGAAATCCCCTTTTTAATCATTTTCGGAGGCTCTGCACATAGCTGGATATGATAGGTAATCCTTTTTCTCTCGAGGCAACACCTTTTTCATCTTTTTTACCTGTAACTTTCATCATTTCATCCTTTTCCCTTTCTTTCCTCTGTAACTTTGTCCCGCATCCATCTTCTCTGGTAATTCCCATTTTTGCAAGTGCTGAGCAATTCCAACTTCAAAATATCAACCTTAACAATCCTTGGACTCACAAATTAAGTTCAAATCCATTCAATGGCACTTTATAGATAAAGATGACAAGGAATTTCATCAAAAATGATGAAAAACATAGTGCGTATTCACATCTCCAAGAGTCTTGGAGAAAAATGGTGGAAAAATAGATGTAATACACAAAACCATTGATTTTCCCCTTCTCTACTTTATATTATAGTCCATCCACATGTTTCCTTGTGAACAACTACAAAGGAGAAGTATAGGGGAAGTTTCCAAACAAGCGTGGGCCTTCCACGTGCCCTGGGCCCAAGAAAAATGCCTTTTGGCCTTTGAAAAAGTCTCAATAAAAAGGAGCCAGTGGAAGCCTCCACGTGTCTCAATGGTGCACTTTTTGAGATGGTCCCAAAAGTGGAGACCCCAAACAAGTGCGGGCTCACCACATGTCTCAGTCTGACAGAGTTGTTAAAAAATTTGAAGGATCAGTGGAAGGCGCCATGTGTCTAGGGTCGAGACAATTTTCCTTGGCCATTGAAAAGTCCAAGCAAAGGCAGAGTGAGTGGAAGCCTCCAAGTGTCCTCTGGTGCTTCTTCAAAATAAAACTTAGGGGCCAGTCCCCAAATAGGCATGGTCCCTCCACGTGTCCCAGGCCTTTCAAAATTACTTTGAAAAGTTTAAGTATAGAGCGAGCCAAGCGGAAGCCTCCACATGTCTCCCTATCACAATTGTTAAGGTGGGACCCGAGGTGATCCTCAAATGAGTGCCTTCCCCTCCACGTGTCCATGGTCCACCAAAACTATACCAGGCCACATATGAAAAAAATTTGTCTAAGTCTGGGCAAGGCAGCGGAAACCTCCACGTGTCTCCCCGACGCAACTCCAAGGCCAAACCAAAAGGTGAATTTTCATGAGCGTCGACCCTCCACGTGGACAAGTTTTGAGTTGAAGTGAGCCTTAGAGTTTTCAAAGTGCCCCACCAAGCCACATCCAACCAAAAAGGGCCACATTTCCACAGATGCTGAGATGTAAATTTGATGAGGAAAAACACACCCATCAAACCATAAAATGTAGGAAAATCACCATTTGAGCCTAGAAATGAATCTTTCTTCAAGGAAAGAGAATTTGGAAATGATATAAGGCCCAAATATGATCCTCGAGCCACATCCAATCACATTTCCATAGATATTTGGGACAAAAATGATAGGGACAACAAAAAACGTGATTGTGGAAAATGGAAGGAAAGGAAAATCAAGATATTGATAAATTAGCACCAAAAGACTTCACAGAATTTTACTAGATGCACATATGAATGTCTCATTGATACATATAAGTGATAATCATAGGAAGGTTGTGATCTTTGGGTAAGATGTCTAAAATCTTAGACTTCTTAAAAGAGATGTGGTGGGAATGTCCGATGATAAGAGCTCGAACATAAGGCTTTGTGCTTCTGAAAGGGTGGGATTCATTGGATGAGATAGGGAAGGATAAGCTATAAAAGGGTGGATCTACTGATCAGATAAGATATTCTCGGTGGCCACAATAAGATATCTTTTGATAATATTTTTTTGACTAAGCATCAATCAGACATCTTTTATAGGGGCTTGGTGTAGCTGCCTTACGATTCTCTATTCGATGGTGGAAATATTTTTTTGTCTATGATGTGGCCAAGATGGATATCTTAGTCTTACATGAAGAAGGGGATGGAATAGGCTAATCGGAAGGAGAAATAATGATTTTTATTTATTTAAATGGGGTAGATGGTTGGGGATCATGAGGGAGAGAGTGAGTGGTTATACATATGACATCTATATAAAGAGGAGGACCATCCTTAGAAGAGGTAAAATTTAGAGGGGGATACCAAAAAAATTCAATGATGACAAAGTAGATCTACAGGTTTGAAAGTTTATAGATTTGATTAGAGGGATGGGGCTTAGATATCGATACTAGATTAGTTGGTAGATGGAAAGGGATGATCTTATTCATTGATAATATCATCCTATTTGATGAGAATGCGGAAGGGCTTTCCAAGTGTTTGGTGTCATGTCTAAGAAAACGATGGTAGAACATATGGTGTTGGAATTAAACCATGTTAGATTCATCCCCATGGGTGAAAGATAGATTGATAGGGAAGGGTAATTATTGATGCTTGTATTAAACACCGAGTTCTAAGGATCTTAGAATAAAATCTAATGATGGTTTGTGATGGTGAAGTTTTATGGATTTTGGATGAATTTGGTTTAGGAGAGGACAATGAAGGAAAGAGGTGAGCCTTTCTCTCATGTGAGGCTTTGTAGGGGATTTGGATTCATATTTTTCTATGGATGCTTGGGATTTAGGAGGAGGAACAAATGATTTGGATTTATATTTGAAAGAGGGAATAAATGATTTTTATGTATATTTTGAGGTGGGATAGATGCTTGGAGTTTATCTTGCATAGTGGTGGATCTTTTTCAGATAAAGGAGCACAGTCCCCTGAAAATAGAAGGTTAAGGCCTCTAATATAGATGCTTGGATGTTGGATGGATGGGATAGATGGGTCTTTGAGGGAGGAAGTTCAAACTTCTTATGTGGATGGGTGAGTGATTTTTTAGTAGGGATGTCAAGGTTCTTATATTTTTGGTGTAATTTTTTACCCTTGGAGGGGATCATGATGATTTCAACCAAGGGATCCTTAGAGGAACAACTAGGTGATGTAAATGTATATTTCATTAGATTTGTGAGAATTTAAGATGGAATTGGATTTTGGGTTATACATTTTATGAGATTAGAAGGGGATGTAGATTGTTTGGGATTTAGAAGGTGTTGGTATAGTAGTTCTGTAGTAGTTAAGGGTGAGGATGGGATTGATCATGACCTTTATGGTCATACCAAGTGAGGTCATTTTCTTCTTAGATACTTGAAGGGATGATGTGGATATGGGAGTAGATTCAGATGGTGATGTAGATGTGGCTATGATTAAAGGTGTGGGTGTAGAGGGATTATAGGCATGTTTGTAGAAATAGATGATGAGATAGGTGTAGGGATGAACTTGATAGATATGGAAATGAGTGTTGATGTCAATATAGTTGTGGATGTGGAAGGAAGAGAGGTGGGTATGGTAGATGGTAGATGATAGGAGCAGGTGATGATGTTGAGTCTATATTTAAAGTATTGATCATATAAGCATTGGGTTCTTGAGATGTGGAAGGATTAGTTTGTTTATTTAGTGAATGATTAGGGAATGCTTGTTTGAAGATGTCTAAAGGTTGGTTAGGAGGGCATTAGGATTATCCAAGTGAAGTTCCCCATGATTGATAAGGTGTTGGATGAGTGTATTTAAAGGTAGGAAAATTTTTAATGTCGTAGGTGGTATCTTTGGTGTATAGTGGGAGGAATAGATGTGGGTGGTACATAGCCAACATAAGCAATAGTTGATGTCGGGGTTGTTAGAAGTATGTGTATACGTGTGGGGTAGTCAAAAAATATAGTGGCGATTAGGGGTAAGGATTATGGGATAGAAAGGACAAGGTTTTGGAAAGGGGTGTAAGTTGCCAACACCGGAGGTGGTTGTGATGCAATGGGTATATGGGAAGTGGTGGGTGAAGATGGAGCTAGACTTATAGGGGCATTAGAGGGACATAGGGGATGTTGGAGGAAAATCTATGTCGCGGTTACAATCAATGACATAGATCTTTGTGGTTATAGTGGTTGTGGGATTTAGCCGAGACACCACAGTGATAAAGTGGATGACGGTAGTGCAGTGTGTATCTCGACATAGAAGTGGGGGCTAGAGCCGAGGGATAGATACGGCACGCCGTATATTAATTGTCATGAGGAATCTTGAGTGGAAGAATTAGTGAGATAGTACTAGAGTGCAACAAGATTTTGGTCAAGTAGTATCGAAAACTCCTCATCATCGGTAGTAATGGGGATAAGCTGAGTCAGATCCATAGGTGAAAAAATGGATAGAGGTGATGGACTAGTTGGGAGTGGTGACGGCTAGTGTGAAATAAGAGGGCGTTATTTTGGCTACGAGTCAACACCACATGAATCAATGTAAATTAGGTGAATTGTACTCTATAAATGACACATGGGACAACAAAGATGGGACCAAATAGATTTTGAGGGGAAAATTGGGTAAATATTTTGATAAAAATCAAAACAAGGTGACTGATGTTGGTTTCAAGAACTCGATGCCAGTTAAGGTATGACCGATGCGGTTACTGTGAAGAATAACAGCTTTGAGAAATAAAGTAGAAACTGTTGATTGTTAGATAGAGACTGTATTGGAGGACTATGATTAGAATACAGAGAGTATGGTGACACACAAAAAATTTTAGACAGAAAAGAAGGTGAGATGAGTGTTCTCTGGATAAATTGATCCAATAGAACAAGGAACCAACACCGGTTTGGTAAACTCACCCGATCGATGTAAATCGACGAAGGTCTTGGGAAATTCACTCTATGAAAACACGCACTACTAAAAGTGAATTTCATATTTTTGTATCTTATGCTATTTATGATTGACACATGAATTCGAACAGATTTTTGGTTGGGAAGGTGTCCTACAAAAAAGGAAATCTAGAGGGTGAGGTTTTAGGTTATGTTATGGTGGGGACGGTCCTTCCTTTGATGGGGCATTTGACAGAGATAACTAGCTGGGGTTTGTTTGTCAATCCTATGATCGTGTGATTGTTGACAGTGTTCCTAGGTAAGATTTCATTTAAGAAGGTGTGTATATTCAAATTTTTGTGTAGTTTGGAAAGAGAAAGAGAGAGAAGCAAGTGCTTTCTATGGTTCAATTGTGTCAACCATCAGCTAGGCATGAATTCTAGCGTATAGGTTGCCCTCATTTTTAATGTGAGCTATAATGCACAAAATCAAAATGCAATGCAAGTGTTTTAATACCCAAATCGAAATATGATATTCGATGTAGCAAATGATGAATAGGAAGAGGGATGATTTTTCACTAATGCAATGCAAGAAAGAAGAAGTGGTTCATTTTAAGCCCCAAATGACAAATGTCATTTAGACAATTAGAAGAAAGGAATATTACCAGGGAGAAGATTAAATGTGTAATTTTTGAAATGAAAGAAACACACAAAAACGTTTTCCCTATATGAAGAAAATGCAATGAACCCAAGAGAGGGTCCCATCAAGGCGTGCCAAAATGTTTCACCATTTTCTTTAAGTTTTTAGACAAAACAGATAAGGGTGTGGGCTAAAGAGGAATACCGCTTGATAGGGTCGGTTGAAGGTTGTTGTGTGCATTCAAACTTCTTGATCCAATGTCTTGTTTGTGAGAGATTCCTTTTGGCTAGGAGGAACTACCTGAAATACAAAACAAGACCAAAAATGAGGATTAAATAATATATGTCAGTGGGCTTCCTAGCGTGTTCTAGATCTAGGAAGTGTGATACTTCCTTGGTGGTAGTCAACCCACTGTTAAATACAATTTAATGCAAGAAATAACGTAAGTAGAATCCTATTGTAATTGATATGATTTAGGTATCTCATCCAAATACAATAAGCAAATCTAACATAACAGGCTAGGCTATGATTAGATCTAGAGGTGGGGTAGTTGGTTAGGGTTTTGGTACTGGTTAGGGTCGGGTTCTGGGTCACTTAGGTTGCTTGGGTGAAGATTATTAGGTTATGTTATTGATAGGATGGAAAAAAATAGACTGGTATCACTCACCTATAACCGATGACGGTTTAGAGAGAACCAACGACGGTCATGGGTAACCGGCGTTGGTACGGTCGGGATGATAGGAACTCAATAAGATCTGATTATGGAAATTGGTCTGAGGTTAGAAAAAGATAAAAAGGGGAATGGTGAGGTTTGTGGGGATCTTAGGAACACTCAGAGATGTATAAAGGTCGTGTATAGATGATCAAATGGTATGGTGGTGAAAGGTTGAGTTTGCAGGAAAGTGAATGGTGGGGGAATGGAGATGCTAATAGAAAATGATAACAGAGATGAAATTTCTTTAAAATAGAACAAGGATGGAATGACACAGTGATAAACACAATTAATGATGTTGCAGGTCTAATGGCTAGGTGGTGGTGATGATTGATCGGTGGCATGGAGCTTGGTGCCACGGCAGTGCTTCATGGAATTCTATCGTGAGAGTGATACCTCTAGATATGTCTTGATGCTAGCTATGGCTTCCTAGATGTGTGAAAGAGCTCTAATTATTTATTACATATAGATCTCCTTTTTCTCCTCAACTCGAGAATGTGGTAAACGTCTGAACAAGGTTACCAAAGTGAATAAATGGTAACGATGACGGTTTCGGGTTGATTAAGCATCGGTTTCGGGATGATCAAGCGTTGTTAAGGCGGGATTCCCTAGGTTTAATAAAAATGAAAGATCTATCTAATAATTTGGGCTAGGTCTGTCCATATTTCATGCATAAAAAAGGATGTTATATTTTTAATGAGCGGAACGTGGTTAGAGGAATAATAGGCATTGATTTTTAGGGTTGGACTAAGTCTTAGTTAGTTATGGTGAGTAGATAGATACTAAAAATAGGTTTATAATGAGGTGTCTAGGTGAGGTGGTGGGGTGAGGTGTCTAGGTGAGTTGGAAATTGGTATAATTAAGATAGTTAAATAATGAATAAAGTGAGGATGATTATTAATTTAATTAAAGTGATTAAATTAATCTTAATGTGTGATGTGAGGGTCATGGTTAGGTAAAAGTGTTTAAGTTAGCTGTTCGAAAGAGAACCAAGGGAGTGTGACCCAATTTTTGTTTCTACACCATGAATGTTGATAATATTATAGACCTGCAACCGGAGTAGTGACATGATTTGTTATTTGCAAACTAGGGGCTATGAGCATTGGGGAGAGGTAAATCATAAGTTCCTATATATTGTGCATAAAATGGCACACAATACTCAATAAAATATTACACATTACATTACTTGAAGGAATTATAGAAGAGGAAAGTGTGCAAATAGAAAAAGGGGACAAGATAAGATGGGGATCCATCTTACTTACTTCTTCTTCCGGGAGATTAGTTTCCCGATGGTATGAGAGGATGATATGTGGATACATCCACCCGAAGACAAGTCCCTTGCAATACGGTTTGCAAATTTCACATGTGAGGATGCAATCACAAATCCTTATAAGATGTATTTAGAGAAATGGTATAAGAGGATGCATGAGGAATTTGAGAACAAGTAGTGCATTCCTAGGGAGTTACCAAGTGTGATAGGCTAGTAGGAAAATTTGCAATCATGTAACACTTTAGCCTTACGAGATTTTTGATGAAAAATGGTGAAATGGGGCCATGGTGCAAAATACCATTTTTATTCATTGAAAATTATTTCAAATGCACAATGAACATGATCAAAGATGCACTGAAGATGAAATTTGACGCAGATAAGGTTGAATCGGATTGTCATACCTTACGCAGAACATTTATAATTCATCCAGCTTAGGGAAATGAAAAGAATATATAATCAAAAATTACGAGATCCATAGAATAAATTTCCAAAGAATATAGATTATGATGTGAAGTTAAATTAACCAAAAATTTATCTCGATTATATATTTAATATTATAAACCATGAACATAAAGTAAATAACTGAAATATAAAAGACACAAAACACCAAATTTATAGTGGGGAAACATGAAAGGAAAAACCCACTCAGAATAAATCACTTTACGTATTAATAATTTCACATAAAACTTTTACCCATCACTTCCATCTCACTCCTTGGTCTCAAAAAAATTATTGCGAGTAGTTTCTTGTAATTGTTTAATACAATGATCACAATGATCTTCCAAATATGATATCTCAATATATCAATATGGTACCAATGTATATATTTGTTCATTACCAATCTTGAGAGGGATCACCCTATCTATATAGGATGGGTGAATCGGTCACACCATTTCACTCTTAAATGTGGAAGATTGACATAATAAATTTTAATAAATAAACTTTAAAATAATATGGGGTGTAAAGTGGTGGTCCACCCAAAGAGGTATCCCCACTTGACATTATTACCCCAACACCCCCTTTAATGTTAATTGGGAAAGGATTTACATATCCATAAATCATCAACGATGATTGAGGCTACCATGTAAACAAGGGAATTCAAATAGATTTTCTCATACAAAAATACTTAGGACAAGTGCTTTATATATGAAGAATTATATCAGATTATGGAGCCTTTTATAAATCAAGGAATTCCCATAACTAATGCTTCACTAGGATTTACAAGTAAATTCACATAGCGTGAACATTTACTTATCACAAAATGGAGGAAGTATTAGAATTTTACAACATGTCGTTAAGAGGTGGAATTATCATGCACACTCCCCCTTAATGGAAACTGTGATATGCCCAACAATGCATGAAATTTAAAAATTTACAGAACATATCATCTTTGTGAAAATACCTACAACTTGATCTTCAAAGTGGAATAGAACATGAGATCAATATCACCATTTGGGATTTTCTCTTGAATAAAGTACATATAAAACTTGATATGCTTTGCCCTTTGATGCTGAAGTAGATTTTTGCAAGAGAAATGCAACTCTAGCTATCACATAGAATAGTAGTGCTTCCTTTATGCCCATATGTAGTTCATCTAATAGTCTTTTCATCCACATAGCTTCCTTTTCTCGCTTCTATAACACTTCTATACTCTGCTTCAATAGAAGAGATAGAAATTGTTGGTTTCTTCTTACTACTCCAAGTGATGACACCTGCACCCAACTTGAAAATATATCCAGAAGTAGATTTTCTATCTATAGAATCACCATTATGGTCAAAATTACAATATCCAAATAATTTTTCATGATCACAAGAATAAAAAACCATAATTAATTATTCCTTTAACATATTTTAGAATTATTTTTCCATTTTCCAATGATCCTCATAAGGATCCTACACAAATCTAGAAACAAATCCTACTAGATATGAAATATCAGGCCTAGTAATAATAAAAAAATTAGACTACCAACTAGTTGTCTATATAGAGTAGGATCAAATTTAGCACATGTAAGTTTATAATTTAATTTCACACCAAATTCAATAGGAATGACACCACGTTTACTATCAATCATGTTAAATATTTCAATTAAATTAGTAGCATACCTAAATTGAGATGCAATAATAGATTTATGATCCCGGAATATAACCATGCCAAAAAATTGATTTAGCAGATCTAAGTCACTCATTGTAAAACATTGTTTTAATCTTTCTTTGAATCTAGCAATTAAATGTTTAACACTGCTAGTAATCAAGAGATCATCAACATATAAGAAAATAATGATAATATTATTATTTTCAAATTTAAAAATAAATCATTATTAGAACAACAATTAGAGAAACCAATATCCTAAAAGAAACTATTAATTTTAGCATACCAAGCTCTAAGAGATTTTCTAAGACCATATAAGGATTTTTTTAGTTTATAGTTCCTTACCATGTTCTTCAAATAATTTAGGTTGATGCATGTAGATCTCTTCTTTTAGGTCACCATTTAGAAATGCATTTTTAACATCCATTTGGTGATTAGGAAGCTAATTCAAGAAGAATCATTACATTGCTCGTTTTAGCTACATGAGAAAATGTTTCAACATAATCAAGACTAGGATTCTAGATGAATCCATGAGAAACTAATCTTCCCAAAGTTTATCAATTTCACCTGCAGAGTTATACTTAATTTTATACAACCACCTAGATCCTATAATGCTTCATTTAGAAGGAGGAGAGACTAATTCCCAAGTGTTATTTTTAATCAAAGCATTGTATTCATCTTTCATAGCCTTGATCCATATTTCATCTTGAATGGATTCTTCAAAATATTTTGGTTCAACCTCATATAGGGTCATTAAGGCATGATAAGTATGCTAACTACGAGTTACCTTTCTTAGGATAACATGATGAGAATCCTTAACTAGATTTTGAGCCCATTTAGGAATCTTGGGATGTAACACATTTTGAGATGACTCCCCCTCAATATCCATCATATCTAGATCAGTATAATCATCCTCTTGAACTTTTGTTTCCATATTTTTAGGAGAAGGATTATCAGGCTCTATTTCAGGAGAAACAAAGGAGGGTTCATAAGAAGCATCACAAAATGTTTTCTCTAAAACATGAACTTTCTTGTTTTCAACTATGTCATGTTTGAAGGGGTCATAGACTCTTAAAACTTTTTTTTGACAACCTTAACCAACAACAATACATGAAAAAGACGTTGGGTCAAGATTCTTCCTTTTAACTTCTGGAATAAAAATAAAAGCAAGACTACCAAATATTCTTAAGTGAGATATCTAGTTTTTGTTTTGTCCATACTTCATGAGGTGTATTTTGATGAAGATATTTAGAAATAACTCTATTAAGGATATATACAAAAATATTCATTACTTCTTCCCATAGAAATTTAGGCACATTTTCTGCATGAATCATAGTCCTAGCCATCTCTAAAATAGTCCTATTTTTCCTTTCTACAATGCCATTTTATTGTGGGGAATATGGAGTAGTCAACTCTCTCTGAATCCCACATGAAACACATAACTCATAAAACTTTTTTCGACATACTCACCTCCATTATTAGTCCTAATTATTTTTATTGTTAGATTAGAAGCATTCTTAATTAAGGATTTAAATTCTTGAAATTTAGACAAGACATCAGAATTTTTCTTAATAAAATAAGACTAGGTCATCCTAGAGAAATCATATATAAAGAATACAACATACAAAGCATCATTGAGAGAAGGAACTTCAAATGGACCTACCACATCACTATGAATCAAATCTAATAAACGAGAGGAATTTGGATCATGATGCTTGTGAAATGGCACAACATGTTTCTTACTACATAGGTAACTTTGAGATGTTTCATGATCAAATTTCATCTTAGGGAGACCAAGTACAAGATTTAGGTGAGACATTTCATAAAAACTTATGAAATTCACATGTCCAAGTATTTCATGCCAAAGTTGAAGATCATTTCTAGATGAAGAAGAAAAACAAGATTTAGAAACAAATCCATCAAAAATATATAAACCATTTTTCTGTATATCAGAAGCAATAACATTACCGAGTTCATTTTTTACATACTATTTATCTTGTAGCAATATAAATTTATAGTTTTATTTAGTTAACTAAGAACAAGATAAAAGGTTCTTTTTCAACTAAGGAACATACAAGACATTCCTAATTATTCCATTTTTTAGGTTTAACATTTCCAAAACGTATGATTTAATGATAGAATTTTTCTCTAGATATATATTTTCCTCACATTTAATAACATATGATAGGATACCACAAATAGTGTCTCAAGAATTGAATGTGGTAGAGGGCATAAAATACTTGCAGCAAGTGATGGAGATAGCGATGGAAGTATAGATTAGTGTGGTCTCGGCCGTGTTGGATATAGAGTGTCTGTGATTTAGGCTAGATATAGCTGAGAGGAGGCTCAACTTCGACTCAAATCGGATGGATGAAAAGCTGCAAACTGAAAAAGTGGACACACTTTGGGATCCACACCTTTGGCCTAGAATAAGATTCTTCAAAACCCTAACAGAAAGGTGGGTCCACAATCTCCTAGAAAGAGGGTAGTTCACATGGGAAAAGGACAATGAAGGTGCTACCTGTCTAATGGTTCCAGATGGCTGCGTAAATAGGGCTTTGGACAAAGCAAATCTTTCCCTTGTTGGTAAGTTTCTAGGCTCCAGACCTAATATTGATATCATTAGAAAATGGGCTCTTAGAAAGTGGAAACCAAAGGGGGATTTGAGTATTACCATTATGTCATGGGTTTTTTTCTAGCAAAATTTAATCAGCAGACTGATTTGGAATCGATGCTTCTGGGAGGCCTATGGTGGCTGGGTAATATGGGCCTTTTTTGAAAAAATGGTATCCTGGGTTTGACCAACATTGAAAACATAAACATCATTCCAATCTGGTGTAGACTCCCAGGGCTACCGCTGCAATTTTGGGATGATGAAATCTTGCTAAACATTGCTAAATCCATAGGTGCTCCGATTGGGCTGGATGGACCCATGAGAAATAGATCCAGACTTGCTTTTGCTCGATTCTGCATATCTTCTGAAATGGAGCAAGAGTTATCGAGCATATCATCTTGAAATCTAAGTGTGGAATGTGGATCCAAAAAATTGAATATGAAACCTTTCATTTAAGGTGTAAGAAATGTCATCGTATAGGACACTTCACCAAGAAAATTCCCTAATAAGGAGATCTCTAAAGAGGAGGATAAACACAAAAAGAAAGAACAACTTGAGGGAGATTTAGATAAGACAAAGGAAAGCAGGGTGCTAGATAAGGAAAACTGGAGAGAAGAAAAAGCCCCTAACCAACCTGAGTTGAACTACAAAAAAAAGGGAAAAAAAGGGGTTTAGAACTCCTATCAGGAAACACCTGGTCTAGCGTCCAAAAACCCCACGGCAGCTTTGCATGGAGCACCCATAAGAAACAAAGAAGACTTAGATATGCAAAATCCAGTAAAGGTGACTCTGGAGGTGGACAAGCAAGAAGGAACAGTAAAGGTAAATATTATTCCTAAGGATCTAGCTCAGACTATGGAATTTCAAAATGATACTAAGGAAGCTGAGATAGATAATTCTTTATGCATCATTGAGGAAATGTTGGAGAAGGACAACATGGGTTCAGAAGAAGCATTGCAGAAAAACACTCCAAGGGTCGAAAGTAAAATCTCACCCACAAATGGGAACCCTTTATTTAGAACCGATGATCAACAGATCTACAATATATTGATAGTAAATAGGGAGAGAAAGAGGAGGGAGAAGTAACGCCATTTAAGGAAGATGAGGAGCTAACTTCTAGATTCATAGAGGTCATTTCAAAAAAAAAAAAAAGAGAATGAAAGGATTTGAAAAGATCCTAGAATCACTCTATAGTGAAAAGAAAAAGAAAATTGACAACTAGGAAACTTCAACATCCAGAACTACTAGATCTTCTGCTATAAGAATAATACATTTTGGAAGTAGTTCTAAAAGAGGAAGGCCCTCAAAAAAGACTCTTAGAACCAAGAGAACAAAGAAAGACATTGCAGATGGCACTCAATGACAATTGAGCCATCAGAAACACCCACTCCTGTTAAATGAAGATTATCTCTTGGAACATCCGAGGGCTAAATGGAAACTCCAAACAAAGAATTATTAAGGAGTTATGGGATTCTAGTAGTCCTAGTATTTTGATTTTGCAGGAAACTAAGATGAACGCCAAGATCCTTGAAATTAGTAAAAAGAATTTCTGGAAAATTCTGACATGGTCATGTGGACTCTCAGGGAGCCTCTAGAGGTCTAGCTACTTTTTGGGATAAAAGGCAATATACTGGTATGATTCTTAATGCTAGCACTAATCATCTTGCTATTAAATTTCATGCTATTGAGAACAATGGTGAATGGATCCTTTCTAATATATATGCCCCTAATATGGTTATTGGGAGATGTAAACTATGGACTGATCTTAAGATATTTAGAAACCAACATACTACAACCAACTAGCTTATCATGGGTGACTTTAACTCTCCTCTAAACCCAGGTGAAAAACATGGAGGAATCTCCAATTTTTCCACAGGTATGGAGGAATTTGCAGATTTTGTTGCTGATCTTAATCTCTTGGATGTGGATCTCCATGGGAATAAATACACTTGGACCAACAAAAGGTTGGGGAAAGATCTAATCCAAGTTAGACTAGATAGAGCCTTGATTTCTGCTAGTTGGATTCTCAATCAGGACTTTCATCTCTCTTCCCTACCCAGAATTGGATCGGACCACAATCCGATTGCCTTAAATCTTCTCAATTGGACTAAGCCCATCAGAAGCTCCTTCAAATTTGAAAAGATGTGGATGGAACATGATGACATTTATGAAAAAATTAAAGAGTGGTGGGTTTGGAATGGTGAAGGCACTGCTCAATTTAGACTGATTCAGAAGCTCAAAAATGTTAAAAATAAGTTAAAATTTGGAATAAAAGAGTTTTTGGTAATGTGTTTGAAAAAAAAAAATTAAAACAAAAGCTCCAAGATCTGGAAATCAAAATGAATACAATGGGGAGATCTTTTGAAGATCAAACTAAGGAAAATAATATTCTTTCAGAACTACATATGATTTGTAGCAGAGAAGAATCCTTATGGAGACTAAAATCTAGGGCTATTTGGCTAAAAGGAGGAGATAGAAATACAAAGTTTTTTCATATGACCACTCTAAAGCACAGAGCTTGTAATAGGATTATGGAAGTGGCTAAAAGTAATGGAACTGTTATAAAAGATCCCAAAAGCATCAAAGAGGAAGCTCTCAATTTTTATGAAAAACTTCTTAATGAGAGGAATATCATTGTTGATGAGGCAATTTCTTTCATGTTGGAGGCTATTCCCCAAGACAAAATTGAAGAGCAGAGATTTAAAGATATCACTAAAGCTGTCACACTTGAAGAACTACAAAAAGTGTGTTTACTTTAGAAGGTGATAAGGCTCCGGGCCCGATGGTTTTTCTATTAACTTTTTCAGAAATTTTGGGAAATATGTTTGGATGATCTTCTCAGAGCGGTGAATGAATTTTATAGAACTGGGGATCTTTTGAAAGAGTTGAATAACACCCACATTGTGCTTGCTCCAAAAAAATGGATGCTAAGGACTTCAAAGACTTCAGACCCATCAGCCTTGTGAATGTTATCTATAGAATTTTTACCAAAATCATTGCTACCAGGCTGCAATTTATTATGAATGATTTAATCTCAAGGTAGCAGAGTGGATTCATTAAAGGTAGGATTATCCAAGATGGAGTGATTATGGTACATGAGACCATACACTCTATGGAAAATAATAAAAAAAAAATATGGTCCTTAAGCTTGATATGAATAAAGCCTTTGACAAGGTCTCTTGGGTTTTTCTAGACAAAGTTTTGATTAAATTTGGTTTTCTTGCTAAATTCAGAAAAATTATTAAGGCTTGCATCTCTACGGTCAGATTCTCAGTGGTGGTTAATGGTGAGCCGGTGGGCTTTTTCACAAGTAGCAGAGGGCTAAGACAAGGGGACCCCATATCCCCCTGCTCTTCATTCTTATGGTAGATAGTCTTAGTAGAACAATTGGTAAAGTAGTTATTGACGGTCTTCTGAAAGGTTCAAAGCCCACTTCCATCAGCCAAGTAGCTTCTCATCAGCAATTTTGGATGATACAATCCTTCTTTTAATGGCATCCATCCTTGAAGCTAAGGCAACCAAGACTATTCTGCAACTTTACGAATCTTCTTCTGGGTAAGAGATCAATTATGATAAAAGCTCCATTTTCTTCTTCAACACTCCTGAGGAAAGACAACTTAAAATTGCAAAAATTTTGGGTTGTAAAATAAGTTCACTTCTAGCCACGTACTTAGGACTCCCTCTTGGCACTAAAAATTTTCTACCAAAGTGTGGAATGATCTGTTGGCGAGATTTCAAAAGAAAATGGCTGGATGGAAAGGAGCCATTCTGTCTAGTGCTGGTAAGTGTCTGCTCATAAAAAGCACTCTTCAAAATCTACCTATCTATATCATGTCTCTGTATAAGATCCCTTCTACCTTCAGAGAAAGAATTGAGAGGATTCAGAAAAACTTCTTATGGTAGGGCATGGAGGAAAAGTTTAAATATCACTTAGTTGCTTGGGATAAGGTATGCACTCCCAAAAAAATTGGGGGCCTAGGCATAAAAGACATAAAGAAAATGAATGAGGCTCTTATTGTGAAAATGGGCTGGAGAATGCTATCAGAGAAGCAACCCTGGATAGAATTAATTAAGGCTAAATACCTTAATCAACAAGTAGTCTTTTCTTTTCTTCAAGATGAGCATCTTCCTTATGGTTCCATTTTCTGGAATAATTTAGTGAAGAGCAGAAATTTCATCAAACAAGGAAGTAAATGGAAAGTGGGAGATGGTTGTGATATAAAATTCTGGGAAGATAACTAGTTTAATTGCAGCCTTATGGACAGATTTGGTGTTGTCAAAGACAGTCTTGAAAGTAAGTATGGCACTAGAATCATGGATTATATTGAAAGAGATGGTAACAATAAGAAATGGAAAAACTTTCTATGGATAGAGATGATTTGATCCAAACTATTTCCTCTCTACAAGATCAGTTGGACCTTATCCCCTTAAGTCAATTGGACATTAAGGATGAATTGATCTGGAGCAATTCTATTGATGGGGACTACTTTGTTAAAACTGGTTATAATACTTTCTTTGACAATAGTCAAACTGAGTTCAACTGGAATAGAATTTGGATGACTGAGCTCACTCCTAAAATTAACTTTTTCTTTTGGCTTACTCTCAGGGGAAAAATTCTTATCACTGAAAATCTGATAAGAAAAGGTTTCATAATGCCTAATAGATGTCATCTGTGTAAAAAGACTTTGAGGATATCAGCCATTTGTTTATCCATTGTGAATATGCTACCAAAATTTGGAGTTTTTCCCTCTCTAATTTTACAGCTTCCTGGGTGGTGCCGAAGGACTTCAGTCAGTTCTGGACCCAATGGAGCCCGCCCTATAAACATTGTGTTGTGAGAAGGCTCTAGAAATTGGTAATGCCTCATGTTATTTGGAGGATATGGAAAGATAGAAATGATATCATCTTTAGAAATAATAAACAAAATTATAAGCTCAGTATTGGTAAAATTTCTAATGCTATTAAAGAGAACATTGTTAGATTTAAACCCCCCAAGAACAAGAGTTATCCAGAAAATGAAGAGCATATCTTGTCCCAATGGAAGATTGGAGCTGACAATATCCAAAATAATACCGGTAATAATATTGATAGATCTTTGATACATTGGCACCCTCCTGATCTCAACTGGTATAAGTTGAAATTTGATGGGGCCTCTAAGGGTAACCCTAGGATTGTAGCTAGGGGAGGAGTGATCCGAGATCATAGAGGCAGTTTGATAGTTGCTTATGCTGGTAAAATGGGAATACAAACTAATCATTTTGCTGAAGCATTAGCCACTTTATGGGGCCTTAGAATTACTCAGACTCATAATATCTAAAATCTTATTTTGGAAGGAGACTTGCTTAATATCATTAATCATCTTAATCAGTGTTCGCCTCCAAGTTGGAACATCAAGGACTTCATCTTGGAATCCATAAGTATTTTCCAAACCTTCAACAATATTTGGATCAAGCATACTTACCGGGAGGGTAATAAGGTGGCAGATGCATTGGCTAACTACGACATAAATGTTAATCACATTATTTGGGATAATAGTGATCACATTCCTGTGTAGATTCAAAACAACATTCAAGCGAGATACTTATGGGCATGCAAATACGAGTAGGGTTAATGAGCATTTGGTGTGGGTCTTTGAGAATAGGACTTACACACGTGCTGAAAATTTTAAAACAACACTCAAGCAGATCTTGGCAGAAATCAAGGTTATAGTAAGGATAATGATGGCTTAAAGTGGATTTATGAGAAGATTAAATTCACACATGTGGGTAATATTTTAATTATAACAACTTTCAAACAGGTTTTTGCAAACATTCAAGTCTCGTAGTAAGAATGATGATGACTTGGAGTGGGTTTCTAAGGAGGTTGAAGTTCGCGCATGTGGGATTTCCTAGGTGCATAACAACATTCATGCAGGCATTCATGGGAACTTTCATGTTATCAATGGCTATCCTCACTCCCATCATGTGAGATCTCTTTTCAAAAACAGAGAAAGGTGGATTGGAAACTACATTTCCTTTAGCATTCCTCATAGGGGTTTTGAAGAAAATACTTTCAAACACTTAAGCAAGGTAAATATGGGAGGAGCCCCTTGTCAGATTGAGCCCAGCAAGGACCCAGATTGGAAGAATAATGAAGAGATATGGAATATTCTCAACCAGGGAGGCATTACAAATTTTATTAAGAAGATACAGGGTCACAACCAAAGCATTTATGTGTAATTTGTGAAGGATTGGAAGGATCGCAAAGTTGAATATGGTAGGCAAAAAAATTTGATTAATGAAGAGTTTATAGCTGAAGCAACAGGCCTTGGGATGGATGGGTACTACTTTTTTAATAAAAGGATTGACAGAGCAGCTGAGGAGAGAAAGTTTGTTGAGGGAAATGAGAAGTGGTCTTCATCACGGTGGGTTTGAAGATTAGCTTTGTCCCTCTGCCATTTGACGAGGTCACCCGCATGATGGTTCGATACATCTCCTTGGAGGGGAGATATGTCACAGTGCCCATTAAGCATCTTGTGTTCCTCAATCACTTCCGCAGAAGTTTCACGGTATGTTTCCCACACTATCTTCTTAACTCTCTTGAACGCTCCATTTTGGAGTTCCAAAAACATACTCGTGCGGTCCCTCTGCATCAAGGTCTCATCTTCTTGCTGCATAAACTCTGTATTCTCAAGTATCCCAACCTTCCTTCTTCCCCCATCTCTGCTCCATCTATCCCCTCCACCGCTGCCGCTACCCCCATCTCTTCTCCTCCTATCCCCATCACCGCTGCCACTACCCCTTTACCTTCCTTCTCGGCTCCCACCATCATCCCCTCCACCTCTACTCCCACCCCTGTCACCTCCACTTTGACCAGACCTATTACTAGATCTTCCAAAAGTCAAGCTTTGGATACCCCTGTTTTGGGGAATGTTCCTCAGGAATTAGAGGATGCTCATAATCTACTCCATATTAGTAGTGTTGGCTTACATGAGGCTTTACACACCGAGAGTTCCACACAAAGGCTGGAAGCCTTAGAAAAGGACATGTTGCTGCTGAAAGATGAAGTTAAAAACTTGGCTAAGCAAAAAGGTAAGAGGAAGACGAAGGAGGAGGTTGATCTTGACAATAAGCAAGTTGAGGATATTTATAAAAAACTGAACTCCTTGGACAACTATCTAGGGAAATCCAAGACTTGTCATGACCATAATATGGATATTTTTAGTGAAATCAAAGACTTCCTTGAGCAACATGTCCATGACATCTCTGCTCTCAGTGATATCCCAACAACTCTTTGGGGCACGGAAAAAGAAAGCAAACAGACCATTCAAAAGTTGGATGCTTATGACTCTACTCACATGACGACATTGGATTTGTTTACCTCTTAGCAAACTATCAAATTCAGAATCACCAAAGCTGCCAAGAAGTAAATGTAGAGCTGCGCTCTTGTTGTTGTCTTCCTTCGTATTTTTGTTGTTGTTGTTTTTTTTGGTTGCTTTTCTGTAGTTTTCAAACTCGGTTAGTTGTTTTGTGGTAACTTCTCTTTGGTTACTATTGTTGCAAATCAACAAACCTTCGGATGTTGATCAGATTTCTAGTTTGATCATCGCATACATCCAGTGTGATTGCACAACATTGAATCCTCTCCCCAAGTGTGGGACTTGTAAAATGGAAGAGGAATCTCCAGATTAGAGGCTAGTTCCTCAACTCCTCTGGTCAGATTTATCACTTACAAGTTGCAGAGGTTTATATTCCTAATCCTACCCTAAATTCCAAAGGAGACAGAGATAGATGATGCAAAAAAGCTAAAACTAATGCTAATAGGTGATGCACCAAAGGAGTGGTGAGCATTTCTCACTTCTGCAGATTGACACAATTCATAAAATGCAACAAAAACAACATGCACAAACTGATAATTGTAATGAAGAATCAGAAATTAGCCAAACAACACAAGCAAAGGATGAAAAAAACTAATCACAAGGCCTGTATTGTTATTTTAACATCAAAATCACTTGCATTACAACACCTGAGAGGAAAAATAAAGTTGTAGTTCTTAGGAAAGGTCTGTTATTCCACCAAATTCACTTCCAAGGTGAGAAAGGGGACCTGCAATACACAAAAAATGTTCAACCCTTTGAAAATGAGCCAAATCTGGCTTTTATAGTGCAAGGGACGAGCCCAGGAGAGAGAAACATAGGAAAACGTGGGAGAGGTTCAATCATTGACCAAAATGCATTCAAAACAGCATGGTCATCCTTACAGACTGATTCCCTGACATTTTTAACCATGCTGGGAGAGAATGCGAGCCATTCTTCATTAAAAATGGTGGTTGAAACGTCATTTCTGTTCATCACTACGTGCAAAGATGTTTTTCAATTTTCTCTCTCCAAAATCCATCAAAATGAAAAATTGACCCCGGAATCTTGTAGATAATTTCACCAGCTTTCCATTTATATAAAGAATGTGAAAAACTAAGCTTTGGATCGAAAGATATGGCCATTTGAAGTTTTAGGGAAAAACAGGGCCAAATCGGGTTGGCGGGCAAAAATTCAAATTTTTGCACCTTTTTGGTCATTTGGAAAATTTTCCAAAATTTCCCCATGCTCCACCACTCTAGGTGCCACGTGGCAACATCTCATTGGCCGGGCCTTTCAGGGGAAAATTTTCCCAAAAAACTCTGCTGAGCCATAACTTCAAAAATACATGGAGTTAGGAGGAAAACTTTACCTTTTTGGAAATCTGAGAAAGAGCTCTATCCAATGGTGTCATTTCCAGAAGGTTTTGACCGCCTAAAAATCAAAATATTATGTCGAGGCACAAGAGAAGGAAAGATGAAAGGGAGTTAACCAAAAATGAGCGGGGGCACATTTTGGATAACAATTTTGGCGACTCAGAGGGGTCATCTGCCTGCTGGATGAAGTTACTAGTTGCTGAAAGCAATCCATTGGGCATGGAGTTACCTAATTTTCTGTCTGATACTCCAACCGACTAGAACGTTGCAAGGAGGAACATGGAATATCACTTGATGGAGCAAGGCATGCAAACACATTCCCAGGAATAAAAGCTTGTGCCCAAGCACTTAGGGAAAGAAAAACTAATCTACATCAAAACAATGTGCACAAGCACTTGGAGGAATGAAAAAATAAGCTAATATTTACAAGGTGGATAATTTCCCTTTAGTAGCAATGATTTTGATGGATCCCATTGACTGGAATCTCTGACAGTTCTTCACATCCAATGAAGACAATTGGAAGGCATTGCTGTCCTTACACTTTGTGACCATGTATGGGCCACTCCAAATGGCATCAAATTTTGAATGCCTTCCCGATTTTACTCTGTCTGCATCCCATTTTAGCACTAGATCTCTAATTTGGAAGGATATATTCTTGGCCTTTCTATCAAAGGTCTTCTTTATCAAAGCCTGATCCTTCTCCATTGCTTGGGATGCTTGATTTTCTGATTTCTTGGAGCTCCATAAATTCTACATATCTAACCTCTATGGGCTCAAACTCCAATAACTCCAACTGTTTCATGAGTTCCAATGTTGGCAACTTAAGAGACATGGGTAAAATTGCCTCTCTCCCATAAACAAGCTTGAATGGAGAATTACCTGTAGATCTCTTGGGAGTTATCCTATCATCCCATAAATCTGATTTCAATTTAGTATGCCAAGACCTCTGATTTTCATCAAGAGTCCTCCTAATGATCTTCAACAAGTTCTTGTTTGTAGACTTAGCCTGGCCATTACCCTGAGGGTAATAGTTTGATGAAGTACTTAGGTAGATCCCGTTCTTGACAGCCCATTCAGTCACCTTGGACCCGATGAATGCCAATGCATTATCTGATATTATTGTAGTAGGTACACCAAATCTGGTTACTATTGCCTCATAGAAGTCTAGGATACTAGCTTCATTTTCTTCCTTGAGTGCTACTGCTTCAGTCCATTTGGTGAAGTAATATGTGGCTGTTAAAATCCACTTGTGCCCTTGGCTCGAATTGGGATTAATAACTCCAATGAAGTCTAAACCCCATTGCATGAATGGCTGGTCAACTGAAATTGGATGCAATGGAAGGGCAGCTAGCCTCTCTTTACCTGTGAAAAATGCACAATTCTTGCACCTCTTGATCCATGCATAACAATCATTGAAAATCTTGGGCCAATAATAACCAGCCCTCATGATCTTTAGAGCTGTCACTCTTGGTGCAAAATGACCACCAGCTGGTCCACCATGGAACTCTTCCAACACCCTATGAATTTGATTTGTACCAATGCATCTCAGCAGTACTCCATTCACATCTCTTTTGAACAAAACACCATCAACAAGGGCATATGGGACAGCCTGCAATCTGAAGTGTCTTCTTTGGGTCTTGTTCATCTCTGGAGGACATAGGCCTGTGCTTAGGAAGTGCATTATACTCTGGGTCCAGCAAGGGGTGGGGACACCATTATTTTCCTCTTGAGTGCTTCCTTGCTCATGGCTATCTTGCAACGCCAAAACAACCTCCTTCTCATTGCATGCTTCCTCTTGTTTGCTTAAAATCAGCTGCTCACACAATCCTTTTCCTCTGACCAACTTGGTGACCTTGATCTCTATGTCATACTCCATGACACGAGTAATCCAACCTGCCCTTTTTTCATTCAAGTCTTTATTTAGGAGGAAGTCCTTAACTCCCGCATGAGAAACCAACAATTGAACCTTGTTGTTTGAGACTAAATGCTTGAACTTCTTCAAGCTTCTGATTACTGCAAGAACATGCTTCTCAATGAAATAATATCTCACCTCATAGTCCTCCAAGATTTGGCTGAAGAAAGTAATTGGCTACTCATCATTGTCTTTATTCTACTGTACCAAAATTGTAGAAATAGTATCATCACCTCCAAACACATAGAGGATGAAATCCTTGGAGAAATCTGGGTTGATGAGAGTTGGGGCTTGAGAGATGGATTCTTTGATTGCTTCAAAACTTTCCTTGCCTTCTTTGTCCATTTGAAAGCCATGCTTTTCTTTAACATTTTGGTGATAGGTCTGAAAAGGGCTGCAAAATTTGGGACAAACCTCCGAACAAAATTTATTCTCCCCAAGAAACTTTGAAGGGCCTTCTTGTGGCTTGGCAATGGCAGTGCTCTTATGGCTTCGACTCTTTCCAGATCAATTGCTAATCCTTCTTTGGAGACAATGTGGCCAAGGAGTTTTCCTTCATGGGCTAGAAAAATACATTTTTTAGGATTCAAGGAGACTCCAAATCTTCTACACCTTTGGAATACTCGTCTCAAATGGGAGAGGTGGTCTGCTGTATTTTTTGAAAAAATAGTGATATCATCAAGATATATCAGCACTATGTTGTTAATCAAACCTTTGAATGCCATGTCCATTGCTCTTTGGAAGGTATCTTTGGCGTTGGACAACCCAAATGGCATTTTCCTGTATGCATAAGTTCCCCATTTGGTTGTAAAGGCTGTCTTGAACTGATCTTCTTCCTTCACCATAATCTGATTGTACCCTGAATAGCCATCAAGTAGTGAAAACCTCTCGGAGCCAGCAACAACTTGTAAAATTTGCTCCATGGAAGGAAGTGGGTAATGATCCTTAAGAGATGCTCTATTCAAATCTCTGAAGTCAACACACAATCTGATTTCCCCACTCTTCTTTCTGACTGGAACCAAGTTGGCAACCCAAATAGAATGCTTGATAGGGAATATGATTCTTGATTCTATCAACTTATTCAATTCTTTCCTCATGAGAGGCTCCATGTGGGGTTGATGGACCTTTGCTTCTACCTAATGCGCTTAGTATTTGAGCAAACACATCGGGAATTCTTCTTGACAAAGTTGTATGAACTCATACCTTTCTTTCTCAGTTGTCATCTTGCCAACTTGGAGTGATTTGCCTTCTCCTACCGAGATGGACACTGAATCTTCTTCCTTCACTTGGATTTTTCTTTCTCCTTCCTAAACTGATCATTAGGATTGAAAATGGACTCCAAAGTAATAAGCCCCTTTGGTAGTTTGTTGGTTCTCAGCTGCACCACCTGGTCACCATACTGCTGCTCCAACTTTTCTTGATTTTTGGCTGAGAACTCAGCCTCTTCTTGCAAGAAATGGATGATTTGCTGATCATTTTCAAATACTTGCCAACTTACATTGTTGTCCGGCACTGAAGGCCTCACAATCACATGGATGTTTGGCTATACCTTTTCCTTTTGAATGCTTTCAACAACGTCAAAGGCTGCCCCAACTGCTATAAGCCTGTCAGCAGCTTGGTTCTCTTTCCTAGGAATGGATTTGATGCCAAAACCCTCAAAATCTTCAATGAGGTCCCACACCCTGTTCTTGTAGCACTTGAGTAGATCATTCTTGATAGCATGTTGCCCCTTGACTTGGTTGACAATCAACTCACTGTCACCAAAGACTTGCAAGTTCTTTATTCCTCTTTTGATTGCCCAATGCAGTCCTTGCACTAAGGCTTCATATTCAACAGTGTTGTTAGAGCATGCAAACTGAAATCTAAAAGCTGAATAATACTTAACTCCTTGACGTGAAACCAGCATGGCTCCCCCTCCTGCACCTTGTCTACTCCTTGATCCATCAAAAAACAACTACCATACCTCATTGTCATCCTTGTGGTCTGGCTTGGTGATGCTAGGAATAGGCTGATTTTCTTCATCCATGCAATAGACTCCTAACTCAGATTCTTCTATTTCTTGTTAAGGATCAAAAGCATGCACCTTGTTAGCCCATTCATCAAGAGTTAAATCTGGGATACTTCCTACCTTGGTGTCAGCTTCATCAGTGCTTGGGTGATCTTCTTGATCAAACGCTGAACAATTGGCATTAATTTGACTTGGAGTGTAAGGCTCAATGTGAAAGTTTGCAATAGGTTCAGACCTGATTGTGGCTTTGGTTCCATATCTTGTTCTGAATAGCATGTGTGACCAATCAGTAGACAAGTAACCTCCAATCTCAGTTGTGAAATCCCTTGACAAACATAGGGCAAAGAGAGGTGGAAGGTCTATTACTGAGACATCTTGCAAAACAACCATGTTGGGATAGGAATGCAAAGTAAGACTCAAGTTTTTAATCACTCCAACTATTTTCTTGTATTCCCATCCAACCGCACTACCCCCCTTTGGATATGGTTTCATACCGAATTCCCAACTGATCAACTATTTTCTTGGGCATTACTGAACTACTTGCCCCGGAATCAATCATGCAATTGTGTACTAATTGGTTCCCAATGATCAATGAAACATAGAATGGAGGGGGCTTCAACATCTTACCTTGCTGTCCTCCATGATTCCCCTTAGGCTGGGAAACATTTGTGAGCACCTTCTCTTGCATTTGGACTTGCTGATTTGAAGTTGACCAGTCCTTCATGGCAGCTTGTAGCAAATCTCTTTGGCCTGGGATAGATAGTGATTCCCACATTGATATGTTTACATTTGTCTTCTTCATCTGATCAATGATATTGAATGGAGATGAAGTATCCTTTTTCTGTCCCTTGGCCTGCACATTCATCCCTTGTACATGGGCAGCAACAACTGGCATTTGAGTTGGCCTAGGAACTGTTTTAGGCAGTCCTTGTGTGCTTGGGATTGCATTTTGCTTGCCAATAGTTTGTGGAGTGACAGAAGGTCATGAATTACTTGGGGCCAATGGCTATTCTTCACCCAAATTTCTCCTCTTTGACCTTGTGTTGGCTGCAACACTTTGGGAAACTATCTGGTTCATGCCACAAAAATCTTCTGCCTGCCAGTTTACAAGTGTGGTATCATTCGGAGCTGATTGTTGTTGGAATGCTTCTTGTTGCTGGTAATTTCTTTGACTACCTTCACCCTCCACACCAGTTTTTGTCACCATTAATGCTTGATTCAAAGCACCATTGAAGCACATGGACTGGTTGTGAGGTTCATTGCATGGGAAACACCAATCATACTCTTGAGCTATATTGTTTTGTACTAGCACTAATGCTTTAGATGCAGATGTAGCATTGGGATTATAGGGCTGAAATGGTCTATTGGTAGGAGGCCTTGCTTGATTTAGATTTGCAGCTGGATTGGGTGGTCTTTGGGGTTGATATGGCTACCTGTTAGGCTGAGCTTGGGGCTGGAAAGAAGGCCTAAAACCTTGTGCTTTACGCCTTTTAAGTGTAACCAGCTCATTACCTAGATTTTGCAATTGCTTCATGACTTCTTGAAGTTCATTTGAGGCACTAGAAGATGAAGTGGAAGCTTCACTTGAATTCTAATTTCTAGGAGTGGGAATAGAAGCTAAATTAGGCACTTGGCTAGTACTTGGGCTCTCTAAACTTGGAAATAATGGCATTGGAGGCCTAGGAGCTAGCTTGCTAGCTTGAATCAAACAATTTTCAGCTCTAATGGCAATGCTATAAGCAATGGGGATAGTTGTGCCTCCCATGGACTGAATTAACATAGAAATATCAGAATTTAAAGCTTTAAGGTAATAAAGAAAAGCACCTTCTATTGTTGGCACTTTATTGCCGCCACTGGAATTCTCTCCCAAGTCCTTTGAAATCTGAAATTAAAATCAGTCAGCTACTCATTGGGAGCTCTTTTGATAGTTGTCAGCTGCTCTAAAAGGGACAAGTTGTCTCCCTTTTCCCCAAACTGCTCATGGAGGGCTATACATAGCTGATTCTAATTTTGAATAGAACCTGAGGCAAGACTCCTAAACCATTGCAAAGCTTTCCCTTTGAATGAAGATGCCAACAATTTGACAACAACTTGCATCTCATTGATCTCATGGATTGCACAAATGTTAGCAATATCCTTGACATGATCACCAGGAGTGGTATGATTTTCTCCAGTGAAGTATGGAATGTTCTTCAATGCTGCAACTGGGATTGGATTTTGTGCATTGAGGGCAAGTGGGCTGCTGCTAGTGAAATTGACATAGGGGTTGTTTTGTGCCATTCTGATTGGCCTTAGAACCCTTGTTGATTGAATGAAAGGCCTACCAGGTGGAGGAGTTGAGAGAGTTCTGTTTGGTGGAGATGGAGACCTTTGGATTCTCCTCCCACTTTGCCTTCTTCTTGGAGATAACTGCAGATATTCAAACATCACCTTTTCTTCTCCAGCTCTTAACCTTGTAGTGATTCTTCTCATGAGTTTTCAGTGTCCTGCTTCGCTAAAACCAGTTGATTCTTCTTCCTTGGAGTCACTAGATGTGCAATTTATAGTTCTTTTAAAGCAAGAAACTTGCAACAAATACACATCAATTTTTTTGCAATGAAGATGAAGACTTCTAGGTCCCACCGGGCGTGCCAAAACTATTGTTGCAAATCAGCAGCACCCCTGGATGTTGATCAGATTTCTAGTTTGATCATCCCATGCATCCAGTGTGATTGCACAACATTGAATCCTCTCCCCAAGTGTGGGACTTGTAAAATGGAAGAGGAATCTCCAGATTAGAGGCTGGTTCCTCAACTCCTCTGGTCAGATTTATCACTTACAAGTTGCAGAGGTTTATATTCCTAATCCTACCCTAAATTCCAAAGGAGACATATATAGATGATGCAAAAAAAGCTAAAACTAATGCTAATAGGTGATGCCCCAAAGGAGTGGTGAGCATTTCTCACTTCTACAGATTGACACAATTCATAAAATGCAACAAAAACAACATTTAAAAACTGATAATTGTAATGAAGAATAAGAAATTAGCCAAACAACACAAGCAGAGGATGAAAAAAACTAATCACAAGGCTTGTATTGTTATTTTAACATCAAAATCACTTGCATTACAACACCTGAGAGGAAAAATAAAGTTGCACTTCTTAGGAAAGGTCTGTTATTCCACCAAATTCACTTCCAAGGTGAGAAAGGGGACCTGCAATACACAAAAAATGTTCGACCCTTTGAAAATGAGACAAATCTGGCTTTTACGGTGCGAGGGCGAGCCCGGAGAGAGAAACATAGGAAAACATGGAAGAGGTTCAATCATTGACCAAAATGCATTCAAAATAGCATGGGCATCCTTACAGACCCATTCCCTGACATTTTTAACCATGCTGGGAGAGAATGCGAGCCATTCTTCATTAAAAACGGTGGTTGAAACATCATTTCTGTTCATCACCATGTGCGAGAGACGTTTTTTGATTTTCTCTCTCCAAAATCCATCAAAATGAAAAAATACCCCAGAATCTTGTAGATAATTTCACCAGCTTTCCATTGATATAAAAACGTGAAAAACCGAGCTCTGGATTGAAAGATATGGCCATTTGAAGTTTTAGGGCAAAACAGGGGCCAAATCGGGTTGGCGGCAAAAATTCGAATTTTTGCACCTTTTTGGTCATTTGGAAAATTTTCCAAAATTTCCCCACGCTCCACCACTCTAGGTGCCACATGGTGGCATCTCATTGGCCATGGGCCTTTCAGGGAAAATTTTCCCAAAAAACTCCGCCGAGCCATAACTTCAAAAATACATGGAGTTAGGAGGAAAACTTTACCTTTCTGGAAAGCTGAGAAAGAGCTCTATCCAATGGTGTCATTTCCAGAAGGTTTTGAGTGCCTGAAAAGCAAAATATTATGTCTGAGGCACAAGAGAAGGAAAGATGAAAGGGAGTTAGCCACAAAATGAGCAGGGGGCACATTTTGGATAACAGATTACCTTTGGTTCTTTTGACTTATCTGGATCTTGATCCTTTTTGTGATGATTTTCATTCCTATTCTGGATTTTAGGCCCTCTTTATATGCAAGGGTATAGTCTCTTTCAAAAAAATATTTACCAATAATAAAAAAACATATGATAGGATACCATGAATATAAGTCATGTGCCTAGAGGCACCACTATCTAGGATCCATTCATTTTCATTTAAAACCCGAAAGAGCAAAGATATCTGAGCAATATAAGCTCAACATTATTCACATGGTTTTTATTTTGATTTTGATTCTAATCTTTCTTTTGATTTTTAAATTTACTATTTTTAGTATTTTTAACAAATTTACTTGATTTCACACGATAGTCAGACTCTTTATGATTTTTTTTCCTAATTTGTTACATGTACCATTGAATTTCATTTTAAAATTCTAACTATTTCTAACATAATTATATTTAGGATTAGGTTTAAATTTTGATATGATATTAGATTTATGATTAGGATTGATATTATTTCTCTTATGAGAGGGATTGTGATTGTGTGAGAACAATGCTTGTGTAGAATTATCTTTTGAATCAAAATTTTCCATTAGATGCTCTTCTTGAATTAAAAGAGAAGACAAAGTATTCAAATGAAGCGAGACCATTTTCATTTTGATATTTAGAGTTAAGGATGGACATAATTTCTGAACTTTTCATGTATATTGATATGAATGATAAAATATAGGAGTTTAGCTTGAAATAGTTAATTGTCACATCCATCCAAATGAGCTTTAATGTTTTTAATTTTATCTAGATAATTAACAAATTTCTCATCCCCCTTCATGGGAGTTGTAAACAATTCCAAAATTAGTTTAATTATCTTGGAAAGATGATTTCCTTCATGCATAGTTTATAATTGTTTCCATGCATCAACATGAGAATCCATATGACCTATATGCATTAAAATTCATCTTTTATGCTTTGTAATAGGATGGACAGAGCTTCCTATGATATTTGAGAGAAGGAGCTAAGGTTTTCAAGATTTGCAAGTCTTCCTGGTGGGTCATTTTTCCACACCAATTACAAGATCCCATAGCTTTCTAGCCATGAAACATGATTTTAACCTTACTCTCTAAATACTGTAATTTGTTCCATTTAATAACTAAGATTTATCCATAAAAACTAACATTACTAGCCATTTTAAATGCACAGACAACTATGAAGACAAATATGGCTAAAAAATGAACCAACTCATTACAGGAGAGCCAAATAGAGACAAAAACAAGCTATATATTTTTTAGCACTAAACACATGCAAAAAAATTAGTAAAAATTAAAAAAAGACCGCGAAATGTTGAAGAGAAGATATCTAAGATTTATTTTTTTGGCATTCATGAGACAGGTTTCAAGCCCATAGCACAAAGAAACTTAGAAAACCCATGGTATGAAGAAAATTTTAAAATACGTGGTAAAAAGGAAAATTTTAAACCTGCGAATGAAGCAAAGTATGACATGTGTCAAAGATTAAAACAAAGAGACATGACACATATCGACTTTCTTAAAAATTCTAAAATAGATCCCTCTGGTAGACATGAAGTCCCCATAATAAATGAAGACAAATAGTTTATCGGGTCTGTAACAGGGTTGAAAGAATACAGATGAAAACAAATCAAGTGCAAAAAAATAAAAGATAAAAAAATTCTAGGTCCTTGGAAGGTTGAATTGGTTATAGATAACCTAGGGGACACACATCACCTTTTCAAGAACTTTCCTTCATAAATGAGCCCAAGGGATGTGAAATAAAAAAATGATTACCTTTTAGTTATGAGCAATGACCATAGAAGATGCAAAAGCAAAGACAATGACAGAAAAAAACTAAGCAACGATGCCACTTGGCAACAATATAATGACCGAAAGAGGACACTTGGAAAATTTCTACCAAACTTTTTAGAGATGGCTTCGAGAAGAATTGAAGTCCCCTGGAATGAGTCAAATCAAAATAAATTTCATATCTGAATGGCCTACGGAAACAAACGACGGAGTGTCACTATCTCACCGGCTAAGAACAAATAGATACCGACATCTGCAAAGCTTGACAGTCGTCGACACTTGTAAAAATAAGAAAAGAATGACACTGTGAAAAAATATACGTGGTGTTTTTCTCTTGGTTTAAATTTCACAAGTGATAGAGGAAATATAACAAAGACTAATTTTGTGAAATATGAAGTGACTTGGAGTTTTCCTATTGTATCATATTTTGCGTGTGATAAAGGAAAGCTAACATAGGTCTGATTTTACAAAATACGAAGAGATTTGGATCTTTCTTACTTGGATCGTATTTCACATGTGATAGAGGTAAGCTAACATAAGTTTGATATTGCGAAGAGCAAGGAATGCCCTTATTGGCTCACACTTTGCAATAGATAATAAGATCTATAAAAAATATGACACAATGAAGCTATATGGAACTTAATGATTGACTCGAACTTTGAAATTGTTAGAAGGATCTACAACGAAACTACATGGACTTATCTTATTGGATGAAGCTTTAAAAAATAGAACTTCTAAAAAGAAAAGATTTTTAATGTTGGGGCAGACTTAAAAGCACCTGAAATAACCATATCTAAAGAAATATTTTGGGTCCATAGCCAAAAGCAACTACAACGACTATAACAAACATGAAAAACTTAATAATTACTTGTAGACAATGGTTTTAAACCGTGAAATACCAAAAACAGTTGTAAAAACACATATTTATGTACATAAATGCACAAACAAGATCTAAACAACCAATTAACCAATATTTCAAAAATATTTGGGCAAAATATGGAAATTTTCACCGATTAACTTGAAGTCGATACGAAACAACTAGGGTTTCATGGATTTGAAAAATTTCAATTTTATTTACTCCTACAAATCGAAAACATCCAGATCTATCTTGCATAAGCATAACCACTAACTATGATACAATGTTAGGAAATGATGGGAAAATATAATTAACAAATTATAGATCCACACAATAAATTATCAAAGATTATAGATTACGATGTGCACTTAAATTAATCACAGATTTAACTGATTATATATTATAGATTATATACCATGAACATAAAGTAAATAAATGATATATAAAATACATAGAACACCATATTTATAGTGGGGAAACCTGAAGAAAAAAACCCCACTTAGAATAAAGCACTTCCTGTATTAATAATTTCATATACAACTTTTACCCAACACTTCCACTTCACTCCTTGGTCTCACAAAATGATTGTAGAGTCGTTTCTTGCAATTATTCAATATAATTATCACAATAATCTTCTAAATTTGATATCCCAATGTATCAATATGGTACCAATGTATACATTTTTCCATTTCCAATCTAAAGAGGGACCACCCTATCTATATAGGATGGGTGAATCGGTCACATCGTTTCACTCTTAAATGTGGAAGACCAACATAATAAATTTTAATAAATAAACTTTAAAATAACATGGGGTGTAAAGTGGTGGTCCACCCAAAGAGGTATCCCCACTTGAAATTATTACCCTAACATTACCATATAATTCCATCTGATGGGCTAGTTCTAATGAAGGAAATTCAAGAGATATTAGAATCCTAGCCTATAATTTTGTGTGCCACTACCTCTGATTTACCTCCCTTCTTATTTTCATGATCCTGATGAAATTATTGTTGATGGACTCATCTATGCCATTACCTTGGGGTAATTAATGGATTTTAGGTAGATACCATGTTCGAGATCCCAATAAAATATCTTAAACCCCATAAAATATTTAGCATTATCGGGTATTATGGTATGAGGGAATCTAAACCTTATCACAATTTCCTCTAAGAAATCTAGAATGGCTGTCTTAGTAGCTTCTTTGAGTGCAACAACCTTGGTCCACCTGGTAAAGTAGTCAGTGGTAGTCAAAACCCATTTATGACCAACACTAGACACTAGATTGATCATGCCAATGAAGTCAAGACCCCATTAGGAGAAGGGATGGTCTGCTTGAATTGGGTGAAGTGGAAGGGCATCCAACCTCTTCTTACTAGTAAATAAGGCACATTATTTGCATTTTCTAACCCATGAATGAGCATCATTGAATAGTGTGGGAAAAAAATAGCCAACCCTCATGATCTTCATGGATGTTGCTCTTGGATAAAAATGACCACCAACCAAGCCTTCATGGAATTCACCAAGAATTCTCTCAATCTGATCTCTACCAATGCATCTCAACAAAACTCCCTCTAGGATTTTCTTGAAGAGGATACCATATATTAAAACATAAGGAATGGATTGAATCTTGAAGTGTCTCCTCTTTTTTATTAATCTAAGGGGGATATTCACTATTTTCTAAGAACCCCACCATATCATCCACAAAAACATTTCCATTAGGTTTACATGCCATTGATTGTTCTTCCTCTTTCTCCATTCATAATAAGTTTCTTGGTCATCATTAATAGCATCTGTCGGTAGGTTGTTCACACAGTCCTCTACCTCTAAATAGCTTGGTAGCTTTGATTGTGACATCATATTCCATGATTCTTACTACCCATCCCACTTTATTCTCACTAACTTTTGACCTATTATGAAATTTCTCATGATAGGATGAGAAAATAACACCTTGATATGATTTTTGGTGAGAATATGCTTGAATTTTTTGAGATCCCTCATGACTTAAAACACTTGTTTTTCCATGTGGCTATACCTTAGCTCATAGTAATTCAATGTTTGACTAAATAAAGCCACTGGTTTCTCCAAAAATCCATCATTTTATTGAGTTAGAATGGCTACCACACTACTCTTAGCACCATAAGCATACAAGATAAAATCTTTGTCATAATTTTGGTTAATAAGGGTGGGATCTTGAGTTATTGCATGCTTAATCTTATTGAAACTATCCTTACCTTCATTAGTCCACTTGAAAAGAGTATTGTTTTTTAGAATTTGAGTGATGTTTTTAGTCAATCCCACAAAGATAGGAAAAAAATTCCTAATAAAATTGATTTTACCAAGGAATTATTGCAATGATTTCTTATGTGTCGAAAGGAGAGCAAAAGGATAGCTGAAATTATGTTCAAGTCAATAGATATAATTTTTTTCTAGCCATGTGACCCAATAGTTTTCCTTGTGTGATAAAAATTACATTTCTTTGGATTGAGTGACACCCCAAACTCTCTACACCTTTCAAACACTTTCTCAAGATGATCCATGTGATATTCACTTTAATTTGATAAAAAAGTGATATCATTTAATTAAATTAGAATAAACTTGTTTATGAATCCCTTGAAAGAAAAATTCATGGCTCTATGAATAGTAACACCAACATCAAATAACCCAAAATATATTTTCTCATAGGCATATGTTCCCCATTTAGTAGTAAAATATTTCTTCTACCCATCCTCTTCTTTAACCCAAAATTTATTGTATCCAGAATACCCATCTAAAAGGGAGAACCTCTCAACACCTATTACTATTTACAAAATATGGTCCATGGAGGGTAAAGGATAATGATCCTTTAAGGAGGCTCTATTTAGATCTCTAAAATCAACACATAGCTTAATCTCCCCATTCTTCTTCCTTACATGAACTAAATTTTCCACCCAAGTGGAGTACTTGATATGAAATATAATTATGGCCTCTATGATTTTGGAAGGATATTTCTTGTAAGGGTTTTATCTTGGGGTTTATAGGTCTCTTCTTTTTCTGAAAGGAGTGACATTGAGGTCAATATCTATAACATTTTGCATAATTTCAGGATCGAAACACTTAAGATATTCATAGCTTCATGAGAAAATATCATGGTATTGCTAACATAAGAACAAAAAAACTTCTTTTTTAGTTTCATCACATATCTTTCCAAGTGGAAGTTCCTTATCTTGGGAAATCAAAACCTTTTGATAGTATTCTTCACTAGCCATCATGTTTTTATTTTCTCCTTTGAATTCATCATTAGGGTTAAATATTATTTCAAGAGTAACTAGACCTCTTGGTAATTTGTTAGTTCTTAATTGGATAACCTGATAATCGTATCCCTCTTGTATCCTTGATACAACCGAGATGAGAACTCACCTCATTATCAATTAAATGGGTAGTTTTCTCATCACTTTTAAAAGAATTTATAACTCACATTATTGTCAAGAATGGATGGTATCACCACACCATCTTGACATGTTGATCATGTCCTTGAATGAGATCTCTAGGTGGGAAAAATTATGACCCTACAACAACCATCTGATCAGCTTCCACATTTAACTTTCTTAGAATTACTTGGAGATTAATAGCCTCAAAACTATCAAGTAGATCCCAAACTCTATGTTTATAAGCCTTTAATATATTGTTCTTGGTATCACACTTTCCTCTTACTTGGTGAATAACAAACCCAATTTACCTAAACACCTATAATCTCCTAAAATTCCTCTTCTCATCCAAAAATAGTCCTTGAAAAAAATCCTCATACTCGAGATACGTTATTAGAGCATGAAAATTAAAGCCTATGAGAAAAAGAAACTTCTTATCCTTTGGAGAGATCAATACTACACCTTCTCCATCTCCATTCCTACTCCTAAGACCATCACAAAACATTTTCCATAGGCCTTGGGAATCCTCCTCAATTTATCTTAATGAACTTGGGATAAAATAACCCTCCTCTTAGATGCAATAAATACCTAAACATGTCTCAAAGTAGATTCATATGTATAAAATTCATACATTTCCTTATCCCACTCATTTAACATAAGATAGGGATTGATTACGATGAATGCACTACTTTAACTAGTTTTGAATCACTGTTTGTTTCTTCTTGCACCATAAAAATTTATTTAATAGGGTTTGTATTATGGTATTCAACATTATAAGATGATATAAGATCAGATTTAATTGTAAACTTAGTCCCATCTCTTGTCCTTAAGAGAATATGAGACCAATATGAGGACAAATAACCTCCTACCTTTGATGTGAAGTATCTTGACAAGAAAATAAGAAAGAGAGGGAAAATATATAATTGATATGTTTTGAGAAATAGTTATGCTAGGGCATGCATGAAGAGTTAGCTCAAGACCTGTGATTACTCTAACTATTATAACTCGTAGTACCATCTAATTGCCCTTAATGATTAGAAAGTACTAAATCCCCAAAGTGTTTTCTATCTTCTTAGGCATCACAAAGGTGTTGTCCCCTAAATCTATCATACAATTATGTACAATATGCTTTCCAATAATCAAAGAGATATAAAAGGGAAGAGGTTTCTATATTTCACTTAATTTCTCCTCCTTGGGTTGACATAAGCTAATTGAATACATTGTCCTTTGTTTTATTGTACCGTTTGATGGAATGGGCTACTTCAAAACATCCTACAAGAGATGCAACTGATATGGAATGGAAAAGGCATACCAAATTGTCACATTTAGATTAGTTTTCTTCATTTGTTCAACAATGTTCATAGGAATTCCTACCGCCTTGTGCATCATTGGTGTCACCATTTATTTCTTTGACTTCTCAAATGTTGAAAAATATAATATTGGTTTAGGAACAACCTACTTTATGGGGCTAGGTCTGTTAGAAACATTAGGAAGCCTATCGTTACTCAAAATTTTCCCAATTTTCTTCTCTTTGCGAAGAGGATCATCTTGTTTGGAGGAAGGTGAAGGATGGGAATCCAATATTCTTTTCTTATACCTTGTATTATCAAAAACATGAAATTGAGGTCTATTATAACTTCCCACAATTTGATTTGCTACATAAAACTCATATGACCTAAACAAATAAGATTGGATTCAGGGGCCACCTCTTGAGCCTCTTCGAAAAAATATTTGGAACTTCCATCATTTATTTGTGTTGATTGAAGGAACCTTACATCATGAGAGCTTGACCTTTCACCCCATTTTCAAAAAAAATCTGATTTTGGGGCTACATGGGAAACACCATTAAATTCTTTGAACCATATTATTTTGAACTAGAAAAATAGCTTTGTTCAAGCTAGGAGTAGGTCTGTGTTGCGGGGGGAGGAAATTATTGAAGAGAAAAGTTAGGGTTTGTACCCTAAAATATATTTTATTTGTAATTATACCCATAACCCTGATTTGGATAGTAATTCCTTTGTTAATACCCTTGATTCTGATTTTTGTAGGACCTAAGAGCTTGGCTTTGTTGCTTCTTGAGGAAAAATATCTCATGTGACATATTATTGATCAAGGATTTGAGACCATGTATCTCATTGGGAGAATTATATGTAGGGGTATATGAATTAACTTTAGACTCAGGGATCGGGGAAAGAGAAGGTCAAATTTCTTGGGATAACTATGGGAAAAGAGGATTTGGGGTCTAGGGTGTATTTTTCCATCTTGAGCCAAATAATTATCATCTTGAATAGATGGTCATAAACAACATGTTATTCCATAGATCCCATTGATTGGGTCATTAATGTACTATTAGACTTAAGATATCTCAAAAAATAAAAAAATATACCTTGAGTTAGCCTTAAGAGGGGTGAAATTCTATCCTATGTCCTCTGAAACCTAAAATTGAAGTCCATCATCACCTCATTAGGGGATATTTTTGATAGTTTTTAGTTTCTCTAACAAAGAGATATTATCTGTCCTTTCTCCAAAATTATTACAAAGATTTTCCCCAAGCTCATCCTATGTATGAATAGAAGTAGGTTGCAAACTCCTATACCAATATAATGCTTTTCCTTTGAAAGATGAGGCCAAGATCCTAACTGCCACATCATCTTTAGTAACAAGATGAACTGAAAAAACATTAGCAACATCTAAGATGTGCTCTATAGGGGTAGTTGAATTTTCACTAGTAAAAATGGAATGCTCTTTAGGGCAGATACCGATATGTCATATTGGGCATTCAAAGTAAAGGGACTTACACAATTAAATGTTACAAAAGGTTGATTTATTTGATAGGACATGAGGGGAATGGGTCTTAGGTTCTTACGAATATGAGGAAAGGGCATACCAAAAGGGGAGTTGAGTGAACCATAGGTAGTGGGGATGGAATTATTTGAAAAATTCTTCCTCTTCTCCTTGGTGAAAGTTGTAGGTATAAAAATGCTTCTCTCTTATTGTGATTCATCTTTATGCACTCTTCTCAGGAAACTAAAACACTTGACTAACAAAACTAGTAGATTTGAAACTAGGAGTCATTAAATGTTTTACCTGTTTCCTTTAAAGGTAAATTACCACTGAAATACACACAAATTTTAGTATATTGATAAAAATTGAGTTGTATATGGCTCAAATGAGTCCCATGTGGCATGTCAAAAATTGTTTTCAGTTAAAGTTAAACCATTTGCTGAAGATAGGCTCAACATCTTAGTGAAACATGGAAATACCTTCAAAGTTTGGGACAATGGCTACTACAAGGTAAAATCTCTAGGTGAAAAGGCCAGTTCCTTTCACTCTAGTTCATTGCATCTAATCTAACTAAATATATACTCTATTACTAACTAGTTCTAATCTAATATTTCTAAGGATCTATGGTTCGAAAGATAAAAATATTGAATAAAATATAAGGTGATGCACCAAACTAAAAGTGGATTCTCTTCCGAACTTAATACTAAGAGGGAAAAGTACTAAGCTAAGAGGAAGAAACAAGTCACATTCAACTACGTATTTTTCCAAATTCTAATTCTTTGAATAAGTGACACAAAGGAAAGAGTTCATATAAATATAACTGTTAGTGCAAATTCACAGCACCCCCTAATGAGTTATGGATATGCTTTTCTAAGGAAAAATCATCTGGTGTGAATGCACAACATTGAGCTTTCTCCAAGGTGTGGGACCTTGAAAGGTGAGAAAACTCTCCATATTGAAGCTAGTTCTTACTCCTATGTTTAGGTGTATGCATGCAATTTTTAGAGGTTTTGATTCAAAATCCTATTCTAAAACTATCAAGGAGACAGGGTTGAGAGAAAACATAGAAATGGGAAACAAAACTAAGAAAAACAGAAAGGTGATACACCAAAGGAGTGCTGAACTCCTTGCTTTGCAAATATAGACACAAATCATGAAGATGCAGCAAAAAAACATGCACAAATTACTAGAATGCAATGAAGGATCAGAAGACAATAATAATTGCATGAGAGGATTGAAAATTGATCACAAAACATACATTATCATGCCCAAATTTGATACAATACGTTCCATTGGAAAAGAGGCAAAAATGTGTTACAATCTCCATGGGAGGTCTAAAAATCCTTCAAATCCACCTGCTAAGGAGGAAAGAAGAGCTTGCAGAAGCAAGAACATCCAACATTACAAAATGAGCCAAAACTAGCTTTTAACCATGAAGCAGAATGGAAGAAAGGAGAAAATGCGGGCAAATCTGATTTGAGATCTCCAACCACCAACAAGATTCATTAAAATGGCAAGGGCACCTCTGCAAATCCACTTCCCAATGCATTCGAGCCCACAAGACAAGAAATTTCCCATACCTCATTAAATCTGGTAGATGGAAATCTGATTTTTTTCCTTTTCCAGTGCTAGAGACGTTTTTCCAATTTTCTCCCACGAATCTTCACCAAAATCCAAAATTGAGGGGTCCAACATGTGGATAATTTCACCATATTTCCAATGATATAAAGAACGTGAAAATCGAGCTCGGGATTAAAAGTTATGCCTCTAAAGATTTAGGGCAAAAATGGTGAAAACAGAGTCAAAATTGGGTCGGTAGGGTCAAACTTTAAAATTTTCCCTTTTGGAAAATTTTCCCAAAAATCTTTGTGCCTCCGCCACTCTCGGGACACGTGGCACCTCCTGGTTCGCCGATGGAATTGTGGGCTCAAACTTCACTTTTTCCTTTTGATTTTTCATTGGGAAAATTTCCCAAAATTTCCCGCGCTCCGCTCTCCCGGTGACATGTGGCATCGCCTGGTTCGTTGATGGGATCATGGGCTCATTTCTTGCCTTTTTCCCCTTTTTAGATTTTGGAAAATTGTCCCAAATAGCTCTGCACCTCCGCCATTCCGCCATGACACGTGGCAGCTTCAAAATGGTCCGCGGGCCTTGACCATTTTTTTCCATTTTCTTCCTTGCGGGCTTGCGGACCAATTTTGGATTTTTAGCCTTTCACTCCAAAAGGGCTAAGTTCCCAAATATCTCCTGCCTCCGCCGACGTGCTTCCTTCCCCCCTGTGGGCTTGTGGGCCAAAATTTGCCTTTGCACCTCCGCTAACTCTCTTGGAAAAATTTTCCAACTTACCTCCGCTCGGCTTGACCTCCGCCGCCATGTGGCACTCCCACATTGGCTACAGGGCATCTAGGAAAATTTCCCCAAAAACTCCGCCGAGCCATAACTCGAAAATTACAAGGAGTTAGGAGGAAAATTTTACCTTTCTGGAAAGGTGAGAAAATTCTCTATCTGATGAAGCAATTTCCAGAATCCTTTGAGTGCTTGAAATGTGTAAAAATTGAAGTTGAAGCACAAGGAAGGAAAAAATGAAGGTAAGTTAGCCAAAATAAGCGGGGGCTTGTTTTGGATAAAACTTTTGGTGACTTAGAGGGCTCATCTGCCTTCTAGATGGCTGATTAGTGGCCTTTGAAGCATCCATTGGGCATGGAGTCAAGCCTAATAAACTGATTCTGATCTGAACTATGAAAATATGACCTCTGAGCCACTTGGAAACCCACTGAAAACTGAACTGATCTTCCTCAACTACCAAGACAATGCACTATGCAAGAGTAACACCAGCACCACAAAAACTATGTACAAACATGAAAATCATACATACCCCAAGTGGGATATGAAAAGTGTGCACAAGCACTTCTTCTGCTGAAAGCAAACCTACCTACTCTAATCTAACTGAAGTGAAGGTAAGATAAACAAACCCCAATTTGTGTAAAATAACTTCCTTTCTTCAAAATGGGCAGATGCAATTGATTTAGAGCTGAACATGGCTGTTATGATGAGTGAAAAATCAACAAGAAGCCAATCTTCTACCCAAATCAACAAGGTGTAAACTGAAAAAAATCCAATACCTCTTTTAGTTGCTCTGCATTTGGATTGAAAAGGTATGATAGCTGATCCTTGGTACTTTATATCTCATCCTCATGCTTATAAGCAAACATGACTGGTTGTGGCTTATCCTTTGGCTCCAATGAAGCCAAATACCTTATTGGGTAAGGTCGATCTATTTTATATGCCCATAGCTCGATTTTCAACTCCAAAAATGGAGTCCTCTTGTAGACCTTCTTGGATGCATGATGCAGAAGAGGTGGTGAAAATATTTTTCTCTTCCCCTTCCTTTTCCCATAAAGTACATGGAAGATATAAATCTTCCAAACTTGGTTTCAATGAGCTGTCACAAAACACAGTGCTGCTGTTTTCATTGTTCTCCTTTGTGGTAGTAGGCTCTTGATGTTGGTGAACGAATGGTGGAGAAGAGAATGTTGTAATTTCAGTTGGCTCCTCCTCAAGAAATTCCTCTAAGTTTGATAAACAATCAAACTCTTCGATGTCCCATTGTAACAAAGTTTTCCCTCTTACATGGTGACCTCCAAATCTGCATTTTCTTCACCATGTGTAGCTTCATTCTCAAACATGAAACTTGTCAATTCGAACTCATCCAAAAAATCATATTTTTGGAGAGATGAAGTGGGAGAGAAACATGAATTTTCTTGTGCCTCTTTTTCACAATTTGGACCTATTTTGCTCACCTCCATAATGGCTTCATATATCAAATCATCCCCTTCAAATGAAATAAAAATGTATCAATAATGATTCCTTCTTCTTTTGTTGCAAAAATTACTTGATCTCATCCATTTGCTCCTCAAAAATGAGATTTTGAGCTGGTTTTTCTTCCTCCATGATGACTGATTTTGCAGTGCAGATTGGATCAGCATTTTCTTTGGGAAAAGTGCTAAGGGAGACACCCAACTCATCACCAACAAACTGATGATTCTTTTCCTCTTGTTCTTGTTCTTCTTCTGCTGCAAACTCAGCCTCAACCACCACTTGTTTCTTCAACCCCAACTTCCTCTTTTGGCCTCACCATCAAGGGGATTTTTGAAAACTCAAATTTAGCAGCCCAAATCTTCAGATTTTCTATCATTTCTTCTCTGTTGGGTTCCTCTTCTTGCTGTTCTCCTTGATTGGTCTTCTGATTTTCATCTTCCCAACATGGATCTGGGAATGCAAGAGGATGGATGGGTTGTGACTCAATTGATTTTGAATTTTTTTGTGGTTTTGGAGGAGGTAAAACTTCATTTTTCTTTGGAGGGAATGGTTGTTTGGAAGGGAAAAGAGTAGAGAAATTGAGGTGGGATGGGAGACTAGGAGATGGAGAAATGGGATCAACATTTGGGGCAACATATGGGAAACTTGAAGCTTGACACTGCTAAAATGATAAAGCTTGAGAGGGTGAAAAAGAAAGACAAGGAGTTGTTGAATGACTTACCCATTGACAAGGTTGATTCATACTTTGCTCATATGCTTCTATCTCCTCAATCCATTGTGCAAGTTGGGTCGAATTTCAACCATGAAGTCCAGCTTCTCCTAAGGGCTGTAGTGTCTTGGAATAGGGCCTCCCCATGGACAAGGTGCTCTGAAACCAATTTGAAATGCCTTCATTTGTGCTTGAGCCCTTGATTGCACCATGTTTACCTCCATCTTTTGGATCTTCTCCAAAAAATTTGCATTTTCTTCTTGGCTTCCCTCACAATCTGCATACCCTTGTGCTTGACATGCTTCATAGCCAAACTGATTTTGGCATTGCTCATATGGATATGCATACTGGTTTTGAATTTGATCAGAATGCTGATCTGGAGGATTTGAAAAACATGTTGGAGGTGGGAAACATTATTGCTATTGTAAATGTGAATCCCATGATGGAAATGAAGTCATGATTGCACAACTTCATGGAGTGAAAGAAGAATGAAGAGATGGAATGAAAAATGAATGAAAATGAATGGAAAGAGGGTCTACAACTTCAGAGATGGGTTGCTGATCAGATGGAGTCACCAGATGTGTTTGCAAGTGCCTCCAAAGGCTGAAATTTTCATAGGAACACACCAACCTACAAAAATGAAGTGGAAGACCTCTAAGGTCACACTGGGCATGCCAAAATTGTTAGTGTAAATTCATAGCACCCTAAATGAGTTATGGATCTACTTTTCTAAGACAAACTCATCTAGTTTGGATGCACAACATTGATCTTTCTCCAAGGTGTGGGACCTTACAAGGTGAGAAAACTCTCCACATTGAAGCTGGTTCTTACTCCTCTATTTAGGTGTATGCATGCAATTTTGCGGAGGTTTTAATTCAAAATCCTATCCTAAAACTATCAAGGAGACAGGGTTGAGCGAAAACATAGAAATGGGAAATAAAACTAAGCGAAACAGAAAGGTGACACACCAAAGGAGTGCTGAACTCCTTGCTTTACAAATATAGACACAAATCATGAAGATGTAGCAACAAAACATGCACAAATTACTAGAATGCAATGAAGGATTAGAAGACAATAATAACTACATGAGAGGATTGAAAATTGATCACAAAACATACATTATCATGCCCAAATTTGATACAATATGTTCCATTGGCAAAGAGGCAAAAACATGTTACAATCTCCATGGGAGGTCTGAAACTCCTTCAAATCCACCTACTAAGGAGGAAAGAAGAGCTTGCAGAAGCAAGAACATCCAACATTACAAAATGAGCCAAAACTAGCTTTTAACCATGAAGCAGAATGGAAGAAAGGAGAAAATGTGGGAAAATCTGATTTGAGATCTCCAACCACCGATAAGATTCATTAAAACAACAAGGGCACCTCTGCAAATCCACTTCCTAATGCATTCGATCCCGCAAGACAAGAAATTTCCCATACCTCATTAAATCTGGTAGATGGAAATATGATTTTTGCCTTTTCTAGTGCCAGAGACGTTTTTCCAATTTTATCCACTAATCTTCACCAAAATACAAAATTTATGGATCCAACGTGTGGATAATTTCACTTTTTAGCATAATTTAGCATAGGCATATTTATTGCATTTTATTGCATTGTCTTTTATTTAATAATGTGCAACATGTGCATTCTAGTCTAGTGACTTGCATTTAATATTGTTATGTTGGATAACATTCAATATTGGTATTAGTAGTAATTACATGTGCATGTGAGATGGGTCTTATCATCTCGTAGTTGGTGTCTCTGCTAGGGTGTCATTTCTATCCATATGAGGTCATCTAATATCTATAAATATTACAGCTCTTGCATTGTAATGTAATCTGATTTCATGATCAATAATATTTGTGAGACTTCCGTCCCTATTTGGTCATTGCAATCTTATTCTATTCTATCATTTGGTATCTAAGCTATACCATTATTATCATCTGGTATCAGAGCAGGTTCTATCCAAGCAAGGTTGAAGAGGAGCACTATTGGAGAGGATCCATTGGAGAAGAAGATCTGCATCAAAGGAGAGCCATTGAAGCATCCCACAGCCTCCATTCCTCCCAAGCATCCATCAACTAAAATTTGACCTATCCACTTATTTGGAAGGTAATTTTTTTTTAGTCATTGGCATAGCCAATTGATCTAACATATTGGTGGAATATTTCAGATTTGGAGATCTTTAAAAAAAAGGAGAAAGATCTTGGAAAAAATTGCAGATCTAAAAAAAAAAAAAAAAAATTGTGAAAAAATAAAAAGAGATCTTAAAAAAAAAAGGAGAGAGATCTTAAAAAAAAAAATTGCAGATCTAAAGAAAAAAAAATCAGATCTAAAAAAAAAAAAAATCAGATCTGAAAGTGGAGGTGTGAAGAATTCGGGAGCAAAGGTTGAAGTAGTCTCACAACAAAATTTCAGAGATATCTCTTAAAAAAGGACGTAACTTTTTCATAAAATGTTGGATTGATGTGCTATTTTTTTTTCTGGAAAGATAAGGAGGTGCACAACTTTGTAGTTTACATCATCTTCAGATTCGGCCTCTACATATGACGAAAAGTCTATACAAGTCGGATCATTTTTTCTAAAAAAATCAGATCTAGCTGGTAAATTGGTAAGATCTCAAAAACTAAGATTCCAATTCTTCTGAAATTTTGTGGGTTTCAATAAAAATATTGTATGATGCTGCTGTCAAAATTTTAGAAAAACCCAGATCACGGTTTGTGAGAAAAGGTGAAAACAATATTCAGATTGTTTGTTTGGATCTTGGGAACAAACAGGTCAGCGGTTCAATTCCCACTCTCTCCATATTTTTTCTTAAATTATTTTTTTGGAAAATTTGGAGAAATTAATAAATTTTGGGAGATTTCCAAATTTAGAAGCTCACCAAACACATTTAGAGCCACTACTAAATTTAGCGGAAAAACACCTATTGGGGGGTAAAAAAATATTTTTGGCCTAAATTGTGTATTTTGTGATTCTAGACCCTTTTTTGTAAAGAGGGGGGACACAAAAACTTCATTTTGATGTACTTTGAGAGGATGTTGTACTAATCTTGGTGCATAAAGTGAAAAAAAAAAAAAAAATGCACATTTTTTATTTTATGTTTGGTTCTATCACACGAGATCTTTGATCTCATAGCAGCGTTCGGTATATACGGTGCCTCTAGGAAGCGCTTACGGGTGATGCCGTTGTGACTACTACTACACTTAACGCCTAACACAACTGCCTAAACATCATCTAGGCATCGACCCTATAAAATCGATGGGGAGTAATAAGGAAACAATACACACACATTTGAGCCCTCCCATCCGTTTGTGCTTGCACAAACCCCTCTCCGTACTATCTAAGTACCACGTACTAAATTCTTTTACGTCGTTAACACCTCTTTCCATACTGATGGGTATATTGAAAGGGTTATCTTCTTCCACGTACTCGATGGGTATATCGGAAGGGAGCGTATATAGAAAGGTTTGGTATATCGTCCTGATGGTATATTGAGAGGGAGACCATAAAATTGGAGTGATAAGAGCCTTACCCTTTGTCAGAAATTCAGATTGCAGAAATGGGTGCACAAGCACCAAAGTTCTTCTTGCCAGATTCACAACTGCTTAGAGGAGACAACTATGCTGCATGGAAACCGAAGATCAAGACGTTACTTGAGTTTGAAGACCTATGGACAGTTGTAGATGGACAAACAACAAGATCACTTGATGATGGAAGACAACAAGTTCAATTTGACAGGGCAAATCAAAAGGCCAAGTTGATCATCTTGTTTAGCGTAACAGACGATGTGCAACCCCACATTAGAGATGCCACATCGGCCAAGGATGCATGGGATAAGTTGAGCACAGTCTATGAGGCAAAGAACAAGAATGCCATCCTCAACCTACTATCACAACTGCATACTCTCAAGTTCAAGCACAATGAGAAGGTTGAAGTTTTTTTGAGACGAGTTGCTACTTTGAGGGCATCTCTATTGGCATTGGGAAAAGAGATAAGTGATGAAGACCTCGTACCAATTGTGTTGCGAGAACTTCCTCCTTCCTATAGAATCTTTGTGACAACTATCAATATGAGTGAACACACAGTCACCTTTGAGAAGTTGGTCAATCTACTCCAACAAGAAGAGGAAATGAACAATAAAGATCAGGAAGATGAGCAAGCACTATCTTCCAATCATAAAGGAAAGGGAAAATTTCAGTCCAATCACAAGAAGTCCCAACAAAACCAAAGTCAACGAGACAACACCAAGAAGTGTCCCATTTGCAATAGAGGGGGACATGACATCAAACATTATTGGTACAATTCCTACAAAAAGGGTTCATTAAGAAATTCAAAACCCAATAACCAACAGGGTAACAATAATTCAAATAAAGGGAAGTCCAACAACAACAACAATCAAGGGCAGAAAAATGGTAATTGGCAAAGAAAACCCAAACAACAAGGGTACATTGCCGAACATGAGGATGATTCAGATGAAGGACACCACATGTATTCTACTCAATTTGATGAAGAAACCAAGTCCACACAAGATATCTGGTATGTTGACTTGGGTGCAACTCGACACATGACTGGACGTAAGGATTGGTTCTACACACTGCGTGACTCACCTAACAAGAACCATGTGTCATTAGGTGATGACTCATCATACAGTGTCAAGGGGATTGGAAACATTTCACTACCTCTTGGAAAGCATGACTGCAAAATCACAAATGTATTGTATGTACCTGGGTTGACCAAGAATTTGCTATCAGTTAGTCAACTCCTTGATCACAACTTGAAGTTAGATTTTGACAGTAATAATGGAGAAAAAGTGTGCTTGATAAGAGATAAGTCAAGAGGTTCCAAGATTGTAGCAAGAGCCTCCAATGTGGGATGCATGTTCCAACTTGATTTTGTCCATAAGGATGATCAAGCTTTAGTGGCCAAAGACACACAATCTGCAGAACTATGGCATCGCAGATATGGTCACATCAGTTTTGGCTATCTCTAAACACTTCAAAAGGTTAACATGGTGAAAGGATTACCTACACTCAAGCACAACAACAAGTGTCACAATTGCCTAGTTGGAAAGCAACACAGAGTACCCTTCCAGAAGAACACATATAGAGCTAAAGGAAAGCTTGATTTGGTGCACAACGATCTTTGCGGGCCCATGCAACCAAGTCATTACGGATGTCAATACTTCATGCTTTGTGTTGATGACTATTCAAGAAAGATGTGGATATATTGTCTAAGAAACAAGAGTCAAGCCTTTAAGACATTTCAAAAGTTCAAAGCACTTGTTGAGAATGAAGTTGGTCGCAAGATCAAAACTCTCCACTCAGATCAAGGGGGGGAATTCACAAGCAATGAGTTCAAGACTTACCTGGAAGCTCATGGGATTCGTAGACAAATGCCTCCTACTCACACACCACAACAGAATGGTATAGTTGAGAGAAGGAATCATACTATCATGGAAATAGTGCAATGTATGATTGATGACTCAGGTTTAACAAAGACATTTTGGGCAGAAGCTGCAAGAACTATAGTCTATTTGTTGAACAGAGTGCCCACAGTAGCTCTTGAAGGAGTGACACCTCAAGAAGCATGGTCAAATCGGAAACCATCAATTACACACCTAAGAGTATTTGGGTGTAAAGCTAGCATGCACATACCCAAGAAGAATAGGAACAAGTTGGATATGAAAGCTGAGAAACTGATATTCATTGGATACAGTGAAGAAGCACTTGGGTATAGATTATGGGATCCGAAAGAAAAGAAAGTATACACAAGTAGGGATGTTGAGTTCTTTGAGAAGAAACAAGCAGATGCTCCACTCAACGACTCAACAAACATGCAGAATACACCTCTTGTGAAGACAGAATTTGATGTTCCCACTGAAGATGACAGTGATGAATTGGATGATGGTGATCCACCACAATCCAATGGAACAGCTAATAAGTTACCTAAATGGTATACTCAATTAATAAGAGATGCAAATTTGGATGAAGCACCGAGCACATCGTCCAATCCTGGACCTAGAACTTGCAGTCAAGCTCATGAAGAGGTCAATTATGCCCTAATGAGTAGAGTTGTTGAAATAGTTGAGCCATCTACAGTTCAGGAAGCCCTACAATCAAAAGCTTGGAAAGATGCCATGGATTCAGAGTATCAGTTAGTGATGAAGAACAACACATGGCAACTTGTCGACCTTCCACCAGGGAAGAAACCCATTGGATGCAGATGGATATTCAAGACTAAGTACAAATCAGATGGGACTATTGACAAGTATAAAGCAAGGCTTGTAGCAAAGGGGTATGCACAACAAGAAGGCATTGATTATGAGGAGACATTTGCTCCCACAGCCAAGATCAAGACAATCAGGATGATCTTTGCTCTAGCTGCACAATTTGGTTGGAAAGTCCACCAAATGGATGTGAAAAGTGCCTTTCTTAATGGAGATTTGCAAGAAGAAGTCTATATGACTCAGCTAGAGGGTTATGTAATACCAAGAAAAGAGATGATGGTATGCAGACTCATAAAATCTCTATATGGCCTAAAACAGGCACCCTGAGCATGGTACATCAAAATTGATGAGCATCTCATAAGTCATGGATTCGAAGGAATCCTTATGATCCCAATCTCTACCTCAAAAATCAAGGGGGAGATTTTCATTGTGGTTGTTTATGTCAACGATCTAGTCATTACAGCAGTTTTTTGAAGATGATCGATGCAACAAAGAAGGATTTTAATCGATCGTTCGACATGACAGATCTCGGGCTCATGCACTATTGTCTTGGGTTGGAAGTATGGCAAAAAGAGAATCATATCTTTGTGTCATAGTTGAAATACACCAAGACAATGCTCGAGAAATTCAGGATGATGGACTACACTCCTATTGCTACACCTATGGAAGCGAGACTTTAGTTATCTCATTCCGATCCATCACCACCGGTGAATGTAACTCTCTATCGGCAATTGATCGAGTCTCATTTACCTGACATATACTAGACCAGATATCAAATTTGCAATTAGCTATTTATCATGCTTCATGCAAGAACCGAAAAATATGTCATTGGAAAGCAACAAAGAGAATACTAAGATATCTAAAGGGTACAGTTGACCTTGGTCTAGAGTACAAGAAGAATGACAATTTCTTCTTGACATGATATTCAGATTCAGATCATGCAGGAAACATGGATGATAGGAAGTCAACATCAGGCTTCATCTTCTTTATGGGATCTGGACCGATATCATGGGGAAGCAAGAAACAGAACTTTGTTTCTCGCTCTTCTACAGAAGCAGAGTGTCGAGCTGTAGGTGAAGTTGTTTGTGAAGCAATATGGCTACGCCAAATACTAGAAGGAATTGGTCTACCACAATAGAAATCTACTCCAGTATATGTTGATAATGAAGGAGTTCTAAAGCTTGTTCGCAATCCAAAGATTTCATGAGAGAACCAAGCATATTGAAGTACAGGTTCATTTCATACGTGAGCATGTCTTGAAGCACAACATATAGCTCCATTTCGTCCTCCCACTGAAAAAAGGCGAGATGCTTTCACTAAGTCACTTGACGTGACAAATTCACCTTTGTTCAGAGTTCCTAACCACTTCATTGGAAACTATGCAAAATTAAGGGGGGGAATGTTAGCATAATTTAGCATAGGCATATTTATTACATTTTATTGCATTGTCTTTTATTTAATAATGTGCAACATGTGCACTCTAGTCTAGTGACTTGCATTCAATATTGTTATGTTGGATAACATTCAATATTGGTATTAGTAGTAATTACATGTGCATGTGAGATGGATCTTATCATCTCGTAGTTGGTGTCTGCTAGGGTGTCATGTCTATCCATATGAGGCAGTCTAATAACTATAAATATTATAGCTCTTGCATTGTAATGTAATCTGATTTCATGATCAATAATATTTGTGAGGCTTCCGTCCCTCTTTGGTCATTGCAATCTTATTCTATTCTATCATTTGGTATCTAAGCTATACCATTATTATCATTCACCATCTTTCCAGTGATATAAAGAACGTGAAAATCCAAGCTCGGGATTGAAAGTTATGCCTCTCTAAAGATTTAGGGCAAAAATGGCGAAAACAGAGTCAAAATTGGGTGGCAAATCAAACTTTAAATTTTTCCCTTTTGGAAAATTTTCCGAAAAATCTCCACGCCTCTGCTTTGCTCTGGGACACGTGGCACTTCCTAGTTCACTGATGGAATCATGGGCTCAAACTTCAATTTTCCTTTTGATTTTTCATTGGGAAAATTTCCTAAAATTTCCCCACGCTCCGCTCTCTCGGTGACATGTGGCATCACCTAGTTCATTGATGAGATCGTGGGCTCATTTATTGCCTTTTGCCCCTTTCTTAGATTTTGGAAAATTGTCCCAAACAGCTCCACACCTCTGCCATTCTGCCATGACACATGGCAACTTCAAAATGGTCTGCGGGCCTTGACCATTTTCTTCCTTGTGGGCTTGCATGGACCAATTTTGGATTTTTAGCCTTTCGCTCCAAAAGGGCTAAGTGCCCAAATATCTCCCTGCCTCCATCGATGCACTTCCTTCCCCCTCCCCGGTGGGCCTATGGGCCAAAATTTTCCTTTGCACCTCCTCCAACTCTCTTGGTAAATTTTTCCAACTTACCTCCGCCGGCCTGATCTCCGCTGCCATGTGGCACTTTGCATTGGCCGCGGGCCTGTCTAGGGAAAATTTTCCCAAAAACTCGCCGAGCCATAACTCAAAAATTACAAGGAGTTAGGAGGAAAATTTTACCTTTCTAGAAAGGTGAGAAAATTCTCTATCTGATGAAGTAATTTCCATAATCCTTTGAGTGCTTGAAATGTGTAAAAATTGAAGTTGAAGTACAAGGAAGAAAAAATGAAGGAAAATTAGCCAAAATAAGTAGGGGGCTCATTTTGGATAACAATAAATCACACACAACATGCCATAAAAGAAAAGAAAAGAAATAATACAATGACATAGATTAAAGGGAAAAAGGAGAGCCACAATAACAAGATATCATTGATTAGATTATGCACAATCTATTAAAATAATGGAGAAGACAATGAGTGCATTACATAAAACCAACACAAAAGTCTGCAACTCGAATACTTGGCCACACAAAAGGGTAACATGATGTTGCATTCATGATAGGATCCTTTCCACAATAAAATTGAGTTACGTATAAAAAAGAAGGAGAAGAGGGAGAGGAAATACAAAATCAATAATATCACCCATTTGTAAAACCACCAATGACCACTTTATATTCAAGTGTGTAGACCCAACATGGGCACCATAGACTTTTAAAGATCCCATACTTGAAAATAGAGATGAGTTATTTTTACATTATCAGCCCAATAAAAATACTTTTTCATGACCCAAAACTAATTTTAACATGTAACTCTCTTGAATAAATTTCCAAAGATATAAAGTTTCTCTTATTTGGTGACATAGATCAAAAGTTATGAGCATTTAAAGACCCCAATGCCGTCTACACCATTAACAACCATGGGGTCATAAAATTTAACCTCCAAGTCATCCTCTCGCTAACATGTCAACTCCTTATTAGATCTTGGAGTCTCTCTTTCTATTTTGTAAAATTTGAGGAAGCTACATTTTTAGGATCCACGGGAAAAGAGGAAGCTGCAAGAAACTAGGACCCATGAAAAATAAGGAAGTCATAAAAACTAGGACTCTCGAGAAAAGAAGGAAGTCATGGATAGTTAGGACCTATGGAAAATAAAGAAGCTTTGGGAAACTGGTAAATGTGGAAAATAAGGAACCCACAAATAAATAAGACCCGTAGAAATGAAGGAAGTTGTGGGAAAGAAGTAAGCCACGAGATAACTAGGAATCATGAAAAAAAAGGAATCCACATATAACTATGACCGACGGAAAATAACAAAGCTGAAAATATTTAGGACCCATAGACAAGAAGGAATCCACAAGAAACTAGGACCTATAGAAAATAAGGAAGTTGTGGGTATCTAGGATTTGTAGAAAAATATGAGTCCGTAGATTTTTATGATCTCAGTAAAAAATAGGAGTCCACAAATTTTTAGGATCCATAAAAATGGAGTTTGTGAATTTTAAGATCCACGAGAAAAGAGGAGTCCACATATGTTTAGGATCCACGAAAATTTAGTCATGTGGATTTCCTTTTTTGAACTAAATTGTCCAAATAAGCATGAGTTAATATTTGACTAAAATTTTAATAAACATTGAGATACTTTTTGCCCAAGTTCTCGTAAATCAAATTATTTCAAGAAGGATGATTTTAATCGGTCATAATCCACCATAACTTGCAATGGATCATGCTTCCTATACCAAGTATGGGTACAATGAAGTAATGCTTTGTGGAAAACTAGAATTCTTTGTGTTATGAAGTAGTCACACCTTTCACACACAAAATGAGTTCATAGTTGTGAACATGATCGAAAATTCTCAACACCACAATATTATGGTAAATTTAGAGACATCTCATGAATATGTTCAACACTATAATTTTTTGCACGTTAGATGCAACCATTCCTTTTACTAGTATGCCTATTGTAGGCACCCAAAAATTTACTCTAGAACTTAAAGCATTAGTTCTAGAAACTTATTCTACATGTATGATTCCATGTACGCTAGTCAATGTTTGTATTGCTAAATTGGAAGTCATCATTCCAAATATTTGTGCTTTCAAGATATTTGGATTATATTGTATCCTTTTGGGTTTTTACCTCATTGATCGAAGAACATGAGGAAAACTAGTATTTAATGTCTTATTTTCTTTATATTTATCTCGCTTCTTCAAGTTACTTTCCATTTTATTCAACACTTGCTCTTATATATAGGGTGGTCTAGTTGTATGATCGGAGCCTGCACAATAAGTTGGATCGATGTCATCTACATTGTACTTTCATTCTTCTTCCTCTAGAGTTCTCATTTTTTCATGGTGCACAATACATTCTTCTTGGATCTCTCCATCCTCTTTTCCTCATTTCCTTAACCAATGTTGTTGGTCTTCCCTATATTTCCTTGAGTTTATTCTCTTGGATGGGAAATCTCCCTCTTCTCTATTTTTTTCAGCTTTGTTCTTCATATCACATCCTCCTTAGAGTGCGTTCACTTGGGAATACACGATTTAGAATAGATTTTATCATGTACTTCCTACTCTTACATGCTTCTCACATGCATGGAGTGTTTAGCCATTCATGGGGAAATCATCAATACCCATTTCTACCATCAAATTTTTTTTTTCTTATGGAAAATACTTAAGTATGATCCACATGGTTCCTAAAGAAGTTGAATTGGGATTTTCTATAAAATAAAATGTAGATAATGAGTATTCAATAATATAATTATGAAGTGTACCCGTAGACACTAGAAATGTACACCCCTCATATTTGTCCAAATTATTAAAACACGCGATATTTTATATCTTAAGTCATACATTTTGTCCCATTAATTAAGTTCATCAACATCCCATACTTCCTCCATCACCTCCCATTGTTATTTAATCAATTAATTAAATGTATGAATATTTCATCATACACACCATTTAATTACATTATATTATCAAAATCATTTATCTAAGTCTAAAACTACCCAAATCAACCTAAATCTATTTATCCCCTAAAAATACATCTTATATATTTCTAATACCCTTATATTGACTCACCTAACATAATCATCTACACACCTATTAAAATCATTTATACACCTATCAAAATCATACCTAAATTAGTATGATCTAACCTATTCTATCATCCTCCAAAATAAACAAAACACGTCCCCTAACAACCCAAAAATTCACCCCTTGAAATCCAAAACAAAAACCTTGATTTAGCAAACTGTTCCAACCATTTTCCATCCAAATCTCAAATGGATTGGAATTTCTCGTGATTTAAGTAATAGCCAACAAATACTTAAGAGATTTTTTCATCCTCTCTTTGGGATCCTCCACTAGCATTCACAAATCTTAACTTCCTATCTGAGTTCATAGCATCATTTTGTACCAAAGTGTTTGAGCTATTGTCCAACAACATTCCCAACATACTTCAATCATCTAAAACTCATTCTAGAGCCCTTTCAAATCAATAGCTCATCAATCTGCTTTGTTTATAAGCTTCACCAAATTACTACATCATCTTCCATCAAGGTTTGAGGCTTCTCATCACCTCTATATCACAAAGTACATGTAATTTTATTTATTCATTTATTCATCTCATATCATCTCTAGGCCTTTGCAAGTTTGAAACTAGCTTGATCATTTAAATGCCTAATTTTATCAGTTTGTTACTATTTACTAGAATCGCCAACAATACCTGTAATCACCTTCATTCCTGTTATTTCTATATTTCTATTAGCATTCATTTAATCTTCTTTATTAGTCATTTCAAGTATGTTTCCTTCTAACATTCTGGCTAGCATGGATTGTTTTATATGGAAATAGGTGGCCCAAACCATGAGATTACCAAAATTCACTCTTTGCCAATAATTCTTCACCCTTTTTATTAAGAGCAATATGACTTGTTGCATGATCTAACTCTGTGTGCTATCCATTGTGCCCGTTGGATGAGTTAGAGAACATTTTTGAGTTCACTCAGAAAATATGTGACACTATAATAAGATATTGGGCTGTATATTTTGAGTATCAACACATCTGAATTGAACTTTATTGGCTTGAGTATGAGGCCCGATAACATGATCCACATTTTAAGTTCAAATTTGAGCCATAGTCTTCCTCTTCCCTCTCTCATCTATTTTCTATCTGATTTGTAATAAACTTATCATTTATCATCATATTATCTTGTATCGGTTATCATATATCATATATCTTTCAAATCCACTTGATTTTTTAAAAGTGGATTGACATCCTTGTAAGGAATCCCATTGACTTTTGGGACTGGCCTTTTCTAGGAAATCCTTTGTATATCTTACTGATCATATTCTGTTTAGTGTCCATGATTTGTAGGTTTCTTAGTGAAGAGGAGCTTGTACTAACCTTCCATGGAGCACAACATCAAACATTGTCATCCATCATCTATGGGTATCACTAAACCCCACATCTCTTGAGGTTATTTTATCCCTACTCTCTTTCTTTTTTAATTCAAGTTGAAGAGGTAGGAATATTTATAAACATATTGGCACACTCGGTGGGACCGAGTCCCTTAATTCATTGTTTTATTTCATCAAAATACCTTCTATTTTTTTAGTTTTCTTCTTAGTAATCATTAGTTATTTAGTCAATCACCAACGATCAAGTGAATCACCAATAATTCAGATCAATCGCCAATGATTTGTCTAAATAATTTTTCTTACTTTGTAGTTTTCCTTTTAATTATTGTTTTATAGTTATTTCCCTATTTTTTTATTAGATTAGGTTTATAAATTTTTGTTTTTGTAGATTTATTGTTAAAATCCAAAAAAATTCTTTCATTCATCCAGACTATCATATATTTCCACATCTGGTTTTCTATTTGGTAATCGCTAGCAATTTGGTGAATTGCTAGCTATTCTCATAATCGGCGATGATTCCTTTGAATCCTTTTTATTACTTTAGCTTTACTTTCTAACCACTATTTGCCATTATTTTTCTATATGTTTCTACTAACTTTTGTCTTCCAAGTTGCTATTTCTAGAGATTTTTCTTGCATTGGATTGTTGGATTAATTGTTGCCTAAAAATTTAAAATTGTAAATAAATAAATAAAAAGGAAGCATTTATCACGGTGATTCCTAAAACCTTCTTTTGATTTCAGTATTGCATTATTTTCTTATTTGTTCTCATTCATTTTGGGTCTTAAAATGAACAATTGCATCCTTCTTGATCATATAGTTTTAATTAGGGAAAATTAATTGGTTACATTCACTTTATTTTCCCCACACACAACCAAATCACTTAAAACATCAAAAACACATTTAAACAATTCCCACCTAGGTGATAACTATTACGATTTCATCACCCAATAGGGAAACTAACTCGGTGTTCTAGCCAAGTATAAACACCTATTTTTCAGGTTTATTGGAAAAGCACCCGACTCCCTTATCATTGCGAAACCGTGAAGTGAGGGGGTAGGCCTCAATACCAAGCATGTATTGACAACAATACAAAGTTGAGCCTCACGTACCTTTGGGTATATCAAGGACACCACCCATAAACATACCTTAAACCAGCCATAGCTTGCCATTTCATAGGAACCATCAACCATTTTTCACATTTCACCTTTCTTAGTTAAATCAAAATAATTTAAAATTTTGATTTTCTTTCTTTTCCTATTGTTTGTAATCAACCCACTTAGTTATTATCCAGTAGGTAATTGTGTGTTTGTTTACTATGGTACTTACTAGACAAATAAGCTTGTAATCAAACTTCGAAAACATGTATACACCATTATATAAACCATTACAACAAAATATTCCATCATCTATTCCATTATCTACACCATTACAACAACAAAACCCATTTCATCAACCAATCACATCCACTCCTCTTACTGATGATCAATGAGCTTGGAATGAAATAGAGGAGAAATATAATGAATAAATGTGACAACATCTCTTACATTCTTCATGTCAATTTCATAGTCAAATCTTCCATGGATCTAAGAAAGAAGAAACCAAACAACCATATTCTCCCAGCTCTCAATTAGAATCATCTGAACCTCCTTTCTTTGATAGAGGAGACCCTATTTTTGAAGAGATGTTAGATTCAAATCATGTTTCCCTTAACACTTATCTTGTAGCTAGGGTGTCCAACTCCAACCATTTGTATCCGAACCACACATTCTCTGATCCTTCATCTAGTATTGCATGTCTTATTGATTCAAACCAACAACCTATTATCCAACAAATATATTCATATTAACCCATAAGTCAATCTAAAACATCAAATGTCGAATCTTCCATTCCCATAATTCAATCTAAAACATCAAATGTTGAGTCTTCCATTCCTATTAGTCAACCTAAAACATCCAGTGTTGTGTCTTTTGTTCCTATTTTTAGTCTTCATATGATTTCTTCTCAAGACACAACTACCCAACAACCCACATCTTCACCTGAGCCTTCTATTGGTTCCACACCTCCCTAAGTAATACCAATGTTTCCTCATTTACCCCTCCAACATCTTCAACCATCCAAAACCACCAAAAATTTCTATTGCCACTTCTATCATTGTATCTCAGCCACCATACTCTCAACCGGTCAATAATCCCATCCAACATCACACTGTACATTACTACATCCATTCCCTTTAATCAATACTAGTGCAATCACCACCACTCATCTTGTTTTAGTCTAATCTTCTATACCCCTTATCTCACAACATATTCCACAACCATCGTAACCATTAATTTCCATACCAAAATCTATTCCTATTCAAAACATCCCACAACAAGCACCATCTTCCACTGCCTCTGCAATATACTTTTAATAACCACCTCCTTATTCACAACCTTTTACCACCACATCTATCCCACATCCTTATCAATATATTCAATCATCACAAACTGCGTTAGTCTCCTAACCGCCTATAACATTCCACAAAAAAATATTCCATAGAAAAATATTCCTCAACAAAATATTCCACAACAAAACATCCCACAACAAAATGTTCCACTTAATTATAACATTCAACCAAAAGCATTCCTCTCTCAACAATATATCCCTCAAAAAAATCCTCAACAATGCATTCCTCAACAAAACATCCCTCAACAAAATATTCCACATAAAAATATTCCTCAACAAAATATTCCTTAAGCAGAACATTCCTTATCAACAAAATATTCCCTACTGTAGAAAAACATTCCTCAACAAAAGATCAAACTTATCCATAACCTAGCCAGTTCTCATTTCAACCTGGCACATCCTTTTAGAAACCAACACAACTTTGATCCTCTTCAAGCCCTCATGAACCATATATCCAATCTTGAAGCTACCTCATCAAGACCCAAAATGTCCTCTCTTATGACCAAATTTGCAATGAGCCCATTCACCCCTTAGTGCCATATAAAGCATATCCACCCCATTGGTAACTTCCAAAGTTTATCAAATTTTATAGCAATGAATACCCCAACAACACATTCGTGCTTTCCATCATGCCTACTATCTAATATCTCATGACCAAGATCTCATGCTGAGGACTTTCCCCATGTCCCTTACCGGTCCGCCTGGATTGGTATAATAGTATCCCTCATTATTCCCTTTTCTCATTCTCACAACTCACAAAACTTTTTCTAGAAAACTTCTCCATAAACATATCCCATAAAATCACTATCAATGACTTATATGCCATCAAAAATTTGAGGACAAGTCCATTTCCTACTTTGTTGCTCATTTGGAGGGGTATAATTAATTAGCTATCATTCCCATGACCAAAACTAAACTTATTGAATTGTTCTATCACTCATGTACTAAACACATTTCAACAACATTAAAAATCCAATCTTTCCAGACATTTGATGAAGCTTTCACTATGGATCGTAAGTTAGAATTGCGAGCTCTAGAAGACAGTGCATTAAAATTCATCCTAAGAAACCACAAACTGAATTCCCATCTAAGTCATCTTCTAATCTGAAAAATCCAAATCATCCACTAACGCCATAGTAGTCAAATCCACTCCTAAGGAAAAACCCACTACCGAGCGTTCCCATCAACAACATAGTTACACACCCATATGAGAGAGACTTATAGTGTAGTTTTTGACAAGTTTCTCACTACAAACATGATATCTCTCCCACCCATCTGACCTATCGATACATCCTTGTATCCAAACCCTCTTGGTATCGAGATAATGATTATTATAAATACCATAGGGTTAAGGGACATGACATTGAAAGGTGTCACACATTCCATAATGTCCTTCAAGATTTGATTGACAGAGGTGAGCTTCACTTAGATAATCCAAATGCACCCCTAAATAAAAATATTGACATATTCAAACAACCCTTTCCAAATCACGCCCCATCCACCGATCAACCACAAAAAAATTCATCCATGCTCATCATACTATCAACACCATCACTAAAACATTACCCATTCTTGAGTCCACATTAAAACCTATAGAACCACCGTCAACATCAACATCCATTAAACCTAAATTTACATCTACCAAGTCTTCGTACTAGAAACGTTATTGAAACCATTCTCTCATGCTTGATGCATGTTATTACTGAATCCATTTTCTCACCAATTGCATCTTCTAGTATAACCACACCTACATCTATACCTCAATTTGCAAATATAACTATGATACCTCTTAAAACATTTATGACACAAACACCTCCACGCAAGGAAATTATAAACCATATTTATTCCTCATCTACAAAACTAATTATCTCTACATCAACCAATCCGAAACCAACAAAATCCACAACTCATTTAGATATCATCAATCAAATCATCAAAAATCCTATTACTTCATCAACACATACCTCTACATCCACACCCAACTCATAAAAACCAAAAAGAACCTCACAAACAAGGTGTTGTTCAAGTTTTAAAATTCCTTGTTATACCTTCCCCGAGAAATACTATTTTTGTTGTCCTAAAAATTTATTCAACCTCCTCCTAGAAAGGTTATTTCCACCCCTAATAATCACCCTATCATGTCAAGACTAAGGCCTACCTACCAAACCTCCCCATTAGGCCCTCATCCTTCATCTGTCACACCATATAAGACTCCTCAGTGAAAAACAACCCAAAAACCATAATCAAAATCTTACTTCCTCTAGAGGATAAGATACCCAAAACTTCACTACCATCCGTATCTGCATCTACGGGTGTTATGAAACTATTTTAGATGACCTCCTTCAACAATCACTTATAACTTTACCACCTCTCAAACCATCAGACCCACGAGGATGGAAACCCACTTGGTATGAATTTGACGTCTCTTGTGATTATCATAGGACACGAGGTCATTCTATAGAGGATTGTAAGGCCTTTCACCGATTGCTCAAAAACTTGGTAATCTGGATTTCCTTCCTTTTGAACCACACACAACATCATCATCTTTGTCTAAATCTAAATAGCCCATGTCCAAGATATCTTCCCATCGGTTGACATCATACACATACCAAGTTTCTCACATAATTATAACACAAATCCATCCAAGCCTAAGAAAGACAAAAATTTGTAGCCATACCTCCACCTCCAAAGTTATCCACTTCTTCTGATAAGCCTAAAGTATCTATTTCCATATCTCTCAAAAATCTAATCAAACAACGTCACCCAAATCCAAGGTTTCAATACTCACCGCACCACCCTCATCATCCACCTCAATAAAAAGATCGTCATTAAATAGTTACACCAGGGATCTTGTCAAATGTCATTTTATGAGATGGTGTAAACATCACCTTCTCATAAGAAAGCCATGATCAAAGCCCTCCAATAAATAACAAGATCTTTGAAGATGACTCTTCATATTTTAATAAAAATATAGGGCCCTTAAAGCATCCACATCCATATCATTTGAGCCATCTAAGATTCCCTCACTTAGGCTAGAAGAGCATGATTTACCACTCTTTATCACCACTCAAATCAATGATGTCCTCATCAGAAGGGTCATGATTGATGGGGATATACCATCAACATTATATCATCCATTACTTTCAATCAAATTAAATTATCCCTTCCATCATTGGTAAAACTCTAGTTTTACTATGGTCCTTTAATGACACTATTGCACCCACATTAGGCACCATTATCCTACCACTTAAAGTTGACACTAAGACCTTACATGAACTCTTCTACATTATAAAAGGATAGTTCCAATATAATATGTTGTTAGGACGCCCTAGATACACACTATGTATTGTTCCTTCTACACTCCATCATTTTCTTAAATACGAACATGAAGGTCAAAAATTTATAGTCCCCACAGATCTAAATCTCTTTGCCGACTATTATATGAAATATCACCCAAATGATGCCCTTGTACCTAAATCCACATCAAAAGCATCTAGAAGAACATCCATTCCTTCATCTAAAATACCAAAATATTCCTCCCTTAGTGATGTTGTACAATGCCTTACTCGGGGGAGTACCACCTTCTCATGCTCAATTCCATCCCTTCACCTAAGACTTATGGTCGCATGATAAAAACCCATGTATGAGCCTAACGTAGGAGATGTTATCCCTTATGGTCCCACTTATCTTAAAAAAAACCTTATTTATGGGGGACGTGATCATCCTTCATCTCATTCTATCAATCCACACCATGCCATGCCTTTCACATTAGACTTTAAATCCCTAGATAATCCAGATTTTGCTTATATGTACCTTCACCACTATGCGTGGAAAGGTTTTTTCATTGGCCATTACAAACAGGGAACACATGACTTAATTGTCCAATGATCCCTTAAAAATTATGATAAATATGGCTTAGGTTATGAAAAAACCATCTCTAACCCATCCAAACCCACTACATCCGTACATATCACCAAACTAGAACCATCGTCACCTACAACCCTTGGAGCTCCTATAGACATAAAAGTATCCCCTGGAGATCCTCTGCACATAGATGTAACTCCTTAAGATCCTATGGACATAGATGACGTTGTGTCCATCCTGCCGTAACTTTTTTTTTTTTTAGTCAATACTATATCTTTAGGACCACTTACTTATCAATCCAATCACTCCATCAAAACATTACCTCTTATTTGGCCAGAAATGGTTGAATAAGATTTACCCACTATATATATCCTTCAATGTCATGATGACCAAGACATACTTTCCCATATGGGAGCTAAGGATCACTTCCTTCAAAAATCCCTACCGTCTGATACACCAAATCTCCTTAACGAATCCACCATCAATATAAACTTAGGAACCCCTTAGGATCCTTGTATAGTTAAGGTCAATCAATCACTTAATTCATAAGAACTGGATGACTTCACCTCATTTTTATCAAAATATTATCAAGCCTTTTCCTAGTCATATAGTGATATGCCCGAATTGATCCTAACATTTTTGTACACAACATTATCACATATCTCGATGCTAATCTTGTTAAAAAAAAACTTCGTAAGATGCATCCTCGCATAGCTCTCCTAGTTAAAGAAGAGTTACAATGCCTTTTATCCACTAATTTTATCATACCCATTGATTATCCACAATGGGTCTCTAACATCGTTCCTGTAACCAAAGCCTCGGGTAAGTTACGCATCTGCATAGACTTCAAGGATCTTAATCTTGCTTGTCCTAAAGATGATTTCCCTCTTCCAAATATAGATCATCTCATTGACCTAACAACCAACCAAAAAATTCTCTCCCTTATGGATGGTTTTTCTGGTTATAATTAAATTCTTATCACCATCGATAATCAACATAAAATATATTTCATTACTCCTTGAGGAATCTTCTACTACCATGTCATGCCATTTGGTCTTAAAAATGCAGGAGCTACTTATCAACACGCCATGACCTCATCCAAAAATAGTCAAATATTACATCGATGACCTTTTAGGAAAATCCAAACAACGCAAATATCATCTTACCATCCTTAAATCAATCTTTACTCATCTCATTCAATATTGCCTTTGTCTCAATCCTACAAAGTGTGTTTTTGGTGTTCTCACCGGAAATTTTTAGGATTCATCATATCTATTCGAGGTATTGAAGTTGACCCAAAAAAGGTTAAAGCCATCATTGAAATGCCTCTACCATCCAATCTTACACAACTACGTAGCCTTCAAGGTAAACTGCAGTCCATCTGACATTTATATCATAAATTTCTGATCGTTGTCACCATTTCATCATCTTCTTTGTAAGGACATAGGATTTCACTAGTATTATAATTGTTAGAAATTCCTCAATGAAATTAAACACTATATTATATCACCACCTATTCTTACTCCACCTTGTGAAGGAGAGCTATTTTATCTATACATATCTACTTCAGAACATGCTCTAGGAGCCATGCTCACTCACTATGATAGTCGGGTTATGAACATGTTGTATATTATATCAGCCACACACTCCATGAATATGAAACTCATTACACTAAATTTGAAAATATATGTTGTGTTTTATACTTCACCACTTCTAAATTATGTCATTATCTTCTCAATCGCAAACTTATGTTATCACTAGATTTAATTCACTCAAAACCATGTACTCTAAACCATATCATAGTGACCATATCACTCGATGGATTATTTTTATGACTGAATTTGACCTTGAGTTCATATCAAAAAAATCTATTAAGGGCTAGGATATTATAGACCAGCTCGCTGACACTCCCCTTCCCAAAATCAACTTCCTCATGAATACTTTCCAGACAAATCCATAAACAATGTCGATGAATATGAATTTATCCCTGTCAAAATGAATCTCTTCTTTGATGGTTCTAAATGCCAGAAAGGGGAGGGGCCAGTGTCATTATTATAGCTTATTGAGGCATTCCCATTTCGTTATCATTCAAACTCAACTTCAAATGTACCAATAACATGGAAGAATACGAAGCTTTAATCATGGGACTCATGACCGCTATTCTTCTAGGTGTTCACATTTTAGAAATCTATGGAGACTCACAACTTGTCATTAGTCAATTCAAAGGAGAATATCAATGTAAAAATGAAATCTTACAAAAATACAAAGCTAACATTGAATTTCTCCTCGACACTTTTGATCATTACACCATCCAAACCATCCCACGATCCTCTAACAAATTTATAGATATAATGGCCTCTTTAGGAGCCCTCATCCCATTAGAAACTAAAGAGTCAAAAGATAACACTAAAGTATCCATGGTTGTTCAACAATTAGATTACCCCTCACATCAAAATGAATTACCTCCTATCAATGTCATTAACAATAATCCAATTTATTTGTGGTATACTCAAATCTACGACTACCTTGTTGAATCTAAAATCCCATCCGACTTATCACGTAGCACTAAAAGATTGTTTCTTCAATGTGCCACTCACTTTGTCATCATAGGTGACATCCTTTATAAATGTAGTTTTGATGGTATCTTATTAAGGTTCCTTAAATCACATGAATCAATCAAAGCAATCGAAGAAGTCCATGATGGTATTTGTGGAGGACATTTCAGTGGAAATTCCATCACTAAATGTGTCATATGGCTAGGGTACTACTGGCCTACTATCACTAAATACTATTTTGCATATGTTAAGAAATGTGTCAAATTCCAACTCCATTCAGACCTCATCCATGTCCCTAGTCAAGCGTTGCAACCCTCAGACCTATGACCTTTCTCTTAGTGGGGATTAGACCTCATTGGTGCTATCAATCCTAAATCATCTCAACAACATCACTCCATTATTATAGCTACTGAATACTTCACTAAATGGGTTGCTATCCCTTTAACCTTGACTAAATCAGGACCTATCACCAATTTCATATATCAATACATTATATGTCGTTTTGGTGTTCCACATAAAATTGTTACAGATAATGGAAAATATTTTAAAAATAAAGAAATTAAAAAGCTCTGTGATACCTTCAAACTTAAATTAAGCTTTTCATCACCATATTATCATGAAGAAAATGGAAAAACTTAAGCCTCTAATAAAACACTTAATAAAATCCTTGTGAAAATAGTAGACTATGCAGGTAGGAATTGGCATCTCCAAATCCCGTTTGCTCTCTGGGCCTATCGAACTAGCATTTGTAATCCTACAAGAGCTACACCTTATTCACTTATCTAAGATTTCAAATCATTCCTACCTCTTGAAGTCTAAATTCCATCACTTCGTATCACTTAAAGACTTTATTCTAGATGAAGAATATCACCAAGACCGCTTAACAAAACTTGAATTGTTAGATGAAAAACATCTAATGGCCCTCGAACATCATCAAGTCTATCAAGAATGTGTTAAATGATCTTATAACAAACATATCAAATAACATGAATTTAAAATTGGTGATCTTGTGCTTAAATAAAATCAAAATGCCACTCAACTAGAATAGAGTAAATGTTGAAAGTTTCCCCCTAATTGGATCGAACCATACATCATTACTCACAAGTATGGGTTAGGAGTGTATCGTCTCACTTCCCTTGATGGTGAACCTGAAAAGGAACCTTTGAATGCCTTGCACTTGTGGCCTTTCTACTATTAAATGATTGATCATCATGATAGTAGTTACATCTAAGATCTTGTCACTCCATCAAACCATCCATCTTATCATAGTAATGATTTGAAAGCATGTGGTTATCTGTCATTATCCTAAATATACCTTAAATATGAGCACCATGACTTTATTCATCACATATTTCACTATGGACAAGTTCCTCCTTTGTAGGAACCCCTTAATCATTACACTCACCTATCCTATAAGAATAAAAACATGACATGGGGCACGTGTGTGTAGGTCATAAATGCATCTTTTCCCCTCTTTGAAACAGTATATTAGGTATTTCCCTCAGCTCAAAAATGTATGTAAAGTTATTGGATGCTTCATATCAAAATAAAAATACAATAGACTGATCCCTCGAAGGAAAACTATTCAAAATATAAAATCATTATAAAACATGTAAAAAGCAGACTGATCCCCTAATAGACATCTACTATTCAAAATCATAGATCGATCCCTCGAAGGATGAATATCTTGTAAAAGTTAAAAATCAAAGATGTAGACCATACCCTTGAAGGATGACTACCCATGTAAAAGGCTTCCCACATTGACCAACCTTCAAAATATCAATATCAAAAGCATCTAGGAAAGTTTCCCGCATCGATCAACTTTCCCATTATAGAAAACTTCCCGCATTGATTAGTTTGCTTCAAAATCAAATATGTAAAGTTGGGGAATTTACCTTTGAACTCATTGAAAAGGATGATCCCTTCCCCACATTAATTTACACATAAAAATCCCCTTTCATGTTCTAGGAAGGTACATCTTATCCCTCCATCCCTATGGCTAGGATTTTATATAACTACCCATTAATAATATCATTTAAAATTTATTACAAGAACAAGTGCAAGATATTTCAAAATTTTCAAAACCCTTCACATATGGGTCAAATTTATAATGGGGAAATCATTTCATTTTTACCTTAGTTTAATTAGTCACATATTGAGAACACATTTTAAATGATTTGATTAATTAAACATTTAACCACATTTTATCAAACATATTTACAAACCATATTTCTTGACATCACATCTAATACATCCATCAAAATCCATCTAACACTAACACATTCAAATTAAAAACATACATCACCATATACATTAAAACCATCAACACATGTAAATCAAAGCAAGATAGGCCATAAACCTCATCATCATCATCATATATAAATCATGATCAATATCAAAGTCATAACATGAATACATCATAATATTGATATCATAAAAATATTGGATTCCATGAGCCTATATCAAAAATTTCATCAATACATATCATGAATCAATAAAATAGAAATCTCCAAGGAACTCTCTAGAATACATAATAATTCCCTCTCCTCCTTGAACACTGGTACCACCGACAACTCTAGCATCACCACCAGTGCCTCTCTCACTGCCACCTCCTCTCTCTAACCTCCTTGGTGCGGGACCCACACTCCTTGTGCTTGCACTAGGGCCTTCCACCCTCGTATCCAAATGAACAACATATAAAACCACATCTAGATAATCCTAGATCACCATATCAATGTAATATTGTAGCTCTTCTCGTAATGTATGATAATGAGCTATATAAATCATCCCAAAGGCTATATATGTCATTCTTTTCCCACTATCATGCCTCATCTTTCCACTAGCATAGGTCATTTCTGCTAGCTCTGCACTCAAAAATAGAAGACCCCGCCATCCCTAAGATATTCCTCATCTCATCTCTCTTCATTGCCGTTATCGGTTGTTATCTATAACCACCTGAGTCAACCAATCCCGAGCCCATATCACTCGGTCACTACACTTTCTGCTCAATCACTATGCTCTCATGCTCATCCACTACTTTATCTCACTCAACAATCAAATAATCTCTAACCCCTGGAGGTCATATCACTCTCTCTAAGCCACATCCCTCTCTCCCTCAACCACAGCCTTCTTAGTCGTCACCTTTGTAATAGATGCCAATAAATCAACATCACCCTCCTACTCATCACTATCATCATCATCAGATATCTACACCACCTCCTATTCTATGCTCCTCCCTCTACTGCGAGTACGTACCCATCTCACTTGATGTACTACTCTCGTCCTATCAAAATCCCTCAAAGTGTGATTCCACCATACTATATACTCGGAGTGATTCCTACATCATCAATAGGCACAATATCACCATCATCATTAGGGACCATAGCCCCCTCCTCATCAACAATAATCATGGGCCTCATCACCACTTCCCTCGAAGTCTTTTTATCTCCATCCTCCCATCAATATCAGACGGGATCCTCGGGTATACCCTAAATCAATCCAAATTGTCTCCTCATTAAATCAAAATGTAATGGCTCATCCTCCCCTACTTTATGGCCCTAAACTTAAATGTCCTTCGTAAGCCAATCAGCTCATGAGGATATTCAAGCCAATCGTGTAAATCTAAATACGACCTCCACACTATATCCCCCACCTGTAATCCTGCTAACAAATCTCTATAAAACCAAATCCCTTCTTCTTCTTCCTTCATCCCTTGTCCTACCACCATCTCATAAAGATGGCATGACTCTCATCAATACCCCATGGCAAGCCCAATAGACTAGCAATAGAAATATGCTCATATTCCCAACACTTTGTAATAGAAATCCAACATCAATCCCATACTACTTATGGGCCTTCCAGGCCCACAAATATTTGAATGTCTATGCAAGTAACGTGGCCTCCCACTCAAACATTGTGTAGTGCTCCATCATCTCAACAACTACACATGCCACCCCCTGAATATGGAAAAGGGAAACATGAAATGACCATCATCATCAGGGTCATCTACATACAACCCTCTCTCACAGCTCATATAATGCTTGGTACTCAAATGCCCCTGACACATATCTCACATGTTGTGCCTCATCACCATATAACCTCTCGCATCACATTTGGCCTCTCCACCTCACTGATAATATAAATACCCTCTCCATGGATAGGTAATCACATGATGTAATGAACATCCTCCAAAGTAATAGTAATCTCCCATCGGGAGTACCTAGATGTTTATAAATATTCCTACCTCTTCAACTTGAATTAACAAAGCAAGAGAATAGGGATAAACTAACCTCAAAATACATGAGGTTTAGTGATACCTGTAGATGATGGATGATGATGTTCGATGTTATGCTCTGTGAAAGGTTGGTACAAGATCCTCTCCACTAAGAAACTGTAAATCACAGACACTAAAAAAATATGATCAGTAAGATATATGGAGGAGTGCCTAGAAAATGACAGGTCCTCGGAATTCAATGGGATTCCTTACAAGGATGTCAATCTACTTTTAAAAAATCAAGTGGATTTGAAAGATATACGATATATGATAACTGATAAAAGATAATATGATGATAAATGATAAGTTTATTACAAATCAGATTAAAAATATATGAGAGAAGGAAGAGGAAGACTATGGCTTGAATTTGATCTCAAAATGTGGATCCCGTTGTCGAACCTCATACTCAAGGCAATAAAGTTCATTTTAAATGCATTGATACTCAAAATATCATCACAGATTTGATGAGTGAACTCAAAAATATTCTCTAACTCATTTAATGGGGTACAATGGATAGTACATAGAGTTAGACCATGCAACAAGTCATACTACTCCTAATAACAAGGGTGATGAATTATTGGTAAAGAGTGTATGCTGGTAATCTCATGGTCCAGGCCACCAATTTCCATCTAAAATAATCCATGCTAGCCAAAATGTTAGAAGAAAACAAACTTGAAATGACTGATAAAGCAGATTAAATGAACGTTGATAGAAATACAGAAATAACATGAATCACAAACGATTGTAGGAATCATTGGTGATTATGGTAAATAGTAACTATACACACCTAAAATCCTCTTACTCAGGATTTAATGCTAAGATTGCAAATTATCCTCTTTCTCGTCATTTCCGTAATAATTAGTGTTTTTCTGATAATTAGCTAACATTCCTCTTCATATTTGTTAATTAACAACATTTCATTAATTAATTATCCTTCCTATCATTAAGGATGCCGATTAACGACCTTTCGTTAATTAATATTTGCTTCTACTTGGGTTAATTAATTATTATTAATTAATTACACTCGTAACTCTAAATCAATAAATTGTCATTTATTGGATCAAATTCCTCTCTTACATCCCACAAATCATACTTATTTTCCTCTAATTAGATTCTATAAGCTTACCTCTACCTATTAATTAATCACCTTTGATTAATTAAAACATCCCCCAACTCCCATGACTTACTAATGGAAAATTAAACTCTTCTAAATCAATATTACCTTTTATAAATCAACCTTATCCATTCCTAATCTTGTTTTACCTTTATCCCACATTCATCAATTTGCTATCATTTCCTCTTCAGAAAGCTATATAATGAACCCTCCTTCTTACCTTTATTCTTACACAATGCTTTGAATAATGAAAACTATAAGCATTTTGATCTTGAGCCATTCTCCATTGTTGGAAACAACTTCTCCATCTTGCATCCTTTCACTCAAAATTGAGTAATATGGGAAGATCCAAATGGCCTTGTAGCCATTCTTGGCAAGATTCCATTCTCAATCCTTGAGATCAAGTAACAATCCACTTTGATTTCTTATATTAGTCATAGGTTCATAGTTTAAGTTAGAAATTAAATCATGTAGTTTCATTTATGCATTGAAGAAGCATTTCCCTTAAGCTCTTATCTTTATGGTTCATTGTTTAATTAACATTTGATTTTGAAGCTATATATATATTAGTTTCAATTCATAACTTAGTTAATAAAATATGAGAAAATTTGGCACCCGGTGGGACTTACTTCATTGTCCTTTGCACTTAATTTCAATTTTTTTGTAGTTAAGTTTCATTTTTGGTTACTAACCCTCTTTTGTACATGTTGATCTAACTTATTTTTCTTAACTTGTTTTGTTGAGTTTGTATGTGTTGAGTCTTCCTTGTAGGTATAAAGGAGGTGAAGTGTTGTCAAAATTGGATCTTGATGGGAAAATTTCAATATTTCTCCATGTTTTCATGTTTAGAGCTTCATTTTTCAACATTCTACATGCTAGTTTTGTCAATTTCTTGAAAATCTTAAATTCTTGAGCATGTAGGTTAGTGTTTGATAGTGATGAGTCTTCTATTTACATATTAATGTGGTGAGTTTCTGTTAAAATTGAATCTTGGTAAGAAAATTTCAAGATTTCTCCATGTTTTCATTTTTAGAGCTTACTTTTTCATCATTCTACATGCTAGTTTTGTCAATTTCTTGAAAATGTTAAGTTTTTGATCATGAATATTAATGTTTGATAACATTGAGTCTTCTATTCATATACTAATGTGATGGGTTGTTTTCAAAATTGAATCTTGGTTGAAATAATTTGACCTTTTGTAGATTAAGGGAGATTTTTTTCACATTTTTTGAGTGCATGTTAAGTGCATACCCGTGAGCATAAGAGCATATGCGTAACCCATCTTCCGAAGGCCATAACATTTACTCCCGAACTTGAAATGAATCTATTTTTTTGCATTGTAAATGTATTAAAGTGAAATATGTAATGAAAGCATAAATTTGGGATTTATATTTACAAAAATTATAGGTTTTCCTTTATTGTAAAACTGGTCATTTTCTAACATGTCTAATGTTTTGATGAATGTTATATTTCTATGCTTTACTTGATTTAGACCAAATATTGTGTATTCTATTCTCTTGAAACTTTTGGTGATCTTGAGAATTAAAAAAAAACTTTGATCTCTATCTTTTTAACATTTGGATTAACTTGGAAATTTAATTATTCCTTTTGCTTAAGGGAATGAACCTTTTATAAAGCATTTTTATGGTCCTTTGATTAGAAGTTTTCTGTTTCTATATAGTTGGGATAAAGTTTGTGTATGCTCTTCTCTTGCACCTTAGGGTGATATTGAGAATAAAAAACAACTTTAGTTTTAATTTTCTAACATTTGGTTAATCAGAAACTTCATCTTTCATTTTTGGCTTAAGGGAATGAACATTTATCAAGATTTTTGTATGGTTCATTAATTACAAAGATTTCTTTTACTTTTTAGTTGGATTATTTGTTGTCTACGATTTTCTCTAGCATACTTGGATTATCTTGAGAATCAAAAGAAACTCTTAATCCTCTTTAAAATAATGTGATTTGCTTGGAGAACTACTAACGCTTGAGTACGGGACCTAATAAAGCTTGTCAAAGAAATAATTTTGAAATGAAAATTTCTAACTACATGTGTGTTGCAAGTTGCCAATGAAAAATGACTAAACCAAATTAATTCGAAAATATTAAAAAAACACACCACATTCAAAACACTTGATTTGCAGGTTTGGATAAGGGTATGCCCCATCCACTTAAAACTAGGACATAACCCCTTTGACATAAGCCTTAAGCTACAAAAATGATGTGGTTCTAAAACCCCTAAAGTATTCTATGCAAGAGGGAACCTTGTGGATAAAACGGGAAGTGCTCTACACATATACTTGACTAGTATACACATGAGATTTAGCATCAAAGTTATATGTATCGCGACCCCAGTGAGAGTATACGACGGACATATTTATTTCCCATTGTGCTTGAAGGGGGTAAAGTAAAGCTGGGATAATCCTTGGAAAACCGAGCTCGCTCTTAGATAACTTTTGACACCTAGTTGAGTGAACCATCTAGAAATCTATCTTTGACTAGGAGCCAACTTTGACCATTTCAAAATCAATTTGAGTTGAGAGCCATTATTCATCACTAAATGTGTGAAGCATTAATTTTTCTTAGTTTTTCACTCGCCCTAAGGTGATGTGAAGCTCTAACAAAGTGAGGCCAACATTTTTCACACCCAATTGATCTATGTCCTTCACTTTATTTTGACAATTTTTTGATTAAAAGAATAGTGACTACCTTTATGTTTCCAATTGATTGTATTTGCCACTTTTCGTCCATTTACACGCATCCATGTTTGTGGTTGAGTTGTTAAACATATAAAGTGTGTGGAGATGTATTCATATCATTGGTAGTCTTTTTAATCTTGATACCCAAGTCAAGATCGTCATTGTAGTTAGGCTTGATTCATCACCTTGATTCTCCTTTTCTTGTTATTTTGTTTATATCGTGTCGCTATAATTTTAGTATTTACGTCTTGTTTCTTGTAAACTTGGCCTAAATATCTATATTGTGATGTTACGCTATACACACTCTAACAATTCCTTGGTATACTCTAGCCCTATTTTGATTTCAATTACTACCTCAATTTTGAAAGGTGTTGATGTTACCTTTGTGCACATCGTATCAATATTATTTTGATATTAATACCTTACTTTTCCATAAAGTTTGGTTAACATATCTTAGTGGTATTGTTGTGTCGTTCATACTCATAACTTCCACTTTTTGAGATATAGGTCTTGATTGGATTCAAGCTCACTTTTAGTATACTTTGTTTGGGGATCATATCAAATTTTTGTTATTATTTACATCTTGTTCATTTCTTTGAACTTGACATAAGTGGTGACATTTTTTGATCATCTTAAATGTCAAACTACCATTTGGAAACAACTTGGGAAGTAATTTCATTGATTGATTGGTTCAAAACAAACCTTGTGTGATTGTTTCTTGTAATTATTCATCATTTTGACTTATCCATTTAGGACAATCACTTTGATCCATTGATTCTTCATTATTCTTTGGTCATTAATTTGGATTTGTGTTTTGAACTTGCGTGATTGTTCCTTGTGTTTATCCACCTTATAAACTTGTTTCTAGGGCAATCCTTTGGGTTTTTGATCCTCTTGATCTTCTTGTTTTTTGCTAAGTTCATGGTAATTTTTTGACATATCTTTAAAACCTTAGCATAAAAATTTCCTATCAAGCAATTTTTTCATCAATAAAATATTGGAAATCTTTCCTTTGTATTCTTTATGTTGCTAAAATTTTGATCAATCCTTTGACATTTATGCCTCCAAACTTGTTGTCCAAACCTTGTTGGATTATCAATCTTATGTCAACACGATATATGTTTTCCTTAGCTTCCCTTTGGAAAATCACATAAGCATCACCTATCTGTTTGCACAATGTCTAGTTGGTTGTCATTATGATACCTAAAGTGACATGGAACTTCCTTCTATTTGAAGGAGTTCAATCACGCTATCTAGGTCTAGGAATTTGGACTTAGTGAATGCTAACCATGACTGATTACCACAGGGTTCCTTATACGTATGACCATAAAGAATCAAAATTTAGGCATTCACATTGAAATATTCCCATCATGAGTAAGCCATGTTTGGTTCTTCATCCTAAAGAACCCATTTAGGTATCTTGTTCCCCACCTTCATCTCATAGTTGGTGGTATGGTTTGGACACTTCTGATCCAAATTATTATTTGGGTTCCCCCACTCTTCTTCTAATTCTAATCCAAAAATTTCCTCTTATTCTGAGGATTCCAATCCAAATATTTCCTCTGATTCTTCTGATGATTCGGATCCAAACTACTATTCAGATTCATCTAATTCGACTCCTAAGTCGCGGTCCTCCCCTTCTTCACAGGACCTCCTTCATCATACTTCTACTGTGATTCTTGAGTCCCCCCTTTCTTTACGGGACCTCCTTTATCATTCATCCAATTTGAATCCTAAGTCACGGTCCTCCCCTTCTTTGTAGGACCTCTTTTATTAGTCACCTCAATGAACTCTTCCTCCTTTGAAGATTCGTGTGACTCAAAGTCCTTCTAGTCAATCATCTAAGTCAAATCCTATGTCGCAATCTATGAAATTTTGGATATGAAATCCTCCTATTCTTCCTCCACGACGTCATCTTATAGGGAAACCTATACCAACCAATTCTAAATCCACATCTTTTTCTACTCATGAGACATATAGCCTTAATTCTACTTCGTCTCTTTAGTCATCTTCTTCTATCAATCATCATCAAACATCTTCTAAGTATTCCATAACAGTTGGACCTTTTTCTTCCAATCAAACTCATATGGCCAATCAAAATCCCATAGCAATTGATTTCTTTTAGAATGAATGATTGATCATGGCCTTTATAGGGGCACATGAAGATATCCCTCTAACAAATTATGAGAAAGGATTCTCTTTAGACTTTGATGCATCCACGTATTGTGAGAAAAAGTTGATTCCTTTTATCAAGAAACAAAGGAAGAGCCTCATATCATGCAACTTGATCCTCCTCTTATTCTTCCATCTTCACATTCTTCATTACATGATGAAACTCCTAGGTCTTGCATTGATCCATGGCCTATCTTCTCATCACCCAATCACTCTTTTTCTATCACAATTCCTTAATCACAATCTCTTATGGGGTCAATGCCAAATAGCCCTTCATCTTCATTTAGGTGTGGGTCACCTTCTAGTAGCCCTCCTCTACTATTTGTTGGAAATTTTGAGTAGTCCAATATCTTTTATTCTTGGGAACGCCCAACTAGCCCCTTGTGTTCTATTTATGGGTCACCCCGGGTATTCCATCATATTCTATTCTTGGGCCACATCCTAAGAGCCCTTCATCTTCTATTTGTGGCTCACCTCCCAAAGGTAGCCCATCTTCTTCAATTCTTAGGCCATATCCTTTTCATCCATCACATTATTCTTCTACCAAATATTTTGGCAATCTTGTTGTTATTTCTCACATCAATTCTAAACTTCCATATTTTTCTCCCACTTCTCGGGATTAGACAAGTCACACATTACCTTATAATAAAACTAGAAAATCTATTTATTAAGATAAAATCAAAACTCCAAAGAGATTCAAAGCTCCCAACAACTCAAACAGCTTATAAAATTCAAAAACAAATGCTAGTCTAGAATGCACACCAATGTACCCATCAAGTATGGCGTAAAGTGAAAAAAACCTATAGATAGGGAACTCTAGATCCCACATACGAAACCCATGTTTCAAAACAAATCACAATAATTTGTTGAGTGTGAGCTCACCACGATCATCGAGATAGGGATAATATTACACTTGATAAGAAAACACACTTAGTATGTCTTATTAAAGAAATCACAAACATAATTGTTGGATCCTATCATGTAGAGTGACATGGTTGGTCCCAATCTCCAAAAACACTAACAAATTCTAAAAAAAATAAAAAAAATACAAAAATACAAAAATACAAAAATGAGAAAAGCATTAAAAATCAATCATACATAGATCAAACATCGCAATTAGGTATTACATATGCATGGATGTTCTTTCTTCCCTTTATTTCATATTCCTCTGCAATTCATCCACCATTTTCATCCCTTCGATGATATTTTGGTTAGCTTATTTTGTACACATTTTGTGACATTTATCTCTATGGTATCTATTTGACCCTAGTCTTTTATCACCTTGGTAAATTAAAGAATGACTGACCTCTTAGATATCCTATCACAATTCACATTTAATAAACTTATTGAGAAGAAATTTTGGATATATTTGTTAACACTAGTCAATGTCATCACCGCAATCACTTTCATATCCTTCCATCAAGCCATCAGTGATTCTTAACACCTTGTCAAACAAGAGAGATGAAATATTTTTAGAAATAAAAAGAATCAAAATAAATCAATCAAAAGAAAAAGCTAAAAGAAAAATAAAATTGATATATAATTCTATCTTGGGGTATTTCCAATAATCTCTACCGGGCTATGGACGCTTTGAATGAAAGTAGAGAAATGTTGCGATTAGGGTAAGTGCATGAAGTTGGGGGCCAAAAAGTAGACCAAAACTTGAAAATGAAAGAAACACAATCACGTTATGTTTTCCTAGGCTCGGAAATTCACAAACCTAAAATGTATACGTGTTATAAAACACTCACATTATAATGTGTATGTATTTCTTTGAACATAAAACGTGTACACATTTTGTTCTATATGAATTTTGTAGGGGTTGTAAGGAGGTATATTTAGTAAAATAAATGTTAAGTATAACAAATAATAAAAGTATAAAGAAATAATAAAAGAAATGTTAAGTATAAGAAATAATAAAAGTAGTTTTGACAAAGTGATAATCCGTAAGATATATTTTCAAAATCTAATCCGGTCGATTTTACTCATTTTCAGAATTTCAACAATGACCTAAAACTTTCAAGCCATATATATTGTAGTCGGTCTTTGTTTTGTGAAAACATATAGTTGTTTTGTAGGTTTTTTGACCTTCTAGATTGGATTTTGGCCCTACCACTGCTTGAATTGGTACTAATTTTGAAATTTGGTCCATAATTCACTTTAGTGACCACGAATCAACTCTATGATGCTTGTCTACTTCTTACTAAAATTATATCCTTACTGAAATGATGTTTAGGGTTTAGGGTTTAGTGTTAAGAATTCAAGGTTTAGGGTTTAGTATTAAGAATTCAAGGTTTAGGGTTTAAGGTTTAGGTTTTATGGATTAATATTTAGGGTTTGGGTTTTAGGGTTTAGGGTTTAGGGAATATGGTTTAGGGAAAAGGGTTTAGGGCTCAATGTTAATTGTTTAGGGTTTAGGGTTTAGGGTTTAATTTAATGCTAAGGGTTTAGGGTTTAGGATTTAGTGTTTAGTGTTTAGGGTTTATGTTTTTTAGCTCATGGTTCGGGGTTTATGGTTTATGGTTTAGGGTTTAGGGTTCAGAGCTCATGGTTCGAGTTTAGGGTTTAGTGTTTTGGGTTTAGGGTTGAGGGTTGAGGGTTTATAGCTCAGGGTTTAGGGTTTAGGATTTAGGGTTTAAGGTTTCATGCTCAGGGTTCAGGGTTTAGGTTTCATAGTTTAGGGTTTAGGTTTTAGTATTTAGAATTTAAGGTTTAGGGTTTAGGGTTTAGGGTTTAGGGTTTAGGTTTTAGGGCTCGTATTTAGGGTTTATGTTTTAGGGCTCAAGGTTTCAGGTTTAGGGTTTAGGGTGTAGGGTTTAAGGCTTAGGGATCGGGGTAAATAAATATTACCCAATACAACTATCTTCATTTTTTCATCACATGGTAAATATTTCACTCGTTGTAATGTTCTTTGTCTTACCCATTATTTTTAGTAATTGACACATAGTATTCAACTAAAAGGGTTCATTGAATTCATAGGTAGAACATTCAAAGAGAGTCATCACAATTTTATGTCTTTCATCTATTGATATTTTGAAGGAGGGAAATTACACGATAGAAAAGTGACAAGAGAGCGTGGGAATCTAGTGAAGAATCTCTTCCTCGCACCGACCTCCCGAGGTCGTGCCGCAGACAAATGTGGGGGATGGAATATGCGTGGGATGTAGACAAGCTAATTGGGAAATTTGATGTCTTCGACACGCACCGGTGGAAATTGTGAATCTCAAGCAAAGAAGGCTCTTCTAACCTAAACTCGGTGTGATAGATTGATCGAAAGGATGACCGCTCAAGGCTCCAATCAATATAGAGCTCGGCATGATTCGATCTAGGGGTGCTATGTTTCAACACTAATAGAACTTTGAAAGCTAGAACTGGATTTTTAGAATAGTGGTGAATCTAATGGTGTGTGTGGCTATGTCCCCTCAATGTGATCTCCTCGCTCCTTCATGTTCACTTGGATCCGTGAAAGCATGTAATGCTAGCATCAATGTAAGTAGATATTGGGACAAAGGTAGCTTAGGATACGGACTAAATACAATGCGAGTAGGAGAGAGATAGCGCAAGAGTACGAGCTTGGCTTATGCAATTCCTAGCGGGATTTATTGAGTCATGCAACATAAAACGCCGAGAACCCGAAACTATCCTATTTGAAGAACAAAACTCGCAACTTTTAATGGCTTCCTATTGAAAAAAACTATTCTACTCCAATGGGTTAGATGAAATGTCAACAACATTTGCACAAGATGGATATGTGGCTTCCTAACAAAGAAACAACACTAACTAGGCATGCAATGAAAGAAACTAAGAATTCTAAATAAAATGGAAGACTAATCTATCAGCAATGAGAAATTCAGAGGAAATTTGAGGGGCCATTTTCTTGAGCACAAGCCAACTATTTATAGCATTTGCATTTACCCAAGGTAAAAACCAAATAGAACTCTTAAACTATAAACAATGGAAAAACACTATTCCAGGGAACTAGAATCATTAATGCAAGCTTATGGCGGTGAAAAAAAGTTGGTAAATGTTGAAATTTACGTGAGTCGTGTTAAAAGAGCATTCTGGAAAATGTGTAAAGGACCACAACCCTGATTAGGGCGGTGGTTACAAGACCGCCACCCTGAACAGGGCAGTGGTTACAGGACCGCTGCCCTGCTTAGGGTGGCGGTCACGAGACCGCCGCCCAGTTAGGGCAATGGTTTCATAACTGAAGAGAAAAAGGCCAAGAAAAGAGGGAAAAAGAGAAAGCAAAGCACATGGAGGCTACGCGGCATGTGGGATGTTAACGCATACTTGGAGAGCTTTTCGACCCCGAAAACCTTGCGAGGAGAACCGCGCCCTGATCGGGCGGTGGTTACTAGACCACCGCCCGCTTAGGGTGGCGGTCATGAGACCACCGCCTGATCGGGAGGTGGTTTCGTAAATGAAGAGAAAAAGGCCAAGAAAAGAGGGAAAAATAGAAAATCAAAGCACGTGGGGGCTAAGTGGGGCATGTGGGATGTTAACGCATACTTGGAGAGCTTTTCTGGACCCCGAAAACCTTGTGAGGAGACCTGTATCATCATTGGGGTACCGTTATGTTGTTCTCGCGATACAATACCTTTCAATTTTGGGTACGTACATATTTCCCCCTTGGAGAATTGTTTTAGCCATGAAGAGGCGTAAAACAGTGGGTCTAAGTATGGCGGTCCCGAAATGGGAAGTTAGCAATTTATACTTGATACGTCCGTGTGTCGAAATGATGCCATCCAAAATTCCCGCTCCCTGCAAAATGAAAAGAGAACTCAAGTGCAGATAGACAAGATAGATCAGAAAATAAACGCTAAAATAATGGGAAATGAGGACGTACCATTTGTGTGGGGGTAAGAACTTACCTCCGTCGGTGCTCCAAACCTGTGAAAAAAATACTTTTAAAACAAGTCAGGCTGCTATATATATGAAAGTGGGCCCATTTTCCTATTCATTTGCATGAGTTGATTTGATTGATTCTGAGCTCTGGGACCCACGGTGACGGTTTCTTGCGTGAGTAGAGCCAAAATGTTTGTGACAGGATAGTGATCATGCCTCCGCGAGTAGAACATCGACCCGCGAGATCACAGGTTAGTTTTCTTCAATTTATCCTTTTCACCCCCTTAATTTTAAAATGCTAAAATATTTGTCATGGGGGGTAATTTTTGAAAATGTTAGGTTCAAAAGGTCCATCTAGGGGGTGCCTACTGGGTAGGCCTTGTTTTAGTAAAAATGGTCTTCTTTTGGCATTTTTAGGCTTTTTAGGTTTAAAAACCCGTGTGGGTTTTCGGGCCATGACCGCCGCCCTGCCTAGGGTGGCGGTTACACGACCGCCGCCTTGTTTAGGGCAGCGGTTACATGACCGCCACCTTTAAGGCGGTGGTTACAAACCGCCTCCATACTCAGGGTGGCGGTTTTGCACAGAATGCCAAAAGAACATCTGTTTGAGATTTGTTTTGCATTTTTAGCATTTCTATGTGTTTTCATGATTTTTCTAGTATTACTCAGATGCTAACTTGCTCTGTTTTGTGTGTATGTAGGTGAGAGAGGAGTATATTCAGTGGAACTGAGAGAGAGAGATTGTGACTAGCTCCCAGCAGTACTAGACGCACTTTCTCAGGATGAGGAGGACACTCTTCAGAGGGTCAGGATACTACGTATCTCACGCGTTCCACATGTTGCACCATCCAGTCACATTCTTTGTGACTTATTCTCCTATTGGGATGCTGATCGAACACCTTCCGATTACCAGGGGTCCATGGTGAGTGGACCATCACTTTGGAGGATGTTTATCGCATTCTGGGGGTCCCGATCATTGGGAGACGTCTGACCCTTGAGACAAGAGTTCGCGGGCCCAGATAGCACAGTGGGCCACTTATATGGGAGATGCAGTCATCTCCACGGGTTCGAAGAAGGGGGTTAGAGTTTGATCCATTCCTAGTTTTCCCATCCCCTTGCTTCGTCAGGCTATTATGGGGATCCTTGCCTTGAGATTGATCGGGGACAAGGGAGGAGACACACTACTATACTGCTGGTCCCCCATCATTGCACAGATAGAGGGACATGGCCGAGATATATGCCTAGGGAGCAGATATACTTGGGACTACCTACCATGACTTATACAGGGTAGTCCATTTACAGGGGTAGTCCTTGAGCCACCCGACCCTGGTCATGAGTTGGGTCTATGAGCACTTCATCCCCTATGGCAGAGGTGTAGAGGTGATAGATCCCGGAGCTGTGAGGGCAGCTAGATGGATAGATATGTCGGTGCTGAGCACCTCATCAGCCAGTTGCTTCCTTGACCACCGATGACATGGAGGCCACACCATATCAGACCATGGCAGGTATATGGGGCAAGGAGGCTCTTACTTTGATCTCCTACTCCACCACAGGGTAGCTTATTGACAGAGTGGGGCGAGTGGAGATACACCCCTTTGGCCGAGTTCCTTAGTAGTTTGGCCTACCCTACATGGGCATGCTTCCCCCAGTAGTGCTAGTATATAGGTCAGTTCGAGAGGCCAGAGGGGGTCCTAGAGGTTAGGGTTGGATAGTTGTTACTCTTGGCATCCCTATTGTGGCTAGGAGGGTAGTACGTGCTTGAGGGAGAGCCGGTGCGCCTCAGGCACCTTTGCTTTGGATTTCTGCGGGTCTTGCCCATAGCAGCGATGACCCCATTGACATAGAATCTCGAGTCCGAGGAGTTTACAGGGGGAGAGATAGAGGATGAGACTGAGGAGGACATTGATCCTGAGTGGCATGAAACTCAGGATATCATGTAGGCAAAGTGAGGGCCGAGCAGAGTGCAGAGAGAGTTACTCTGGTTTCAGAGGAGCCACTCTCCCAGGGCCATGGTGGGGAGGATGAGTCCATTTTAGGATGTTACATTGCTCCAGCCACGGGGGGAGCACCTTAGTCAGCGGCGGCATCTGTGGCAGGTGCCGACCCTGGAAATCCATCCTGGAGGCCTGGTGATCCGAGTAAGTTACCATCCTTCCTTTTAATGTTTGTTTTTAGTTAGGATTTCCTTAGTTACTATCTCTCCTTTTGTTTTCTCTTGTATTTTATCTCTTGTTTTGTTTCTAATTTGTTTTCTCCTTTGTTTACAGAGACCGCCGATGAGTGGCGAGACTTGATTCACAGGGTATGTACTGATACCCTAATGATCCCCATGGAGAGGACCCGCGCAGAGTTATCTGTGGATGCTGGGGAGCCCTCAGTAGCTGGTAGACACACTGATGTCTTTGCCCCAGTCTGGCACGTGGCCAGGATGGTATCGACTCTCCGCACGGAGCTAGCGGGGTATAGGACAGCCAAGTGCCTGATGAGGAGTCATTCTCGTGGTGAGACTACGGCTGCCCCTCGGGATCCTGAGCCCTCCGTGTACTCAGAGCGCCGGTGTAGCCGGAGTCCTAGGTGCGGTGTGTACCTTTGGAGGGGTCTCATAGGGGTTGAGAAGCCACTTGGCTCTCCTAGATTTTGTATGATATATTCTTTTGTATATCCCGGATCTTTGAGTGTTTTGACCATGCTTGGCGCATGATGGCATTGTACAGAAACTTTGATATATATATATATATATTTTCTTTTGGATCAGAATTTTGGCATTTATGGCTTTGTTCCCTTTCTAGTTTCCTCATGTAGATTATGATGTTATGCTTATATGCTCTTTAGAATGTATGCAATGGAGATCAAATGATGCAAGTGTTTACTTTCTTTTTGTATTTCATGATGCTGATATATGATAATGTAGATACAATGTGATTTTAAATTTTATTTTCTGTAAGCAATTTTGGATGTCTCATATTTGTTTTGGCAAAGTGGTGAAGACAAAACCGATACGATGAGTAGATAAACCTGCCCCTACTCCTAACTCCACACAACTAGTAAGATGTGAGGGCTCATCACCGAGAGCTAGAAAGGGCACAAGCTATGAAATGTGTTGAAATGGTAGTGATGAGAGATAGACAAAGCTTTAGCGGAACCAAATTAGGATACTACTAGCCTACTCCACTCGAGTGACTTCATAGTTTTGGGATGTAACTTGCTTTGCAGTTTATCTAGACTTAGATCCGTAGATGGCCACATGGTAGACAAAATATGGGTTTTTAGGATTTTTAATTCTCTTGGAATTTTGAACATCTGATTCATTTGTTTTTGACTCAAGACTTTAAGATTTGAATTGTTTATCTATGACCTTTTGCATTTGTTTGTCAAAAGGACCCCCTATACTTTTCCCCATGCTACTAGTAAGAGGCGTGGTTTTATCACCGTGGGCAAGGCATAGGTGAGTAAGGGCATTTCCATCCTTTCCCAACCCTACGTCACTAGTAAGAGACGTAAGCTCATCACCGAAGGTTGGTGGGGAAAGGAAATGTGTAAATTTAAAATTTTTGTTTGATTCTATATTTGACTTGTTTATTTGAGCAAAATGTCAGTGTGTTCTTATTTCCAAAGAGATATATATACGGGATAGATGTGACACCGTGAAGCTTCTAGAACAGACCATAGGCAAGACACCTATCCTAAGAAGAAACCAAAAGTGAGAATAAACCCGCAGATCTTGGCATGGTTACCATTAAGACTTTGTCATATCTAGCTTTATTTGATGAAATGATTCCGAAATAATTTGATGATATCATGGAAATAGAGAAGTACGATTAGAGTGTTTATGCCAACAACATCATGAGTTTGTAATGAATTGCTTTGAGAACAAATTCCTTGATCACAATTTTTGTACGAAACAAGCGGACAAAATGATCCTAATCTATATGAAGATGCAATGTAGATATAATTATAAGTAGTGCTAGTTGCTTACGCGTAGAATTGTTTGAGGTGTAGGGAATTGACTGTTTCACCAAATTCCTCACCTTCTAGCGTACATAAGAGGTATGCACCATTTCCATAGTCCTTCATGACTTGGTATGGGCCCAACCATTTGGGCGAAACTTCTTTCCTTCGCCAAAGATTTTTATCGATCCGGCTGTCTAGCCTTAGAACTAGATCACCTTCATATATGTCGTGCTCATAGACCTTCTTGTTATACTACCGGCACATCCGGTCAGCATAGACTTTCTACCACTATTAAGCATCTAACCTAGCTTCATCTAGACTTTCTAGTTGGGAGAGACGTGCTTCTCTATAAGTGTCTTCATCTAGAATCCCTTGTAATGATATGCGAGAGACTAGGTATTTTAACCTCAAGTGGGAGAAATGCTTCTGCCCCGAATACTAGCGAGAAAGGATTCACTCTTATTGGTGTCCTTATTGAGGTTTAGTGGGCCCATAAGGCTAGATATAACTTCAAATTCCAATCTCATTTGTTTTCTTTCACCGTTTTAAGGAGAATGGCTTTTAATGTTTTGTTTGTCGCCTCAGCCTGTCCATTGGCTTGAGGGTAATATAATGAAGCCATATGATGGCTTATTTTAAATTTATTGCACAATTCACAAACTTCGTCATTCTTAAAAGAAGTTCCATTATCTGAGATAATGATTTGTGGGATACCATACCTGCAAATGATTTGGTTCAAAATGAACTTGGCGATTACAGAACCCGGTACAGTAGTAAGAGGCATAGCCTCTACCCACTTGGTAAAATATTCGGTGGCCATGATTATAAAATTATGGCCATCTGTAGATGAGGGAGAGAATTTCCCTATTAAATCTAGGCCCCACGTAGAAAAGGGCCATGGAGTAGCAATCGGTTGTAGAGCTTGTGCCGGCATGTGAATCTCATGAGAGAATTCTTGGCATTTATGACACCTTCGTACAAACTCTACTGCGTCGTGTTCTAGAGTAGGCCAGAAATAGCCCATTCGATGTATTTTACGAGTGGTGGCATGGCCACCAAAGTGGCCTCCACACATCCCACTGTGAGATTCGTGGAGAATCTTCTTGGATTCTTCTGTGTTGACACATCTTAGAAGCATTCCATCGAATGCTTTTCGATAGAGTACTTGCTCTATAATGATGTATTTGGCTATGATAATGCGTAAACACCGTCTTCGTTGTGAAGTAGCACCTTCTGGATATGTATGGTCCATGATATAATTAATGATATCAGTGTACCAAGGACACTCAGAGATAGGAGGTCTGGTTTCAATGTAGTATACGCATTCATCTGGAAAGTCTAGGTCTACTAGATCGCCTCCGTCTAATGGGTTATCAGCTAACCAATCTGTGATGATTTGTCCCTTAACGGACTTTTGATTTACAAATGTTAATTCAAATTCTCCCATTAAGGTTATAAAATGTCCAGCCTTCTTAGACAAGGACCCTTGTGTGAGGAAAGTTCGTAAATGGTCCGTTTTTACCATGACCCTTGTTTCTTGATTTAGCATGTAATGTCTTAAGCATTTTGTTGCAAAGAGTATGGCGAGGAATTCTTGTTCTACTTGTTTATAACACGTTTCGTAGTCGAGTAATGTTTGACTAATGAAATAAATCACATGTTCCCTCTTGTCATCATCCTTCTGGGCCAACATATAGGCTAGCGAGACATTGGTAGCTCGTGAATACAAAATTAACGGGTGATCTGGCTTGGGTGGTATTAACGTAGGTGGCAATAACAAGAAACGTTTAATCACGTTAAAATATTCATTGCGATCTTCACCCAATCAATTCTATAATCCTTCTTAAGTAGATTGTTGATTGGATGAATGGCGAAACTTAAATCCAGGATGAATCTCCGGATCGCACCAAGTTTTCTAAGAAATGATCTCGATTCCGATTCATCCAAAGGTGGGACCATTTTGTGAACAACCTTAATTTTGGTTGGGTCAACATCTATCCTCGCAACAATATGATGTAGCCTAGAGCTTCCCTCCCGTTACACCATAGACGCATTTTTTTGGATTTAGCGTGACTCCTTATTCTATCGACGCAAAAGAATGACGCAAAGTACTTCCGGATGGTCACAACGCTTCTTAGCCTTAGCCAACAAGTCATCTACACAGGATTCCAAATTTTTTTGAATAAGATCATGAAATATATATGTCATAGCTCGCTGGTATGTAGCGCCAGCGTTCTTGAGACCGAATGGCATAACAACGATAGCAATAGGTTCCCCAAGGAGTTATAAATGTGGTTTTAGCTTGATCTTGTTCAGATATTCTGATTTGATTGTATCCCAAGAATCCATCCATGAGAGACAAAAGTTCAAATCTAGCTGTTGCATCAAAAATGACGTCTATGGATGGTAATGGGAAGTCGTCTTTAGGACATGCTTTGTTAATGTCTCGAAAGTCTATGCAGATGCATATCTTTCCATTATTTTTGAGAACGGGAATGATATTAGATACCCACTGAGAGTAATCGACTGGTTTGATGAATCCTACTTGGAGGAGCTTTATTACCTCCTCTTTTACCATGAGAGCTACCTTGGGTTTCATTGGTCTCGATTTTTGCTTAACCGGTTTTGCATCTGATTTAGTGACGAGGTTATGCACCATAATGTTGAGTGTAACTCCTGTCATTTCTTTATAATTAAATACAAACGCCTTCTGATGTTCCTTGAGGATCCGAGTGTGTATTTCTACTTCTAATGGAGTTAACGAGGATCCTAACTTCAATATCCGTGGCTCATCTTCCGTTCCGATGTTAATATCCTTGGCTCATCTTCCGTTCCATCATCTTCATTCTCGACTAAGTATATGCTAAGTTCCTTTTGTGGGGGAAGCTCTGTCATGGGATTCCCGTAATAGGAAGATGAATGCGGGATCAAAGATAAATCTATTGTGTGATGGGTGAGATGTAATGCCGCATAGGCGTTTAAGAAATCAAGAGTGGTTGTATCACTATTGATGTGGTCTAGGATAGCAGATTTGTTTTCATTTCCATTTAAAAGAGGTTTTGACATTGTTTTTATCAATGGTTCATCACGAAGGGATACCATGAAATGGGTATCCTCTAACTTACTGTTTGGAGTAAAGCGTGATGCTGACGTTGCTATTGAATCAGCAAGGAGATTTTGTTCTCGTGGGATTGCTTCAATCGATATGAAGTCAAACTCCTTGCTTAAATTCAATACAGCTGTTTTGTAGAGCTGTAGGTGCTCGGCTTTGGTTTCATATACCTCAGCGACTTGGTTTGCTATCAATTGTGAGTCTCCTAACACCCTGATATTATCAACACCGATTCTCTTAGCTAGGATGAGGCCAAGGAGAAGGGCTTCATACTCGGCATTTTTAGTGCATTCGAATTTTAGCTTAAAGGAAAATGGCAGGACTTTTCCCTTGGGAGAAGTAAGGATTACACCTTCCCCAACTCTGTAACAACATTTAGCTCCATCGAAATGGATATTCCAATACTTAGTGGGAATATGGATGCTCGGATATTTGTTGTGTTAACATCTTCTACCTCTACCATGCAGAGATCTACTACTGGGAGAGAACCGATACCTATGGTGCACCCCATGCCTACAAAATCAAATGGTAGGAACATTGGTATATCCTGTTCTAGTAATTCAACAATTTTTGCAGTAGTTCCTAATGATACTATTTCTATAGTGTTAGCCTCATCTTTGGGGGCTGGGGTTGCCTTGGCTAGGCTCATAGTTTCAAGATCTGTCGTAGGTACCAACTTTTCTTCTGGTTTCGCATCGGTAGGTTTATTAAGTTGGTTTGTTGGGAGTTCAAACTCTGAGTGCACGCCTGGTCTTTTCTTTAAGTCAGCTAGGTGTACATCGAATGGTTTTGGATCACCTTTGGCTACGAATATCTTTCCTAAGTGTAAAAACCTTACTTCTTGAAATAGCGTAGAAGGGATTGCCTTCATGCGGTGTATCCATGGTCGGCCGAGGATCATATTATAGTTAGTTTCCCGATCTATAATATAAAACTCAGTCAGGATTGTTTTGGGTCCTAAGGTGACCGGTAATATTATAGTTCCAATCGAGGTGGCTTTAAGGCTATCATAGCCTCTTAGTGTGTTTCGAGTCGTGGAACAATTGGTTTCTCCATACCCTAGCTTTTGAAGGAAAGAGAAGGGGACTATGTTGACCGCTGCCCCATCGTCTACCATTGCACGCTTTACATAGTTGTTATAAACCCATACTTACAAATGTAAGGTGGATCACCTCGCATGTAACCTCAAAGATCTATTGGCATTTTGTTTATTTCGAATATGAATTCGACATCCCTATCCGGCTGCCCTGGAGGATGGATATCAAAGTCTATATGGTTTACCTATGTTTCGGGAGGTGGAGTGATGCTAATTAGATGACCTAAACCCAATGCTTCTAAAAGAGCAGCCACATGAGCAGGGGAGTTTTTTAATAAGTCCAAAAATGAAATGTGTGAGAAGGTTTTTGTTAGATCATTAATTAAGTCATAAGCACCCATGGGTTTTATTAATACTTGTTGGATATTGTCTGTTTCTAGCGGGTAGCTTGGACTTGGCTGAGAGGAATACTCTCGTGTCCTTGTTACAACTTCTATGGGTAGTTCGACATCTAACTCCACTAAACCGACTATCTTAGGTCATGGCTGACTTCCTAGTTATGGCGCAACTAATGGATTTAGCGAAGTTGAAGCTTCATGATCATTGTTTCCTACAATTACACCCTTGTTTGTCCCACTTGGATTTAACTTGTTATTGTTGTGATTTGGGAGTGGATCATTGAAGATCTTGAGGGGTGCATTTTGAGGGGAAACTGCCCCTGTAAAAGTATTTGGTGCTGGTGACGTAGGATCTGCCAAGAACATATCTATGAAAAGTTGTCTTTGTTCATCTGGCAAGCATTGCATGAATTTATTGTAGTCACGACACATTCTAGTGTCATGGCCCCAAATTTTGTGGAAACCACAATACAAATTAGGATTGTAATTCCTAGTTTGTTGGTTTGGTGCATATTGTGGCCCAAAAATTTGATCAAACCATTGCCTATTAAAGTTTTGTGTTTGTTGTTTTTATTTTGATTCTGATTTTGATAACCAGTTGAGCTTTGGCTTGAACCCTGTGTAAGGTTTTTCCATCGTCGTCGTTGTTTTTGTTGTTGTTGTGGATGATTAAAATCCACTGTATTGATTGTCGGGGTAAAGTTGTTGTTTCGTTGATTGTTTATTTGTGGTGGAGTATTCACAACATTTACCTTTCTAGCCTGATCGGTTACTCCATCCGTTGTCACTCCGTGATTTTTGTTAAGAATTTTAGGTCCTTGATTGACATTCATGATAGTAGGATAAGTTGTAGTGTTTTGGTTGGAGGTGATTAACCTCCCGTTTGCTCCATATGTCTTGCGACCACTATCAATTGCCGCTTGATCTATTTAGAGAGCACTCTCAAGTACTTCATCGTAAGTTCTTAGCGGGAACTTCTGGACTTCTTCCTTTACTTCTCTGCTGAGAGAATGAAGGAATAAATCACATAGTTCCATCTGATCCATGTTCGGAGCACTTGCCGAAGAATAGAGAACTGTGCGCCACCTCTGGATGAAATGGGTGACAGATTCATTGTGTTCTTGCTTAATGTGTAAGAATTCCCTGATTCCTGTTCTTAATAGTTTGTTCATGTCAAAGGCCTTGATGAACTCTGACACGAGCTACTTGAACGAATGGATGGAAGCCTCAGGTATTCTATAATACCAATCGAGAGCGATACCTTCCAAAGTTTTGGGGAATATTTTAGCAACAACCCCATCCCAAGGGAGTAATTCTCGAATGGTCTGTAGCGTAAGCTTTGATATGTGCATTTGGATCTCCCTCACCTTTGTACTTGGGAAAATTGGGAAGAGGTCTTGGAAGTATGATGCTTTGTATGGTGAAATCTAAGGGTTCTTTCAAGTATTCTGAGTATGTCCCTATCGCATAGGTTTCGACCATTGATGGTGCCTGCTGAGGGAGTGGCGGTGGAATGGGTTGTTGATATGGAATTGCATATGCATTGGTAGGAGCATAAGGGAACCCTTGTGGTTGAGTAAAAATATCGGAGAGGAGAACATATCCCCTTGTGGTGATTTGGAGTACATGTTTAAGTATGAAGGGGTATTGTCCAAGAATGGATTATTTTGTACTAGACCGGGAGGTATTGGAATGGTGTTAGAAATGGTGGTTCTAATTGGCATTTGTTGTGAATACTGAGGGGTCACACCTAATGTACCTATTCCTATGAGGAGGTCTATTTGGCTAGGTTTGGAATTTCTTGCCTGCATGAGTTGAGAATGGTGATTTGCCTGGGCAAGTTCTAACCCCCTCACTTTTTCTACTAACGTTGAAATGACTTCATTTGGTGAAGTCATGGTGTTTTGCTTTAGTGGTGCTGTTGTATATCATGGTGTTGTATAGGCATGTGATATCCTGCTATGAATTGATCACTTCCCTGCCAAGTTTCCCCGAGGGCATTTCCTATATGTAGTGGCATGGAGGTATTTCCTTGAAAAGAGACCTCGGGTTGTGTTTGTAAACCTCCTATAGGTGGGTACATACCTTGGGAACGTTGTTCATTCCTAGTATAACGTATCGAATGTTCATCATCTAAAACCAGGTATGGGTCAACTTGTCTACTAATTTGTGGTCTAAGTAGTACCTGAGGAGATGAACTAGATTCTCCTGTGAGCATCATATTATTCGAGCCTGAAGGCTCTATTTTTGTGTTTGAGTGAATTGATCCAAATCCTTTGTTTGGAAAGGTGAGCTATATTTGACCATTGGATTTTTGTTGACAATTGGTTAGTTGAGTAGTTGTCACCCCATATTGAGAGCGAGGGTGATGATTGTCAATTTAGTTGAGCGTAGTATGCCTCAAGACCTAAGAGAGGCCTACCATATGCATCGAATCCCAACATATTCGGGGGGTATATGAATACCCGTAGAATAATGGGAAGGAGCAAAGGTGATGGTGAAAGCTGATGAGGTAGTAAAGGTCGTTTAATTTAAAAAGAACTAGTAGAAATCAAAATCGAAAGTAGAAAGGTTCACGTCAGGTTCACCAATTTTGTACGATGGAAAAGTGACAAGTGAGCGTGGGAATCTACAAGCAACTCTTCCTCGCACCCGACCTCCCGAGGTCGTGCCGAGACATCTAGTGGGGATGGAATATGCATGGGATGTAGACAAGCTAATTGGGCAATCTGATGTCTTCGACACGCACTAGTGGAAATTGCGAATCTAAGGCAAAGAAGGCCCTTCTAACTTGAATTGGTGTGATAGATCGATCAGCAAGGATGACTACTCGAAGGATCCAATCAATATTGATCTCTGGCATGATTTGGTCTATAGGTTGTGGAATACGTGGAAAATGACCTGGGATAGTTTCGTGTATGTCCCCTGATAAGGTCATAGGAAGGATGATAAATATAATTGACTCTATGGGTGATTCTCTAGCCTAGTCCAGAACTCCTTAGATTTGTTAGCTTCTATGTATAATAAGGATAACTATTCAATGATGATAGGTGGAAGTGGAGTAGATCTGAATAGTGGTGTACGTAGGCCAACATCTATGTCTAATTCACCTATGGGCTCATTGGGTCATGTGGGATCTATGGGTCGCAACCAAAGATTCGTATTTGTTGTGGTCCTGCTATGGTCATGTGTGGAATCAATCCCTAAATCCAATAGTCATATGCCTTTTCAGCTTCTATATTCAGAATTAATAATTATACGATCTTCTCGTAATATCTTACAAAGCGTTTGTCATGTGCAACCTGAATTCTCAAGCTAGTATCTATGTCTGTGAGAGTATCTCCTACATCTGGCTATGGGACCAAAGGATCACAACCAAAGGTCTTCTCTCTTTCAAATCTTTCTACAATCATGCGGGTATGAACCTAGGGTAATCTAAAGTTTGGTTGATTTGACCAAAACGTGTGCGCTTTGTCGTCTTCTATGTTTAACCCGCTTAACTGGGAACCAATTTGTTGTAAGTTTACCATTGTTCGGAAGACTTGGATCCTGAGATTTTGATCTATATCAGTTATTGTTGTGATGAGATTGGGTTGGGGCACGATTGGCTCGAATGTGTATTCCCTGGGCTCTCTAGGTCCCGTGATTGTCATACAAAAGAAAGTTATATAAATCTAACTAATGACAGAATAAACTAGTTGTGAAAATACGTCTATGTATATTCCTAAATCTGATATATCTATCTACTAAATAGAATTTAAAGAACAACTATCTAATACATCTAGAATTGAAAGTTTAAAATAACAAATTAAAACAAACAAGATAACCGAGTATAGCTATTTTTCTGTGCAACTGTGAACCTATTCTAAATAATGAAACAATTGATCTAGTCTATTTGCAAGACTCTCGATCCTACCTCAAAAGTGAGGAATGAATCATAGTTTCTCAGAAACTATCAATCCCCACAGCTTCTCTGGTAATATCGAAAGTAAAATTGACTGAAATAAAGTGATTGGCTACTCTATTTGATATGTTTCTAATTAGAACTTGTTATCCAAAATTCACCCCTCAAGGTAATTTTGATAACATGCATCAAAGTCCCGAAAGCGTAGATTGATAACTTTGCCTCTTGGCATTTTTGTAGTGTATTGTATCAATCTTTGGAGCAAGTAATGCATGTCTCAGTGGATGATTCTCAACCCTCTCTCGTGTTCATTTACATCCTCCCGATCTTTCACTGTAAATTTTGTTATCCATGCATGATCTTGCATCACATTTTAATAGTTTATGTTTATTGGAAAGATAGGTGTTCTTCATTCCTTGGTGCATCACCTTTGTTAGTTTAGGTTTATTTTTATGCATCTTCTTACCCTGTCTCCTTGGAAAGTTAGATTAGGTTTTGAGTAAACCCTCTGCATTTTTCGTGTGCATCTGAACAGAGGAATAGGAACCGGCCTTCATCCAGAGAGCTTTTCTGATTTCGCAAGGTCCCACACTTGGGAAAAGCTCCATGTTATGCAATCACACTGAGAATCTCAACCCATCGAGTTGTAGATACTCAGGGGTGCTGTGATTCAACACTAACAGTTTTAGCACGCCCGGTGGGACCTTAGAGGTATTTCACTTTATCTTTGACAGGTTGGTGTGTTCCTGTTAAAGATTCAGCCTTTTAGAGGAACTTTCAAAAGCACATCTGGCGACTCCATCTAGTAAATAACTCATTCTCTGAGTTGCAGACCCCTTTTCCATCCATTTCCATCCATATTTCTTTCCATCTCTTTCATTATTTTCCATTCCATGAAGTTGTGCAATCATGACTTCATTTCCATCATGGAATTCACATTTACAACAACAACATATCACACCTCCAACATGTTTTACAAATCCTCCAAATCAGCATTTTGGTCAAATTCAAAATCAGCATGTCTACCCATATGAGCAGCAGTACCAAAGTCAGTTTGGTTGTGAAGCACATCAAGAGCAAGGGTACGCATGCAATGAAGACAATCAAATGGAAGATGCAGATTTTGTGGAAAAAATCCAAAAGATGGAGGCAAAGATGGTGCAATCAAGAGCAACAGCTCAAATGAAGGCTTTCAGAATTGGTTGCCGGACTCCTTGTCCATGGGGAGGCCCTTTTCCAAGACACTTCAGCCCTCAGGAGAAGCTGGACTTTATGATGAAGATGCTGCCCCAACTTGCACAATGGACAACAGAAATAGAGGCCTATACACTTGGTGTTGAACAACCTTGTCAATGGGTAAGTTCTACACCATCATCTGGTTTTTCTCTTCCCATTACTCAAGTAGCATCATCTCATTTGGAATTTCAAATTCTAAATCCAAATAATGCTTCCCGTGAGTTAATTCCATTTCTCCATTCCCTAGTCTTCCACCACATCTCGATTCTTCTGTCCTTTTTCCTTCCAAACAACCATTCCCTCCAAAGAAACAAGAGTTTCTACCTCCTCCACCACCATGAAAAATTGCCAAACCATTTGAGTTACAATCCACTTCTCCTCTTGCATTCCCAAATCCATGTTGGGAGGATAAAAATCAGAATGCCAGTCAAGGAAAACAGCAGCAGAAAGAAGAGCCAAACAAAGATAAAGAAATTCAAAGTCTGAAGAGTTGGGCTCTTAAATTTGGGATGACAAAGATCCCCTTGATGGTTAAGCCTTCAGAAGAGGTCGGAGTTGGAGAACAAGTAGTGGTTAGGACTGATTTTGTGACAGAAGAAGAAGAGCAAAAAGAAGAAGCAGATCAGCGATCAGTTTGCTCAGAAAGTAGTGTCCATGTTGGCACTCTATTTGAAGGGAATGCTGATTCAATTCAAGTTGCACAATCAGCCATAGAGAAAGAAAGCTCTGAAGAAGATCCTACACTCCCAACTTGTCCTCTAGAGTAGCAGATCGAAGTGTAACATCCTCATTTTTATACATTAGAACAAGTAAATTTTTTTTTGACAAATGCTTCCTGGTTCTAAATACATAATTTAGAACTCACAAATAAAAAACAACCATTCTCATAATAGATAACCATATGCAGCTGTAATGACTCGTAGTACCTCCGATCTATTCATTCCATGACTCTGTAATCTATTGATCTATTCATGAGTATTAAGAGTTGGTGTTTTATTTAACACATCACTCTTGCGGATCTCCTCCCTAATCTCGATTCGAATGCTCATGTCCCAAGGAACCTATCTAAATAATTGTTACCATTATTCATCGGCATCTCATCCCTTAGACTAGGTGACTTAGGACAACGCAATCAACAGCTTGCGATACTTTGGCCAAAGATTTGAAACATACTGCTTATGTCTCGTATTCCTTGACGGCATACTCGTCAATCTGGAATACGTCCTTCACCCCATTCCTATGTTATGTAGAATGTCTTATACTGACTTCTGTCAGACTCTCCTGTCCCAAGTTATTCACTCAGGAACAGATTAGTAAGATGACAATGTTATAGGGATGCTCCCGAGGACTAGGGATATGTTGACATACTGGGTCAACCCTAGTTAATCTAGTGTGTCAAGATACCCCGAGTCTCCTAGGGCAGCCTTATAACGTGACCACATTCCTAATCAGTCCCAGAGTAACTTGTTCGAGTTTAAGGTGTAAATCTTAACGATCAATGCAAAGGGTGTCGTCATAAGTCACTGCATTGTTGTATCTTCGAGAAGATCCTAATCTTCTCGAAGGTACAACCCTGCAGTTGACTTGTGCCATCAACCTTTAAATCCACCTCGAAAAGATCTACTTATTAATAAGTGTTACATACGTTGAGTTAAAATTATACTACAAGACGCTCCCTTAAGGTTAGTCTTTCCCAATCCCTGGGTTCCTCACCTTAGAATGACCTTTCATAGTAAAACCCATTACACAAGAGAAGTTATTAAGACTTGAGGTCCCTTCAAGGAGTTCATAGAATATACATAATTCTAAATCAACGAAATTGGACAATAACCATCAACCTTCACATGAGATTGCTAACCAAACCCTTTTTAGGTTTATATCAGTTCTCATAACTGAATTTATATCTTACTTATTAGTATCGAGATATAGTGATTAAGAATCTAATTAAATGTTGTCTTGATTTAGATCTAGACTAGGAAGTAATAATTTATTCAACTCGTTTAGCTTCCTGCATGGTTTATTTTAACCCTAGCTTCCAGAAAGATAGTGATCTAAATTCCAATTTAGCTTTAGATAGAACATACTAGAACTACTAAACAATCATAAGTATTCAAATCACAAATTCTTGCAAGCTTACTTAGATAATCACAAAAGTCTCCACTTTATATAATAATAATAATACTCTTAAGATCATTCAAACCGAAGAAGGTCAAACCATCAAGATACGAATACAAACACATAAGTAACAAATATCTCTTTTCATTCCTTTCAAGCTAATCAAATACATTTTATGCATTCAGCATACTTGATACAATACTCAACAACAAAATAACATCTTTCTTCTAGTAGTACATTCAGAGAATCAAGCTGTAATTCATCATAAAACCAAATTAAACAATCTGAACATCCTATCAGATCTGCGTGCTTTTACCACTTACGGCAACCATCTGCAAAAATTGTCAACACGGGTCAGTTCGATGAACTGAGCATGATAAGCACTAACTCTTAAAACAAATGCAATCCACCAATTGCTCTCATTGAACAACCTGTTTAAATGAAATCATTTCACCAAACATGAAAACATACTTCAGACTATGCCCTTTTGTAATTCAAACATGACTATAACACGTAACTCGTATTATAGTCACTAAATAGTCCTAGATACTTTTCATGTATTTCTTCATAAATGTTAGTGACCAAGAAGAACAAATGCATCTAAAACAACTATCCATCTAAATCCCAAGGACAAAGAACATCCAACGGGCCATTATATTCAACAAAATGAATATCCTAACAATTCATGAATCCATCAGTATGTTTTACAAATCCAACAATTAAATATAAATTTATCAACATATACTTTACAACAGAAGAGAAAGAAACCGAGACATTCAGATGTCCCTTCCAAACATGCTCATGACTGTACTGTCCACTTAAGAGTAATGCAATCACATTATACACCTGCGACTAAGCCAGTCGAGACCACAAGAAGAACTACAGTTCAATCTAATCCCTACTAAAACACAACAAGGACAAAAATTGAGAATCGAGCCAACACACAACATATCATGGGCTCCAACAAAGCCAAATTCAACCAATACTTATATTAAAGGTTTAAATTGAAGTTGAATTCATATGACAACAAATCAAGGATCCTAAAATTACTCACAACAAAAACTTCTACAAAAGTTACAACATAAATTACTTTTCAAAGTGACTCCATCAAGTCGATAACATTTAGTATTCATAATAAAACAACAACATTCATAACCTAGCTTGACGTAAGTTTAAAATAATAGATACCTTTCAAGGATTCCAACCGATTCCATAACAACAAGATTCACAATCCGAGATTATTTAGAAGAGAAAACATAATATACGCCTCCGTGGATTAAAAAGGAGTCTTACCCATGTGGTATTCTTCAAATAAGCTTCTACAGAAGTAGAAAGATACAAGATACATATCAAATTCAAGAATTCCAACCAAAACAATAACATACCGTATTCACATCTGAACTCCTTCAGAAGTAGAAACATATGGCATTCACGACTAACTTCTACAGAAGCCAAAATACAAGATATATATATATATAAGGATTCCAACAGAGCCAATAACAATAAGTATTCACAACCAGGCTTATACAAAAGCAGAAACACTGGTTTCATATCAAGGACTTCAACTAAATCCATAACAACAGTATCCGCTCTAAGCTTAAGCAGAAGACGAAACATAAAAAGAACTCCAACTGAGTCTATACCATGAAATTCATTGCTAAGCAAAAGTATTCATAACAAGGCAACAAGTCGTATTACTGCTTACCCTCAAGGACTCCAACTGAATCAAACTAGTAGTATTCACATTTTTGACTCCTACAGAAGTCCAAAATATACGAAACATTCCAAGGACTCCACAGAGTCATTTCGTATATATATAAATATATTGCAAACTATCAATGGATTAAATCCCATAATTGCAACACAAGGGGGAAACTTCTACAAAGTCGCATTCAAATACTATAAACACAAAGAAGTTATCCAATCAAAAGTAACTTAAATATTATAGCAAGATCCAACAAGATTCAACAACCATAACATATATTACTCACGACAAAACTTTTAAAGAAGTCGTATATACTGTACATTCAAGAAATCCAATAGTATCATTTTCAACAAGTGGAAATAGCAAGGTATCGACTGAAGTATGAATCAAACAAGAAAACAATTCATGGACTCCTACAGAGCTGAATTCATATATTTTCCTTGCAACATTTCTACAAAATCTATCCGAAATGTAAAACACAGCAAGATAATACATCCGTTCGAAACAAAATGCACACCCATCAAGGGTTCACTTGAAAAATCGAGCCAGTAAGAAGATACAACAACTAATTCACACAAAGCTACCATAAAAACCAACTGATCCCAAAAATCATCTGAACAGAGTTGTTCTAATGAAATCATTTGAAAGAAAGCAAGATTTTTAAAGGTTAGGGCCTAACATGCCTGGTAATGTTGCTTAAAAATCTGAAGAAGACCACTGAAAGAGCTCGAGCCTTCTCCTCTTTTTCCACGTTAGATTCAACAACAATAATTTGTTATTTCCATGCCTTATAAACTTTCCTTGATAGAGAAAAGAGCTAGTTACTCTCATATTTTCCATGCAACACCAAGTAGACTGGTGCGAAGAACCAGTGATCAAACAGAGAGAAAACTGGAGCGCATGAAAAAATAAACAAACTACCAGTTTTCCATTTTGCATGTCTTCCCGAGAAATTCGAGCTCGAAGACCGAGTTCATTAATTGTATTAACTCCAAAATTCCCACTCAATCTCCATTGCCACCGACCGCCATAGTTGGCGATGGATAAATGCAAGTCAAAGACCATTTCTAACTTTGGCGACTCTGCCACGTCGGCTTTCACTAGTCATTTGTTAAAACCTCCGCAATTCCTTGTCCTTCATACTTATCCATCCCATTTAATGCCATAGAAACTACCGCCCATGGCTCGCACCCCTTCATAGGTCCCCTTCCTCCACTAACATTTGTTAGGTTAGAAGCATAGGTTAGGATTTAAGATGATACTTAGTCTAACCTCCTTAGCGCTAGGTTGCTAACTTAGAACATTTAGCTTATAGCTTAGGCCTAGGTTAGATTAACACTAATCTAACCCATAGGTTATAGTTTAGGTTTAGGTTATTAACCTTAATAAATCCACTTAGGTCTAACATTTAGAATGTTTAGAATAAGAACCTACAGATATACATTCACGAAAAGGATTCACTCCAGCACTGCCAATAAGCTAGTTGAATAAATGTATCTGAATTTATTACCTGGCCCACGATCAAGACCTTCCTGATATTACGATATCGGGAACCAATTCATTTAACACGATCAGCCTGAGTTAGACTCTGGAATAGCTTATTCAACGCATTCAGACCTTGCAACCTACGTAAGGTCTATAATTTTTGTTCATCCCGAATAAACTTAAAGCATCTCTTGGATCAATGCCATTGATCCAAGGCTGAGTCTTATAGATGGATACATCCGCAATTCATTCCGAGATCAGATTAAACTCAGGTGTAAAATGAAAGAAATAAAAGAGTCCAATCATATTCCGACTCAATCAAAGATCTTCAATTGCAAAGAAGATACAGTACATATCAAGCATGACTTAAAAATCAAAGGAACACATCCTTTTACAGAAGAAATCATATATCAACACTTGAATGCTCGGAGGAAGTAACATCGAGTTCGAGTGTTACATGCTTCCTCCTAAAAGATTCATCATCCCGATGATTACATATTCGATTAACCTTCAGGTCAACCAATTTATTAGTTCACAAAACAATGCGACTATTTCCAACTTGAATAGTTCCAGAAATCAATGTCACAATACATTTTATTCAACTTGAATAATGTTTGCCTCAATCAAGCTTTCATATAAAATTGAAAAAGATAAGTTCATGTAAAAAAATGTTTTGTCAATAGATTTCATCCTGTTGAAAAAGAAAAGGAAAAGAAATTTTCATCTCTTCCAGATTTTCCCAAGTTGCACTTTCTTCGTTAAACTGGTCCCACTGGACCTTACATTGCTGTATTTCACGATTTCTCAAATGCAATTGGCGAGTTTCCAGCACTCGTGTGGGTTTAACCACGATTATTCTTGGGTCTTGGACCTGCAAGGAATTCCAATTTAAAACATGTGACAGATCTGAAACGTATTTCTTAAGCAAAGAAATATGGAAAACATCATGCATGCGAGATAAAGTAGGTGGTAATGCTAATCGATAAGCTACAGGATTGATTATTTCGACAATTTCGAAAGGTCCCACGAAACGAGGTGACAACTTGGCAGCCTTGCCAAAAGTTATAGAACTCTTTCTGGGTTTAACACGAAGAAAAACCTTCTCACCAAGCTCAAACCTTCGATCAACCCGCTTAAGGTTAGCATAGCTCTTCTGCCTATCCGCTGCTTCCTTTAATCGTTCACGAATCAGCTTAACTTGCTGTTCCATTTCAGTGAGGATCTCTGGTCCAATTACCACTCTATCCTCAACACTATCCCAACTAACAGGGGTTCTGCACTTCCTTCCATAAAGTGCTTCAAATGGTGCCATTTTAAGAGATGAGTGATAAGTGTTGTTGTATGCGAATTCAACTAATGGAAGATACTCTTCCCATTTATACTATTGATCCATACAATACATTCACAACATGTCCTCCAACACCTTATTTACTCTCTCAGTTTTTCTATCCGTTTCAGGATGATATGCAGAACTGAAGTTTAGTTTCGTTCCAAGAGCTGTATTAAGCGTTTGCCAAAACCTTGACATCATCCTAGGATCCCTATCAGATATAATCAATTCTGGTACACCATGCAATCTGAAAATTTTGTGTACGAATCTTTTGGCCAGCACTGGTGAATCATCCTTTAGATTTCCAGCGATGAAATGAGCTACCTTAGTTAGTTTATCTACAACTACCAGGATAACATCATGTTTATTCCTGGACATAGGTAACCCTTGTACAAAGTCCATGCTTATTACTTGCCATTTGTACTGCGGTATGCTATGAGGATATAACAGTCCAGCAGGGTGCATATGTTCTGCCTTAACCCGTTGACATTCCAGACAATGAGTTACAAATTCACTGACATCCTTTTTCATACCTTTCCAAAAGTATTGTTGTTTCAGATCAGCAAGCATTTTTGTAATACCCGGGTGTCCAGAGAAAGGTGAATTATGAAATTCAACTAACAACTTCTTTCTCAAATCATTCAGCATAGGTACGTATACCCTGTTCTCATAACGCAAGATTCCTTCATTATCAAAATGAAAACCTTTATACCTTTCATCATTAGGTTCTGCAGTAGCCGCTTACCGCTTTACTTGCTTGAAAGTAAATATCAGATTCTGAGGCACTTTTTACCTCATCCTTAAACTGAGTTCTTAATGTTATAAGAGCAGAAATGTGCCTCCTACGACTTAGAGCATCTGCTACTCTATTCTCCTTCCCTTTGATGTAGCTAATATCAAAATCATATTGTGATAAAAATTCTAACCACCTTCTCTGTCTGGCATTTAGATTAGGCTGAGTGAAAATATATTTCAGTCCTAAGTGATCAGTTTTCAACTCAAAAGGTTTCCCAAGTAAATAGTGTCTCCAGACTTGAAGTGCATGAACAATGGCAGCAAGCTCCAAATCATGAGGAGCATAATTCAGCTCATGTAACTTAAGTTTTCTACTTTCATATGCTATGACTTGATCATTTTGTAACAAAACACCTCCAAGGCCTTCCCCAGAAGCATCCGTTACAACAGTAAAGCTCCCATTAGGGTCTGGTACAGCTAATATAGGTGCGAAGTCAACTGGATTTTCAGACTTTTGAAAGCCACTTCGCACTTATCATTCCAAATAAATTTCTTATCCTTCTTCTGCAATGAAGTTATCGGTGCAGCCACTTTAGAAAAATCCTTAACAAATTTTCTATAGTAACCAGCAAGACCCATGAAGCTTCTTACTTTGTGCACATTCTTTGTGCAAAGCCACTCGATTATTGCCACTATTTTTGAAGGATCTACAAATTCCTTCTTTACTAATGGCATGACCCAAATAGTGAACTTCAATCAAAGAAAGAACATTTGGATAACTTACCATACAACTTTCTTTTCTCAAAATCCCCAAAACTATCTTCAAATGCTCATTGTGCTTCTCAACACTTGTAGAATAAATGAGAATATCGTCCCAAGAATACAAGTACAAACTTGTCCAAATATTCTTGAAAATATTATTCATTAAGTTCATAAAAGCATGCGGTGCATTAGTTAATCCAAAGGGTAGAACCGTGAATTCATAATGTCTCAGACTTTGTTCGGAAAGCTGTTTTATGAATATCTTCTTCTCTAATCCTTAATCGATGATAACCAGATTGAAGATCTATCTTAGAATAGACCAATTTGCCCCCACGCATCCGATCAAATAGATTGTTGATCCTTGGATGTGGGTATCTGCTCTTAATTGTTGCTTTATTCAACATTTGATAATCAATACACATGACCTAAGTGTTCCATCCTTCTTTTTCACAAATATTACAGGCACTCCCAAGGTGAAACACTTGGTCTAATCAAACCTTTAGACAAAAGTTCTTGCAATTGTGCCTTAAGCTTGAATAACTCGTAGTAGTCATCGATAAGGTGCTTTGGAAATAGGTTCCGTTCTTGGTTTGATTTCGATGGTGAAGTCAAATTCCCTCTTGGGTGGTAACCCTGGTAATTCCTCCAGAAAAACATCCTGAAACTTTGTAGCAGAGGAAATTGTTTCATGGAATCACCATCTTCTTCTGAAAATTCAGATATCTTTACTGCATAAAGGGTACATCCTTTGTTTTTAGCATTTTTAAGCCGCATGGTGACGATGTTTTCTAACTAAAATTTCTGTTTAACCCCTTGAATTTCTATTGTTTCCAAATGATCATCTAAACATCTTATATTCTTTTCATAGCAGCTAGCTACTTTTTGCTTTATGTTCAGCTAACCAATTGACACCAATGACAATGTCGTAAGACCCCAAAGGTGTAACATAGAGGTCAAATTCTCTGGAAAGGTTAGGTAAGTCAAGGACTACCCCAAAAAGACACATACTCACCGTATGAACAGAGTTATTACCATACTTTATGCCCAAGATTTATCTATTTTTCCAGCTTTTCTTAAGTTTAGAAGTAATTTTATTAGAAATGAAACATTCAAGAGCTCTGTATCAAAAAGAATAGTGACAGTATGCCAAATAACTTACCCGTAACTTCTATAGGTGTCACTTGCTTTTCAGATTGCTGTCTCACTCTTTTGTAGCATGTATCTTATGTTGCTTGATTACGATCATCCTTCTTCAAAGGGCACCGATTTGCATAGTGGTCTTTTCCACAATTGTAGCAACCTCCTACAGTCCCTTTTTAGGCTCAAAATTGCCTCCAGGTCTTGTAATTATCACGTTGTCCTCCATAGGGCTTTTGCCCATTGTTATAATTTTTGGTAAAATTATCCCTTACATTTCAAAGCAGCTTATTTACTACATCGCTTTCTTACTATTATCCCCTAGAAACTTACTTTTGTTTCCAAAATTTTTCCATGGTCCCTTTTTGGGTGCAAGAGAGGTTGAAGAAGGGTTTGCAATCTTCTTCCGCACTTCCTCTTTATGAGTAGAAATAGCCTTTAATTTATGTTCTTGTCTTATGGAATTTTCAACAACTCCTTCCATAGTGGTTGGACTTTGTGAACATCGACCTCTCCCCTATCACGGGATTCAATCCCATGATGAATTTCCATATTCTAAACTTCTCGTCGCTTTGATATCAAGGTACATACTTGAGGAGTTTTGTAAACTACTCCCAAGATTCGATTCCACCGTTAGCTTCCTTGAGCTAAGTTCTAGAATTCTCGTCATTTTCGATCATAGAAAAGTTGTGGCAGCCGTCGTTGCCTAAAATAGCCCTTAAATTGCTCCCAAGTAATATTAGTCTCATTAATATTTAGCTCGCTTTAAGGCTATCCCACCACAAAGATGCTTCGTGGGAAAGCTTCGATAGGCTCCCCAAATAGCTTTGGTTTCCTCCGAGAAGTTTCTTATTGCAAAATACTTCTCCATTTCACTTGAGCCGCCTTAGCTCCATCTCCTAATGTGGTGCCACATCATATTTAGGTGGGCTTATCCTTTTTATATCATTAGTGAGTTCTGCTGCCAACCTGGCCTTTTTGTTTTTTGGTTGGACAGGTGCATTTCCAAGCATTAATATCAACACCCAAATCGGGTTGTCCTCAGGAGGTTGCTGATTGTTATTACCACTTCTTCATCCTCCTCATTTCCCATCACTTGTTGTTCAAGTACAACTAAACTATCTCTTGTGTCCAACAGGGAAGTAAGGATCTCATCAAGTTTTTGGGTTGTTTCCGCCCCTCCTTCAGTGGAGCATTATTTGTAACATTCCCCTTGTTCTAACCATTTTTTGTTACAAGAAAATTCAGTGTTTTTATCGATTATGGACACAATAGGTCCAACCTTCGGCTCTGATACCAAGATGTAACATCCTCATTTTTATACATTAGAACAAGTAATTTTTTTTTTTGACAAATGCTTCCTGGTTCTAAATACATAATTTAGAACTCACAAATAAAAACAACCATTCTCATAACAGATAACCATATGCAGCTGTAATGAATTGGAGTACCTCCGATCTATTCATTCCATGACTCGGTAATCTACCAATCTATTTATGAGTATTAAGAGTTGGCGTTTTATTTAACACATCACTCTTGTGGATCTCCTCCCTAATCTAGGATTCAGAATGCTCTGTCCAAGGAACCTATCTAAATAATTGTTACCATTATTCATCGGCATCTCATCCCTTAGACTAGGTGACTTAGGACAACGCAATCAGCAGCTTGCGATACTTTGGCCAAAGATTTGAAACATACTACTTATGTCTCGTATTCCTTGACGGCATACTCGTCAATCTGGAATACGTCCTTCACCCCATTCCTATGTTATGTAGAATGTCTTATACTGACTTCTGTCAGACTCTCCTGCCCCAAGTTATTCACTCAGGAACGGATTAGTAATATGACAACGTTATAGGGATGCTCCCAGGGACTAGGGATACGCTGACATACTGGGTCAACCCTAGTTAATCCAAAGGTGTCAATATACCCCGAGTCTCCTAGGGAAGCCTTATAACGTGACCACATTCCTAATCAGTCCCAGAGTAACTTGTTCGAGTTTAAGGTGTAAATCTTAACGATCAATGCAAAGGGTGTCGTCATAAGTCACCTGCATTGTTGTATCTTCGAGAAGATCCTAATCTTCTCAAGGTACAACCCTGCAGTTGACTTGTGCCGTCAACCTTTAAATCCACCTCGAAAAGATCTACTTATTAATAAGTGTTAATACGTTGAGTTAAAATTATACTACAAGACGCTCCCTTAAGGTTAGTCTTTCCCAATCCCTGGGTTCCTCACCTTAGAATGACCTTTCATAGTAAAACCCATTACACAAGAGAAGTTATTAAGACTTGAGGTCCCTTCAAGGAGTTCATAGAATATACATAATTCTAAATCAACGAAATTGGACAATAACCATCAACCTTCACATGAGATTGCTAACCAAACCCTTTTTAGGTTTATATCACTTCTCATAATTGAATTTATATCTTACTTATTAGTATCGAGATATAGTGATTAAGAATCCAATTAAACGTTGTCTTGATTTAGATCAAGACTAGGAAGTAATAATTTATTCAGCTCATTTAGCTTCCTACTCAGGTTTATTTTAACCCTAGCTTCCAGAAAGACAGTGATCTAAATTCAAATTTAGCTTTAGATAGAACATACTAGAACTACTAAACAATCATAAGTATTCAAATCACAAATTCTTGCAAGCTTACTTAGATACTCACAAAAGTCTCCACTTTATATAATAATAATACTACTCTCAAGATCATTTGAACCGAAGAAGGTCAAACCATAAAGATACGAATACAAACACATAAGTAACAAATATCTCTTTTCATTCCTTTCAAGCTAATCAAATACATTTTATGCATTCAACATACTTGATACAATACTCAACAACAAAAGAACATCTTTCTTCTAGTAGTACATTTAGAGAATCAAGATGTAATTCATCATAAAACCAAATTAAACAATCTGAACATCCTATCAGATTTGCGTGCTTTTACCACTTACGGCAACCATCTGCAAAAATTGTCAACACGGGTCAGTTCAATGAACTGAGCATGATAAGCACTAACTCTTAAAACAAATGCAATCCACCAATTGCTCTCATTGAACAACCTGTTTAAATGAAATCATTTCACCAAACATGAAAACATACTTCAGACTATGCCCTTTTGTAATTCAAACATGACTATAATGCGTAACTCGTATTATAGTCACTAAATAGTCCTAGATACTTTTCATGTATTTCTTCATAAATGTTAGTGACCAAGAAGAACAAATGCATCTAAAACAACTATCCATCTGAATCCCAAGGACAACAACATCCAACAGGCCATTATATTCAACAAAATGAATATCCTAACAATTCATGAATCCATCAGTATGTTTTACAAATCCAACAATTAAATATAAATTTATCAACATATACTTTACAGCAGAAGAGAAAGAAACCGAGACATTCAGATGTCCCTTCCAAACATGCTCATGACTGTACCGTCCACTTAAGAGTAATGCAATCACATTATACACCTGCGACTAAGCCAGTCGAGACCACAGGAAGAACTACAGTTCAATCTAATCCCTACTAAAACACAGCAAGGACAAAAATCGAGAATCGAGCCAACACACAACATATCATGGGCTCCAACAGTGCCAAATTCAACCAATACTTATATTAAAGGTTTAAATTGAATTTGAATTCATATGATAACAAATCAAGGATCCTAAAATTACTCACAGCAAAAACTTCTACAGAAGTTACAACATAAATTACTTTTCAGTGACTCCATCGAAGTCAATAACATTTAGTATTCATAATAAAACAATAGCATTCATAACCCAACTTGACAGAAGTTTAAAATACTAGATACCTTTCAAGGATTCCAACTAATTCCATAACAACAAAGATTCACAACTGAGATTATTCAGAAGAGAAAACATAATATACGCCTCCAAGATTAAAAAGGAGTCTTACCCATGTGGTATTCTTCAAATAAACTTCTACAGAAGTAGAAAGATACAAGATACATATCAAATTCAAGAATTCCAACCAAAACAATAACATACCATATTCACATCTGAACTCCTTCAGAAGTAGAAACGTATGGCATTCACGACTAACTTCTACAGAAGCCAAAATACAAGATATATATATTAAGGATTCCAACAGAGCCAATAACAATAAGTATTCACAACCAGGCTTATACAGAAGCAGAAACACTGGTTTCATATCAAGGACTTCAACTGAATCCATAACAACAAAGATTCACTCTAAGCTTAAGCGAAGACGAAACATAAATATAACTCCAACGAGTCTGCGTACTACGAAATTCATTGCTAAGCGAAAGTATTCATAACAAGGCAACAAAATTCATATTACCGCTACCCTCAAGAACTCCAATCGAATCAAACTAGTAGTATTCACATTTATGACTTCTACGGTAAGTACAAAATATACGAAACATTCCTAGAACAGAGTCATTTCAAAATATATAAATATATTGCAAACTATTACGGATTAAATCCCATAATTGCAACACAAGGGGGAATCTTCTACAAAGTCGCATTCAAATACTATAAACACAAAGCAAGTTATCCAATCAGAAGTAACTTAAATATTATAGCAAGATCCAACAAGATTCAGCAACCATAACATATATTACTCACGACAAAACTTTTAAAGAAGTCGTATATACTGTACATTCAAGAAATCCAACAGTATCATTTTCAACAAGTGGAAATAGCAAGGTATCAACTGAAGTCTGAATCAAACAAGAAAACAATTCATGGACTCCTATGAGCTGAATTCATATATTTTCCTTGCAAAATTTCTACAAAATCTATCTGGAATGCAAAACACAAAGAAGATAATACATCCGTTCAAACAAAATGCACACCCATCAAGGGTTCACTTGAAAAATCAAGCCGCAAGAAGATACAGCAATTAATTCACACAAAGCTACCATAAAAACCAACTGATCCCAAAAATCATCTGAACATAGTTGTTCTAATGAAATCATTTGAAAGAAAGCAAGATTTTTAAAGGTTAGGGCCTAACATGCCTGGTAATGTTGCTTAAAAATCCGAAGAAGACCACTGAAAGAGCTCGAGCCTTCTCCTCTTTTTCCATGTTAGATTCAACAACAATAATTTGTTATTTCCATGCCTTATAAACTTTCCTTGATAGAGAAAAGAGCTAGTTACTCTCATATTTTCCATGCAACACCAAGTAGATTGGTGCAAAGAACCAATGATCAAACAGAGAGAAAACCGGAGCGCATGAAAACCAAACAAACTACCAGCTTTTCCATTTTGCATGTCTTTCCGATAAATCCGAGCTCAAGACCGAGTTTATTAATTGTATTAACTCCAAAATTCCCGCTCAATCTCCATTGCCACCGACCGCCATAGTTGGCGATGGACAAATGCAAGTCAAAGACCATTTCTAACTTTGGCGATTCTGCCACGTCGGCTTTCACTAGCCGTTGAAACCTCCGTAATTCCTTGTCCTTCATACTTATCCATCCCATTTAATGCCATAGAAACTGCCGCTCATGGCTCGCACCCCTTCATAGGTCCCCTTCCTCCACTAACATTTGTTAGGTTAGAAACATAGGTTAGGATTTAAGATGATACTTAGTCTAACCTCCTTAGCGCTAGGTTGCTAACTTAGAACATTTAGATTATAGTTAGGCCTAGGTTAGATTAACATTAATCTAACCCATAGGTTATAGTTTAGGTTTAGGTTATTAAAATTAATAAATCCACTTAGGTCTAACATTTAGAATGTTCAATAAGAACCTACGAGATATACATTCATGAAAAGGATTCACTCCAAAGACTCGCCAATAAGCTAGTTGAATAAATGTATTTGAATTTATTACCTGGCCCACGATCAAGACCTTCCTGATATTACGATATAGGAACTAATTCATTTAACACGATCAGCCGAGTTAGATTCTGAATAACTTATTTAACGCATTCGGACTTGCAACCTGCGTAAGGTCTATAATTTTTGTTAAGAGTTTGACTCAACGAACTTTGTGCTAGAGGAAGAGTTCTATCAAGAGCAGGATTGTCTTCAAGTAGTAGAAGAGGGAGAAGCTGCTCCAAATCCAAAAGAAGAGGAGCACATTCTAGTTGTGGAGGAGAAAATTACAGATCCAAGGGCTTTGAGCACAAAGCAGGCTACAGGAGAACCTTCAGTTCTTCTTTCTACTTCATCTCTCTCAAGTTCTAGTGCTGAAGAAGAGTTTGACCTCTCAAACTCAATGTTGGAGGATGAAAGAAACCATGATGATCAAGTTACAGATCAAGAGGACACCATGGAGGAAGTTGAGCATTTGCAGCAGGACAACAATAAGGTAGTTTATCTGTCAGATTTGGAGGACTGTTTTGATGAAGAAGAACCGGTTGAGTTTCCACCATTCTCTCTTTCATCATCCACGTTCCAAATACTTGAGCCTACGGTCATGAAGGAGAACATTCATTTGCAGCAGCCTGCATCTTATAGCAGCTCTTTGGAACTAAGATTGGAAGATTTTAATCTTTCATGTTCTTCATTAGAGGAAGAGAAAGGGCAAAAAGTCCTACCATTGCTTCCACATCACCCACCCAAGGTCTACAAGAAGACTCCATTTTTGGAGTTGAAAATCAGAGCTATGGGCATATCAAACGGACCATACCTTTCCCAATCAGGTATTTGGCTTTATTGGAGCCAAAGGAGAAGTCACAACCAGTCATGCTTGCTTCTGAGCATGAGGATGAGCTACAAAGAACCAAAGATCAGTTATCATACCTCTCTAATCCAAATGCAGAACAACTAAAAGAGGTATTGAATTTTCCTTCAGCTGATACCTTGATGATTTGGGTGGAAGACCAGCTTCTTGTTGATTTTCCATTCATCCAATCAGCCATGTTCAGTGCCAAATCAGTTGCATGGTTTCCAATTTTGAAGAAAGGAAGCTATTTTGCACAACCAGTTGTGGGGTTTGTTTAGCTTACCTTTTCTTCTAGTTAGAATAGAGTAGGTAGGTTTGCTTTCAGTAAAAGAAGTGCTTGTGCACACTCTGCATGTTCCATTTGGAGCATGTATGATTTTTAGTTTTGTACATAGTTTTTGTGGTGCTGGTCTTGCTCTTGCACAGTCCATTTCAGTGGGTTTCCAAGTGGCTCAGAGAGGAGGTTTTCAAAGTTCAGATCAGTTTGCAGGCGATAACTCATGACTCCATGCCCAATGGATGCTTCGGGCAACTCGTAACTTCATCCAGCAGGCAGATGACCTGCTGAGTCACCAAAATTGTTATCCAAAATTCACCCCTCAAGGTAATTTTGATAACATGCATCAATGTCCCGAAAGGTAGATTGATTCAAGGAAAAAAATCATGTTTTTCGGGGCCCCTCAACTTTTTCTAACTCTCCCATCAAAGAAGAAATCCCAACGAGTTATAAGAAATGGAAAAATGCAAAAAATAAGGTTACAGGACTGTTTTAAACCATTTCAGTGTCCAAGGGTTCGGTCGTCTTGAGGTTCGTGCATTACCAAGCTTGGGGCCGAAAAAGTAAGAAAATCAGCTAAGTCTTTTGTCCTGTGCATCATGCGGGACAGTTGGGATGTCGGGACGCGAGGGACGTGAAAAGCCGAAATGGCCGAGAGCAGAAAAATGTCCTAGTCTTTGTTTTGCGCAGTTTGGGACATCCAGCCAAAAGTACGTGAGGGACGTGAAAAGGTGAAAAGGCCTCAAACAGGAACAAGACAGTCCATTTTGGGCAGTTCGGAGATATTTGTCCTAGACAGTTTGGGACATCCAGGCCAAAAGTACGCGAGGGACGTGAAAATCCAAAAGAGCCGCCAATGAATGGAATCTCACCACGTGTCTTCACCTCAAATAGGAACAAGGAAGCCCGAATTGGCTGAAGCAGGAGATTTTCGTCCAGACAGTTGGGACAAAAGTACGCGAGGGACGCGTGGGACGCGAAAAGGTGAAATGGCCGAAAAGAGACAAGGAGGCCCGCGAATGAATCAGGTCATGCCACGTGTCCAAGTGGCAAGAAATTTTCAAAGGATGAGCCCGCGGATGAACCAAATCCTGACACGTGTCATCCAAGTGGCGAGAGCATGGGGAAAATTTGAAATTTTTTCCAAAATGCAAAAAGAGGTAAAATTCAAAAAATTTCCCGCCAATCCGTTTTGAGCCTGTTTTTGCCCTAAATCTTCAAATGGCCATAACTTTTGATCCAAAGCTCGATTTTCATGTTCTTTATATCAATGGAAAGCTGGTGAAATTATCTACATGATTCTAGGGTAAATATTGCATTTTGGTTCATTTTAGAGAGAGAAAATTGAAAAATACCTCTGGCATGTGATAATGGCCAGAAATGGCGTTTCAACAACCAGCTTTAATGTAAAATACAGTTTGCCACTTTTGCTAGGGTTCTCACCTACCGCCATAATGAGATGAATTAAATGCAACCTAGAAGTGGTTGGGGTAGATTTAGATTTCCTCCCTCTTCCCTCTCTCATTCTTCCTATAAATTGTAAGGAGGGGCTTCTTTCTAAGAGTCGGACATTCTTGTTTTGCCCCTCCCTTCTCCTCTTTGGTAGGCGAATTTGTGGAGTTCAAACCTCCCATTTAAAACTGTAATGCAAATTTGCCTCTTAGAATTTTTGTAGTGTATTGTATCAATCTTTGGAGTAAGTAATGGATGTCTGTGGATGATTCTCAACCCTCTCTATGTTCATTTGCATCCTCCTGATCTTTCACTACAAATTTTGTTATCTATGCATGATCTTGCATCACATTTTAATGGTTTGTGTTTATTGGCAAGATAGGTGTTCTTCATTCCTCGGTGCATCACCTTTGTTAGTTTAGGTTTATTTTTATGCATCTTCTTACCCTGTCTCCTTGGCAAGTTAGATTAGGTTTTGAGTAAACCCTCTGCATTTTTGTGTGCATCTGAACAGAGGAATAGGAACCGGCCTTCATCTAGAGAGATTTTCCAATTTCGCAAGGTCCCACACTTGGGAAAAGCTCCATGTTATGCAATCACACTGAGAATCTCAACCCATTGAGTTGTAGATACTCAGGGGTGCTATGATTCAGCACTAACAGAACTTTGAGAGCTAGAACCTAGATTTTTCTGTAATAATGGTGAATCTAATGGTGTGTGTGGCTATGTCCCCTCAATGTGATCTCCTCATTCCTTCATGTTCACTTGGATCCAGAAAAGCATGTAATGCTAGCATCAACAAAAGTAGATATTGGGACAAAGGCAGCTTAGGATACAGACTAAATACAATGCGAGTAGGAGAGAGATAGCGCAAGAGTACAGAGCTTGGCTTATGCAATTCCTAGCGGGATTTATTGCGAGTCATGCAACATAAAACGTCCAGAACCTGAAACTATCCTATTTGAAGAACAAAACCTGCAACTTTAATGGCTTCCTATTGAAAACAAACTATTCTACTCCAATGGATTGGATGAAATATCAACAACATTTGCACAAGATGGATATGTGGCTTCCTAATAGCAAAACAACACTAACTAGGCATGCAATGAAAGAAACTAAGAATTCTAAATAAAATGAAAGACTAATCTATTGCAATGAGAAATTCAAAGGAAAATTTGAGGGGCCATTTGCTTGAGCACAAGCCAACTATTTATAGCATTTGCATTTACCCAAGGTAAAAACCAAATAGAACTCTTAAACTATAAACAATGGCAAAACACTATTCCAAGGAACCAGAATCATTAATGCAAGCTTATGGCGGTGAAAAAAGCTGGTAAACGTTGAAATTTACGTGAGTCGTGTTAAAAGAGCATTCTGAAAATGCATAAAGGACTCGCTGCCCCTGCTTAGGCAGCGGTCACAAGTCCGCCGCCTTGATCGGGGTGGCGGTTTCAGAATCAAGAGAAAAAGGCCAAGAAAAGAGGGAAAAGAGAAAAGCAAAGCACGCGGGGCTAAGCGGGGTATGCAGGATGTTAACGCATACTTGGAGAGCTTTTCCAGGACTCGAACACCTTACAAGGAGACTGTATCATCATTGGGGTACCTATTACGTTGTTCGGTAGTACAAGACCTTTCAATTTTGGGTACGTGCATGAAACGTTAGATTCGTGAATGCCTAATCCTTCCACGGACCCCGGTATTCCTCGATCCTTATCCAGTACAGGAGACATTGTTACTTGGATTCCATTTATAATGATAGAGATATTTGTAAATTTGTGTTATGACCTATAAATCTATATGAATTTCAAGTTGCTTAGAAATCACATCACACCCTTCACTAGGATTGATGACTACCCCTATATTTTTAAAGCACTTTTGAAAACATCCATGGATTTATCTTATAAGAAATTATCAATGAATGGAAGGTAACTAAGTTGTAGGCCAGGTGACTCCAATTTAGAACTAAACAAGAAATATTTACTAGGTGATTGATAACTCCTTTATGTTCTTAGCCATTCCCCTATTTTTATGCTTATTTTAAACACTTCAGGAAGTTTTGTCAAATTTTCTATCCATTCTAGTAGAACAAGAGATTTCTCTTTCTCTAGAGGAGGGATACTACAGAAATTCAATTTTGATTCTACACCTCTCGCATTGGTATATTCTCTATGTTTCTTTTGTTTCCTTTAAGATTAATTTTTATGTTGTGATGGTTATTTTTTCCACCTTCGAATGGGTCCTCCCGACTTGCATAATACCATACATGGAAACATGAGAAATGTGAAATTTTTTTACACTGTGAATAAATTTACATTCAAGAGCGTAAGTATATGTGGGGAGAAACAGGTTTGGAAGAGATGTGTAATATGCATTGCAAGGCACAAGGTAGATGTCATATCCATTTAGTTACTTGTCCTACCTATCATAAACAAGGTAGTTCTATAAGAAGACTCAATGATGGTTCTAGGCATGAGACTAGGAAATATTGATGAAATATGGTTTAGCGGTTTAGGGTTTAGGGATCATGGTTCAAAGTTTAAGGTTTAGGGTTTAGGGTTCAAGGTTCAAGGTTCAGGGTATGGTTTAAGATTTAGGGTTTAGGTTTAGGGTTTAGGGTTTATGTTTTAGTGTTTATGGTTAGGGTTTACGAATCGGGGTTAATGATTTAGGGTTTATGGTTTATGGTTTGGGTTTATGGTTAATGATTTAGTGTTTATGTATTAGGGTTTATGGTTTACGGTTCAAGGTTTAGAGTTTAGGGTTTGGGATTTAGGGTTTAGGATTTAACATTTAGGGCTTAAGGTTTAAGGTTTATGGTTTAGGGCTCGGGGTTTAGGGCTTAGGGTTTAGGGTTTAGATTTTAGGGATCAGGGATAAGAGTGTAGGATTCAAGGCTTAGGGTTTAGGGTTTAGGGTTTAGGGTTTAGGATTCAATGTTTAAAGTTTAGGGTTTAGGGGTTGAGGTTTAGGGTTTAGGATTTAGTTTTTACGGTTTACGGTTTAGGGTTTAGCATTTAGGGCTCATGGTTCATGGTTCATGGTTTAGGGCTTAGGGCTCAGGGTTTATGGCTCAAGGCTAAAGGTTTAGGGCTCACGAGTAAGGGATGAATATTTAAGGTTTGGGGTTTAGGGCTTAGGGTTTAGGGTTTAGGTTTATGGCCTAGGGTTTAGGGTTTTGATTGTAGAAGTTAAACGCTAAAAGCTTTAGGCTGAATGCTAAAATATTAAAAATTACCTATGTATTAACCAAATTATACTATAAAAAATTATCTCCTAAACTCGTGACTCATGGAGATGTGAGACTAATTCCATAATGTGCAGAGTGACCCTAATTTCTTATATTTACAAAAATAAATTTAAATATTAGAATGTCAAAGACATATACAATGTTCATACTATACAAAATGCATACATGTTTTGCATTTTCATTTTTTCCAAGCCATGCCTTAAGGCTTGGGATCCAGTTTGGATCCCCAAGCCTGAGACATGGACCTACACAAACACAAAAAACAACGTGTTTTTATAATAAAATTTTAAAAAGTGACTTCATCCATGCTAAATCAATGTAAAATAATCAATTCATTTACACAGATTATACCATGATATAAAGCAGACTTTCTTCTTTCTAAAAATATAATTTTTCAAATTTTCTCACTAATATAAGGTTTCCATATTATTTATTTTCTACCCATTCCTTTTTATAGATATTTTTTGAAGTTTAAATATGTATATCTTTCATCGTGTATCTTTTTTTTGGGTCATCCAAATTGAAAAAAATTATACTAGCACAAACTAGGCCTAATTTTATATATATTCAAAAACAAAATCTAATTTTTGATATTTTTTGAGGTAGCTAGGGGGGGCACAGTCAGAGCTTTGTTATTTTTAAAAACATGAAATTTTTGTACTAGAAAAATCATAAAAAATAAATACTTCCTAAAAAACAAAAAAAAAATCTAGCACAAATTAGATGCTCATAGCTATCTTTCTACTAAAGGGTTTTCAAAACTACTAAATGGTGCTCAAAAAATGGTGGGGGGCATGAAAGTCACTTTGTTATATTTTTAACTAAAACAGAGTACATGTTGGTACTTTAGTTATTTTACCCACTTAAACGTATCCATTTTTAATAAAATTTAGTATCTTAGAAACTAGACTCAAAACTCTATGATTCATGTTTATACAACATCTTCCAATTTTGAGTGTAAATTTTTCAAAAATCTCATACAAGTTGAATTTTTTATTTTTTAGAAAAATGTGTCCACTTAAGACCCCCTTTTGCCCCCCTAACTTGGTGCACTTACCCATTATAATCAAATGCATCTATGTCGGGGCTATGTATGTTTGGGTGGTAACAGAGAAATGTACAACTCTCCTTCCACAATCCATTCACAAATCACCTTTCAAACTAAATCATTCCTACACATTGGCTAGTGTCTTCACTTGTTGTCTATCAACTCTTTCCTTTAAGAGGTAATTCATTTCCATGTGCACACATGGGATCTCGATGAGTAAACATGATTAATATGTTAACAAGCGTTACTTTTTAGACCTTTTAAAACTATTTCTTTATTGCATGTCTTGTCTCATGATTTTTGCCTTCGGCTAATCAATTTTTCATCGACCACCTTCTAAATATTTTCATAGCATCCTTTGTTCTTTGGAATCATTTAGAACATCCATGTGTATAGGATGTCCTCTTTTCCATGTTTGCAAACACTTTTGTCCCCTTTTAATAAGACAATTTTCTACTTCCTTTCTCTCATGTGTTTCTTAGCTAGCTTACACTTGGCCTTGCTCCCCCTTCAGCGTGAAGATTTTTCCATTGAATACTCCCACCTAATCACTTGGGCATTTTTACATCTTCACTTTTTATGCATATGCGTGGAATTTTTTCCTTGTACATCCCATCTATCGCTAGGGGAATCCACGCTTCTTTTTCTTCCTGTACATAGTTTCAGAAAAATTTCAAAATAAAAAACATTCAAATATGTTTCTAAAAATTAAAAACAATAAAAATCATCCTACAAAACATCGCTCTTTGGTTGTCACCGGTTCTTGTAAGTGACTTATAGATCATATTGATCTACCTCCATTAACAAAGCTAGTTTTCTTACTATGTCTATACTCTGGGGCATAATGAGTTTCTTGGTATTGTTTCATAGTGCACTACTTTTCATCGGACCCAAGTGTCCTCTGTTATTCCCCTTGCATGTATCCTTGCTCTCAGGTACCATATTTTAACCTTTGTCATTAATTCACATAGGTTGGAATTAAATTTTGATAACAAAAACATTGCATTATGTTCCTCTATTAGGTTATCTTTTTTTATTTCTCGTATTGCATTACATTATATATGTTGCAGGATTTAGGAATCTTTTACTTTCTCATATTGCATTACATTTTGTATGTTTCATGGAGTTGGTGTTTTTAGCTATGGACATTTTTTCGTATATGGATTTTCATGTCATACTACACTTATGTTCATTCTTTTTAATAACGATGATGTCGATAAAAAAATGATGAAATAAATTTGGTTTTTATATCGTAATGATGATAACTATATCCATTTCTTTTAATCTTCATTTTTCTTCCATATCACTCTCCTTCTATCAACACTTTTCTTCAAAAGAAACTTGGGGAAATATGGATCAATTCTTCTACTTCTTCTATTCTTTTCTTTCATATTTTCAATCGTCAATCACCCTCTTTCATCACCCCATCAACACTCGAGGGGAATCCTTCATTCTATTAATTTTTTCTTCTATATATTCAAAAAAATTATTTATTTGTACTTGTCTACTATCTTTGAAGTGGCGTCACTTATGCCACCCCAAAGAGGGGCAAATGTAGACACCTAAAATCTGCTTACGCATGATTTAATGCTAAGATTGCACTAATTATCCTCTTTCTTGTCATTTCTGTAATAATTAGCATTTTTCAATAATTAGCTAACATTCCTCTTCATATTCATTAATTAATGATCTTTCATTAATTAATTAGCCATATTATTATTAAGGATGTCGATTAACGACTTTTCGTTAATTAATATCTGCTTCTACTTGGGTTGATTAATTATTATTAATTAATTACACTCACAACTCTAAATCAATAAATTACCATTTATTAGATCAAATTCCTCTCTTACATCCCGCAAATCATACTAATTTTCCTCTAATTAACTTCTATAATCCTACCTCTACCTATTAATTAATCACCTTTGATTAATTAAAACATCCTCCAACTCCCATGACTTACTAATGACAAATTAAAATCTTTTAAATCAAGTTTACCTTTTATAAATCAACCTTATCCATTCCTAATCTTGTTTTACCTTTATCCCATAATCATCAATTTGTTAGCCTTGCCTCTTCAGGAAGCTATATAAAGAATCCTCTTTTTACCTTTCTTCCCGCACCATGCTTTGAATAGTGAAAACTATAAACATTTTTATTTTGAGCCATTCTCCATTGTTGGAAATAGATCCTCCATCTTGTATCCTTTCACTCAAAATTGGGTAATATGGGAAGATCTAAAATGATCTTGTATCCATTCTTGGTGAGATTCCATTCTCAATCGTTGAGATCAAGTAACAATCCACTTTGATTGCTTATATTCTTCATAGGTTCATAATTAAAGTTAGCAATCATAGAGAGTAGGAAATAGCTTAGCATGTAGTTTCATTTATGCATTGAAGAAGAATTTCCTTTAAGCTATTATCTTGATGGTTCATTGTTTAATTAAAATTTTGTTTTGAAGCTATTTAGATATTAGTTTCAATTTATAAATTAGTTAATAAAACATGAGCACGGTAACAAACTAATAAAATTTATTATTTCATTGATCAAGCTAGTGTTTCAGACTTGCAAAGGCCTAGATATGATATAAGATAAATAAATGAATAAATAAAAGTACCTGGATTGTGATATGGAGGTGAAGAGAAGCCTCAAACCTTGATGGAAGATGATGCAGGAAGTTGGTGAATCCTGCAAATGGACTAATGAGATACTTGATCTGTAAGGGCTCTAGAATGAATTTGAGATTCTATAAGTGGGTTGGGAATACTACTAATAATAGCTCAAACATTTTGGTAAAAATGATGCTATGAACTCAGGTAGGAAGCTAATATTTTTGAATACCAATGGATGACCCTAAAGAGAAGCTGAAAAACTCTCTTAAGTAATCACTAGAAATTACTTGAATCGCCGCGATTCCGGTTTGTTTGATATTTGGATGGAAAATGGTTGGAAATTTTTCTAAATCAAGGTTTTTGTTTTGGATTTCAAGGGCTAAATTTGTTGGGTTGTTAGGGGATGTGTTTTATTTATTTTTGAGGATGATAGAATAGGTTAGATCATACTAATTTAGGTATGATTTTGATAGGTGTATAAATGATTTTAATAGGTGTGTAGATGATTATGATAGGTGTGTCAAGATAAGGGTGTTAGAAATAGATAAGATGGATTTTTAGGGAATAAATAGATTTAGGTTGATTTGGGTAGTTTTAGACTTAGATAAATGATTTTGATAATATAATGTAATTAAATGGTGTGTATGATGAAACCATAAGCACCACGAAAAATTGAAAACATTTATTTAAAAATCATACTTTCTTTACCAAAAATTGAAATCTAAGCTACATAATAGTTGAATCGCTAGCGATTCACATCAATCACTAGTGATTGCATGAATTGTTAGTGATTCCTGCAATTCTAAATTAGGGCATCCACCCACCCCCAAAATGATAAAATTTTCTAAAATATACCAAAATCAACAAAAATAAAAATAAAAGAGGTTAAAAATTACCTACCTCTCGTCATAGTGGGTTTTCGGTGCCTGCTCGATGAAGCCATGGTGTCCAAATCTCCACTTTTCCACTCAAAAACATGTTTTTCACTCAAATTCACTCGAAATATGTATTTCACTAGGTAAAAATGAGCCTAAAACATTGAAATCAGCTATTTATAGCCATAATTTTACCCTAATGCAATTTCCTACAATTCCCTTATCATCGTCGGCGATTTCTCCAAATCGCTAGTGATTCACATCATTTTTTGACACCCATGCCCACTGGTACTAAATTATCACTTTTTTTCATAAAAGTGTTCCTTTTAAAAGACCCTAGTCCTTGAAACATTAAATATTGGATAAACAAAAACAACATCAAGATTTGTCATATGACTATGGGATGTGTGCCCTTTGGCCCCCATCAATCCTTGTCTATTTAGCCTACCTTCACAGATCATACATCTATAGGAATCAAGCCCTATGTTTCACTTATCATTTGATTCCTCGATAAAGCACATCCTATTAGAATTTAGAGGAATCTAATTATTATGAATTTAATCAACAATACATTTACATATTAACATAAACCATAAAGCATTAAAGTTTAAACATTATGCAATGTAATAAACAAAATTACATAACATATTAATTAAGTAATACATACCAAAAGTAAGAATAGAGTGATACAATGTATATAGTGGAAAATCCCAAATAGGGTAAAAACTAATGTGAAATAAACTTTTACTTTCCAAAACCAAACTTACATCTAGTCACTTTCACCTTCTCCTTTAAACCCTAATCACAAGGGTAAAATAATATTTACCTTTGATATTTCATTCAAACATATCAAATGAGGACCTATAGTCCTTTTTATATTAGGTGATTAGGTCTATCTCATCCCGACCCACATTTTCAACCTTATCGGTTGAAACATATACCTAGGTTTATAATATTTAATATTAGAAATATAATGATTTCATGATATTAAATATTTAACCGAAAGTATATACCTAGGTTAGCATATTTAATAATAGAAATAGAAAGATTTCATATTATTAAATATTAACCTTAACATATATATACATTAAGGGTTGTCTGAACAATTAATCATTATGTTCCAACACTCACCCTTAATTTTAAGTGAGATAACATAACATATGCTAATAGATTACATGCCCGTGATACACTACAAGATTTACAATCCTTAAACCATAAAGGTTTTAGGCTAGCATATCGGTTGAAATAATTATAACACCTTATCATACTCAAGTTAACTTTTGGTACAAAAAGATTTGGAATCCCAAAGATCATCCCATGATTGATGGCTAAGTACGATTTTTGAGTTTTACATGTTCTCTCACATGTTCTCGATAAAAGGGTATTAAACCCAAGCATATAGGATCCTTTTTTAACCAAGGACCTCCTTAAAAATATGCTTGTACTGGATGTCTACCAGTAAACTCAATAGTACTCAAGAGCTTACTGAAGATCACCTTTAAAATATTTCTACACTTCTATCTAAAAAATAATCTGAGGAGGTATACATGCACGAAGGTCTTTTTACACTTGCTCAAAGGTCTTTTTTACACTTTCCTGAAGGTATTTTTACAAAAACCAATTTCCATTAGGAGGTAACATTTTCATGCACATTCCCCCTTAATGGAAACTCTGACAATCTAGATTTTCACAAAAGTGACAAAACTTTGTAGCACTCAGGGGCTTTGTGAAGATATCAGCAACCTTCTCTTCAGTCGACACAAACTTGAAATTTATCTCACCACTTAGCACCTTCTCACGGATTAAGTGTATATAGATCTTAATTTGCTTTGACCTCTGATGCTGTATAGGATTATGTGCAAAAGCTATGGTGCTTTGGTTTTCTTATAACAAAGGAACACTTCCTAGATCCTTCATCTTTATCTCATCGAACAACCTCTTTAGCCATAAAGCCTCTTTTGCAGTTTCCATTACACTTCTATACTCAAACCTTCTGTTGAGAGAGAGAAACAATTGGCTTCTTTTTTACACCAAGTAATGACACTTGCACAAAAGTTAAACACATAACCAGAAGTAGATTTTCTATCCAATACATCACCAACATGATCAGAATCATAAAATCTATATAAGTTAGCATTTTTATTCTTAGTATAATGCAACCCATAATTGATTGTTCCTTTAATATATCTAATAATATTTTTTGTAAGATTCCAATGATCTCTATAAGGTTCTTGCATAAACCTAGAAGTAATTCCTACTACATAGGAAATATTTGGTCTCATGATAGTTAGATAAATCAAACTACCAATTAACTGTCTATATAAAGTAGGATCAATTTTTCACATGCAAGTTTATGATCAATTTTCAATCCAACTTCCATAGGAGTAGAAATTGGTTTACAATCAATCATGTTAAAAAAATTTAGTACATTGGTTGCATATTGTGCTTGAGAAACAACAATAGAATGTTTATCTTGAAATACAACCATGCCAAGAAAATGATGTAAGAGACCTAAATCAGTCATTTCAAAGTACTGTTTCAATTTTTCTTTAATTCTACAAATTAAAGTAGGATTATCACCAGTGATAGTAAAATCATCAACATATATACAAATAATGATAATATGTGATCCTTCTTTCTTAATGAATAGATCATTGTCAGAAGAAAAATTAACAAATCCTAACTATTTAAAGAAAGAATTAATTTTCACATACTAAGCTCTAGGAGCTTGCTTTAAACAATACAAAGATTTTTCAATTTACAAACATAGTTTTCTTTACTAGTTTCTTCAAACCCTTTAGGTTGAGACATGTAAAGTTATTCTTTTAAATCACTATTCAAAAATTTGTTTTTCACATTCATTTAATAGATTTCCCACCCAAATTAAGTGAAAATTACAAATAAGATCCTAACATTACTCATTTTAGCTAGAGGGGAAAACATCTTACATAATCAATACACGGTTTTTCGAGTGAAACCTCTAACAAAAAGTCTATATTTATGTTTTTCAATACTATCATCAACATTATATTTTAATTTGTATAACCACGTAAACCCTTTAATACTTCTTTTTTCTAGAGGTAGAACAAACTCCCAAGTTTGATTTTGAATTAGGGCATTATATTCATCCCGCATTGCATTCATCCACTTATCATCTTGAGAAGATTCTTCAAAATTTATGGCTTAGGTTCATACAAGGTCATTAATGCATAGTGGGTATGATGGCTTCTAGTCATTTTCCTAAAGTTAATAGATTTGAAATTTCTAACATAAAGTGAGCCCAATTTAATTTGTTAACTAGGAAGATAGGAGTTTCAGAAACATCTATAGCATCAAAACATCATCATGATCATTTACTAAATCAAAATCAAAACCATCATTTAGAAGTATTTAATGAATTAAACTTCAAGAGAATAAGACAAAACATGTAAACTTTTCTCTAGATTATATCTATATATTTCATATAAGCTTCGATAATTAACATGTCATAACCTTTCATGCCATAGTTTTGAATTATTCAAACTTTGAGATATAAAACAAGATTGAAGAAAATCATCAAAAATATATAGACCATTTCTTTGAATTCCTTCATTCTTATACTCTCATTACTATCCTTGATATACCAAGTATCCTTCATGCATGGATTCTAGTTGAGTCCATACCTCTTTCGGATGTTCGATATTACCAATGTGTAGAAGGTACTCATCATTCACATTGCACGGATAATCATAGAAAGAACCTCCTACATTCATTCCAAGAATGCATTCATGTTATCTACGAGTTTCTTGACGATTGGTGGGAGGAACATTAGATCCAAAACAATCATCAAAAGTTTCCTTGCCATAAATTATATTTTGACCCAAATGTTGTAGTCTGTTCCATTCAGGATTTAGGTTTTGTCAAGATAGAAATAACTAGACATCATTGTTTTCTTGAACCTATAAAACACATCCCATTATATATACAATGTACCACGATTTAGATACATATTTATAAAAAAAAAAAAACACTTTTAATAGAATCAAATCTAAATTTTATAGATCTAAATAAATTATTTGATCATAACTAATTTTGTCATTACAATACATATTAATTAACCTCCCATGATCAAAATAATAACCTGAAATATAAAGATCTCTACATTATACCTCGATTTATATAAAAATATTTTTGACCATATAGAAGATAAGAAGAAACCGCTAAGAATGCATAACAACAAATTTATGAAAAAATTAATGTAGGAAAAGATCCGCTAGCTTAAATTTGGCATCTAAATGATTCATAATGGTTTTTTTTAATTTGTCGTTATGGTCATTTGATCGTCAATTTTAACAAGGTGAAATTTTCCTATAACCTACAAGCTTAAATTTTACGTCTAAATGGTCGTCATAATGTCTTATGTTTGTTGATCATTTCGGTCATTTGATAACCCAATTTAATGAAAGCAAAAAATTGATGTGTATTTTTAAAATGTGAAATTCCATAATTTATTCATCCCCTAATATTAGGAGGTTATATTTTAATACGTTATAATAATCTATTATAATTTATAATGTAAAATATATACATTTTAAAAAAAAGAAGAAGAGTAAATAGTTTATATAATGTAAATAAAAAAAACACATAGTTCATAAAAATTATAAAGTATAGTATTCTTTTTATATATAAAAATATAACCCTTATTAAAGGGGTTTAAAGGAAATAGTCCAAGTTAAAATAATTTTACTATGTGCAAGTATATTTATGAGAGTTACAGATTAACTCCGCATATTTTACGATGGGACAAGTAATTTTACAGCCAATGAAATAAATTGAAATCCCTATTTTTAGGAACCTTTCCTCCTCCCTTCATTTAATCTTAATTTTACCCTTCACACATTTGAAACTATGAAAAAAATGAAAACTATTTTATATAATTCCCGACTCAAGACTAAAACTTTTTACAACTTTTATGTGGCTATAACTACCAACATTTTAATAAATATTTACCACACTTCACGTGGGCCATCAATAAACTATTTTTGGGATTATCCATTTATACGAGATATTATGCCATTTTATTCTCCACTCCCATGCTTATATAAAAGAAAACCTTGAAATAAGTTTATTTATATAGTTTTTATAAACTATAAGATATAAATGAATGGGCCACCCCCTTACATGGATAATATAAATAGATAAGGACACACGTTAGGTTTAGGTTTGAATACTTAATTTTTAAAAATTATAAAATTATAATTATTTTGTTATACAAATATATATTTTTATTTTTTATAAATTATAAAAGATTACTATAGTTTTAAGACTATAATATTTACATGATTTTATTAAAGAAATGAAAGGACCCTATTTAAAGGGAGTTTGAAAACTATAGATGGCTCCTTAATAAAAATATGTTAAAAAAACCGTTAAAACCAAGATATTAAAGAAACATCGCATTATTTTGTCTCATTCCATGAGTCTTTAACCATTTGGACCACTAGGAAAATTTTAATTTTCCTATTCTCAAAGAAAATTGTCTCCATATGAGAGACCTTGTGATTTGAATTTTCACATGTTTACCTTGGAATTTAACTCCCTGCACATACATTACAAACTATACAAGAATTAATAAAAAAATTCTTAAACATTTTAACCTTTTATGATATTCATGCCTAGTAAAAACTTATTCAAGAGTCCCTTTCACTCCAAGGGTTTCGAGGACAAGGGGTCCACCACAATTTTATTGCAATTTTCATGAAAGTAAGAATACGGTGACATAATATTTATAGTGGAAAACTCTAAATAGTGTAAAAACTATTGTGAAATAACATTTTACTTTCCAAGAACAAAACTTACATCCAATAACTTTCACCTCCTCCTTTCAACCCTAATCAAAAGGGTAAAGTAATATTCACCTTTGATATTTCATTCAAACATATCAAATGAGGACCTATAGTCCTTTTTATATTAGGTGATTGAGTATGTCTCCCAACCCACATTTTCAACCTTTTCGGTTGACACATATACATGGTTTATAATATTTAATAGTAGAAATATAATCATTTCATGATATTAAATATTTAACCGAAATTATATACCTAGATTAACATATTTAAAAACAGACTTAAATCTAGGGCTATATGGCTGAAAAGGGTGACAGAAATATGAAGTTCTTCCATATGACCACGTTGAAGCATATATTCTATAACACATTAATGAAGCTAAAACTTGTGTGTATTTCCAAAACTCAAAACTCTACAATATATGAATTAGAGCATTGTATTCATCATGCATTACATTGATCCACTTCTCATCTCAAGAAGATTCTTCAAAATTTTGTGGCCAATAGAACAAGTCCAATTTATGTTCCATCTCAAATCGAGTTCTAGAAATAGGTTCATATGAGGTCATTAATGTATGGTGGGTATGATGGCTTTTGTTCATTTTCGTAAGGTTAATACGATTTGAAATTTCTAACATAAATTGAGCCTAATTTAATTTCTTAGCTAGGAAGATAGGAGTTTTAAAACATCTATAACATCAAAACATCATCATGACCATTTACTAAATCAATCAAAACCATCATTTAGAATTATTTAATGAAGCAACTTCAAGAGAAGAAGATAACACATGTAAACCTTTCTCTAGATTATATCTAGATATTTCATATAAGCTTTGATAATTAACATGTTATAACCTTTAATGTCATAGTTTTGAATTATTCAAACTTTGAGATATAAAACAAGATTCGTAAGAAAAATCATAAAAATATCATCCGATGACATTTCTTTGAATTTCTTCAGCTATTATACTCTCATTACTATCCTCGATATACCAAGTATCCTTCATGCATGGATTCTAGTTGAGTCCATACCTCTTTCGGATGTTTTATTACCAATGTGTAGAAAGTACTCATCATTCACATTACATAATCATAGAAATAACCTCCTACATTCGTTGCAATATGAATGCATTAATGTTATCTATAGTTGTATTGAAAGATCATGAGGAACCTTAGATCTAGAAACAATCATCAAAAGTTTCCTATACATAAATTCTATTTTGACCCAAATGTTGTAGTTAGTTATATTCAGGATCTCGAGTTTTGTCAAGATAGAAATAACTAGATTTCATTATTTTCTTGAACCTATAAAACACACCCCATTATAATATACAATGTACCACATATTTATATACATATTTATAAAAAAACAACACTTTTTAACATAATCAAATCTAAATTTAGTAGATCTAAAGAAACTATTTGATCATAACTAATTTTGTCATTACAATACATACTAATTAACCTCTCATAATCAAAATAATAACTAACAAATATAAGGATCTCTACATTATACCCCAGATTTATATAAAAATATTCTTTTGACCATATAGAAGAGAAGAAGAAAGTCTTCCTAAGAATGAATAACAACAAATTTATGAAAAAGATAATGTAGGAAAAGATCTAGCTAGCTTAAATTTGGTGTCTAAATGACCACATAATGGCTTTTTTTATTTGTTGTGATGGTCATTTGATTCCTAATTTTAACAAGGTAAAATTTTCCAACCTCAAACTTAAATTTTACGCCTAAATGACTGTCATAATGTCTTATGTTTGATCTGTCATGACAGATCATTTGACCATCAAATTTAATGAAGTCAAAACTTTTTTATATTTCCATAATGTGAAATTCCATAATTTCTTCTATATAATATTAGGGAGGTTATATTTTAATACGTTATAATAACCTATTATAATTTATAATGTAAAAATATATACCTTTTAAAAAAAAAAAAGAGGTAAATAGTTTATATAATGTAAATAAAAAAAAACATATAGTTCATAAAAATTATAAATTATAGTATTATTTTATTTATTAAAAACATATAACCCTTATTAAAGGGGTTTAAAGGAAATAGTCCAAGTTAAAAGAATTTTACTATGTGCAACTTATATATTTATGAGAGTACATATTAACCTACATATTTTACAAAGGGGACAAGTAATTTCACTCGGCCAATAAAATAAGTTGAAATCCCTATTTTTATGAACCATGTCTCCTCCCTTCATTTACTCTTAATTTTACCCTACACACATTTGAAACTATGGAAATATTGAAAACTATTTTATATAATTCCCGCAAACTAAAAACTTTATAACTTTTATGTGGCTTTATAACTACCAATATTTTAATAAATATTTACCACACTTCACGTGGGCCATCAATAAACTATTTTTTTTTTTTTAATTCTCCATTTATACCTTGAGATATTATGTCATTTTATTCTCCACTCCCACGCTTATATAAAAGAAAACCTTGAAATAAGTTTATTTATATAGTTTTTATAAACTATAAGATATATAAGAATGGGGCTGCCCCTTACATGGATAATATAAAGATAGGGACACATGTTAAGTTTAGGTTTGAATACTTATTTTTAAAAATTATAAAATTATAATTATTTTTGTTATACAAATATATATTTTTATTTTTTTATAAATTATAAAAATTACTATAGTGTTAAGACTATAATATTTACATGATTTTATTAAAGAAATAGAATGGAGGCTATTTAAAGGGAGCCCGAAAACTATAGATGGCTCCTTAATAAAAATATGTTAAAAAATTTAAACCGGGATATTAGAGAAACTACAATTATTGTGTCCCATTCCATGGGTCTTTAACCCCAAGCCAATAGGAAAATTTTAGTTTTCCTATTCTCGAGGAAAATTGTCTCCGTATGAGAGACCTTGTGATTTGAATTTTCACATGTTTACCCCTGAAATGTAACTTGGACCTACTCATACCTTATAAACTATACAAGAATTAATAAAAAAATTCTTAAACATTTTAACCTTTACATATGAGATTCATGCCACGTAAAAACTTATTCCAGAGCCTCTTTCACCAAGGGTTTCGAGGACAAGGGGTCCACCACAATTTTCTTGCATTTTTCTAAAGTAAGAACACGGTGACACAATGTTTATAGCGGAAAATCCCAAATAGGGTAAAAACTACTTGTGAAATAATATTTTACTTTCCAAGAACAAAAATTACATCCAATAACTTTTACCTCCTCCTTTCAACCCTAATCAAAAGGATAAAATAATATTCACTTTTGATATTTCATTCAAACATATCAAATGAGGACTTATAGTCCTTTTTATATTAGGTGATCGATTATGTCTCCCGACCCATATTTTCAACCTTATCGGCTGGCATATATACCTAGGTTTATAATATTTAATATTAGAAATATAATTATTTCATGATATTAAATATTTAACCTAAATTATATACCTAGATTAAAATATTTAATAATAGGCTTAAATATAGGGCTATATGGCTGAAAGAGGGTGGACAAATACAAAGTTCTTCCATATGACCATGTTGAAGTATATACCTAGATTAACATATTTAATAATAGACTTAAATCTAGGGCTATATGGCTGAAAGAGGGTGACAAAATACGAAGTTCTTCCATATGACCACATTGAAGCATAGAGCCTATAATAGGATTACGAAAGTTTCTAAAGGTAACGAAATCATCATAAAAGATCTGTGGATCATCAAGGAAGAAGCTCTCAGATTCTATGAAAAATTTCTCAATGAGAAGAGTGCTATTAATGATATGGCTGACTCTTTTATGTTAGAAGCTATCCCACAAGATAAAATTGAGGAGCAGAGATTTAAAGATATTACCAAAGTTTTTACTTTGGAGGAGCTTCAGAAAGTTGTTTTTACTCTTGAAGGAGATAAGGCTCCGGGACCAGATGGCTTCTCTGTCAATTTTTTTAAAAATTTTGGGAAATTTTCTCGAGATGATCTCCTTAGGGCTGTAAATGAATTCTTTAGAACTAGAGATCTATTAAAAGAACTTAATAATACTCACATCGTGTTGGCTCCCAAAAAAATGGATGCTAAATATTTCAAATATTTCTGACCCATTAGCTTGGTTAATGTTGTCTACATAATTTTTACTAAGATTATTGCCACTAGACTGCAGTTCATTTTGAATGATTTAATCTCAAAACAACAAAGTGGATTCATCAGAGGAAGGATAATTCAAGATGGTGTGATCATGGTGCATGAGATTATTCATTCTATGGATAATAATAAAAAAAGCATGGTCCTTAAACTTGACATGAATAAAGCCTTTGATAAAGTCTCCTGGTATTTTCTTGACAAATTTCTAGTCAAATTTTGTTTTCTCATTAAATTTAGAAGAATTAGCAAGGCTTGCATTTCTACTGCTAGATTCTCTATGGTGGTTAATGGTGAACCAGTGGGGTAATTTACCACTAGTAGGGGATTAAGACAGGGGATCCTATATCCCCTTTTCTCTTCATTATTATAGCTCATAGCCTAAGCAGAACTATTACCAAAGCTGTTAAAGATGGTCTTCTAAAAGGCACTAAACCTACCTCTACAAATCAAATGGATTCTCATCAACAATTTGTGGATGACACTATCCTACTTTTAGTGGCATCTATCCTAGAAGCTAAGGCGATCAAGTCCATTCTAAAATTTTATGAGGCTACTTCTGACAAGAGATCAACTTTGATAAAAGCTCTATTTTCTTTTTCAATACTCCTTTGGAAAGACATAATAGAATTGCTAAAATATTGGGATGTAAAATCAATTTACTTCCCACTACTTATTTGGGGCTCCCCCTTGGTACTAAAAAGTATCAATCAAAGTCTGGAATGATTTACTAGAAAGATTCCAAAAGAAAATGGTTGGATGGAAAGGAGCCATTCTTTCCAGTGCTGGTAAATGTCTGCTTATCAAAATCACTCTTCAAAATCTGCCTATCTACATTATGTCTCTCTATAACATTCCTTCTACCTTCAGAGAAAAAATTGAAAGGATCCAGAAACACTTTTTATGGCAGGGAATGGAGGAAAAATTCAAATATCACCTAGTTTCCTAGGATCAAGTGTGCACTCCTAAAAGGATTGGGGGATTGGGCATAAAAGATATAAGAAAAATGAATATGGCCTTAATTACAAAAATGGGTTGGAGAATGCTCTCGGAGGAACAACCATGGATTGATCTCATTAAGGCTAAATATCTTGAACAACAAACAAATTTCTCTTTCCTTCATGATGAACTTCCCCATGGTTCCATTTTCTAGAACAACTTGATTCTAGTTAGGAATTTTATCAAGCAAGGTTGTAGATGGAAAGTGGGAAATGGCAGAGACATCAATTTTGGGGAGATAATTGGTCTAATCTTAGCCTTAATGATAGATTTGGTGTAGCAAAGGATAGTATTGAACATAAATATGGTACTAAGGTCATTGACTACATGGAAATTGATGGAAATAAGAAGAGATGGAAACAACTCTCAGTGGATAGAATTGAATTGAACTCCATGTTGTCCTCTCTTTAGGAGAAACTAGACCTTATCCCTTTAAATCAATTGGAAGTCAAGGATGAAATTGTCTGGCACAAATCCAAAGATGGGGATTATAAAGTTAAATCTGGATATAACTCTTACTTTGAGAATATTCAGATTGAGTTTAATTGGAGCAAGATTTGGATGACTGAGATAACCCCTAAAATTAAATTTTTCTTTTGGCTTGTGCTTAGAGGTAGAATTCTTACTAATGATAACCTGATGAAGAAAGGATTCATTATGCCTAATAGGTGCCACCTTTGTAAAAAATATTTTGAAGATATTAAACACCTTTTTGTCCACTGTGAGTATGCTTCAATGATTTGGAGTTATGCCTTTTCCAAGTTCAATGTTTTCTGGATTGTGCCTAAGGATTTCATTCAGTTTTGGATCCAATGGAATCCTCCTTTTAAGCACTTTGTGTTGTGAGAAGACTTTGGAAATTGGTCATGCCCCATATTATCTGGAGGATTTGGAAAGATAGGAATGATATCATTTTCAAAAACAATAAACAACATTGCAAGCTCAACTTTGTTAAGATTGGTCATGCTATTAAAGATAATATTGGGAGATTCAAACCTCCCAAAAATAAGAAATATCCTGAGAATGAAGAATATATTCTTTCCAACTGGAAGATAGGAGCTGCAAATTTACAGATTAGGAATACCTCAAACATTGATAGGTCTTTGATTCATTGGATCCCTCCTAAGATTAACTAGCATAAACTAAACTTTGATGGTGCCTCCAAGGGTAATCCTAGTTTTGCTGTTGGGGGAGGTGTAATTCGGGATCATAAAGGTTGTTGATTCTCGCTTATCTTTGGTAAAATGGGGATTTAGAAAATCATTATGCAAAATCCCTATCTTCTCTATGGGGGCTAAGGGTTTTCAAATATTATAATATACAGAACTTAATTCTAGAAGGGGATTCACTAAATATCATCAATCACCTAAATCAAATTTCTCCTCCTAGTTGGATTTGTATAAGGACTTTATAATGGAATCCAAAAGTATTTGTCAAAAATTCTAGAATATCATCATTAGAAATACTTATAGGGTGGGGAATAAGGTTGTGGATACCTTGGCCAATGTTGGCATCAATAATAATCTAACCATATGGGATAATGAAAATTACATCCCTAACGAGCTACATAATAACATTAATGTGGATAAATATGGGCTTGCAAATGTGGAATAGAAATAATAATTATATGGAGCGGGCTTTAGCAGAGGTGAAAGATCACACATGTGAGAATTATCATCCTAATTACGGCCACATTAATGCCATTGAGCCTCGCACAGGTGGATGGGTTCTTAAAAACTGGGACAGACATAAGGAAGAAACAGATTCAAACAAGGGTTTTGAGCAAAAAATTTGCAGGAATAGCAGGGAGAAGAAGAAAATGGGAGGTGCTCCGTGCCAATTGGAGCTCTGCAGTGATCTGGCTTTGAAGAACAATGAGGAGATTTGGAACCTCTTACACAAGGGTGGCATTTCCAATTTTATAGAACGCATTCAGGGTCATGATCAGAATATTTCGGTTCATTTTGTAATGGACTGGAAGGATAGATTGGTAACATATGGGGGCCATCATGTTACTATCAATGAAGAGTTGATTGTTGAGGCTATATGCCTTGAATTGGAGGGTTACCATTTTTTCAGTAAAAGGATTGACAGGGTTACCAAGGCTAAGAAATTATTTGATGAGGGAGAGGAGATTGATTTTTTTCTACGAGGCATTAGGGTAAGTTCCATTCCCAAGCCATTTGATGAAGTGACTAATATGATGGTTAGGTATATTTCTCTGGAAGGGCAATACAAAACTATCCCTGTTAAACATCTAGTTTTTCTAAATCATTTTAGAAGGCAATTTGTGGTCTACCTTCTGCACTACCTACTTAATTCCCTTCAGCGCTCCATTTTGGACTTTCAAAAGCACTCCCATGCTATCCCTCTCCACCGAGCCTCATCTTCCTGCTCCATAAGCTTTGTGTCTCCAAATTCCCTGGCTTCCCAACCATTCCCATAAATGGCACGTCACTACACTGTATTTCTCCCACTCCCATACTAGACACCCCTTCCAAATCCAAGACCAAGAACCCCAGATTCAAAAGGCTGGCACCCCGCACTCTGCTCGGGTTCTCGGAAGCACAAAAGAGCTAGAAGTTGCGTAAAAAATTGCTGCATATCAGCAATGCTGGTCTGATATGGCCCCCGCATCGGGAGGGAATCACATGCCACATAGATTGGAGTCTCTGGAGAAAGAGATGAAGCAACTTAAGAAGGACCTGTAACGCATGGACAAGTAGAAAGGAAAAGAAAAATTGATGATGATAATGACATTGGGAAGGATCAGATTGCTGACATTTATAAGAAGTTGAACTCACTAGACAGTAGATTGGGGAGAGCTAAAGATAGACATGATCACAACATGGCTATTTTCAAAGCCATCAGTGAATTCTTAGAGCAGAAATTTTGAAGCATTACCATGCTTAGTGGGATCCCTAGCACTATTTGGGGGAATGAAAAGAGAGGAGCCAGACCATCTCGTAGTTGAACGCTTTTGACCCAACGCACATCACCACATTGGCGTTGTTCACCTCACTGCAAACTATCCAGTCTAAAATTGACAGAGCATCCAAGAAGTAAACTCACTCGGGATGGAGGGTGTCGTTTTGACTGCTGATCTTTTTGGTCTTTTTGTTGTGACTTTGCTACTTTTGTGTTGTTTTGTTGTAGTTTTTGTTCTATTTTGTTTCTTGTTTGTAACTATCTTAAGTTCTTCTTTGGACATAGGGTTTTATTTGGATTTAGATCCTCTTTTTTCACTCCTTTATAGATATATCTGGTTGTTGAGCCCTTTTTGTAACAAGGTATAGTCCCTTTAAAACTATTTACCAATAAAAAAACATATTTAATAATAGAAATAGAAATAGAAATATTATTAAATATTAACCTATATATATATTAGTAATGGACCCATATACATTAAGGGTTGGCCAAATCACTTAATCATTATGTTCTAACACTTCTGTTTGGTACCCACTTGGACCGGGGAATTTTTTTGAATGAAACACATAACAAATTTGTCTAATCACAACCGTTAAATTGGTGTTCCTTGCACTGTGTTTCTGATCACCCCATTTTGAGGGGTGGATCATCCATATAAACAAAATTTGTTTTTATCTAATTCTTTGTCATTAAACTGCTAGACAAAAAGGGGCAAATGTAGACACCAGTAATCTACACCCCTCATCTTTGTCCAAATCATTAAAAAACATCCATATTTCATATCTTAAGTCTAAAATTACCCAAATAAACCTAAATCTATTTATCCCCTAAAAATACATCTTATCTATTTCTAACACCCTTATCTCGATACACCTATCATAATCATCAACATACCTATTAAAATCATTTATACATCTATCAAAATCATACCTAAATTCATATGATCTAACCCATTATATCATCCTCCAAAACAAAACAAAAAATGTCCCCTAACAACCCAACAAATTCACCCCTCGAAATACAAAATAAAAACCTTGATTTAGAAAATTGTTCCAACCATTTTCCATCCAAATCTCAAATAGGCCAGAATTAGCGAGTGATTTAGGTAATCACCAATGATTACTTAAGAGAGTTTTTCAGCCTCTCTTTGGGATCCTCCATTGGTACTCACAAATCTTAGCTTCCTTTATGATTTTATAGCATAATTTTGTTCTAGAGTGTTTAAGATGTCCAAAAACATTCCCAACACACCTCAAGCATCTCAAAGTCATTCTAGAGCCCTTGCAGATCAACATCTCATCAGCTCATTTACGAGCTTCACCAACTTCCTACATCATCTTCCATCAAGGTCTGAGGCTTCTCCTCACCTCTTTATCACAGTCTAGGTACTTTTATTTATTCATTTATTCATCTCATATCATCTCTAGGCCTTTGCAGTCTGAAACACTAGCTTGATCAGTCAAATACTTAATTTTATTAGTCTGTTACTATTTACCATAAATGCCAGCAATTCCTGCAATCACTGTGCTTCCTATTATTTCTGTATTGTTATCAACATTCATTTAATCTACTTTATCAGTCATTTCAATTTTGTTTCCTTCTAACATTCTAGCTAACATGGATTTTTTTATATGGCAATAGGTGGCCCGAACCATGAGATTACCAACATTCACTCTTTACAAGTAATTATTCACCCTTTTATTGGGAGCAGTATGAATTTTTGTATGATTTAAATTTGTGTGCTATCCATTGTGCCCGTTGGACGAGTTAGAGAACATTTTCGAGTTCACTCAAGCAAATACATTATGATGTAATAGGATATTGGGCTACATATTTTGAGTATCAATGCATCCGAATTGAACTTGCTTGGCTTGAGTACAAGGCCCGACAACAGGATCCACATTTTGAGCTTGAGTTCGAGCCATAGTATTCCTCTTCCCTCTCTCATCTATTTTCTATTTGATTTGTAATAAAATTATCATTTATCATCATATTATCTTGTATCGGTTATCATATATCGTATATATTTCAAATCCACTTGATTGTTTAAAAGTGGATTGACATCCTTGTAAGGAATCCCATTGAATTCTAGGGACTGGCCTTTTCTAGGAAATCCACCATATATCTTACTGATCATATTATGTTTAGTGTCTATGATTTGTAGGTTTATTAGCGGGGAGGATCTTGTACCAAACTTCGATGGAGCTCAACATCGGACATCGTCATCCATCATCTACGGTATCACTAAACCTCGCATCTTATGAGATTTTATTTGTTAATTCAAGTTAAAGAGGTAGGAATATTTCTAAATAATACCTATGCACCAATAATCCATTGCTCTCTTTGTAGACACCAAATTTGGATCACACTCCCCTTAGTCCCCTTTAATTAATTAATGTAACGTATTCACCTAACCATGACCCCTTACCCCTGCATTCATATTAATTTAATTACTTACAATTGAATTAATGTTCATCCTCACATTATTAATTAACTTAATTACTTTAATTAAGTTAATTTACACCTCACCTAGCCACATCACCTAGACACCTCACCATGGACTTATTCCTAGCCTATTAATTAACTAAGATTGAGTCTCTACTTATCTTAAACAATTGGGACTCTTTCAAACCCTAAAATTAAAGTCCTATTACTTCTCCAAAAACACTCCCACTTATCTAAGCATCAACCCTCACTTGAGACCCAAATTAACAATCAAGATCATGCCAAACATAGTAAAGATCAGGTTATTTTTGGTAACTTGGACTAATTCACCCTAACCGATTTGGTTTATCCTCGTGAGACGTTGGTCACCTAAACTGCCATCCTTTCTATTATATAAAATTTTATAACTCTTTACACAGTTGGTCATTCAATTTTGGGGAATTCTATTGCAATCAAGCATGAGTCTCAAATCCATTCTTGCATCCAAACAATGACAACACGCCACTAGAGTGCATCACAAGCAACAAGTTCTCTTCCAAAGTGTTGGAGTATCCACAGGAACACACAAGTTGCACTACCATGACATTGAACCAGCCATCACCTCGCCAATCAATCACCATCCACCTTCATTCATGAGATCTTCATAGCAATAAGTAAGTAACATGGTTTTCATCATATGTGCTTACTTTACTATAGATATTTTACTTCTTTCAGTATTTCCATTTCTACTATTACCCGGATATCTCCATCTTCCCACCAATCCACCTACCCAACCATTTCAAGTCTTTCCACCTTTCTTAACCTCTTCCTCTGCATTCTTGAGTCTTCTTAGCCATGTTGGTGCCATTTTGAGCTTGCACCATTTTGCCCTAAATTTTTCCTTCATTCTGCGTGCTCTGAAACATTTTTTTGTCAAATTGGTGGTCTCTAACTTTTTCCTCTAGTCAAATGCCTTGAAATTCTCACAAAATTTTTGTTTTGCCCCAATTTGAAAAAAATTCATGTGTGCCTTGTTTTGTGTCCTAATTTTTCTAAAATTTGTGGGCTCTACCTTTTTCCTTTTTCTCGATCATGGAAGTTTAAAATTGATTGATTTACACTTGTATGCCATTGAAAATCTAATTCCATGATAAAAATGCTTTGAAAACATGTTTCAGTTGGTCTAATTTCAAAAAAATTTCGTCCTAAGTGAAAAAATCAAATTCTAAAGGCATCCCTGGCATTTTCTGTGTTTTGACAGTTAGATGGGTGTCATTTTCTGTCAATTTATTCTTCAACATTCATCGGCAATGTGGCTTGTTCTAATTGGCCGAGGGACAAGTGGAAAATTGTTTTAACTTATCACTTTTTTCTTTTTTGGCAAAAGGGTGAATTTGGTCCCATGGCTCTGCTTTACTCTGATTGGTTCTAATGTTGCTTACATGGCGTGTTTTGATTGGAGGAGGAGTGGTGGGTCATTTTGAGAACTTGTTCTTTTTTAGCTACTTTGGCTAAAAGTTTCAAATTGCCCCATGGCCCCGCCAAGTGCTAATCTGCTTGAATTCAAGCGGCGGAGAAAATTTCTAAATTTTTCCTGAAAATGATGATGTGTCCTCTTTTGATTGGATGAGAAGTAGTGGGTCTTTTTGTGCCTTAAGGAATTTTGGAAAAAGAGTTAAAGTGCAAAGAAAATGCCTAGGGCCTACGAATCACAGAGAGACACATGGCAGGGTCAGAGGCAGAACTTCGGGCCTCGGAGGAAAATTGATATTTTCCCATTTTTGGCATAAAGGTATGAAATTAAAAGGAGCACAAGCCCGCAGCTTATCAGCGACCAACACATGTCTGGGATAGAATCGGAGGTGCGGGCCTGCGGAGATAAGTTGGAATTTTCCTTTTTCCAAAAAGGTGGAAATGTGTAGAATCGGTCCGTGATTCCAATGGGGCCCACTTTGGGACATGTGTTAGGCCCGTTTTCATGAGGCAGAGGTGTAGGGAAAAATATCAAAATTTTCCAATTTTTCCCAAAAATTTTAAAAGGTAAAATGAAGCTCCTAGGTCTGCATCCAATGGAATGGTGCCACATGGCCACTCAGAATAAAAAGGTCAAAAGGGTAAAAATGTGAAACCCGTGCCCATGCTGAATCAAATCTCGCCACGTGGCTATTTCTTTTAAAAATTCAAAGTGGAAAAAGGCACCTCCAAAGCCCGTCTCCAATGGTTTTTCTCCACGTGGAGGGCGTAGATTAAAATTTGAATGTCAAATCAATGGTAGTTGTGCATCATTTTTGCTCTACCACCATTTTTTCCCTAGAATGCTCTAGGAAGTTTGGAGATGCATTTTTTGCATCAATTTTCATTGAATTTTTGAAAAATTTATGTCATTTGTGCCTATAAGGACCAATGCAATCAATTTTGAGGATCAATCTGAGGATCAAATATGTTTTTAAAGTGAAATTTTACCCTAGCCCAAAACGTAAAATATCAAATCCAGAAGTTATAGAGTCAATTTTGGAGGGATAAGGATGAAATAATGAAAGGAAGGGGTTTTCATGCTTTGAAGATGAAAAATGTGCCTCCACAATGGATAATGATGTGAATTTTGCAATGATTCATCTCTTTTTGAGACAACTAGCAACTTTTTGGACGTGTTCTATTAAACGTCCTTGTTTGCGAATCATGAGAAATTTTTGTAACAAATTTGATCCTTTGGCATATTCTTTTCTTGGGAAAGAAGGCTCAAAGGAGATTGAAAGCTATATATTGCATGAATTTTTCATGCAAAGGGTTGGAAGAGTTTAAAAATATTAGAAAACTAAAAATTTCATGGGAAAATATGGGAAGAAGCCCATTCTCTGAGTGACCACTTGAGAAACTCATGTAACTCTCTCATGTGTTGGTTGCATCAGATTTCAAAACATTCCCCTGCTAATAAATCTGATCATTTTTGAGTTATTTTGTGTTGTCTTTGGGAAAAATATGTGAATGCTTACATTTTAGAATGCATTTCAAATTTGTGTTTCTTGTTTCCTGTTGTAGTCTTGTGTTTAAAATCTCTCTTGATCATACATGGTATCATTTCTTGTGATAGTTTAGTGGCATTTGCAATCTCACATTCAGAAGAGCTTTCATCTGATAAAGAGATAAACAAATTTAAAATCACTTTACCTTCCTTGATTTTAGAGATTGTTTGTAAACCTTTGGGTGCACCTTAGGTCATGATTAAATAGTGATTACTAAATGCTTCATTGGTTCATTCTAACTCAAGATTTTGTGATAGATGATCAAGGATTGTGTGGAAAAGTGCATATCTGGGCCTCCATTTGATGCACATATCCTGGTTGAAGGGATGATTAACCATTTTGATAATTTATGTTGTTAAGTTTCTCCATATTTTGCTAAAATCCTCAAAGAGTTTGGTGGATCTTGGTTTTTCTTGTCTAAACTCCCACCCAAAATTATTCAAAACAACTAATCTACCTTTTTACCCTATTTTCCCTATATACCCATAGAAGATCAAAATCCAGTTGCTAAAGTATGCAAAATAGATCAGGATTTCAAAATGTCTTTAGTAACCCTTGTCTTGCATTGAAAGTATCTCCATAATCTGGAAGTGACAACTTGTGAAAGTTAGATTTGGAGTGTTGATCATATTTTCCCAAGGCCCTTTTCATACTATTTACACAAATTGAGGGATATCTTCATCTCCTTCACCATTTGAGGGTTACAAAATAGGTTCTCTTACCTTGGTTGAAAGGCACAACCTAAAATAGTTAGGACAAGATCAAGTCCTATTTGAGTGCTATCCATCTCTCCACAAATCTGAGTGCTAGTTAGATCATATCCTCGGATACAAAATGACACACACCATGATCCATCTGTCTTCAATCTTCATGCCATATCTTTGATGCTGCTCAAACTAAAAAGGAGAAAAAATTGGGTACCAACACTAGTGGCACCATTTTCGGGGATAATCTTAGTTCAATCTGATCCATGTGCATACATATTTGAAATATTTGAATGCATATCAAACCCTAGTTATGTCTCTTGCAAGTTATGTTAGCAAATATATTATTAAAGCATCATTCTATACTCATATTTGTAAGGTGTATGCAAAGTTTTCAAACTCATCTATAATTTTATCAGTTTCTAGCAGTAGTTGCACTTCATTTGCATTTGTGGTTAATAGATTCAAGAAAAGGAAGATCTGATCTATAAAGTTTGGCAATATTTTCAGTGTTGATAGGTATTTGACAGAGTATTTTAGTGCATTTGCACAACTAGGGTGAAATTCCTTAGTGGCGACTCTATGTTGTTTTGATCTTCATAAATACCAATGTCTTAGCTTTCTGTCATTTGTTTTTTGGTGCTGCTAATCTCTAAAAAAACTGGAAGGAAGAATATCTCTTTTCATTAGAGACTCTACTAAGAAGTTGTTTTCATATTCAAGAACTCGAGTTAGAAGGGAAGATTTTGGAAGGTGCTTGGAGAGTAGAGCTCAAGGAAGGAGGTTACCTTTGTTGAACTTGAGATTAATCGACTTGTCATTGAGGATTCAGCAGTTCTTCTTTAGGTAAACTTGAATCGAGATAGTCCTCCACGAAAATTTGCATTCTACATGTGGGGAGAGACCTTCGTTTATCTTTAAAAATATTGCTCCTCATTCTGCCCCTATTTTTTCCAAATCTGCTAGAGTTTATCAAGAAGCTGATCCTATAGGGGATATCCATTTTGAAGATTACATTTCTATTCCCCAAAGACCTCTCACTCCTCATCATTCTATTTCTCCTCCAAGATCACCACCTCGAATAATATGGCTCAGCCCCCTAGACTTCCATTTTTATTAACACATTTGGTCCTATTAATTTTAGAGGAATGAATGGTTATCCAAATGCTATCCCTCAAGATGTCGAGAAATAGATTGCCAAAATTCCTAGGTAAACATGCAATAACTAGTGATCAACACCTAAAAAATTTTGTTAACATGATGGAGGACTTTGAGATTGAGCATGAAGATGTGTATGTTAAATTGTTCATTCATACACTAGAAGAGGATGCAAGGGATTGGTACAAGGCTCTGCCTGATAATTTTATTAACTCTTGGAATGAAATGAGTAATGCATTTAGGTTGCAATATGGTGATAAGACTGATCCTAGGTTTCTCTTGTCTGAGTTTGAAAATATCAAGAAGAACCCCAATGAATCAGTTCATGACTTCAACACAAGGTTTAACAAAACTTTGAAAAGGATTCCTGTTAATTTGAGGCCATGTGATGAGTCATGCTTGATCAAATATGCAGATGCATTTGATAAGAAGGCAACCTACTACTTAAGAGATAAAAACCCTACTAATTTGAGGTAGGCCTTCACCATGGCACTGCAGATTGAAAACAATATCAAAGAAATTGGGAAACCTCTCAAGAGAGATGGTGTAAAGTTGATAAACCCTAAAAAAACTCAAGCTAGCAAGGGTGTTGATTTGGAGGAGGTTGTGAAAACTTTGGCAGGGGTTGTCAAAGAAATCTCATACAAGCTAGCTCGGGTAGAGAAGGGAATTGGGAAGAGCACACAAGGTCAACAAAAAACACAAAACCATGACAGATTTTCCAATCATCCTAGAGGTGATCAAAGGGCAGATGATAGAGGAAAGGACCCATGGGGTCTGTAAATGACATCCTCAATCACGTGAAGGAAGAGTGTTACTTGATCCCCTAACTGCTAGGGTTGCTGTTGTTGAGGAAGTTGTTGATATTGATTGGTGTGATAAGTGTTTTCTGCCCCATCCTCCATGTGAAGTGGACCAACAAGATGGTGAAGCTAATAATGATGATGGTACTAATGATGATATCTACATGGTGGGTTGTTCTTTAGGCTCACAAGAAGGAGCAACATTAACTAAGGTAATAAGTGTAAGGACAACTACAACCTTTTGGGATTGCATCAAATGGGTACAAGTCTTTCTTCCCCCTCATACTCTTGAGGTAGATGTAGTGCAAGATTTTGAGATTCCTAACAATGACTTTGAATACTTAAGAGATTTGATGATTAAGAAGTATGATGGTGGTATTCCTTCGGAGGAAGATGGAAAACTATTAATGAATGTTGTTGTGGCTCAAGAGAAAGAGTATAACACTAGGAGCAAGGTTGTTAAGGAAGTTGGGCCTCAAGCCAAACCTAAAACACCCTTTCTTATAAGTATTCCCAAATAAGCTCCTAGAAGAAACACACCTTAAAAGCTCTGTTGTCCCAAGCAAAAATTTCAGTCCTCATCATGCCCAAGTTGCCAAGAATCCCATGCCATCTAATGAATCTACTTGTTTCCCTTCCAATGTTGCCTTGCCAAAGAATGTTCCCTATGACATAGCCAAAGTATTGAGCCAAATCAAAGTGATTGTTCCAATCATTGAGTTGATTAGGATTCCTGAGCACAAGAAGAGAGCATTTGAGTACTTGGGATTGAAAGAGGAGAAGAGTACCCCAAGCAGAAATGTAAACATTGTTGAAACTCCTCCTCAAATCATTACAGACCTTGAAACACCACCAGCATTAGAGGATCATATAGAAAAACATGCGGTATACTTGGGGACATCCTTTATTGATTCCCAATCGAATGTTGATCTATTCTTTACAACTTTGATCATAAAGGATAGTCTTCTTCACAATTATATGTTTGATTCCAGGTGCATCATGCAATTTCATGCCTCTAGAAGTCATGAATGAGTTGGATATAAAAGTGACAATAGCCTATGGAAATTGTACTACCATGGACTCAAGAGAAGTTCCGGTAGTTGGTTGTGTGAAGGGTTTGGTGGTACAACTTGTAGCCTATTTGGGTAAGAATTTGAAACTTGATGTTGTGATTTTTGATTGCCCTGCCAAATGGGGTATGATTTTGTCAAGAAAGTGAGCTGCAAGTGTTGGTGGCACTGTTCGAATGGACATGTATTTTTCCACTATTCCCATTGAAGGCATACTTGTCAAGATCTATGGAGAAAAGAAGATGTTACACCTTATTGAAGATCCCAACAATGCTTCCTATGAGGTGTTGTTTGCTGATGTTGATGCTGATAACTTTGTTGGGTTTGTTGATGGCAAAGAGAACAAGATGGATCAGTCAAAGTGCCTTGAACATGTAGGTTCTCCTTGGACCTTGCTATTTGATGGAGCTTGTTCCAAATTTGGAAATGGTGCTGGTATAATTCTGATTTCTCCTAGTTTGTAAGAGTTTGTTTTTTCCTTCAAGCTTAATTTTGAATGTACTAACAACATTACTGAATGTGAAGCCTTGTTGTTGTGTCTGAGAATTGCATGGAAGTATGGTGTCAAGGACATCATTGCAAAATGAGATTTAGAGCTAGTTGTCAAACAAATAAGAAAACTATATGCTACAAAAAATCAGCGGATGAAATAGTACAAACATGCAGTTTGGGATCTAATTGAGATGTTTGATTCCTTCAACATTGTGCATCATGATAGAAGTTTCAATGTTGCTGCTGAAAAGTTGGTAGTGTTGGGGTCAAGATTTAGAAATTACACTGTTTCACCTTATTGTGAGTATAATATTGAAGTGTTAACTAGGCTAGTTGTCCCTGACAACATCAAGCATTGACAAGTGTTTAATGATGATGCTCAAGTGCAAAGGTTCTTACAAAATCAAGGTGAGTTTGCAGATCAGAATATTGATTGGGAACCAATGGTGTGTGTGACTAAAGGAAGAGAGAATTTTTTTGGAAAGGATATTATCCAATTGAAAACTAACACCATTCCTAGAGGTCTTGTTGCACTTGAGTCAAATTTTGACAATGCTAATTGCATCATCAATAGAAACATGTCTACCTCAAGGGATGTGGAAGAGCATAACTTGGGCACTAATGATAAACCAAGAAAAGTTTGGTTGGGCAGCAATCTAAACAAAGAAGAAAAATAGTCCTATGTTCAACTATTGAAGAAATATCAAGACTATCTGGCTTGGTCTTATTCAGAGCTGAAAGCATACAGAGAGGACTTGTTTCAGCATGAGATTCCTCTTGAAACAAATTCCAAGCCCTTCAGACAAAAGTAGAGGCCAATTAATCCACTCCTCTCAATGAAGATGTAAGATGAATTGAAGAAACTGAAGGAGGGAGGGATCATTCAGCCCACAAGGTATTCATCTTGGGTTGCAAACCTTGTGCCAGTCAGAAAGAAAAATGGAGATATCAGACTTTGTGTAGACTTCAAAAATCTAAATAGAGCTTCATTGAAAGACAATTATCCTTTGCCAAACATGGAAAACATGCTACAATTAGTGATTGGATCTGAATTGTTCTCCACCTAGATGGTTTTTCTCGCTAAAAAATCAAGTTGTTGTCAAGGAGTCAGAAAGATTTAAAACTGCCTTTACCACTCCTTGGGAACATATGTCTATGTAAGAATGCCTTTTGGTCTCATGAATGTTGGAGCTACCTTCCAAAGAGCAATGGATGTTGCTTTTTTGGTTACATAAATGAATTCATTGCAGTTTATCAGGATGATGTGACTGTGTTTTCAAGGAGCAAAAAAGATCACTTGCAGCACTTGGAAAGAATGTTGATCAAATGTAGAGAATATGACATTTCTCTCAATCCAAAGAAGTGTCATTTTGGGGTGCAAAAGGCCAAGTTTCTTGGTCATATTGTTTCAAAGGTTGGTGTTATGATTGACCTTGAGAGGGTAGAAATAATCAGCAAGGTTCTAATTCCAAGAACAAAGAAGGGCATCCAATCCTTCTTTGGGCAGATCAATTTCATTAGAAGGTTTGTGTCTAATTTTTCTGAATTGACTCTTCCTATTACATGCATGTTAAAGAAAGACCAAGTTATCAAATGGGAGGAGGTTGCTATTCAGGCTTTTGAAGGAATCAAAGAAGCATTGAAACATGCACCTATCTTGGCAGCTCCGAATTACAAGAATCCTTTCCAAATCTTCTCCTTTGCTTCTGAAAATACAATTGCATATGTTTTGCTACAAAAGGATGAATATGGGGATGAGAGGCCTATTTCCTTCTTTAGAAAGGCTTTACAAGTTGCTGAGTTAAAATACACAATCATGGAAAAAAAAAAAATTGCCTTGGTGAAAGAAACAATGGTTTTTAGGCCTTATATCTTAAGTTCAAAAGTTGTTGCTTATGTTCCCCACACCATGGTAAAAGAAATATTATCAGAGATGGATATCTCAAGAAAAAGATGTAGATGGGTGAAAAAACTACAAGAATATGACATGGATATCCAAACCACAAAGTTGGTGAGAGGTTTGGGTCTTGCTAAGCTCATGGCTGAGAGCAACTTGTAGACTGTGGAAGTGAATGAAGTAGAGGAAGAAAGGGAAGATGTTATTGAGAAGTTGGTAAGTTCTGAGTGGTACAAGGATGTAATATTTTACCTCAGACACCTATGCTTCCCTGATCATTTGAATAAAAATCATAAAAGAGCCCTCAAGCTAGCTTCTCAAAAATACATCATCACTGACTTTGGGCTGGCTTGGAAGAACCTTGAAGGTGTCCTCTTGAAATGTATAACTAAACATGAATCTCCCAAAATAGTTGTTGATTTCACTTTGCTGGAAGGGTTACAACTTAAAAATTTTGAGAGCTAGTTATTGGTGGCCTACTCTCTTCAAATATGCAACCATGCTGGTTATAAAATGTGAAAGCGACCAACGTTTCTCTGGAAGAATTAAAGCTTTAGGCTCCCTTCCTTTGTAGCACTGTATCAATTGAAGCTCCTTTCAAACCATGGGGAATATACTTCATTGGTGAGATTTCAAACCCTTCTAGTTCTTGCCATAAGAGGATTCTTGTAGCCATAAATTACTTCACCAAGTGGGTAGAAGCAATCCCCACCAAGAAAGCAACAGACAAATTTTTGATGGAATTCTTGTTGAATCACATCATATGTAGATTTGGTGTGCCAGAAAGATTATTGCTGATAATGCCATGTGTTTTAGAGCTAAGTCCTTGATGGCAATGTTCAAGGAGTATGGAACCAATATGACTTATGCTTCAAACTATAACTCTCAAGGGAATGGACAAGCTAAGTCTAGAAATAAGAACTTGTTGAAGATCATCAGGAGAACCTTGGAGTTGAACAAGAGAAAATGGGGTGAACAACTGAAATTTACAGTTTGGGTAGATAGAATCACTACCAAAAGAGCTACTGGTAAGAGCCCATTTGAGTTGGTGTATGGAACTAAAGATCTGCTGCCCTTACATCTATAATTATCTTCATTTCAGTTTGTTCAACAACTTGAAGATCAAGAGGTCAGTCCATATGAAGTAAGGATTAATCAAATTGTTGAGTTGGATGAAGAAAGAAGAGCATCCCACCAAAGGCATGTCAGATTTAGAGAGAAGTTGAAGAGGTTGTTTGACAAGAAGGTCACTCCCAGGGATTTTAATGTTGGAGATCTAGTTTTTGTGGGATAATAGGCATGAAGATAAGGGTAAACATGGTAAATTTTATGGATTGTGGATGGGCCCTTACTCCATTGATATTAGAATTGGTGAAAATACCTTTTTTCTCAAGGACTTAGATGGGGAATTGCTTGAACTTCATGTTAATGGTAGACATTTGAAGCATTTCTTGGATCAACCAACTCACATTCCAACTGCCTCAAACCGAGTTAATAGAGTTATTCACTAGAGATTTTCTAGACACATCTCACTCAAACTCAAAGTCCAAACTTTCCACACATTTGACAAAGCATTTACCATGGCCCAGAAAATTAAAATCCATTCCATTGAAGAGAAGAAGATACAATTACGTAACAAGAACATTGTGTTTAAATCAAATGATACCTCTTCTTATACCAAACCACAAAATAAATATTCTAAAGAAAAAGGATTTGCAATGCAATATTAAAAGCTAGTCCATCTCATCCATCCAACCAATCAAAACCCTATTTCAACCTTTCTCGTGTTTAGGATTTTCAATTCAAGCGGGAGTAACAAAAATATACTCCCATAGGAGAACCCTACTCTTTAGTTTTAGAAACAAATCTAAAATCAGGAGCAATAACTCTTCCACTCATCAAACCACATACTAGTTTTGACCCTTCTCGTCCTATGCTTGCATGGTACAAAGAAAATGATTATTGTAACTATCATCACATTAGAGGTCATAGTGATGGTAATTGTATAAATTTCAAAAACATCGTCCAAGAAATGTTAGATAATGGAGATATCTTCTTAGATAACCCTAATGCACCAGCTAAGCAGAACCTTCACATCTTCAAGAAGTTGTTCCTAAATCACACCCCATTGTCTAACCAAAAAAGTGAAACTTTGACCAATGACAGTAACGTTCGTGAGGTTCATGTCATTTTCGACATCATACCAACTCGCTTTTCTACTCAATTTCCTCCAATTCCATCTATCGAGGAGATTCTTGCATGAGCTCCTTCATCAACGAATGGACCTATTTCATTTTCTCCTATACCCACAGAGGAGTCTCCCTTATCTTCTCCTCCACCCATGGAGGAGTCCACCATATCTTCCGATGTAGTTTCCCCACTCACCTCTCAACTTGACGAATAACCCGCAATAATTACTCTTCTACCCACATGAGATTCATGCTTACCTTCTTCTTCACCAAAAGAAGAACCTACCTCATCCACCTTGCCTTCTCCCCTACCCACAAAGGATTCATTAGTAGCGTCCCTTCCTCTTGGTGATAATTCCCACTAGATTTTAAAGACCCTATTGATTTACTATCATCTCTTCTACCAACAGAGTATGAATACAACTATTTCCTTGTCTCACTGAAATTATTTATAGGGATTATTACCAAATCAACATCCTCCTCCTCTACATCAGCAACATTCTCATGTTTGGCCAACTGCTTGGATTATGTTGACAAATCCATGCTTTGGGGATGTATTCGACTTCTTGTCTCAATGCAAATGAAAATGTTGTCCGTTGACACTTCCATAATATATGCAAAGGTTTTTTGTAGACACCAAACCCACCATGACCATGCCAGTTGTAGCTACCCCTTCTTCATCACCCTCACCCATACCTAAACTATTACCATCAAACTAAATTTTTACTATGCCTAAAACCCTACCTGCACCCATATATTCCTCTCGCATCCGGACACATTACCACATTGGGAGTCAAACCACATCAATCCCAATCCATCCTCCTATTAAACCGGATTAAGCCACGTCCTTGAAAGTCATCGTAAATTATATTCCCCACCTAATATGAAGACCCAACCTCTTAGGATGAATACACCAACTTCTCCCATTACCCTTTTGTCACCTTCACCACTTCCATATATCCTAGGTTTACACCCATCAACCTTGGTCAAACAACCTTCTACCCAAGGTAAACCAAAAACACAAAATCCTACCTCCTCGTCATGATCCTCTATTCAACCTTAATTACCTACACAACCTATGCCTTTTCCATTACCTGCATCCTTTCTACCTCCTATATCTACACCACTTCTTATGTCCTCATCATTACCCATACCATCCCATTCTCCTTAACCAATCCCTTCCACATTGCCTCTTACCACCACTTTCACCACACCTCCATTATCACCTTGGCTAACCCGTCCCCTTCTACCATCTTCCTTCCCTTCTACATCACACACTCCTTATTCACCTTTACCCAAGAAGGTGCAACCCAAGCCCAAAACCCCACTACCTTCCAAAGAGGTAGTTAAACCTACACCACCTCCAATAACTAGTTCACTAGCTACACCTTTACCCAAGAAGGTGCAACCCAAACCCAAAACCATACTATCTACTAAACAAGTAGTCAAACTTACTCAACCTCTAATTCCACCTCTAGTGACGCCTCTCCCACCAAATTCACCCACACTTCCATCTAGACCCACACTTACTTCACATTATGATCCATTGGCAGGGTCTTACACTAACATCTTAGCTAACCTTTTGGAAACCTCTGTCATCACATTGCCACCACTTAGACCTTATGACCCACTCAAACGTAAACCAAAAGGGTTTGATGATACCAAAATTTGTGCTTACCATCTCATGTCAGGGCATGATGTGGAACATTATAAGGATTTTAAGACTATTCTTCTCTAACTATGTCCTCTCGAATAAAAAATTGATGATGATGATCTTTTAGATGAGGACCTTATTCCACATTTTCCTATCAATGCACAACCTTGTCCCATACCAATTCGGTGACCTCCACCTCCACCTCCACAACCCTTTTATCCCGCTCCAACATTTGAGATCAATATGGTCCACATCGTGAGAGCTTGCCAAACCTCCACTAAAATGGTAATATGCCGCATTGCTTTCACAAAACCATTATATTCCATCACCATATTTTTTCCCATCCTGCCACTACACCTTTCATGACTCACCTTCTCCTTCATTGTAGATCAATATAGTTCAAGTTACCACTCAAGCCCGAGAAGAACACATGAAAGTTGAAAAAAACCATCTCATCCACTACTCCTTTACCCAACATTCTATCTGCACCTACACCCAAAATCACCATCCGTGGACCCGCATACCCTATTTCTGACGGGGTTTCCCATCATAAAATGCTTAAACAATTACACCAATCTCCTCTCAAAATGTCTTTGTATGACCTCAACTAAACCTCTAAGTCTCATCACAAGCCCTCATTAAGCTCCTACAATCTATTGAGGTTCTACCTAATGACCCCACACTTATCGCCACCATTATCAATCCTCATCATGTGGCCACTCTCACCACTTTTCCTTCATCTTATACTTCAACTACCATTCATAAGTCTCTACTCTTAGTTTCTCTAATGACGAGATTGTCCCTTTCTAATAAAATTATCTTGACCCCGCCCTATTCATTTCTATCTACATTGGTAATATATGCATTCGATGTGTTATGATCAATGGAGGTGCCCGTACGTACCCAAAATTGTAAGGTACTATACTGCCAGAACAACGTGACACGTGCCCCAATGATGATACAGGTCTCCTAACAAGGTGTTCGGGATCTAGAAAAGCTCTCCTAGTGTGCGTTAACATCCCGCATGCCCTACTTAGCCCCCACGTGCTTTATTTTTTCCTTTTCCCCTATTTTCTTAGCCTTTTTCTCTTGGATGTGAAACCATGCACTACCCGGTGGCGGTCAGAATGCCACACCTGCTCGGGCGGCAAATCCTTTACGCGTTTTCCAGAAAGCTATTTTAACATGACTCACGTAAATTCAACATTTTACCAGCTTTCTTTCACCGCCATAAGCTTGCATTTATGATTCTGGTTCCCTAGAATAGTGTTTTGCCATTGTTTATAGTTTAAGAGTTCTATTTGGCTTTTACCTTGGGTAAATGCAAATGCTATAAATAGTTGGCTTGTGCTCAAGCAAATGGCCCCTCATTTACTTCTCATCTTCTCATTTTCAGTAATTCAGTCTTTTATTTTGCTTAGGATTCATAGTTTAGTTCATTACATGCTTAGTTAGCATTGTTTTACTATTGGTAAGCCACATATCCATCTTGTGCAAGCAATGCTGTTATTTCATCCAATCCATTGGAGTAGAATAGCTTAGGAAGCCATTAAAGTTACAGTTTTTCTCCTCAAACAGGATAGTTTCGTGTTACGGATGCTTTATGTTGCATGACTCTGATAGATCCCACTAAGAATTGCATAAGCCAAGCTCGTACTCTTACGCTATCCCTCTCCTACTCGCATTATATTCATCATGTCTTGAGATACCTTTATCCCAATATCAACTTCATTGATGCTAGCATTACACGCTTTTCTGGATCCACGTGAACATGAAGGAATGAGGAGATCACACTGAGGGGACAAGATCACACACACCATCGGATTCACCACTATTCTGCAGAATCCAGGTTCTAGCTTTCAAAGTTCTAGTTAGAATCATATCAAATAGAGTAGTTAATTGCTTTATTTTAGTAAATTCTATTCTCGATATTGCCAAGGAAGCTGTGGGGATTGATAGTTTCTGAGAAACTATGATTCACTCCTCACTTCTGAGGTAGGATCGAGAATCTTGCAAATAGATTAGATGAGCTATTTCTTTGTTTAGAATAGTTCTACAAATTACATAGACAAATAGCTACACTCAGTTATTTTGTTTGTTTTAAATTATTATTTTAGTTGTCTTTCTAGATATTTTAAATAGTTGTTTTCTTAAATTCGTAAAGTTCATCAAAAAACACAAAAAGATAGAGAAAATATATATGCTATAGATACACTTCACATAGTTAAATTTCATTTTGTTACAGTTAATTTACTTTGTTACTTTTGTATGACAATCACGGGACCTAGAGAGCCCAGGGAATACATATTCGAGCCAATTGTGCCCCAGCCCAATCTCATCATGGCAATAACTGATATAGATCAAAATCTTAGGATTCAAGTCTTCCGAACAACGGTAAGCTTGCAACAAATCAATTCTCAGTTAAGTAGACTAAACATAGAAGACGACCAAGCACACACGTTTTGGTCAAATCAACCGAACTACAGATTACCCTAGGCAAAAATTCATATGACTTGTAGAAGGGTTCGAAAGAGAACAAACCTTTGGTTGTGATCCTTTGGTCCCATAGCCAGATGCAGGAGACACTCTTCTAGATATAGATACCAGCCTAAGAATCCAGGTTGCACGAATGCCTATAGGGTATTCTGAGAAAATCACACAATTATTGATCCTAAATATAGAAGTTGAGAAAGCATACAATTACTGGATATTAGGGATTAGGACTTGATTTCACGCATGACCATAACAGGTCCACAACAACTAAGAGTCTACGGTTATGACCCACAAATCCCGCAGCCCAACGAATCCACAGGAGAATTAGACATAGACACTGGCCTACGCACACTAGTATTCCAGTCTACTCCACTTCCACCTATCATCATCGAACAATTATCCTTGCTAGACACAACAGCTAACAAAGCTAGAGAGTTCTGGACTAGGCCAGAGAACCGTCCATAGAATTGACTACATTTACCATCCACCATATGACCCTGTCCGGAGAAATACACGAAACTATCCCGGGTCATTTTCCACGTATTCCACAACCCATAGATCGAATCACGCCAGAGCTTGATATTGATTGGAGCCTTCGAGCAGTCATCCTTGCTGACCGATCTATCACACCAGCTCAAGTTAGGAGGGCTTTCTTTGCTTTAGATTTACAAGTTCCGTTAGTGCGCGTTGAAGACATTAGATTGCCTAACTAGTTTTTTTGTATCTCACACATATTCCATCCCCACCGGCTATCTCGGCACGACCTTGGGAGGTCGGGTGCAAGGAAGAGTCACTTGTAGATTCCCATGCTCACTTGTCACTTTTCCGTCGTACAAAATTGGTGAACCCGACGTGAAACAAACAAAATTAGTGAAGCTGACGTGAACTTCCTACTTTCTAGTTTGGAGTCATAGTATTACATGTTCTTCCAAGTTTAGTATACTTTTCATCTTCTCCACCTCATTGGCTTTCACCTTCGCTCCTTCCCATTATTCTATGGGTATTCAGATACCCCCCGAATATGTTAGAATTCGATGCATATGGCAGACCCCTCTTGGGTCTTGAGGCATACTATGCCCAACAAAATAGACAATCATCACCCTCGCTCTCAGTGTGGGGTGACAACTATTCAACTAGTCAGTTGTCAACACAAACTCCAAGGATCAGATATAGCTCATCCTTCCAAACAGAGGAGTTGGAACAACTCACTCAAACGTAACAAACAGAGCCTTCAGGCTCGAACAATATGATGTTCACCGGAGAATCTGGTTCATCTCCTCAGGTACTACTTAGACCAAAAATTAGTAGACAATCAGACTCATACCAAGGTTTAGACGATGAATATTCAGTACGTTATGCCAGGAATGACCAATGTTATTGAAGTATGTATCCACCTGTAGGAGGTTTACAAAAACAACCCGAGGTCTCTTTTCAAGAAAATACCTCTATGCCACTGCATATAGGAAATACTCTTGGAGAAACTTGGCAAGATAGTGATCGATTACATTGGTCCGAAAATGCAGCCGCGTGGATGCGGATCTATGGATAGACGAGCCAACAGTGTTGCAGGGCTTAGCCCCTCTTTGAGACAGCAAAGCGAAACTGGTTTATTGCTATTTCCACTAGCAGGAACCTATGCAAGTCTCACAGATTCTGCCTTCGGGGGTTGGGATCTCATCCCAGTAGAGTATTCCAGGCTGCGAAAAGAAAGGAATGAAAGAGGGAGAAGAGAAAGAACAGATCCGAAGGGAGAAAAGAAATGAATTCCAAAGCAGAAAGGTCAGAAGATTTATGTTTTTAGTTTGGTAGTAAACAGAGCCAAACCTACTTGCATAAATAAACAAAGCAATACTGATAAACAAATGACGGAAAAGTAGATATGAATCCAACAGATTAAACACATACAGATCTAACGTAAGAAAGATCTAATGTATAACACAACTATTGAGCACAAAGTCTGAATAATTGTATTACTGTTCTTTTCTGTTACAAGAAAGTTCAAAGTCTTTCTCTCCTCACTTCTATTTCTATCTGAAAAATGTTCACCTCCTTTAGAATATAACAAGTATTCTCATATTTATAGAAAATGAGGAGGAGAGAAGGCAAAATGGAGCCAACCACTTATTTACAAAGATATTTACAAAATATCCAAAAGTCATGTTGACTTTGACAACTTTGATGGATGACATCATCCCATGATGCAACATGGATGATGTCATTATTTGTGCCAACACATTTTTAGACATTTCGAAAAAGAAAGTCGGAGAATAGAGAGGAGAAGAAGAAGAAGAAGAAGAAGAAGAAGAAGCTATTCATCATCATCATCCTGCGGCCGAAAAGGGGTCGCCTGTTTCTGGTGCTGCTCAGGTGATGATATGTGGAACTGAGCGCGGTATTCCAAGAACTTGCTGATCATTGGCCCAAATTGATCCTGTGATGGATCCTTGTGCCGTTCACTGATTGCTTCGCAAGTCTCCCGCTCGTCTATGAGCTTTTCCGGGAGTTTGGAATAATCTTTCTCCGCCTCGATAAGGAAACCGATGAAGTCCCTACAGGCCAGTAAGTTGTTGATGGACTCGGTGTCGAACGTGACTTCTGGCCCTGTCCCTTGAGAAGCTATCTCCTTGAAAACTCGGATAGTATCATCAGCTGATCTCAAGGTGAGGGAAGGAGTGAGCAACCCTGGAGTCATAGATAGAACAATTTTCTCCATTTGATGCATTGCGTCTAGGGCCTCTTCCTTCACCTTGTCTATCTTTTCCAAAACGAATTCTAGCTGATCTATCCGATAGTCTAGAGTGGACATAGTTTTGTTGAGGGCCCTTGGATGGCCGAAGACTCCGAACTTGACCAGATCTTCGACTGAACAGTCAAACATTTGTTGGAAGGTCTCGTGCTGGAGTCTAGCATGCTCTAACTCTTCTGATATTGGGCCTGCTAATGTTTGGAGTTCCTTGTTCGCCTTCTCGATGTTCAGGTATAAACTGATATACTCGGCGATTACTTTTTCACTATCTTTGATGATCTGGCTCCTCCAAGCAGAAACGGCCATGCCCTGCTCACCAATCTTTGAATATTCATTGATCTTCTCCTGACTGAGCAGCTCAGGAGTTTCGGCGGCAGTTGTGGGAGGTGCACTTCCCATCTTCTGTAAGGCTTGAAGCAGATACTTGTTCTGCTCTTTCAGTAGCCCTTTTTTCTCTTTCGTTTCCTGAAGCTTCTTGCAGAGTGCATCCACTGCGGAAAGAGCTTCCCCCTGGAGACTTTCTGAGGATGTCCCCATTGTGACTTGGGTCACGGTGAAATCTGTTGGAGACAGATCTTCTTTCTCTTTGAGGGGTTGGGGTATGCTATTTCCATGACTCTCTCACCGCAGCGCTCTTTGAGAAGCGTGTAACCAGCTTGTGCTTCTTCACTCCTTTAGCCGGAATGACCAAAAAAGTCCATCGAGCGATGGGGACTTTCCTCTTTTATTGGCTCACCGAGAGATCCAAGCTGGTCCTATAGAAGAAGGACCAGAGACAGAGGGGAGGCAAAGCAACGGTAGAAGAGGGGAAAACGTGGAGACACACGCGGCGGCGATCGAAAGAATAGCCGAGGAAGTGCCCACGGAGAAAGGGAAACCGCAACCGCAGAAGACATAGGAAGGGAAGGGAGCTCAGAGATGAGGGAAGAAATGGAAGAAGACAAATCAGCGAGGGAGGAGAAGATAGATGAAGAGGCGGGGGAAAGAGTAGAAGAAGGGGCAGAGGACGCAACCAAAGGAGTGGTTGCTTGAGTCACTCGAGGAGGGGAAGGAAGAGAAGAAGAAGGGATAGAAGGGACCTCTGAAGTTGTAGCGACGCCGACATCCTGGGTGGATGGGCGTATAGGACTATCCTCTGTCAATTCTTTCTCTGGCGAATCCAGAGTTATTACTTGTTCAGGCTCTGAAGGAAGAGGACTTTCAGGGGCTTCCTCCTGAATGGTGCTAGGTTCACCTTCGGCACCTTTGCCTTTCAGCAGCTTCTTTGACCTTGGAGGTGCGTTGCCCAAAGGGGAAGTTGTGAAATCTACCCCGAGGTAGATTAGTCCGTTCATGCGGCACCAATGCTCTGTTCTCCGCATAGTCTCCTTGACCCTCTCCTCAATTGTTTGAGGAGCCTTGCTTCTGTCAATGTCCGGGAAGGGCCAATCATCCCCTTCTGTGTCATTATACACTTTGTCTACTTCGTCTTCCGTGGTTTGGAAGCCTTTGGGGACAATGGCCACTCCGTATTGGATGATTTCCGTTAATGCCAAGCGAGAGTGATCCTTTCTTCTGAGTTCCACCTCATGGAGAACGTCAATGTAAATATCCTCAATTTGAGGGACATGGATCGGATCAAGCTTAGCCCTTGGCAGGCAGCTCCTAGGATCGAAGGTAGGCCTGGCTGGGAAGTCATGTTTCAAATTTAGCAACTCCAGCTCTGCGAACATTTCCTTCGCCTTGTGATAGGAGGAGCATGTGTACCGGCCCACTGTGAGGGGGAAAGGAGTTCCGCCCTTCTTTCTTTTGAGGCACTTCTCATGGTATGTGACCAGCTGCCTTGATAATTCCAGTAGAATCAGCTTTGGCCCAGCATACCTCGGTAGCCTGGTCGGCTCTCCCAAAAAGTTGGCAGCCCTTAGATAGGTGAACGTGGGAAATTGGGTGAACAGGGCTCCCCATTTCTCTGTGACTGCCACTATGTTTTTGGTCGTCCGGCTATGAGTCAAATTTGGCCGCAACATGCACATGATGTGATAGAAGAATGCATCGTTAACTTTAGCAAATTGAGGGATACTATTCTCCAGCCTCAGCTCTGGATAGTAATCAAATATCTTGGCTTGAGGCCATACTCCACTTCGGTTGAGCCCTGGGTAATCCCTTGCCGATGCTGCAGCGTAGACTACATAGGAGTTCATATGAAATACTCCAGTTGTGGCAAGCTGTTGCAGCTGCTCAGAGATGGTGCTGCTTATTATTTCCCCCCAGCAGAAGCGCTGATCGGGCAAATTCTTATTCATTGTCTCCAGGTACCGCAACATCCACTTATGGAAATAGTGGGCATCTGAAAGCCCGAAGACTCTGCTTAGGAAAGTGATAGTATCACTGAGTTCCTCTGAGAAATCACTTCGGTGGATAGTCTGAGGCCACCGGGTCACTACCTTCTTATTCTTTAGGTAGACCTCATTCATTAACTGCATGCACTGGCCTTCGTTGTCTTCCCAGGCCTTGATGCATTCCTGTTGGCTAACAGCCACGTAGTTCCGGTGGTGAGGGATGCCAAGCATCAACTCAAAATGACGGGCAGTGAGGTTTATGACTACCTCGCCCTTGCTGTTCTCGACACATCTTGTGTCCTTGTTGAAAGATTGCGCAACTACCATCATGAACTCATTGTTCACAAGTCTTGATAGGATTCCTCCGGAAAGTGCGGGCACGCTATTAGCTTGTCCATCCATGGACTTCTTGTAACCTTCTGAGTTCTAACCCAGAACTCATCCATGTCAATGTGACCCAACTCTGAGTCCCTGACATCCATACTGCACTCAGCCTGTGATTCGGGCATTCTGACCCTTTGATATTTGTATTTCATCTCTTCTTCTGTCAGTTTAGCCTTTCCTCTTGGTTTGGTGGGTTTCTTGCTTGACGTAGACATGTGTTCTTTCGAACTCAGTTGCTGATCTGCATGAAGAAGAAGTGAGACCCAATCCAAAAAGGTTGAATTAGTCATTTGATCTTCCATTGGAAAGCTAGCAGAAGAAAGATTTAAAGGCTCAGGGCGCGGGAAAAATGCAACTGACAGGCCAAATAGATAAGGCGCACAGAAAAGGAATGTTGCAGAGGTTATATTGGCGCCAAAGGCGCATGGCGCATGGATGAAGCAGGTTGCATTTTATAGCAGGGCGCACAGGAAATGCGTGTTACATTGGGGTTCGGTGCGCCCTTTGGCGCATGCATGGATTGTGTAACATGGACAAATGATGCGCCAAAGGAATATGGCGCGGCGCATGGAGGGTTTACACAACATTATGATACTGCAACGGAGGGTGCGCCCGCGCCTTTGTAATCTTTATACTTGCGCGCAGAAGACTTGTGTTACATTAAAACTGGGTGCGCCCTTTGGCGCATGGAAACATTATGCAACTTGGATAAAGGGTGCGCCAAAGGAATATGGCGCGGCGCATGGATTTCAACAGCAGCAGAACGGAAGGCTGCGCCATTGGCGCGGGTCTTGAGCATGTTGCATGGCGGGTAGGTGCGCCGAGGGGCGCGACTGTATATTGTCACAAGGCGCGCCAGTGCGCCTTTTGAAATAAGCTCACTAAAATCATTCTCATTCATTTCTTCCACTTAAATAGTTACTTGGTCAAGTAAGGTTTCACAAAAGGTTTTAACAGGCCAAGCCATTCAAGAAAGCTCCCTTTACCAGCAGATCTGGAAAGAGGGAAGGAGAGGAGAAAAAGAAGAAAACGATGGAAAAGCTCAGGGGGAAAAGCCTAAACATACTCTTTTAAAACACAGACCAGCAAACCAAAAACAGACCGAAACACACCAACAGAACACAGACCAAAACACGAAAGCATAAAACAGAGAAGAGGGAGAACCTCTTACCTTAAATATAGCAAAAGATTGGAAAGCGGGTCCACAGGGCGAGATAACGACAGAGCAGAGCTGACAAATCCAGAGCGATCACGTGCTTGATAAAAAGGAATGAAAATGACATGGGCGCGCACGGATATTTATAGGAAAAACCTGTCATTAATGCGCCACCAACCTTTTGAAATGGCGCATGGAAACGGCTGTCGACAAGGAAAGCGTGCGCCCTTTGGCGCATGGAAGGAATTGACAACAGAAGAATGAGCGCGCCTTTGCGCACCATATGCATTGTCGACATGAAGTTATGTGCGCCCTTTGGCGCACCAAAACTTGGTGTTGCAGATAGATTACGTGCGCCCTTTGGCGCACCAAAAAGTGATTCAACATCCTTTGGCGCACCGAAAGACGTGTTAACATGTAAAACCATGCGCCAAAGGCTTTTAAGGGGGCGCATCAAAACTATGTGTTACAAGGCAAATCCATGCGCCCAGCCAAAAAAGGCTCGAAAAGACTAAGTTCAAAAACTAGATTTCCCGGGGAGGGATTTTACGATGTTTCGAACGCGAGGGATCCCTAACGAGGGATCGAAACAAAATTTTCGGTATGGTTATCGGTAAAATTGCCCTTGTCAATTTTACGGGATAACAAGTTCATAGTAGGATATCACATGCCTACACAAAACCATGGTATACAACAAACGCCACCAAGGCAGAATATCGTGACTTCATCAAATGAAGTCATTTCAAATCTAATAGAAAAGGTTAGAGGGTTAGAACTTTCCCAAGTAAGTCAAAATTCACAATTCATGCAAGCAGAGAGTTCTAATCCTCCACACCATCCTAGCCAAGTGGATCTCCTCACGGGAGTAGGCACGTTAGGCATGACTCCTCAGTATTCACAATAAATGCCAACTAGACCCACCATCTCTAGCACTGTTCCTCCCGGTCTAGTACAGAACAATCCATTCCTGGATAGTACCCCGTCATACTTAAACATATACTCCAAATCACCACAAGGGGATATGTTCTCCTCTCCCAGCATTTTTTCTCAAACATAGGGGCTTCCTTATGCCCCTGCCAACGCATACACTGCACCATATCAACAACCCATCCCACCACCGCTCCCTCAACAGGCGCCATTAATGGTCGAAACATATGCGATAGGGACTTACTCAGAATATTTGAAAGAACCCTTGGATTTCACCAGATGAAGCATCATGCTTCCAAGACCTCTTCCTGATTTTCCCAAATACAAAGGAGAGGGAGATCCAAATGTGCATATCAAAGCTTACGCTACAACCATTCAAGAACTACTCCCATGGGATGGGGTTGTTGCTAAAATATTCCCAAAAACCTTGGAAGGCATCGCTCTTGATTGGTATTATAGAATTCCTGAGGCTTCCATCCATTCGTTCAAACAACTTGTTTCAGAGTTCATCAAGGCCTTTGACATGAATTAACTATTAAGAATAGGAATCGTGGGAGTTCTTACGCATCAAATAAGAACACAACGAATTTGTTGCCCATTTCATCCAAAGGTGGTGTACAGTCCTTTATTCCTCAAAGAAGTGCTCCAAACATGGATGAAATGGAACTATGTGATTTATTCCTTCATTCACTTAGCAGAGAAGTGAAGGAAGAAGTCTAGAAGTTCCCATTACGAACTTACAATGAAGTACTAGAGAGTGCTCTTCGAATAGATCAAGCGAATCGATAGTGTTCGTAAAACATATGGAGCAAACGGGAGGTTAATTGCCCCCAATTAGAACACTACAACAAAAATCGGGGTGTAACAACAGATGGAGTAATCGACTCAGCTTAAAAAGGTAAATATTGTCAATACTCCATCACAAATAAACAACCAACGAAACAACAACTTTACCCCGATAGTCAATGCAGTGGATTTTAATCATCCACAACAACAAAAACAACGGCGAAATCCCATACAGGGTCCAAGACAAAATTCAACTAGGTACCAAAACCAATTTAAACCAAAGACAACAAACGCAAAATTTTAATAGATAACGGTTTGATCAAAATTTTGGGCCACAATACACATCAAATCAACAAACTAGGAATTACAATCCTAATTTGTACTATGGTTTCCACAAAATTTGGGGCCATGCCACTAGAACGTGCCGTGACTACAATAAATTCATGCAACACTTTCCAGATGAACAAAAACAACTTTTTATGGATATGTTCTTAGCAAATCCTACGTCACCAACGTCAAATACCTTTTCAGGGGTAGTTTCCCCTCAAAACGCACCCCTGAAGATCTTTAATGATCCACTCCCAAATCACGATAAAAACAGGCTAAATCCAATTGTGACGAACAAGGGTGTAATGACAGGAAACAATGATCATGAAGCCTCAACTTTGCTAAATCCATTAGTTACACTGCAATTCAGAAGTCAACCACGACCTAAGGTAGTCGGTTTAGTAGAGTTAGACGCTGAGCTACCCATCAAAGCTATAACAAGGACGCGAGAGTATTTCTCTCAACCAAGTCCAAGCCACCTGCCAGAGGCAGATGACATCCAACAAATCATAGTAAAACCTGTGGGAGCCTATGATTTGATTAACGACCTAACAAAAACCTTCTCACACATTTCATTCTTAGACTTACTAAAGAACTCTCCTACCCACAGGGCTGCTCTTTTAGAAGCATTAGGTTTAGGTCATCTAATTAACATCACTCCACCACCTGAAACACAGGTAAATCATGTGGACTTTGATGTTCATCCTCCAGTAAGGCAGTAGATAGGACGTCCGAATTTATATTCGAGATAAAAAAATGCCGACAGATGCTTTGAGATCGCATGCCGAGGTGATCCAGCATTACATTTGCAAGTATGGGTTTATAATAACTATGTAAAGCATGCAATGGTTGACGATGGGGTGGCAGTTAACATAGTCCCCTTCTCTTTCCTCCAAAAGCTAGGGTATGAAGAAACCAATTGCTTCACAACTCAAAATAAACTAAGGGGATATGATAGTCTTAAAGCCACCTCGGTTGGAACTATAATATTACCGGTCACCTTAGGACCCAAAACCATCTTGACTGAGTTTTATATTATAGATTGGGAAACTAACTATAATATGATCCTCGACCGACCTTGGATACACCGCATGAAGGAAATCCCTTCTACACTATTTCAAGAAGTAAGGTTTTTACATTTAGGAAAGGTATTCGTGGCCAACGGTGATCCAAAACCATTTGATGTACACCTAGCCGACTTAAAGAAAATACCAGTCATACACTCGGAGTTTAAACTCCCAAAAAATCAACTTAATAAACCTACCGACGCAAAAACAAACAAAAAGTTGGTACCTACGACAGATCTTGAAGCTATGAGCCTAGCCAAAGTAACCCCAACCCCTAAAGATGAGGCTAACACTGTAGAAGTAGTATCATTAAGAACTACTGCAAAAATCGTTGAACTACTAGAAAATGATCTACCAATATTCTTACCATTCGATTCAGTAGGCATAGGATATCCCCTAGGCATTGGCTCTCTTCCAGCAGAGGATCTCTGTATGGTGGAAGTAGAATATGCAAACACAATAGATATCCCAGCGTCCATATTCCTAGTCAAATATTGGACACTCCATTTTGATGGAGCTAGATGTCATTACGGAGTGGGGGCAGGTGTAATCTTCACTTCCCCTAAAGGAAAAGTCTTACCTTTTTCCTTTAAACTAAATTTCGAGTGCACAAACAATGGCGCTGAGTACAAAGCCCTCCTCCTTGGCCTCATCTTAGCTAAAATAATTGGTGTTGATAACATCAGAGTCTTAGGAGACTCACAATTGGTAGCAAACCAAGTCTCAGAGATATATGAAACTAAATCCGAGCATTTACAGCTTTACAAAAAAGTTGTATTAGATTTAAGCAAGGAATTTGACTTCATATCAATTAAAGCAATCCCACGAGAGAAAAATATTCTCGCTGATTCAATAGCAACTTCCACATCATGTTTTACTCCAAGCAATAAGTTAGAGGATACCTGTTTCATGGTATCCCTTCGTGATGAACCATTGATAAAGACAATGACAAATTCTCTTTTAAACAGAAATGAATCTACTATCCTAGACCATGTTAATAGTGATATGGCCACTTTGGATTACTTAAACGCCTATGCGGCGCTACATCTCTCCTATTATATGATAGATTTTCCTTAATCCCACATTCGTCTTCCTACTTCGGAAATCCCATGGTGGATCTTCCCTCACAAATGGAACCTAGCATATGCACACAGAGAAAATGGGGATGATTTGGATTTACCTCCAAAGACCACTTGAGTTTGAAGAGGGTAACGCCTCTTTGATGGAAGAAATAATTGATATTAACATAAGAACAGAAGACGAACCAAGGATATTGAAATTAGGGTCCTCGTTAACCCCAGAGGAAGTAGAAATACACACTTGGATCCTCAAAGAACATCAGAAGGCATTTGCATTTAATTATAAGGAAATGACAGGAGTTGCACCCCATATTGCGGTGCATAACCTCATCACTAAATCTGATGCAAAGCCAGTTAAACAAAAATCGAGACCCATGAAACCCAAGGTAGCTCTCATGGTAAAAGAGGAGGTAATAAAACTCCTCCAAGTAGGATTCATCAAGCCAGTCGATTACTCCCAATGGGTATCTAACATCGTTCCCATTCTCAAGAAGAATGGAAAGATACGCATCTGCATAGATTTCTGAGACATCAACAAAGCATGTCCTAAAGAAGACTTCCCGCTGCCATCCATTGATGTCATTGTTGATGCAACAACTGGGTTTGAAATTTTGTCTCTCATGGATGGATTCTCGGATACAATCAAATTAAAATATCTGAATAAGATCAAGCTAAAACCACATTTATAACTCCTTGGGGAACTTATTGCTATGTTGTCATGCCATTTGGTCTCAAGAATGCTGGTGCTACATACCAGCGAGCTATGACATATATATTTCACAATTTAATTCATAAAATCATGGAATCCTACGTAGATGACTTGTTGGCTAAGGCCAAGAAGCGTTGTGACCATCCTAGTACTCCGCATCATTCTCTCATGGCTGATAGAGTACGGAGTCATGCTAAATCTAGAAAAATGCATCTTTGGAGTAACAGGAGGGAAGCTCCTAGGTTACATCATATCATCACAAGGGATAGATGTTGACCCAACCAAAATTTAGGCTGTCCTCGAAATGGTTCCACCTTCGGATGAATCTAGAATCAGGTCATTCCTCGGAAAGCTGGGTGCAATCTGGAGATTCATCCCGAATTAAGTTTCACCATACATCCAATCAAAAATTTTCTCAAGAAAGATTATAGCATTGATTGGACTGAAGACTGCAATGAAGCTTTTGATGCAGTTAAGCATTTCCTGTTATCACCACCTACGCTAATGCCACCTAAGCTAGATCACCCGTTAATTTTATACTCACGAGCTACCAATGTCTCGCTAGCCTGCATGCTAGCTCAAGAAGATGATGACAAGAGAGAACGCGTGATTTATTTCATTAGCCAAACGTTTCTCGACTATGAAACATGTTATACCCAAGTAGAACGAGAATGCCTCGCCATAGTTTTTGCAACCAAATGCCTAAGACATTATATGCTAAATCAAGAAACAAGGGTCATGGTAAAAACAGACCATTTACAAACTTTTCTCACACAAGGCTCCTTGTCTAAGAAGGCTGGACGTTTTATAACCTTAATGGGAGAATTCGAATTAACATTTGTAAATCAGAAGTCGGTTAAAGGACAAATCATCACAGATTGGTTAGCTGATAACCCATTAGATGGAGGTGATCTAGTAGATCTAGATTTTCCAGATGAATGCGTATACTACATTAAATCCAGACCTCCTATCTCTGAGTGTCCCTGGTACACTGGATATCATTAATTATATCATGGACCATACGTATCCAGAAGGGGCTACACCACAACAAAGAAGGCGGTTACGTATTATCGTAGCTAAATACATCATTATAGAGCAAGTGCTCTATCGGAAAGCGTTTGATGGAATGCTCCTAAGATGTGTCGACATGGAAGAATCCAAGAAGATTCTCCATGAATCCCATAGTGGAATGTGTGGAGGCCACTTTGGTGGTCATGCCACCACTCATAAAATACAATGAATGGGCTATTTCTCGCCTACTCTAGAACACGACGTAGTAGAGTTCGTACACATGTGTCATAAGTGCTAAGAATTCTCCCATGAGATCCATATTCCGACACAAGCTCTGCAGCCAATCGCTACTCCATGGCCCTTTTCTACATGGGGCCTAGATTTAATAGGAAATTCTCTCCTCATCCACAGATGGCCATAATTTTATAATCACAAAACCACCGAATATTTTACCAAATGGGTAGAGGCTATGCCTCTTACTACTGTACTGTTCCGTAATTACCAAGTTCATTTTAAACCAAATCATTTGTAGGTACAATATCCCACAAATCATTATCTCCGATAATGGAACTTCTTTTAAGAATGAAGAGGTTCGCGAGCTATGCAATAAATTTAAAATAAGCCATTATATGGCTTCCTTGTATTACCCTCAAGCCAATGGATAGGCTGAAGCGACGAATAAAACACTAAAATCCATTCTCCTTAAAATGGTGAAAGAAAAAAAACAAGATTGGCACTTAAAGTTATATCTAGCCTTATGGGCCCACCGAACCTCAATAAGAACACCAACAGGAGCAACTCCTTTATCGCTAGTATTTGGGGCAGAGGCAGTTCTCCCACTCGAGGTTGAAATACCCAGTCTCCACATTTCATTACAAGGGATTCTGGATGAAGACGCTTACAGAGAAGCACGTCTTTCCCAACTAGAAAGCCTAGATGAAACTAGGTTAGATGCTGAACAACGACATAGAGTCTATGCTGACCGGATGTGCCGGCAATATAACAAGAAAGTCTATGAGTGCGACATATATGAAGGTGATCTCGTTCTAAGACTAGACAGCCGGATCGACAAGAAGACCAGCGAAGGAAGGAAATTCCGGCCTAAATGGTTAGGCCCATACCGAGTCATGAAAGACTATGGGAATGGTGCATACCTCTTATGTACGCTAGAAGGTGAGGAATTTGGTGAAACAGTCAATTCCCTACACCTCAAGCATTTTTACGCGTAAGCAGCTAGCACTACTTATATATATATATATATATATATATATATATATCTACATTGCATCTTCATATAGATTAGGATCATGTTGTCCACTTGTTCCATACACAAATGGTGATTAAGGAATCTATTCTCAAAGAAATTCATTACAAACTCATGATGTTGTTGGCATAAACACTCTAATCATACTTCTCCATTTTCATGATATCATCAAATTACCTCGGAATCATTTTATCAAATAAGCTAGACATGACAAAGTCTTAACGGTAACCATACCAAGATCTGCAAGTTTATTCTCACTTTTGATTTCTTCTTAGGGTAGGTGTCTTGCCTATGGTATGTTCTAGAAGCTTCATGGTGTCACATCTATCCCATATGTATATCTCTCTGGAAATATGCACATACCGACATTTTACTCAAATAAACAAATCAAACATTGATCAAACAAAAATTCTAATTTTACACATTTCCTTGCCCCACCAACCTTTGGTGATGAGCTTGCGTCTCTTACTAGTGACGTAGGGTTGGGAAAGGATGGAAATTTCCTTACTTGCCTATGCTTTTCCCATGGTGATAAACCCACGCTTCTTACTAGTAGAATGGGGCAAAGTGTAGGGGTCCTCTTAACGAACAAATGCAAAAAGTCATACACAAACAATTCAAACTTTGAAACTTTGAGTCAAAAACAAATGAATCAGATGTTCAAAGTCCCAAGAGAGTTAAAATCCTAAAAACACAGATTTTTTCTACTATGTGGCCATCTACGGGTCTAAGTCTGGATAAACCAAAAGCAAGTTGCATCCAAAACTATGAAGTCACTCGAGTAGAGTAGACTTGTGGTGTCCTAATTTGGTTCCACCAAAGCTTTTTCTATCTTTCATCACTATCATTTCACTACACCTCATAACTTGCGCCCTTCCCAACTCTTGGTGATAAGCCCTCGCATCTTACTAGTTGCATGAATTTGGGGGTAGGGGCAGGCTTATATGTTCATCATACCAGCTTTGTTTTCATCACTTTGCCAAAACAAACATGAAGTATCAAAATTTTACTTACGTAAACTAAGATTCAAAATCACATTATATCTACATCATCATATATCAGCATCATGAAACACAAAAGGGAAAGTAAAACACTTGCATCATTTGTTCACCATTGCATATATTCTAAAAGAAACATATAAATGTACATCATAGCATACATGAGGAAACTGGAAATAGAAAGAAAGCCATGAATGCCAAGATTTTGATCCAAAACGAATGCATATATATAAATAATCAATGTTTATATACAATGCCATCATGCACTAAGCATGGTCAAAACGCTCAAAGATCCCGGGATATACAAAAGAATATATAGTCCAAAATATATGAGAGCCAAGTGGCTTCTCAATCCCTACGGGACCCCTCTGAAGGTGCACACCCACGCCTAGGACTACGGCTACACAAGTGCTCTGAATGCATGGAGGGCTTAGGATCCCGAGGGGCAGCCACAGTCTCACCATGAGAATGGCTCCTCATCAAGCGCTCAGCCATCCTGTACCCCGCTAGCTCGGTGTGAAGGGTCGATACCATCCTGGCCACATGTCGAGATAGGAGCAAAGACGCGTTGGTATGTCTCCGCTCTCGAAGGATCCCCAAAGATCCACGGACAGCTCTGCGCGGGTCCTCTCCATGGGGATCATCAGGGTATCAGTACATACCCTACGGATCAAGTCCCGCCACTCATCGGCGGTCTCTGTAAACCAAGGAGAAACAAAATTAAAAACCAAACAAGAAATTAAAAGATACAAGATAGCAACTAAAATGATCTTAAGTTAAACAAACACTAGAGAGGGGAGAAGGTAACTTACTCGGATCACCAGGCCTCCATGATGGGTCTATGGGATTAGCACCTACCACGGATGCCACTGCCGACTGAGGGGCTGCTCCTATGGCTGGAGCAATGTAACGCCCCGAAATAGACTCATCCTCCCCATGGCCCTGGGAGAGTGGCTCCTTTAAAACCAGAGTCACCCTCTCTGCACTCTGCTCGGCCCTCTCTGCCTGCATGATGTCCTGGGTATCATGCCATTCAGGATCACTGTCCTCGGTCTCCTCCTCTGTCTCCCCCATAAAATCCTCGGACTCAAGTCTACCTCAATGGGGTCATCACCGTTGTGGGCAAGACCCATGGTAATCTGAAGTAAAGGTACCTAAGGCGCACCGGCTTTCCCTCTGGCACGAACTATCCTCCTGGCTGCAATAGGAATACCAGGAGTAACCACTGTCCAACCCCGGCCTCTAGGCCCCCTCTGGCCTCTTGGACTGATCTATATACTGGCGCCACTGGGAAGCATACCCATGTATGGTAGGCCAAACTACTGAGGAACTCGACCAAAGGGGTGCATCTCCACTTGCCCCACTTTGTCAATGAGTTGCCCTGTCGTGGAGTAGGAGATCAAGGTAAGAGCCTCCTCGCCCCATATGCCTGCCATAGTCTAGTATGGTGTGGCCTCCATGTTGGCAGTAGTCAGGGAGGTAACTGGCTAATGAGGTGCTCTAAGCACCGACATGTCTGTCCATCTGGCTGCCCTCACAGCTCTAGGATCTACCACCTCTACACCCCTGCCATAAGGGATGAAATGCTCATAGACCCAACTCATGACTAGAGTCGGGTGGCTCAATGATTGCCCCTGTAAATGGACCACCCTATATAAGTCGTGGTAGGTGGTCCCAAGAATGTCTACTCCCCAGGCATATATCCGACCGTGCCCCTCTATCTGTGTAATAATGGGGGACCAGCAGTATAATAATGTATCTCCTCCCTTGTCCCCGATCAGTCTCGAGGCAAGGATCCCCATAATGGCCTGACAAAGTAGGGGATGGGCAAAGAAGGAGTAGATCTAACTCTCACCCCCTTCTTCAACCCCGTGGAGATGACTGCATCTCCCATATATGTGGCCCACTATGCAATCTATGCCCGTGAGCTCTTTGTCTCTAGGGTGAGTCGTCTCCCCCGAGATGATCGGGACCCCTGCATATGATGCGCCCTCCAATGTGATATTCCACTCACCGTAGACCCCTGCACCTCGGAAGGTGTTCCGATCTGCATCCCAAGATGAGAACAAGTCACAAAGGATGTCGCTAGATGGTGTAACGTGGGGCATGCGTGAAATGCGTTGTATCCACCTCTCCAAGAGTGTCCTCCTCATCCCGTGAGAGGGCATCTAGTACCCCAGGAGCCAATCACACTCCCTCTCTCGACTCCACCAAATATACTCCTCTCTCACCTGCATACACCCAAAAACACACAAAACAAAGCAAGTTAGCATCCAAGTAATACTAGAAAAATCATGAAAGCACGTAGAAATGCTAAAAATACAAACACAATCTCAAAAAGAGGTTCCTTTTGCATTCTGTGCAAAACCGCCGCCCTGAGCAGGGGGCGGTTTTGTAACCACCGCCTTAAGGGCGGCGGTCGTGTAACCACCACCCTGAACAGGGCGGCGGTCATGTAACCGCCACCCTGGGCAGGGCGGCGGTCGTGGTCTGAAAACCCACGTAGGTTTTTAAATTTAAAAAGCCTAAAAAACATAAAAAAAAACCATTTTACCTAAAAACAAAGCCTACCCAGTAGGCACCCCCCCTAGGTGGACCTTTCAACACTGACATTTTCAAAAATTACCCCCATGACAAAGTTTTTAGCATTTCAAAATTAAGGTGGTAAAAAGGATAAACTGAAGAAAACTAACCTGTGATCTCACGGGTTGATGTGCCACACGTGGAGGCATGATCGCTATCTTGTCGCGGACGTTTTGACTCTACTCACGCAAGAAACCGTCAGGGTCCCAGAGCTCAAAATCAATCAAATCAACTTGCGCAAATGAATAGGAAAATGGGCCCACTTTCATATATATAGCACTCTGATTCGTTTTAAAATGACTTTTTCACAGGTTTGGAGCGCTGATGGAGGTAAGTTCCTATCCCCGCACAAATGGTATGTTCTCATTCCCTGTTATTTTAGCGTTTATTTTTCAAACTATTGTGTCTATTTGCACTTGAGTTCTCTTTTCGTTTTGTAGGTAATGGGAATTTTGGATGGCGTCATTTCAACACATGGATGTATCAGGTATAACTTCTAACTTCCCATTTTGGGACTGCCATACTCGGACCCACCGTTTTACGCCTCTTCATGGCTAAAACGCTTCTCTGAGGGGGAAATATGTACGTACCCAAAATTGTAAGGTACTTTGTCTTCTGCGTAACAATGTGACACGTGCCCCAATGATGATACAGGTCTCCGCACAAGGTGTTCGGGATCTGGAAAATCTCTCCTAGTGTGTGTTAACATCCCGCATGCCCCACTTAGCCCCCGCGTGCTTTATTTTTTCCTTTTCCCATCTTTTCTTAGCATTTTTCTATTCAGTGACGAAACCACCACCCTACCTAGGCGGCGGTCTTGTGACCGCCACCTGCCTTAGCGGCGGTCTCGTGATCGCCGCCCTGAATAGGGCGGCGGTCCTGTAACCGCCGCCCTGCTCAGGGTAGTGGTCCTTTACACATTTTCTAGAAATCTCTTTTAACATGACTCATGTAAATTCAATGTTTTACCAGCTTTCTTTCACCGCCATAAGCTTGCATTTATGATTCTGGTTCCCTGGAATAGTGTTTTGCCATTGTTTATAGTTTAAGAGTTCCATTTGGATTTTATCTTGGGTAAATGCAAATGCTATAAATAGTTGGCTTGTGTTCAAGAAAATGGCCCCTCATTCACTTCTCATCTTCTCATTTTCAGTAATTCAGTCTTTTATTTTTCTTAGGATTCATAGTTTAGTTCGTTACATGCTTAGTTAGCATTGTTTTACTGTTGGTAAGCCACATATCCATCTTGTGCAAGTAGTGTTGTTATTTCATCCAATCCATTGGAGTAGAATAGCTTAGGAAGCCATTAAAGTTGCAGGTTTTGCTCCTCAAACATGATAGTTTCAGGTTCTGGATGCTTTATGTTGCATGACTCGCAATAGATCCCGCTAGGAATTGCATAAGCCAAGCTCTATACTCTTGCGCTATCCCTCTCCTACTCACATTGTATTCAGTCTGTGTCTTGAGCTACCTTTATCCCAATATCTACTTTTGTTGATGCTAGCATTACATGCTTTTCTGGATCCACGTGAACATGAAGGAACGAGGAGATCACACTGAGGGGACAAGATCACACACACCATCGATTTGCCACTATTCTGCAGAATCCAGGTTCTAGCTTTCAAAGTTCTAGTTAGAATCATATCAAATAGAGTAGTTAATTGCTTTATTTTAGTAAATTCTATTCTCGATATTGCCAGGGAAGTTGTGGGGATTGATAGTTTCTGAGAAACTATGATTCACTCCTCACTTTTGAGGTAGGATCGAGAATCTTGCAAATAGATTAGATGAGCTATTTATTTGTTTAGAATAGATCTACAAATTGCACAGACAAATAGCTACACTCAGTTATTTTGTTTGTTTTAAATTATTATTTTAGTTGTCTTTCTAGATATTTTAAATAGCTATTTTCTTAAATTCGTAAAGTTCATCAGAAAAACACAAAAAGATAGAGAAAATATATATGCTATAGATACACTTCACATAGTTAAATTTCATTTTGTTACAGTTAATTTACTTTGTTACTTTTGTATGACAATCACGGGACCTAGAGAGCCCAGGGAATACATATTCAAGCCAATTGTGCCCCAACCCAATCTCATCATGGCAATAACTGATATAGATCAAAATCTTAGGATTCAAGTCTTCCGAACAACGGTAAGCTTGCAACAAATCAATTCTCAGTTGAGCAGACTAAACATAGAAGATGACCAAGCACACACGTTTTGGTCAAATCAACCGAACTACAGATTACCCTAGGCAAAAATTCATATGACTGTAGAAGGGTTTGAAAGAGAACAAACCTTTGGTTGTGATCCTTTGGTCCCACAAATGATGCAGAGACACTCTTCTAGATATAGATACCAGCCTAAGAATCCAGGTTGCACGAATGCCTATAGGGTATTCTGAGAAAATCACACAGTTATTGATCCTAAATATAGAAGCTGAGAAAGCATACAATTACTGGATATTAGGGATTAGGACTTGATTTCACGCATGACCATAACAGGTCCACAACAACTAAGAGTCTACGGTTGTGACCCACAAATCCCGCAGCCCAACGAATCCACAGGAGAATTAGACATAGACACTGGCCTACACACACTAGTATTCCAGTCTACTCCACTTCCACCTATCATCATCGAACAATTATCCTTGCTAGACACAACAGCTAACAAAGCTAGAGAGTTCTGGACTAGGCCAGAGAACCGTCCATAGAATTGACTACATTTACCCTTCACCATATGACCTGTCCTAGAGAAATACACGAAACTATCCCGGGTCATTTTCCACGTATTCCACAACCTATAGATCGAATCACGCCAGAGCTCGATATTGATTGGAGCCTTTGAGCAGTCATCCTTACTGACCGATCTATCACACCAGCTCAAGTTAGGAGGGCTTTCTTTGCTTTAGATTTACAAGTTCCGTTAGTGTGCGTTGAAGACATTAGATTGCCTAACTAGTTTTTTTGTATCTCACACATATTCCATCCCCACCGGCTATCTCGGCATGACCTCGGGAGGTCGGGTGCGAGGAAGAGTCACTTGTACATTCCCACATTCGCTTGTGAATTTTCTCGTCAATACAAGATGCTGTTATCCAAAATGAGCCCCTTGCTCATTTTGTGGCTAACTCCCTTCATTTTATTCCTCCCTTGTGCCTCAATCAAAATTTTTTACCTTTTAGGCTCTCAAAATGTTCTGGAAATGGCACCATTGGATAGAGCTCTTTCTCAGCTTTCTAGAAAGGTAAAGTTTTCTTCCTAACTCCATGTATTTTTAAAGTTATGGCTCGGTGGATTTTTTGTGGGAAATTTTCCCAAGACAACCCCACAGGCCAATTAGAAGTTGACACGTCAGCTTCGGAGCAAGCGGAGGTGGGAGAAATTTTTGGAAAGTTTTCTAAGTGTTGGCGCAATGGGAAATTTTCCCATACAAGGCCCGAGCCAATGGAAGGAGGCCACGTGTCCTCGGAAGGGCGGAGGGGGAGAAAACTTGAGAAATTTATCAAGTGTTTGGCAAGGTTTCAGAAGGAGTCTTTTGGCCTGATGGTCCACCGACGAATGGGATGAGGCCACGTGTCCAAGTAGGGAGAAGTTGGGAAAATTTCCCAAGGGGCGACATCAGTAAAAGTTTCACCTCCAAGGCCCGCATCCAATAGAATCATGACATGTGTCACCATGGCATCGGGGTCGAGTAGTTACGAAAGGATTTTTCCTTTTCACCCAAGTATGGAAAAATCAAAAAGGAAAACCCTCCCCCAAGGCCCGAGCTAATAAGAGGAGGCCATGTGTCTTAAGACAAGCGGAGCGTGGGGAAAAGTTGGGAAATTTTTCCCAAAGCAAAATCAAAGGGAAAAATTTGAAAGGAAGTCCCGCCTCCCAAAGCCTAAGCCAATCAAATTAGGCCACATGTCCATGTGGCGGCAAAAATGCAAGGTGAACCCGCAGGAAAAATGAAGAAGACAGTCTATTGACGAATGGGGTCATGCCACGTGTCTAGTGTGGGGAAAAAGGCTGAAAACGATGGGGAATGAAACAGATAACCCCATCAGCTAATTAGAATGTTCCATGTGGCACTTGAACTAATGGGGTGTGGATATTTTTGGGAAATTTTCCCAAATGCAAAAAGTGGGAAAATTTCAAATTTTCGGCCCGCCAACCCATTTTGGCCCTGTTTTTCCCTAAATTTTCAAATGAGCATAACTTTTGATCCAGAGCTCGGTTTTGGGTGTTCTTTATATCAATGGAAAGTTGGTGAAATTCTCTACATGATTCCAGGGTCAATTTTGTGTTTTGGTGGAGTTTGGAGAGAGAAAATTGGAAAATGCCTCTGGCACGTGGAAATGAATAGAAATGATGTTTCAACCACCATTTTTAATGAAGAATGGCTCGCATTCTCTCCCATCATGGTTAAAAATGTTGGGGAATGGAATTTTGAGGGTGCCCATGCTGTTTTATTGCATTTTGGTTGGTGGTTGAAGCTCCTCTCATGTTTTCCCATGTTTCTCTCTCTGAGCTCTTTTTGCATTGTAAAAGCTTTAATGAGCTCATTTTTTAAAAAGAGTTAGACATTTTTGGATCTCGAACTTCCCTTTCCTTCCTAATCGATGCATTTGTGGAAATTTTTACCTTTTCATGCAAATACAACACCCCTTTTTGCCTCTTGGTCATTATAATGCACTGTATTGGACCTGGAATTATAATGTATGCTTTGTGATTAAAATTCCTCATTCCTTTCATATATTTACCATTATTTCCTAATATTTCATTACATCTTGGCAATTTGTGCATGCTTTGTGCTGTGTTTTCTTGTGGATTGTGTATGTATTGTAGTATCAGGTGTTTACTACTCCTTTGGTGCATCACCTTATTTAGACTAGGTTTATTTTTGCATTTTCTCAACCTTGTCTCCTTGGAAAAGTTTTGATTAAGTTGTAGGTAAACCCTCTATAGAATGTTATGCACACTTGAATAGAGGAGTTGAGGAACCAGCCTCTAACCTAGAGATTCTTTTCCTATTTTTACAAGTCCCACACTTGGGGAAAAGATTCAATGTTGTGCAATCATACTGGATGTCCAAATGTCAAACTAGAAATATGATCAACATCCAGGGGTGCTTTTTGATTTGCACCGATTGCAAAGCAATATCAACATCATTTCCTTCCATGTGTATCAACAAATGCACATCCCTTCTAATTTCATGTACACTAACCAATTTATGCTTTATTCCTTTAACGATTCCATAGCTTCCACCCTTAGCACTATCATTCTCCACATCTGCGTGGGCCCCCATACTATTCCTAAATTATTCTAAGTATTGGAGAGGGAATTACAATATAACCTCCTACTTGGTCATAATTTTATTTGTGCCATGGGTTTTGTTCCTTTCACCTTACATCGATGCTTAAAATTTGAACATGAAGGACATAACTACACCATCCCATGAGATCCTTCACCATTTAAAACCTGTACCATGCTCTACTAACCTAATGATGTCCTTATACCAGTTAACACATATACCACCACTACCTCTTCTTCTTCATTTGCTATCCAATCTACCGCTATGACACCTCATCTTCAGCCACTACCTCATCCACCACTTCTGCCACTACATATTCCATAGCCAACTCCTTTATTCCCATGGCTGCCACAACTTTTGTAGCTGACCAATCAGCAAACCCATCTTCTTCTCAAGAATCCAATGCTTCTTCTTCCCAAATTGTCTAGTGATTCATCCATTCCCACTACCCACATACCAACTATTGATCCCTTAGAAGGTGTTTTTCAATGCCTCACTCTGGGGGAGTACCGCATTTATAACATTGACACATTCCTTACTCCTCAAGAGTATGGTAACCTTCACCAATATCCCGACATGATCACAATGTAGGTGAATTTTTCCCCATAGTCCTCCCCACCTTCACACCAACTTAACGTATGGGGAGTTGATGCTTCTACTTACTCGGGTGAGCCACCTTCCTAAACTCGACCATTTTCCTCCGACCTTCAATCACTCACCAACCTCCGCTTCACCCACACCTTCCTCCATTGCTACACTTGGAAGGGTTTTGAATTTGTTTTACGTGAACAAGTCTACCATATTGTTATTCCTTTCACCACCATTGTAATCATAAAGACCGCAATGGTATTGGATTTACTTGAGCCACCTCCCAAAAGGCTCCGAGTCTAACTCATTGAGTATGATAAACCTTCCCCACCCCATTCACCTACCTCACCACCTTCACCTATAGAGTCTATTGATGAAACCTAGAATTTACTTGTGATCAACCTAGGAACACCAAAGCACATCACTCAGCCTAAGCTGAGTGCTCACCTAAAGCACACAAAGGTACCATGTCCCTTTTTAGAGTTACTTGTAAATAATTTTAGCATGAGGATGTTCAAACATATAAAAATTCATAACTAGCTAGAAACATTCTCAAGTGCGTATAATTTAGAGTTATATCTTAGAGAATCATAATAAATGAACTAAACAATAACTATGATAAGATTAACCATATAACTATTAGATTTTGTTATGTCTAATACCATCATCCAAAAATATACTCTATTGCATTAAATATTGTAAAACACATAACCTTATTACATTATATCAAATCGTATCTCCATGAGTCATGTGAGCGTAAAAAACAACAACACAACTCTATAATAATTTACCACCCTAAACTACACAAATCAATACATATTTATAGGGGTGGGGTCTTGCCCTTCACCACCCATGCAATTCTCAAAATAGGTCATATGATAATAATAGCTATGAGCCATTACAATAGTATGCAAAACATGCGAGTGCTATAACAATAGATTTCCTATAGTTAACTCTAAGTATAAATTCTATTATTAGCTTAAACTATGTATGGCAATTATATGTTGCTTGTTCCCAAAGTAACATTGCATGGAGCACAAGTCTTGATCTCTATGTGTGCTCCACACATTATCTCCAAAATAGTCCTTATCCATAAAAACAGATAAGTCCTGATCCAAAGTGTTCTAGCGCATGTTTCCTTTCCTATCTTCTTGCGTTCAAATGTTCCTTGTTGCCATGCACACATCCTTCATGTGTCTTCTCTGAGAGAAACATTCTTTGCTCAACATTACCCTAAACTAATGTACATTCTCATCCCAGCAATGGGAATTATTTTGGATGTCTCCAACAATAAAGAATAAGTATTGAAAGAATGAATGAAACACTATACAAAATAATGAAGGTTATGTTAGGATAAAATATTTAATTATGCATTTTATGATCTATTATTTAATTAATTTTATTAATTAAATAATAATGGTTATTTTGTTATATGGTTCATAAACCATATTTGTCTTTTATATATGTTGTTATATTGTTTTGAACAATATATTTGTTTGTATCTAATTGTTGCTTCCCGGATGTTATTGGAAGCTTGTGCATTTTGGAATTTGGTTGCACCTGTGCAACTTAATCTCCCATGTGTATTTGGCTATGCAATATCTATAAATATTGCAGCCCATTCTCTATAAAGTTTGGTTGATTGAGATTAATAAATTATACAGGCTTCCGTCCCTGTTTCTCAATCTACATTTGGTACCAGAGCGAATTGAAGCTCCTGGCAAGGTTGGAGAAGGTTGCAGAAGAAGGAGAATTCATGGAGAAGAAATCTGCAACAGAAGGAGAGCCAGTGCTACCTCCTATAGCTTCCCAGAACCCCCTGCAAACCCACAACCTCCTGTTCAGTTCCAGGTGTTTGGAACGCAATTTTTTTTACTGACTTTGGTGCACTCAAAGATCGTGCAAAATTTCTTTGCAGTATAAAGAATTAAAAAAAAATTCCCCATTAGGGGTTTTGTCTCTAATTTAAGAGAAGCTATTTAGTCTCTACTACATTTTAGCAGACCACTAGATTTGGAGGTCTGTGTGTATGTGGACTTGTATGTGTATGCATTTGTAAAATTTGTTGCAGGCGGCACACAGGGATTGATTTCCTCATTACACAAATCCAGATCGGTCTCACGTGAAGGAGAGTATATATGCAGCGTTTGAATAAGCCCAAAACTAAGAGGAGAAACATTTGAAGGAGGCGTGGAAACCTCAAAATGGACCTACACACAAGAAAACAAATGGAAACATGTATCAAAAGAGGTGAGCAAACCGATCTAATGCGGCACAACAAGTATATAAAAAAGAGTGGCGTGGGCATCTTTAGCTGACTGCCTGCGCGCACTTGCCTAAGCCTCCACGCACTGCCAAAGCCTCCATGCACCTACACAAAGAAACATCCAATCAAAAAGGCGGCCAAAAAAAAAAAACAAGAAAAACACGGCTCGACCTATATAAAAAAGGTGGAAGAAGCGGCCAAAGCAAGAAATACAAAGGCAAACAAAAACAACGGTGGAGAAATAGCAAAAGGAGATTAAAAGGCGTTTCTTGATCCATTTTTTGAGCAAAGGAAACCCTAAACGCCTCCAACACGTGGACTCCAACTCAGCATCACCTCTTTTTAACAGGTCAGCGCCTTTATTTTACTCAATAAATATTATTTGCTTCATTTGTCTACCAAGCGCCCATGTGCGCCTAGTTGGTTAGTGAATGCACCTTGGGAGTGAGAGGTGTGGGGGTCGAATCCTGCCCCAACACTCAAAAACTCATTTTTTGAAATTTGGCAGATTTTTGGCGGAACTACTAAATTTAGCAGATTTTTTGAATTTAGTTATAACTAACTAAATTTAGCGGAGAAACCCCTAAGCTAGGGTAAAAAAAAATTCTCCCATCTGGTCTGTTTTTTCATTTCGGACATTTTTTGCAAAGGGAGACCCATCTAAAAATTGCATCTTCAGCTTCTTTTTTGCAATTTTTAGCATTTTGGGTCGTATTGGGCTCAGGAGGCCACCAGGGCCCGCGAAACAGAATTTTTTTGCCTGCCATTCAAATTGTCTGTTTTTTGAATGTAAATTATATACTGCTACATATTGTACTAATTTGTAGGTTGCCATAGTCAACTGCAAACTTTGTAACTGCTCAAAAACTGGCAGAATTGTAATAAAAATAATAAAAAAATTGGTTCTGTAACACTCACGAGATCCTAGATCTCATTCGTAGCGTTCGGTATATACGGTGCCTCTAGGAAGCACTTACGGGTAAAGCCGTCATGACTACTACTGCACTTAATGCCTAATATAGCTGCAACAACGTCGTCTGGGCATCATCCCTATAAATCGACGGGGAGTAATAAGGTCATAGTGCACACACTAGGAACCATCCCATCCGTCTATGAATGATTGTAAGACATAAATCCGAGTGAGAAACTATCTCGAGTATATAGCAAAGTTATGCGTGCGTATGAGGATATTTCTTTGAGCCGAGTGTCAATAATCACACAGACCCCATCAGTACTTGTCTTGGTACCACGTATTGAATTCTTTCACGTACATTAACGCCTCTTTCACGTACCACCGGGTATATAGAAAGGGTGAGCTTCTTCCACGTCTTGTGGGTATATTGGAAGGCGCATATATAGAAAGGTTCGGTATATTGGACTGACGGTATATAGATTGGGAGACCTAATACCTGGAGTGATAAGAGCCAAACCTTGTCAGTGATCTCTGAAAAATGGGCACCAATGCCCCCAAATTTTTTCTTCCGGATTCACAATTGCTCAAAGGAAGCAACGATGCTGCATGGAAGACAAAAATAAAGACACAACTTGAGTTTGAAGAAATATGGCCTGTTGTGACTGGTACTCTAACCAGATCACCAACTGATGCAACACAACAACGACAGTTTGATAGAAGCGATTAGAAAGAAAAAATCATCATCTTGTTTGGAGGGTCTGAAAATGTGCAAGCCCACATTCGAGATGCCACAACAAAGAAAGAAACGTGGGATAAGCTGAGCACATTATATGAGGCCAAGAACAAGAATGTCATACTAAATTTGCAGAATTAGTTACATACATTGAAGTTCAAGCAGAATGAGAAAATTGAAGCTTTCCTAAGAAGAGTTACAGAGTTGAGGGCTTCACTTCTAGCCCTAGGAGAAGAAGTCAAAGATGAATCTCTCATTCCCATTGTTCTGAGAGCTCTCCCTTCTTCTTACCACATTTTTGTCACAACTCTAAACTTTTCAGATACGACAATTAGTTTTGACAAGCTAGTAAATCTACTGCAACAAGAGGAAGAAATGCACAATAAGGATGATGAAGAGGAGCAGGCACTATCTTCATTTTGAAAACCTAAATCCTATCGAAGTCCCAACATCAGAATCAGTATCATGGGGACAATCAACAAAAGAAGCAATGTCCAATTTGCAAAAGAGGACATGACTTAAAATATTGTTGGTATAACACTTATAAGAAAGGTTGATCCAAGAACTTTGGACCACAACAACAACAATCTTACAAGGGACATTCTAACAACTATCATGGGAAAAAAAGGGGAACGGGAAAATAAGACCACACTAGCAAGGTAATATTGCTTTGAGCAACAAGAAACGATCAGACAATGAAGACTTCTTGTTCACCGCTCGATCAAGTGAACCATCCACGTCATCTAGTGATGTCTGGTATGTTGATTCAGGAGCCACTCAACACATGACTGGCCACAGAGACTGGTTTATTTCAATGAAGGACATGCCATCAAAAATTATATTTCATTGGGAGATGGTTCTTCATATACAGTTAAGGGGATTGGGAACATCTCTCTACCCCTTGGTTCACGCAAATGCAGACTATCAGATGTCCTATATGTCGTTGGGTTGACAAAGAATCTTCTTTCAGTAAGTCAACTCCTAGATCAGAACCTAAAAATTGACTTTGATAGTCAATCCGGTAAGAAAATGTGTTTGATTCGAGATAAATCCAGAGGCTCGAAAATAATTGCAAAAGCCTCAAATGTGGGACGTATGTTTCAACTTGATTTCATTCACAAAAACAATCAAGCACTTGTGGCTAAAAACTCCACCTCAGCCCAGTTGTGGCATCGGAGATTTGGTCATGTAAGTTTCAAATATCTCGAAACACTTCGCGGTGTAATATGGTACATGGGCTACCATCTCTTCAGAAGGATACAGACAAGTGTCCTCACTGCTTAGTAGGAAAACAACACAGAGTTTCATTCCAGAGGAGTACATTCCAAGCTCATGGTAAACTTGACCTGGTTCATACCGATCTTTGTGGTCCACTGCAGCCAAGTCATTCTGGGTTCCAGTACTTCATGCTTTGTGTTGATGACTATTCACGGAAAATGTGGATTTTTTGTCTTCGCAAGAAAAGTGAAGCCTTTGAAACATTCAAAAAGTTCAAAGTAGCAGTTGAGAAAGAAACTGGTCGTCACATCAGAACTCTCCACTCAGATCGAGGGGGGGAATTCACCAATGATGAGTTCAGAGACTACCTACAAACTCACGGGATTCGTCGACAAATGCCTCCACACACACCGCAACAAAATGGTGTTGTTGAGAGAAGAAATTGTACTATCATGGAAATGCTGTGATGCATGATCGATGATTCCAGACTTGCAAAGACATTTTGGGCAGAAGCAGCAAAAACTATAGTGTATTTGTTGAGCAGAGCGCCCACAACTGCTCTTAATGGAATTACACCACAAGAAGCATGGTCAAAAGGAAACCATCCATTGCACACCTCGAGTATTTGGGTTCAAAGCAAGCATGCACATACCCAAACAGAACAGAAAGAAATTGGACATGAAGTCACAAAATCTCATCTTCATTGGATACAGTGAAGAGACTCTTGGGTATAGATTGATGGATCCTAAGACCAGAAAAGTCTACACAAGTAGAGATGTTGAGTTTTTTGAGAAGAAGGAAGCAGAGGCTCCTCCTCCTGACTCACATGATGTAGACATTCCACCAGTTATAAAAACAGAAGCTGATGTTCCCTCAGATAATGAAAGTGATGATGGGGATGATGGTGGTGATATGATAGAACCACGACCCACGGGAATAGCTCAGCGTATGCCCAAGTGGTGTACTAGCATGTTACGAGATGCAAGAATGGATGTTCCACCGGATACATCCACCCCTGGACCACACTCATGCAGTAAAGCAAGGGAAGAAGTTAACTTTGCTTTGATGAGTAGAGTTATTGAATCAGATGAGCCCTCTACAGTCCAGGAAGCCCTATAGTCAAAAGCTTGGAAAGATGCCATGGATTTTGAATATCAATCAATGATGAAAAATAACACTTGGTAGCTTGTTGATCTTCCACTAGGGAAGAAACCCATTGGATGCAGATGGATATTCAAAACTAAGTACAAAGTAGATGGGACAGTGGACAAGTACAAAGCAAGACTTGTAGCAAAGGGGTATGCACAAAAAGAAGGCATTGACTATGAGGAGACATTTGCTCCCACAACTAAGATCAAAATGATCAGGATGATCTTTGCTCTAGTTGCACAGTTTGGTTGGAAAGTCCATCAGATGGACGTAAAAAGTGCCTTCCTAAATGGAGATTTACAAGAAGAAGTCTACATGACTCAACCTGAGGGATATGTTGTACCTGGTCAAGAAGAAAAGGTATGCAGACTCAGGAAATCTCTGTATGGTCTCAAACAGGCACCCCAGGCATGGTACATCAAGATTGATGAGCATCTCGTACAACATGGATTTGTTAGAAATCCATACGATCCCAATCTCTACCTCAAAAAGAAAGGGGGGGAGATGGTGATTGTTGTAGTTTATGTTGATGATCTAGTCATCACTGGCAGTTCAGTGAAGATGATTGATGAAACAAAGAAAGATCTTAAGCGATCATTCGACATGACAGATCTCGGGCTTATGCACTACTATCTTGGACTAGAAGTATGGCAGAAAGAGAATCACATCTTTGTTTCTCAGATGAAATATACCAAGACTACACTCGAGAAGTTTAGGATGATGGATTGCACACCAATTACTACACCTATGGAGAATAGATTATAGTTATCTCATTCAGATCCATCTCCTGAGGTAAGTGCCACTCTCTATCGGCAGCTGATTGGGAGTCTCATTTACTTGACCTACACTAGACCAGATATCAGCTTTGCAGTGAGCTATCTATCCAGGTTCATGCAGGAACCCAAAGTTTGTCATTGGAAAGTAGCAAAGCACATTTTGAGATATCTCAAAGGATCAGTGGATCTTGGTCTAGAATACAAGAAGAATGAAAACTTCTTCTTGACTAGATATTCGATTCATATCATGCAGAAACATTGATGATAGAAAATCCACTTCGGTTTGTATTCTTTATGGGATCTGGACCAATATCATGGGGAAGTAAGAAACAACACTTTGTTTCTCGCTCTTCCATAGAAACCAAGTATCGTTCGCAGAGAAGCATCTGTGAAGTGATTTGGCTACGTCGCATCTTTGGAAGGACTTGGAATACCACAGACAAACCGACTACCATGTATGTAGACAATGAAGTTGTACTCAAACTTGTTCGCAATCCAGTTTTCACGAAAGAAAAAGCACGTTGAGGTTCAGGTTCATTTCATACGTGAACATGTGTTGAAGCACAACATCCAGCTTCAATTTTGTCCAACTGCTGAACAACGAGAAGATATTTTCACAAAGTCACTTGCACGTGACAAGTTCGAGTTGTTCGAGAGTTCCTCTCTTCATCTCTTCGATACAATGCACAATTAAGGGGGGGAATGTTAGGATAAAATATTTAATTATGCATTATATAATCTATTATTTAATTAATTTTATTAATTAAATAATAATGGTTATTTTGTTATATGGTTCATAAACCATATTTGTCTTTTATATATGCTTTGTTATATTGTTTTGAACAATATATCTTTTTGTATCTAATTGTTGCTTCCTTGGATGTTATTGGAAGCTTGTGCATTTTGGAATTTGGTTGCACTCATGCAACTTAATCTCCGTGTATATTTATTCTGCAATATCTATAAATATTGCAGCCCATTCTCTGTAAAGGTTGGTTGATTGAGATTAATAAATTATACAGGCTTCCATCCCTGTTTCTCAATCTACAGTTTACTCTACAAGACCCTCTTCTTCGAATGGAAGGATTAACTTTGGATATTTAATTTTGAGTTCACTTCCAAGGTCTACCAATCACTTAGTGCCTTCCTTGTTTTATTTGAATTATCAAGTGGTTATGGAATCCAATTTGTCTTGAGTGATCTTCTCTTTCTCATTTTGTAGCACTTGGACAACATTGGCCATACTTGATAGCATTCCTTCTATAAGATCCATCTTCTGCACTATGAGTTTCCTAATCTCATCAATTCTATCCTTGTACGGAGATCCTTGGTTGCTACGAGGGCCTCACACTTTTGTTTTACCAGTGCTAACCTTTCTGCATGCCTAATTTTTTCATCTTTAATTGCCTTCAGAACTTCATTATCCTCTACTATAGTTCTGATCCTTATTATGGCATATGACACCACACATAAATTTAGAGCTTGGTTGGATTTCTTTAGCTCATCTTTCAAGGTTTAGAGTAAAGCCTCATAAGTTGAAAAATTTCTAACAATATTGGCCCTTGCTCTTGCTGCTTCTTGTGTAAAATATTTTGGTGTAGGCATTCGAATTGGCCCATCATCTAATACTAAATTGACCAAAGTGCACAAATAATGCATAGTAGAAGGAAATTTTTCAGGAACCTAAGATTCTAGATGAGGCCTTGCTTTAAGAATGTGATCACCAAGCTCCTTAGCCATGTTAACAAAGGCCTCATTCTTTTCCTCTTCTTGTTCCTTCTCTTCTTTTAAGCACATTATCTCTGCAGTCTTATCCTTGTTATCTTCAAGTAGTGCTTGAATGGTGGCAGCCTTATCAATGTTCCTCTACACCACCTTAGTAGATACCTTGAACAAGGCATTGTTGACCTGCTCATCAGACATTATAATAGGTTTTATCATCATTTGCCTCCTTTGTGGTGCCTTCTTCACTCTGCATGAGACATAAGACTCTTTGCACACATCAAAATATGGTTTTTCCATATGAGTCTGCATGGACCAGGATAATTGCTTCCTTGTGCATTTAGTAGCCATATCTAGATCCATCACCACATCCATATAACTCTTTTAGGCCCACAATGCTTTGAAAATGGGCACGGATGATTTTTCTTGTGTCTTTAGCATAGCCTATATTAGGAGAACATATTCTTCACTTTTCCTCTCTCTTTTTGTCCTCACCCCTTAGAAACCCGAGCACTAGGGTCTAGAGTTGTCCCTTCTCCTTCCTGAGTAGTAATGGACACACTGGGTGGATCACCCATAACTTCCTCTTCTTCTTTCACCCCTTCCTCATCATTTATCATCTCCTCATCTTGGGGATATTTTACATCTTCGAGTTGAATAGGGGTTCTGGTGTGCTCTCCCTAAATCCTCATTGTTATATTTAAGCTTCAACTTTATTCTCTTCTTTTTCTCAAGCATTTCTTTTTTAGGGGAGAGTCAAGGTGACCTTCATAAAGGTTGGGATGTCCCTATGCCTTGGGTTCTGGTTCTTCTGAACACCCTCTTGAACTCGGTGTTCCTCATGGACTGTGTTTACATCCAAGTCTTCCCCTTCTCCTTGCTACTTTGTGGAGGAGTATCTACGTGCTCACTTTCTACTTTTTAGTGGGCTTCCTTTGGCCTCTATGGCCCAAGCATCCACTATCCTCGTTGAGTTATCCTTACTCATATTCCTCTAAGGTCGAGGAAGAATTTGGATCTACCAAATTTCCAACTATATGCTTGCGTTTAGGTGGGCCTAGGAGCATGAACTCGTTCTCCATGTATTGGCCATTTTCAAATCTAGGCTTAAACTGGATAGAGATAAGCACGACCGCACTATTCCTAATGGCCAAACTTACTGGCTTCATACTTATAAAATCAAAGATAAGCCTCTCAATGTAGGAAGATTTACTTGGATAAACATAAGTTTTTCTTAAGGTATGGTATTCAAAGTCTACCTTGTCCGCATTGTAGATTAATTGATGCACACTTTGCGCTAGACTTGTGTACTTGCTTCCTAGAAGAATTGTCCTATGAAGGCGTATGGTAGTTTACACTAGGGACTCCATGTCCCATCCTTCATTACAAACTACGTGATGTAAAAATGTTGATATACCATGAATTACACGACCTTTCCCACCACTGAGGGTAGCTCCTTTAGAATACATCATTCCTCCTTGAAGGCCGCATGAAGTTAGTCATACCATAACTCCGGCCTTTGGTTAAATGGACACTCATTGATCCTTCACATAAATAATTTTCAAACCTCTCTATAAGGGACTTATTTTCCAAGGGTATTCCCAGATTTTGTTGTTTGGCCCATCGGGCACTCCAATTTCTACAAACACAAGTGATAACAGACAACACAAAAACTTATCTTCTCACTTGTGTGCGCTTACTCAATGATTATATCTGATATGTATCCTACCTAGTTGTAAAATTCTCTCTGTGAAATCTTCTTAGAAATGTGCAGTCACATGGTGTTCACTTGTGACCACCTTTCTTGATCATTTAACTTGGTGAGTAAGTGTGCAGACACATATACCATAGGGTACTTCCTCAACTTGTAAATATCCATCCTGTGTAGACCCTTTGAGTCTCCCAACTCCTTGCTTTAGAGGCTATGAAAACCACCTTATTAGTTAGATCGGTACTAACCTCTTTTCATGTGCCCTTTAATATTGTCAACATAGTAGTTAAGGGCACTGTGATCCTCATCTACCGTCTAACAAAGTAGAAGAAGTCCTCATGGAATCTACTCATAAGACACTAGTATAGATTCTTTAGTTTTCTAAAGTACGAGAGTTCATATAGCTAGTACACCCATACCTTCAACAAATTCTCTCCATCATCATCATAAAATGGCATGTCATCAACCATTCACTTGTTGGTCTTTCTATTTAATAATGTGTCTAATTCCTCCTTGTTATTGATGGTGTGACGCTTATAGTTGCTCACCTTGCACCTATGGATATGGGAATCCCAATCCCATCGATAATTAATTCTTCTCGGATACTGCATTTCCAAAAACTATTTTTAGGAGCATCCTCGACCTCGATTTCTACCTTCTTCTTCCCCTTTGTTCCTACTCCAGGTGCTTTCCTCGGTGCCATGATAAGACAAAGTTGTGCCTTTTTACCTTTGTCAAGAAAGCTTTCGTGCTCTAGCTCCTTCTCAACACTAGCACTTTATTTATTCTCTCGACATTATTATGATTCCCTTAAACCCTTCTCGGGTGGGACACAATCCAATTTTGTGCACAAATCTACTCTCCTTTCGTGGTTTCACACTATCTCGCACCTCAACGTGTTTTACTCGGTTTGGTCGCAACTAGCTCACTTGAATACTCATGATTGTAAATGTATTAATGAACTTTGCATCATGTACTTTTTATAGCTATAACTTACCTCATGTTACACTATGCATTCGTTTTTGTTTCACTATGGTCTTCTTTAGGAGGAATTTTATTTCTAGCAACACCTTTCCATACTATTTACACTTTTTAACAAGAGAAATCACATGTAACAATATTTTCTTATGTGTAACCATGTTTGAATGAAAATCACCCCACACCATGGGTATGTGTAGTCCTCTCAGTGCATAAAAACACTTTAGCCTATGATCATCTTCTAGCGTGCAAATGCACTTATTACACAAAACACTGAACTAAATTGACAAATCATAACAAAGAAGAAGGAAACACGTTAAATGAAATATAGTAAGGGAAATATATAATAAATGGAAATACTACCTTTTACAAACACCAAGAAGGATTATTTATGGTAGGGCTTCACCTACTCTCATTTAAGTAACTAGGTAACCGTGTTCCATCAAATGCCTCTAACCGGAAAGAGCTTGATTCAAGTATGTGAGTGATAACATACTTTGTCCCAAATAATGCACCTTAAGATTGCTTGGGCAGCGTAAAAAAATTGAATCATAAAGAAGCACTATCTGCCCAACCTCAAGCTTCTTTTCCTTTATGTGTCTATCATGCCATGCCTTCTATCTAGCCTTTTCTTACTTCGACTCCAACGTGTTATGGTGCGCCTCTCATCCAACTATACTAATTTGTCAATTATTTCTTCCAATGCTTTCTCGTCGAGATGGAACTCCCACATGTGTAATACACAAAGAAGGTAACATAAATTCTATGGGAAGAAATAATTTTGTGCCAAACACCAAGTGAAAGGGTGTAGCTTTATTCAACCTTTTTGTAGGTTGTTCTATAGGCCCAAATTACATCGAAACTTTATCATCCCAATCTTTCCTTTCAACATCAATTTTTTTTTCAAGGTCCGCTCGATATCTTGTTGAAGGCCTCGGTAGTCCCATTTTTTTGAAGGTGATAGGGTGTGGTCTTGTGGTGCGTGACCATAAATTAATCCAATAATATCCTAATGATCTCATTCAAGAAATGTGTACCCCTATCACTTGTCAAACTCAAGTGACATCCATACCTAGTAAGAATATTTTCCCATAAGAACCTTGCTGTTTTTTAGTCATTGTACAATCCTTTGTAGGTGATGATTTTCCCACCTTGTAAGATAATGCATGCAAGTGATGATGTAGCACGATCTGGTTTTAGGTGTGACTAGGGAGATATGACCCACAAAGTCTATTGTACATTTTTCAAATAGCTATGCACTAGTAATAGGCCTTAAAGTAATTTCATATCTTTGCCTATATTTTCCAAGGAATTGACAATGATCACACGCCTTACAATACTCCTTGAAATCCTTGTACAAGGTTTCCCACCATAAACTAGAGAGTAGAATCTTACGTGTGGTGGCGTCACCGCATAATGTCCACTGTAATCTTACTGCTATGAGCATCTTCCATGATTTTCATGTGCTCATGATCCAATATAAACTTACACAATACTTCATCTCATCCTACTTTGTATAGTTCACCACTGATCAACATGAAAGGTGCAACATGAATTACAAGTTACTTCTTATCCAAGGATTTCATTCCTTCGGTAACATACTTGTGCATAAAAAGACAGAAATATCCTCCAATTCCGATGGCGCGTGGTTTAACCTATACAACTATGCATTTGGCATTGTATCTTCAATTATCTGTGCATCCTCTCCTGATTGAATTCTTGATAAGTGGTCCGGGCCGAGTGGTTTTACCTTGCTTTACCACGAGTGTAAAATAAAAATCTTAGAATAATATAACCCATTTGCATATGCGCAATGTAAAATGAGCATATTTACCATGTATTTCGGTGTCACGTGATCTGTATAGAATAGAAAAGGTGTTGTGAGCAAGTACTATCTAAAATTATGCGGTCATAGATCATTAAAAAGGCCTCGCACTATGTAGTTTTATAATTCTATTATGCAAGAGTCAACTTTCTACTAGCAAAATATATAGGATTATCTATAATACCTTCTCTAGGCTGAGGTAATACGCCCCAATGGCCATGTCGAGGGCATCCACATGTACGTGAAATGTTTGGTTCCATTAGGAAAGTGTAGAATAAGTGACATAGTAAGCCTATCCTTTAACACTTAAAATGTGCGCTCTTTGTGGTTCTCCCGAAAAATGTCCCTTTACCTTTTAGTAACTCCTAAAAAGGCACCTCAATTTTAGCATATCCTTTGATAAATTTTCTGTAATACCTTGTGTGGTCAAATAATTTACGTACCTCACTCACGATTAGTGGGTTCCTCTAAGCCTAAAATGACTGCAATCTTAGCCGGATCAACTAACAAACCTTCCTTGTAGATGATATGCCCTAACAAAGTTCTAAAAGGTGTAGTAAATACACGCTTCTTGATATTTAAAGAGATGCTTAATTATCTGCACCTCTCAAACATTAACCACAAATTGTCACAATGATCCTTGACAACCCATACATGGTCCAATCATCCAGGTAAACCAACAATAATTTCGAATAAAATCCTAGAATGCTTGAACCACAATGTGCAAAAATATTGAAGCTACATTCTTTAATCCAAAGGGCATCATTATGTATGTAAAAATTCCCCATTCAAATAAAAACTATAATAATCCTCTAATCTATCAAATCAACAACATAGAGTAGGGCGCTTACCTTGTCGTGCTCTTTGTTGTCTCGATGCACGTTTGGATCTTTGTCTTGGTGGCCCACGGATCCCTCTTTAGCCTCCACCATCACTGAATAGCTACCTGTAACCTCTCACCAATCGAATCCCTCGTAATGATCCTATGGACCCACTACTCACCAACTAATCACTCGTCAATCACATTGCTAGCTCACTGTTCTATTTTGTCTGGACACTTTTCTCTCTTTTCTCTCTTTTTTGTCCTTTTCTCACTTCATGAAATAACAAATGAATTAAAAACACGTGGATTTTTTGTTTTCATAACAAACCCGACCTAACGATGTCGATTACCCTTGGCCAGGCATCGGTCACATGCCCTAACTAACCGTCATTGGTTTCCCTCTGACGCGTCGATTATCCATGACCGGCATCGGTCACCCTCACCTGCACATTTCCCTCAAATTTAACCCTTTTCCCTACCCCTACCTCTATTTTTTTACCCCACCCCACCTTTACCCTACCCATTTACCTCACCTTTCTGACCTAATCATTTACTAGCTCCCTTATTCCTCCTTTGGGGACTCATTATTCTACCCCTACCTTGGCCTTACCCATGTCATGACCTAGATATTTGGACTTGGACTATCACTAGTGACCTTTGACCTCATGTGCCCGATATACATTGAGGCACTTTACCTGTGTTGTTGACCTAATGACCTTACCTATCCTATTGCCGGGACCGTTTATCCTGACCCTACCTTTGGTGTACCGAAACATACCTAAACATTCCTGTGCCTAACCTACATTGTGTTTCCTAACCATATCCTATACCTTGGATACTAGAATCACTTCAACCTTGTTTGGATAAACCTATCGACCTTAGATGATGTAGAGTTTGCCTGCTCTTCAACCTGGTAGCATGCTACAGTTTATACGTGTGTGTGCATTTGACTGTTGCTACCTTTGACCCAAACCCATTACCTAGCTTACCCAAGTAGACCTTACTCCCTTTTTCCCATGTTATCCACCTTTCTTTTCCTCACATTCACCTTTTTATCAAACCACTCACCGATTCTACCTTCGGCCTCATTAGTTCCTAGTTTGAGGGGGATCACCTTCACCCACACATGGGAAACCACATCATATTTTTGTTAGCTTCAATTACCAATACAAGCTATGCAACAAAAAGGGGAAAAATGTAGACACTAAAATTAGGTCACACTCCCCTTTGGTCCTTGATAAATAAACACCCTTCATCACATTAACCTAGCCATGACCCCCTTCACTCCACTAACATTAATTTAATTAAATTAATTCATTATCCTCAATATATTTATTATTTAAATAATATCCACATATTAACCTCACCAAACACCTCATCAAGCTAACTCAACCTAAAACCTATTCTTAGTAAGTTGCCATAACTAACTGAGACTTACCTAAACCCTAAAAATCAATGCCTACATTCCCTCTAACCACATTCCTGCATGCTTACAAGAAGCTCCCAGTCTAATCCATGGGTTAATGACATGAGATCCGAGGAAATCAAGAGGATCTCCCTAGTTTAGTAAACCTAGGAAATCCCACCTTGACCGACGCCGATTACCCCTATCTCTGTCGCGGTTAAGTTGAAACCACCATTGGTTACCCTTTTAACCCCCAAATAACCTTATTCTCAAGGTTGGCAGAAGGTTGGAAAAGATTGGAAAAGTTGGTGAACATTAGCACATTCTAGAGAGATATCGCATCTTCTGAGAGTGAATTCCAGTGAGAACACACATGCAAGGAAGGAGATCAAGCATCTTTTCCTACACAACCATCCCAACAATGATCTGATCTAACCAAGCAAAGAGGAATGTACATGTAGCCCATGCAGAAGCTTTCCTTTCGTTAGTGATCACTGCAGCCTTCAAAACCTCTCATCATCACCTCCATCCCTCACTCATAGGCATCCAAGACCAGAATCCAAGTAAGTAGACGTTATACTTCTCTAGTTTATTCCATTTCATCATTATATTATCATATTTTGTTTACCTAGCCACCCATTGACCTCCCTTAAGACTCACCCCTCCATATAGCCATTAAAACCCCGCCAAATCCTACCTAAATCACCCAATACCTCATCCCGACCAACCAAAGTCCATTGTGTAATCACAAAGGAGACCCAAAACCCATTTTGTGGCATTCCCAGAACTCCATAGTAACCAGCACCGGTTATATCTAACCATCATCGATCACCCTTAACCAACATTGGTTCTTGTATTTTCCCATACAACCCCGGAACAATGACCTACCCACCTAATTCCCTCTCACCCTCATACACCCGTGTGATCTACCCGAGACCTCTCATCAGGACTGCTGAGATACCTAGAACCGGTTATTTGACCTTCGGATCTTATTCTAACCTAGCGTGTTAGATTATATCTATTTCTTATTGTGTTTTAAGTGAGATACCTAAATAATTTCAAATTACAATAAGATTTACCTTATTTACCACATCAAATGGTTTAAAACAAGGTGGACTAACAGACCATCTAGGAAGTATCACACTTCCCGGATCCAACATATGCTAGGTAGTTCAATGCATATATTGTTTAACTTTTTCTGGTGGTCTTGCTTTTTATTACAGGTAGTTCCTCCTAGCCAAAAGGAATCTCTCACAATCAGTCATGTGGATTCGGAAGTCATACGCGCACAAAAACCCATCAACCAACATTAAAACAAGTATTCCTCCTACGCCTGTTACCCTATCTATTTCGTTAATACTTCAAAGAAATGATCTAGAAAATAGTGAAACATTTTTGCATGCCTAGTGGGACCCATCTAGGGTTCCTTGCATTTCATTCATTCCTAAAAAAATTTGTGTTTTTGTTTCCCTTCTGAAAAGCATACACATTAATTTTCTTCCTTGGTAACCCACCTTTTCTTTCTATTTTGCTCTAAAGGAAACCTTTCTTTTGGTGTAATTAAAAAGAACCATTTCTTTGTGTTTTCTGCATTGTAGTGAAAGAGCATCCCTCTTCCTCTTCATATTTTTGTGTCATCAAACTTCACACTTCGATTTGGGCTTAAAAATAAGTGCATTGCATTCTGATTTATCGCATTAGCTCACATTAATTGTGGGCAACCTATACGCTAGAGGTCATGACCAGCTGATGGTTGACAAACAAACCATAGAAAGCACTTTCTTTCTCTTTCTCTCTCTCTCGAGTCTTACCAAACCTCACAAAAATTGAAAATACACACATTCTTAAACAACATCTTACCTAGAAGAAGCTATAGGTGATCACACGATCATGGCATAGTGGGCACCCAGCTCGCTGCTCTATCGAGTCATACTTCAGAGCAAGGCCTACCCCCACCATAACATACCTGAAACCTCACCTTTTAGATCTCCTTCTTCATAGGAAGCCATCCTCACCAAAAACTCTATTTCACAATTCATGTGTCAGTCCTTAAATAGCATAAGCTAAATAAACATAATAAAAAAGGCACTCCTAGGATCGCATTTTTCTGAGAAATTCTACTTGGCTTGTGTTTTGAGGTGAGAGATCACGTTCTTAATTTTTCTTGTTCATCCTTGCACGCTCCTCATCACAATTGGTGTATTCGGCTTCACTGAGTGTGCAGGCCATATCATCATCATTCCCAAAATTCAGGGTCGATTCTACATTAGATTTTAATTCACAACCACTTTTCTTTCATCACTATTTCAATTTCATAGTAACCAGCGTCGGTTACCCTTTGACCGTCGTCGGTTATACCCAACCGATGTCGGTTCCAGGTCCTTTTGTTAACCTACCCAAAAGGACATTTTATTCATTTTCTTCCACTTTTCACAGTCCTTGTCACTTCCATCATTCCCATTAACATTGTAAAACACCATCAGATTTGGCATACCACGATTTGACCTTCTCCTTGGTTTTTCACTCACTAACCATTTTCTACGGTGATCGGCAACAGCTATTACCTCGACCCGGCGTCGGTTGCCTTAACCAAAGATCGGTTAGCTTTGTTTCACTTTCCAACCACCATTTGGTACCTAATCCAATTTTTACCATCAAATTCACCTATTCATGTTATTTTGTGTCATTTACGAGAAGTAGCCCTATATGATTAAGTCTTGGTTCACATGGCGCTAACCCGAAGACAAGGAAATGCACTTGTGTTTCATGCCAATTTTTAACCACTCCTACCTAGTCCTTCACCACCTTCCATTTTATCACCAGCCATGGATCCCATCCAACATATCACTATCACTACAGGAGATGAGGAGTTCACACGACTCCTTAACTCATCCACTTGAGATGCCTCGGGTCAGTTGATATACAACATGCCCGTATCTATCCCCTAACTCTCACTCCCACTCCTGCATTGGCTCCATCTAGCTCTGTGCTACCCGCATCTACCTTACCCCTAGTCGTTTCACAGCTAGGTCCTATACCCACTATGACTATCATGTCTTCCACCTCTGTTACCCCCACCACATCCAGCATACCCTCGACAACTACCTAAAACGCAACCTCATCCGCCCCTAATGTCTCACACATACTCATAACTACACTATCACCTCCTGTGTCGGTGACCCCTACCCCTTTTCAAAACGTGGTCCTTTCCATTCCATAATCATTAGGCCCCATTTCCACTAGGGTTACCATGACCCTTCCACCTCTATATACATACTATCAGCAACCTCTCATTTCCTCCATTATTCACTCTGGGTACATACCTCATGTTTCACTACCTTCTTCCCAATCAACCTACATGGCAGCACCATACACTAGAGTGCCACCCTCGTTATATGCCCAAAACTAACCCTCTCACACTATAGGATGTACCCAATCAGCGCAACCTACCAACAATCTAATCAAATTGATGTTGGACAAGATGCAAACATTAGAGGCATTAGTTTCGGCTCCTGCAACACTCTCACCTACAACAAGATTTGCAATGAGCCCATCCACCCATCCATTCCTATCCACCCATACCCCATGCATTGGGAAATTCCTAAATTCAATTGTTTCAATAGCAAAGAAGACCCACAACAACATTTTCGGTCATTCAAACATGGGTGTTATCTAATCACTCACAATGATGCCTTGCTCTTGAGAACCTTTCCCATGTCTCTGACTAGACCTACATTAGATTGGTATAGTGGGTTACCTAGACACTCCATATTCTCATTCAATTAAGTAGCCCAAGCCTTCTTGGATCACTTCTCTATCAATATCATCAAGAAGGTTACCATGAAAAACCTATACTCCACGTGTCAGTATGAGGATGAATCTATCATAGATTTTTTCGCTCACTAGCGTAGCTTGATCAACCAACTCACCTTCCAACTGCCACAAATAGAACTCATCGAGCTCTTCACATGGGCTTGTGCTAGACATATCTCACCAACCTTACAGGTCCAAACCTTCCAAACATTCAATGAAGCATTCACTATGGCATGAAAGTTAGAGATTCGGGCCATCGAAGAGAAGAAAATCCAATTATGCAATAAGAATTCGACATTCAAGTCGAATGATTCTTCTTCTACCAAACCAAAAAACAATTATTCAAAGGCTAAGGGCACCACTAATGTAGTGGTACTTAAGGCCGGCCTAGCTCATCCGTCAAATCAGGCTACCCCCTCATCTAATCTCTCACATGCCCAAAGTTTTCAATTCGGATGAGAGAAATGGATATACACCCCAATTGGGGAACCTTAATCTTCTATCTTAGAAAATATTTTCAAGGCCGAGCCATCACTCTTCCACCAATAAAACCACACATTGGTTTTGACCATGCTTGCCCCATGCTCGCATGGTATAAAGAACATAACTTTTGTAACTATCATCGAGGTAAAGGGTCGAGTGACGAAACGCATCACTTTTTAAAAAATTCCAAGAAATGCTTGAGCAAGATGAGTTAATTGTGGATAATCCTAATGCACCTGCCAACCAAAACCTACACATCTTCAAGAAACCCTTTCCCAACCATGCCCCTTCATCTGATCAAACCGGTGAGACCTCAACTCATGATATCCATACCCATGAGGTTCACACTATCTTTAATGATGTACCTATCGCCTCCCAATTACCTCACATTCCTTCCATAGAGGAAATCCTAGCCCGAAATCCTCCTTCCACATCAGAACCAACCTCCCCTATTCCTTCACCCATAGAGGAACATATTTCATCTCCTTCATCACCTATGGAGGAGTCTTCCACTAACATCGAGACCATCTCACCCCTAGCTTCTCCACTTAGAGAAATTTTACCCACAGTACCTCCTCCACCCATAGAGGAGCACCCATTACCTCCTCCACCCATAGAGGAGCACCTATCCATTCCTCCACTTGCAAAGGAGCTTCCATCACCTTCTACACCTACCATAGACCTAGTTGAGATACCCTTGCCTCTTGGTGAGAATTCTCCATCTGCTACCCAAAAGCCTGCAGACCTACTCTCTACTCTCTTACCCACTAAGTGAAGCTAGCCAATTTCCTATCTCTAAGACACATTTTATAGGAATTGCCATTAGGTCCTCATCAAATCCACCTATAAACATGTCATTCTCACATTTGGTTGATCACTTAGATTATGTGGATAGAGCCTTACTATGGGAGACGCCTTTTGCTTCACTGTCTCAACGCAGATGCAGAGGTCACTTGCTGATACCTCCACTATCTACCCAAAAATATTTCAACCAATCAAACCAAACACAACCACCTCTATCACAACTCCTTCCACGACACCTATCATAGATCAAACCACATCCTTACCCATAGCCTAATCTATATCTAAACCCAAACCCACACCTATGACATCATCCTCGACTAAACCTATTACCACTTTAGGGGTCACCCCGACTACTAGCCTTACTCATCCACCTATCAATCTGGATTTAGCTACATCCTCATAAGACAACACCACACCTACTCCAACACCCAAATAGAAGCTTCACACCCATATAACTCATACCCCAACTGCACCAATCACACTTGTACCTTTCCTTTCTGTCTTAGGATCTTAGCTTCCCCACATGGTCAAGAAACCTCTACCCACCAATAAACCAAAAACACAACCACCCATTCCTTCCTCACAAACCTTTAATCTCTCCAAATGCCCAACATGACTTACACCAGCACCTACAGCATCTTTACCACCCATACCTCCAATACCGTCGACTTTTACTTCACTTTGCCCACTACATTTCAATCTCTGTCCCTTACACCTCTTGTATGACCCACATCCTCTACCTTCACAACACCTCTGTTATCCCCATGGGTAACTCATCCTCTTCCCTGATCTACTTTTCCTTCTAGACCTCATCCACCCATATCGCCTTTACCTAAGAAGGTGCAATCCATAAACAAAATTCCACTACCCCACAATAAGGTAGTCAAAACAACCACACACCCTCCTACTGTCCATTTACTATACCCCTACCCAAACAAACACGATCGACACCCAAAACCACTCCAAGCACCCAAACCCATAGCTCGCTGCTCCTCCTCTTCCAAAGACCATTCCTTAATAATCAACTACACTTATGCCTAAACCCACATTCACTTCCCATTGTGATCCACTAGCGGGGTCCTATACCAAAATTTTAACCACCTCCTTGAGACTTCATCATCACATTACCACCACTCGGCCTTATGACCCCCTCAAATCAAAGCCAAAAGGGTTTGATGATACTAAAATTTATGCCTACCATCGTGTGCTAGGGCACGATGTGGAAAACTACAAGGCCTTGAAAACCGTCCCGATCCGGTTGTGTCCCCCGTGAAGCCAACTTTGATGACGATGACCTTCTCGATGAGGATCATGCTTCACTAACACCCATTTCCCACACCGCCCACTCAACAACCACAACTTCCACCCTCACAGTCCTAGAGCTACCCCCAAGATTTGAAATTAACATGGTTTGCATCAGAGAACTTGCCATGCCACCACCCAAATGTCGTTGTGCCCAACTCACCTCATAGGGTTTTTCTCCTCCGGTAAGTTTTTTCCCGTAGTGTCATTATACCAATCACCCTACACATTTTTCATTTCAAAACTCCCCTTAGATCAACATGATTCATGTCACTACACATTCTCGAAGGATAAAGGTGAATAAAAGGTAAACTGACCCACCAACCAATCCTATACCCAACATACCATCTACACCCATACCTAACATCACTATCTCGCGGCCCCACGTACCCCATTTCTATTGGCGTCACACATCGCACCATGTTTAAACAATTACACCAGTCTCCCCTCAAAATGTCCCTATATGATCTCATCCAAACCTCGGAATCCCATCATCAAGCTCTCATGGAGGTTATTCAATCTATTGAGGTTTTACCCAATGACCCTACACCCGTGGCCTCCATTATCACACCCCATCATGTAGCCTCTCTCACAAAATTACCACCTTCATATTCACCCCACCCTATTCACCAAGTGGCCTCCTTTAGCTTCTCAGAGGAAGAGATCACGCCACACTAAAACAATGACCTAGACCCAGCCCTCTTCATCTATGTCCACATCGATGACATATGGGTATGCCATGTGATGATCGATGGGGGTGCTAGCATTAACATCATTTCATCCCATGCATTTTGTCAAATGTGCATACCGACAATTATATGCATAAACATCCGGTCATGTTGCATTCATTCAATGATGCTATCACCTCTACACTAGGTACCATCATCCTCCATATTCACATGGGCCCCGTATTATTCCATAATTGTTTTACATTTTGGAAGGGAATTCCAATATAACTTTGTTGCTTGCGAGACCACGGATTCGTGTCATGGGTTACGTTCCTTCCACTTTGCATCGTTGTGTAAAGTTTGAACATAAGGACACACCTATACCATTCCAACTTACCCGTCACCTTTTAAAACATCCAACATGCTTTACCGACCCAATGATGTGCTCATACCTATTAAGCCGACTACCTCCACAACCATTAATTCTTCACCTACACTTCCACTTACCAAGTCAGCCACTACTTCTACCACACATACCTCCTCCATTCCTACTACGGCATAATTTCCATGGCTAACCCATTAGCTTCCCAATCTGTTAACTCCACCTCTGCATCGACCTACAACACATCATCCATTATAGCTACCTACATACCAACCATTGATCCTTGAAAGGTGTTTTTAACACCTCACTCTAGGGAGTACCGCCGATATAGTGTTAACACATTCCTTACCCCACAAGAGTATGGAAGCCTTCACCAACACCCTCACTATGATCACCACATTGGAGAATGCCTCCTCTACGATCCTCCTCATCTCCATACCAGTCTCACCTATGGGGGAATCGATACTACCACTTACACACCTAAACCTCCGCCACAAACTCACCCCTTTTTTGCTGACTTCCAATCACTTACCAATCTCCATTTCACCCACACCTTCCTGCATTGATGTGCGTGGAAGGGTTTTGGTATTGGATTTTATGAGCAAGGCCGCCATACCATTATTCCATGTACCACTCATAAACATAATGATTGTAGTGGTATCAAATTTCCTGAACCACCTACCAAACAAGCCCACATTGAACTCATTAAGGACACTAGCTCTTCTCCACCTTCTTCACCCACTCCATCTTCATCACCACTCTCACTGATGGAGTTGATAAATACTGAATCTATCCCTCCTAAAAAAATTTTTTCATAAAAACCATTTCCTTAGGGCCTCTGACTTATCAACATGAGGGCGAGGCCCCTTCCAATCTTCCCTTCCTGTATCCTGAAATGATCAATGATGATACACCTTCAATTAACATCATTTCAATGTCATGATGATGAATCTATTCTCACCTAATTTGGTGTAGAAGACTCATATATTCGTTAGTCGTTACCTTCAGAGATGCAAACCATGTTGAATGAATCGACTATTGAGATCAACGTTCATACTCGGGATGACCCACACATCCTAAAGATCAAACAATCTTAAGATGATCTTTGAGCGAGAAGCCATCACTTCTTTTCTCAAGGATCATAACCATGCTTTTGATTTTTCTTATGTAGACATGCCTAGTATTGACCCCACATAGTGGTCCACAATATCGTAACCGTTCCCGATGCCAAACCCATTAAACAAAAGCCGAGGAAAATACACCCTCGTATTTCCTTCTTGTCAAAGAGGAACTTCAATGCCTTCTTTACTGTTTCCTTCATCTTACCCATTGATTATCCTCATTAGATTTCTAACATTTCCCCAGTCACTAAAGCGACAGGGGACTCCACATTTACATGGACTTCCGTGACCTCAACCTAGCCTATCCAAAAGATGACTTTCCCTTACCCGGTATTGATCAACTGGTTGACCTTATTGCTGGTCACGAGATACTATCACTCATGGATGGCTTCTCGGATTATAACCAAATTTTTCTTGCCCCATAAGATCAACACAAGACCTCATTCATCACCCCTTAGGGGACCTTTTACTATTGAGTCATGCCTTATGGCCTTAAAAATGCTAGTGCCACATATCAGTAGGCTATGACTTACATCTTCCATGACATCATGCATCACATATTGGAAGATTACGTGGATGATCTCTTGGAAAAATCTAAATGCTGCTCCGAGTACCTAACTGTCCTCAAAACCATCTTTGATTATCTCATTAAATATTGCATCTGCCTTCAGCCTAAGAAGTGTGTCTTCATAGCTCTCTTAGGAAAGCTCCTAGGGTTTATTGTTTCCCTATGTGGTATAGAGGTTGAACCTACTAAAGTCAAGGCCATTCTGGAAATTCCTCTGCCCACTAACCTTAAACAACTCCGTAGCCTGCAAGGTAAGTTGCAGTCTATTCACCATTTCATTTCACAATTATCGGATCGGTGCCAACCATTTCATCATTTTCTCAAGAAGGATGTCTCCTTTAAATGGGATGATGACTATCACAAAGATTTTGAGGCCCTAAAACAATACCTTCTCCAACCACCCATACTCATCCCACCTAAAGATGATCAACCTTTTTACCTATACATCTCAATGACTAATCATTCCTTGGGAGCCATACTCTCTCATCACGATGACCAACACGGGAAGTAGGTAGTTTATTACATAAGTTGTACTCTTTTAGACTATGAAACCCGATACAACCATCCCAAAAAGCTTTGATTAGCCTTATTTTTCATTGCCACCAAACTTTTTCACTACCTACTCAACCACAAAACCTATGTTGTGACCAACACCGACCCCTTACACTTCAATTATGCCAAACCTTATCAAAATCAGTGTGCCACACAATGGCTTATGATTTTATCTAATCCTGACCTCAAATTCATTCATCAAAAGTCCATCAAGGGCCAAGCTATCACTGACCAATTGGCTGACACACCTATTTCTGGGGATCAACCCTCTAATTTTGACTTTCTAGATGAGTGAATTGCTACGCTCTCCCTGGATGAACCTCCTTACATAATGAGACTATTCTTCGACATTTCCAAGTGTCGGTGTGGGGGTGGGGCTTGTATTATCCTTATTCCTATTGATGGTCAACCCATGCCTTTGTTGTTCAAATTAGATTTTGAATGTACCAATAATATTGCCAAATACGAAGCACTCACACTAGGTCTCCAAGCCTCCTACACCTAGATGTAAAATCAATCAACATATTTGGTGATTCTCAATTGGTCGTAAACCAAGTCAATGGTATTTACCAATTTCATAACAAGATAATTAAAAAGTATAAACATCATGTAGACATACTTTTGACCACCTTTGATCGTTACACCCTTCAAACCACCCCATGTTCAACCAACAAATTTATAGATACCATGGCTTGCTTATCTTCCCAAATACCCACTTCACCCACTAATTCTATAATATTTGTCACCGTATAATTCCTCCAATCAACTTCTTATCTACCTCACAATGTTTACTCGATCGAACCGCTACCCATGACTGAGAGACCTTTGGTATAAACAATACTCTGACTACCTTTCTCTCTCCATCTTACCTCCTAATCACACCTGTAATGGAAAATGCACCTTCCTTAAAAATGTCTCTCATTATGTCATTCTAGGGGCCTCCTCTACGCGCGTGGCTTTGATAGTATTCTCTTACGATGCCTCACAAGTTCTCAAATTCCTTATACCATTAAGAAAGTTCATGAGGGCATATGTGGAGGCCACTTGATGGGCTTCTTTGTTGTAAGCACATTCTTCACCTGGGCTATTAGTGGCCAACCCTTAACCATGATTGTTACGACTATGTCAAATGTTTTGTAAAATGCCAACAACATTCCAATCTTCATCATACACCCAGTCATGCCTTACAGGTCACTCTATACCTTTGGCCCTTCTCTCAATGGGGTTTGGATCTTGTCGAAGAAATTAATCCTCATTCTTCCTAACGCCATCAATGGATCATCACCACTACCAAATACTATACAAAATGGGTGGAAGCCATACCACTCATCTCCATGAAAGTTGAAAAAATATGTGAGTTCATTAACCACCATGTGATTTGTTGTTTTGGTGTTCCTCATCACCTCATCACTGACAATGGAAAATAATTCAAAAACAAAACATTACACAAACTTTGCGATGCATTCAGCATTCGAGATGAGTTTCTCATCACCTTATTACCCCAAAAAAATGGCCAAGATGAATCTACTAACAAAATTCTCAACAAAATTCTTATGAAAGTGGTTGACGATCTGGGGAGGATTGACATACGCACATTGCTTTTTCCCTGTGGGTATACCACACTAGTATTCGCACTTCCACTTTGTGGCCACACCATTTTCTCTGGTCTACAATACGAGAGGTAGTCCTACCTCTCGAAGTTCAGATCCCCTCACTCCGCATTTCTCTCCATGACTTGCTCAATGATGATGACTTCGTTGGGACTATTTAGCACAACTAGAGTGATTAGATGAACATCGTTTTAATGCTCTATACCACCTTCACATTTACCAAAAATATATCAAATGTGCCTACGAAAAACATTTCCATGAATGGACCTTCCAAGTCAGTGACCTTGTCCTGAAAGAAAATCAACACGTAACTAAAGCGAAAAAAATTAAACGGGGTAATTTTTCTCCTAATTGGCTTGGTCCATACATCGTGACTCATACTTACGGATCAGGTGTTTACCGTTATCATCACTCAATGGTAAAATTGAACCTAAGCCCCTTAATGCCTTGCATCTTCAACCATTCTATTGTTGACTTGTATCCCTCCCTCACCTTTTGTCTCTTTCCATGCTCATCCCTTGAGCTCTATTCACTTCATACACCCCACTAATGATTAAAAAGAATCATGTGAGTACACGTCACTTGTTATCTTCTCTTAAATATGTGTACCATGACACTACACGTAGCATGATTCTCATGGATACTTTTCATCTACCTTTAGATGATATCCCATGGTCATTTCACCTTGAATTTTAAACAAGAGTCCTATTCTCCACCTCGGTCTTGCCCATAACTTCAAAGCCCTCACATGGGACCAAACTCCTTGAGTCAAACTTCTAATAAAAAGATGACTCCCTCAAAAGAACATCTTCCTCTCGACAACTACTACTATAAATAGATTGCTCCCTCGAAGAAAAACTATGTAAAGCTCTTAAAAAAAAAAAAAACGAGAGCAACTAAAGCTTCCTGCATCGATCATCTTCACGAAGACCTTAAGGAGTTCAATTTTTCCCATATAGACTTCCCGCATCGATTAGTCTATCTCAACTATAAGTCAAAACACTCAACCTTTTTGTCATGTACTTGCCCATTGTGAGCTAGGTTCTCTTACTCGAAACGCATGCTACCTATACCATATATAAAAATTACCCACTTTTGACCCTGCAAACCATGCCCACTCTCATTTCCTACTGCCTTAAGGGACTTCTTGGAACTTATACATTTGGTGATCATGTGACTAATTTTCATCATGGAATAGTCCATCATGCAATGTCTTTAGTGTCTTACATTCATCACCTCCACCAAGGTATGATCTACGCGGTATGATCCTACCCAATCAGGTGGATTTATTGCCCCCTCTTATCTTTTAACCATCTTTGTTTACATTTTAATTACCTTATACAGGACATGGTCCTCAATGCTTTACTTTTGGGGTAATCTCTTTCTTTCGCCACAATCACCCTCACCTACATCATTTTACCTATAATCTACCCACACCTAAAAACCTAAACCCACAACATGTCCAAAAACCTGCCAACTCATTTTCATACCTACTCATATTCTTCCCTAGCTTATGGGAGAACTACATCGGCTTTGAGGTCCCTTTTCACCGGGACTATGTAGGTAATACTTTGAGGGCATGGGGACCTTGAAGGTTAGCTCGGTCATCCTCTACCCTAAAAAATTCATCTTCCATGTGCCTCACATTACATCACACCTAACTTCGTTTCCCTTTTATACCCAAAATCAGAAATTAAACCACATACATAGCAAGTTGTTTCATATTTTAAACATTATCACAAACATACATTTATTACGCCTACCATTTCTCTATCATCAATATGCATAGATTATACTACATCTCACATATGACCCATAGTATCATTCATTGCATAAAATAATGAATCACAACTTCACTTACTTTCAACTCAACCATGCCTATAACCTTTGACTCAATCATGCCTATAAGCCGACTCAATCCATGCCTATGACACGACTCAATCCATGCCTCAACCGACACGACTCAATCCAATCCTATAACCTAACTCAATCCATGCCTAAACTGACCTAACTTGATCCATGCCTAAATCGACTGACTGCTCTATCCTAAATCGACTGACTCCATCATGCCTAACTCACCTAATATCCATTCATATCAACACAACAAATTCATATCTCATAAACACATCAACAAATCAAAAAATACGATGTATCTCATCAACACATCAACAAATACCATGTATCTTATCATATAAATAAATCAATGTGTATCTCAAATATACATGGTTATCTTGTGATGTCCATCATCTCAAAATCATCAAAGACGTAAGCTAATATACAATATAAAATGTCATTGGCATACGGGCCAATTTCATATTTACAATAAAATAATGACTCAATATGAAATCTCTTCGGCATGCGGTCGGTATATGCTCAAAATATACAAAATCACTCATACATCCTCACTTGTCTTCGTCACACAGGCTGATATGTGATCAACAATACAACTTTCTCTCGACATGCATACTAGTATATAATCACAAAATCACTATCATACATCAAAAAATCAGGTGACATCATATCACACATCTCAACAAAAGTCCTCCATCTCTGTATCACATGTACCCTCAGCTTCCTGGGTCCCTGCTAGTGCCTCAACTAGAGCTAGTCTCCATGCACTGGTAGCAGCTTACTGACGATTGAGCCTCGAGCTCGTTGACCTCATGTGCTCTCCACACTGTGAGTGTGAGATCTCATCCTCTCACTGGACACCTTCTTTTTCCTATACTCGGCATAGGATATGAAGTCTATCCCAGCTGCCATCATTAGTCTATAGTATCTCAACTCACCTAGGGCATCCCATAACCTAGATATAGGCACGGTCTGTGGTGGTCCCATAGGTCATGGCCCCTATACCTACCCTACGGGACCCTACCCCATGCCTACCTATGAACTGGGACCTAGTCCCGGTGCCTATGGTGGTGCCCCCTACCCCTATGCTTGTATCTGGGCCTGTAAGACCCCAATCTATGCCTGGTTTGTGGTCAACTGGCCTTGTAAACCTACCACTTGAGCACAGCAAGGCTACCACACCGACCATCCCCTACCCCTTTTACCCACCTACAATGACCTAAACTACCCTTGGACCTCCACCCACCACCCCTATCCCATTTATTACCCTCCCCATTCCTCCTTTTACCCAATATTCCCCCCATTCCCAAATTTAATTTGTGCCCACCCACCAAACCGAAAAACACACAAAACCTAAACCAACACTACAATAATCCTCTAATCTATCAAATCAACAACATAGAGTAGGGATCTTACCTTATCACGTTGTCACTGTCTCAGTGGCATGTCTAGCAGTGTCTGGTGGCCCACCCAATCCCTCTCTGGCCTCTGCCATCACCGAATAGCTACCTGCAACCTCTCACCAATCAAATCCCTTGCAATGATCTTGTGGACCCGCTAGTCACCAACCAATCACTCGTCAATCACACTGCTAGCTCACTATTCCATTTCATTCGGACACTTTTCTCTCTTTTCTCTTTTTTTTGTCATTTTCTCACTTCATAAAATAACAAATGAATAAAAAAACATGTAGATTTTTGGTTTTATAACAAACCTAACCTAACCAATGTCAGTTACCCTTGACTGGCATCAGTCACATGCCCTAACTAACCATCGTTGGTTTCCCTCTACCGACGTCAGTTATCCATGACTGGCATTGGTCACCCTCACCTGCACATCACCCTCAAATTTAACCCTTTTCCTCTACCCCTACCTCTTTTTTACCCCACCAACCTTTACCCTACCCATTTACCTCACCTTTGTTGACCTAATCATTTACTACCTCCCTTTGTCCTCCTTTGGGGACTCATTATTTTACCCCTACCTTGGCCTTACCCATGTCGTGACCTAGATATTTAGACCTAGACCATCGCTAGTGACCTTTGACCTCATGTGTTCATTATACCTTGTGGCATTGTTACCTGTGTTGTTGACCTAATGACCTTACCTAGCCTATTTCCGTGATCGTTTATCCTGACCCTACCTTTAGTGTACCAGAACATACCTAAATATTCATGCACCTAACCTACATTGTGTTTCCTGACCATATCCTATACCTTGGATACCAGAATAACTTCAACCTTGTTTGGATAAACCTATCGACCTTAGACGATGTAGAGTTTGGCTTCTCTTCAACCTTGTAGCGTGCTGTAGTTTATACGTGTGCATGCGTTTGACTGTCACTACCTTTGACCCAAACCCATTACCTAGCTTACCCAAGTAGACCTTGCTCCCTTTTTCCCCTATTATCCACCTTTCTTTTCCTCACATTCACCTTTTTATCAAACCACTCACCGATTACGCCTTGACCTAGTCGGTTCTGGTTTGAGGGGATCACCTTCACCCACACATGGGGCAACCACATCTTATTTTTGTTAGTGTCACTTACCAATATAAGCTATGCAACAAAAAGGGGGAAAATATAGACACTAAAATTAGGTAACACTCCCCTTTGGTCCCTCGATAAATAAACACCCTTCATCACATTAACCTAGCCATGAGCCCCTTCACTCCACTAATATTAACTTAATTAATTTAATTAAATTAATTCATTATCCTCAATATATTTATCATTTAAATATTTTAATTTAAATAATATCCATGTATGCATCTCACTTAAACACCACATCAAGCTAACTCAACCTAAAACACATTCTTAGTAAGTTGTCATAACTAACTTGAGACTTACCCAAACCCTAAATATCAATGCCTACATTCCCTCTAACCAAATTCCCGCATGCTTACAAGAATATCCCAGTCTAATTTGTGGGTTAATGGAACAAGATCCAAGGAAATCAAGAGGATCTCCCTAGTTTATTAAACCTAGAAAATCCCACCTTGACCGACGCCTTGGTTACCCCTAACCATCACCGTTAAGTTTGGAACCGCAGTCGGTTACCCTTTTAACCCCAAAACAACCTTATTCTCAAGGTTGGCAGAAGGTTGGAAAAATATTGGAAAATTTGGTGAACATTAGCACATTCCAGAGAGGTATCACATCTACTAAGAGTGAATTCCAACGAGAACACACATGCAAGGAAGGATATCAAGCATCTTTTCCTGCATAGCCATCTCAATAATGATCTGATCTAACCAAGCAAAGAGGAATGTACATGCAGCCAATGTAGAATCTTTCCTTTAGTTGGTGATCACCTAACCTTCAAAACCTCTCATCAACACCTCCATCCATCACTCATAGGCATCCAGGACCAGAATCCAAGTAAGTAGATGTTGTACTTCTCTAGTTTATTCCATTTCATCATTATATTATCATATTTTGTTTACCTAGCCACCCATTGACCTCCCCCAACACTCACCCCTCCATATACCCATTAAAAACCTACCAAATCCTACCTAAATCACCCAATACGTCATCCCGACCAACCAAAGTACAATCACAAAGGAGACCCAAAACCCATTCTATGGAATCCCATAACTCCACAATAACCGACACGAGTTATATCTAACCACCATCGACCACCCTTATCGGCATTGGTTCTTGTATTTGCCTATACAACCCAGAACAGTGACCTACCCACCTAATTCCCTCTCACCCTCATTCACCTATGATCTACCCGAGACCTCTGTCGGACACTGCGGAGACCCGAAGCGGTTATTTGACCTTTGGATCCTACTCTAACCTAGCTTGTTAGATTAGATCTATTTCTTATTGTGTTTTAAGTGAGATACCTAAATCATTTTGAATTACAATAGGATTTACCTTATTTACCACATTAAATTGTTTAAAGAAGTGGATTGACAACCATCTAGGAAGTATCACACTTCCCGGATCTAGCATACGCTAGGCAGTTCACTACATATATTGTTTAAATTTTTCTGGTGGTCTTACTTTGTATTACAGGTAGTTTCTCCTAGCCAAAAGGAATCTCTCACAATTAGTCATGTGGATTTGGAATTCATACACATATAACAACCCATCAACCAACATTAAAACAGTATTCCTCCTATGCCCATTACCCTATCTATTTCGTTAATACTTTAAAGAAATGATCTAGAAAATGGTGAAACATGTTGTGAGGAATGTCATGAACCTCTATATAGCACTAAGATCTATAACAAGGGTTAAAATACAATGACATAGTTAGGGTCTCATGCTAGGGAAGATTTGAAGGAGTTGAGTCTCTGTCATTTAAACATGTATGGTGCAGTGATGGCCTCTTTTGATTGTAATGTGGCTACCATAACTATTCTAAATGAATATATATATGGGTTCATTATGCATATCATGCTTAAGGGTGTAAACCCTTGTGTTATATGACTATCATAACTCAAATCTGGTTTATTATGCTTATTACATTGTTATTAAGTTTCGTAATGCATTAATGTGTGGATGTGTAAGTTGTCCCTTCCACTTTTTTAACTAAGTAAATGTACTTCTCATTATGCAATCCATCCTCCATTAATGGAAAAACCTTCTCATAATGCTCACATAAAGGAGGGGCTTAGCGTCCACACGTGCCTCGGGTGATTTCCCAATGCACAATAGATGATAGCTCGATGCACTTGGGGTTAGAAAGTAATATTGAGGGTTAATAAAATGCCTACATCTTGGTTTCGTTGTTTGGACCTCTTTTCAAAGTTTTGGTGAGAATGGTGCATGATGAAAGATTGCTTGAACTTGGAAAGTGTTGAAGCATGGTTGAAGAGCATGGAGGATGATTTTGGTTAGATATTTAGTACTGGACCTAAGTTGGATGCACGTAAATGGTTAGAAGAGCATCTATATCATGAGCTATATGAGACCTTCTTCTATTGCTTCCCATTGGATTTGTATGAATGGATTTCAGTGTATGCATCTAGATCGAGATGGTACTATAGACCTCATGCATGGACCCAAGATGAGTATCAGAGGCTACAAGATGCTGATCTAACTTGGACACATGTTATTCATCATTGGTGGAGTAGAGTATTGATTTAGTTACACCTTGGAGTACATGATTTCTATGTACTCATATCCACGAGATTGCTGAGTTTGAGTTTTTCTTGCATGTTATCCCTTTAGTCAGTAAAGATCCCGATCATTACACCATGTTTAGAAACATTTCCCATGGCTGAGTAAGATTCTTCTTAGCACTGGGTGAGGAAAATAGGGTGCGAGAATATGGCGAACCTTATGGCTGAGTAGGAGAGGGAAGATATATGACTCAAGTATAATGAAGCTCATGAAAGGGAGTTAGCTATACAATGTGAAGTTTCGAACAATGGATTCATGGAGGCGGACATTGCGGGAAATAATTGAGGTTCACGAAAAGGACATGGAGCCCGAGTAGTCTATGCTACCCCATCTTGGCAAGCATGGGAGAGAGACCCTTCAGACTTCGATAAGAGCTCATCACTTGGAGAAAGGAGAGCCTTCGGTGCATATTTGAGTGCACCTAGTGACCAAACCAGGGTGCTTAGTTTTCCAAATCTAGAGATAAGTATTTCTAACCCGTTTGGTATTGGTGGAAGTAACCAATCAACACCTAGAGGTATAAATTTTCATTTGGCACATCTATGACCGCACAATCATTTCTGTGTTTGGAGTTATATTTTTGGAGGGGCATTTGGGTAAAGCATGAGTACAAAATCGTGGGTATTGTGCACGGAAGTGGTGTGGGACACACATCTAATATTGGTGAAATATAAAAGGTTGTTGGTGTGTAGTTTCATGTGATAGTGGGGACACTATGAAAAACCACTTCGATTTACCTGCTATGGGAGGAGGATGCGGTGGAATATGAGCTAGTGGACCTAGTGGATCGGGAGGGACATGTGTTGGTGGATTTAGTGGATCTGGTGGTGGAGGTAACACCTTTGGAGGGAATTAAGGTTACGGATCGGTGGACACGGGCCTCAACTACCTCAATAAGTATTTTTAAATTTTCTTTGCACCTACCAGACTATAAAGGTGTTGAGGATGCTATAGAGAATGTACACAAGTGTGAGCTGCTATGGTGCGCAAAGGGGATCACTACCCTAAAATGGAAGGCAATTCAGTTTGCAACAACATTGCAGGGCATGTGCATAATTGGTTTCAAAGTATGACCCCACTAGACATTGGTATATTACACCACACTATAGAATGCCTTCTTAGCTGAATTTCATATCCATGATTTTAAATAGAAGAGCATTAACACACTAAAGGAGATTTAATAAGGTATGGTAGAGAGTGTGCGAGAGTATGACACACATTTTAAGACTCTCTTATCAAAATTGTCTTATGATATTCATCCTTCTCAACATGCTCAGTGGTTTGTTGGAGGGTTGATAACACCTTTTAGGAAAGTGCTTTCACACAAGACTTTCATAGACCCACGCGAGGCCTTGGAGGATACCCTACGTGATGAGGCCATTGGAAGTGTGGATACTTGATGTTATCCCTTTTCTTGAAGGTTAGATTTATACAACAACAAAATAGCTAGAGAAGCTATCTTTGAACTCAGTGCATGAGATTCACAGTGGCCTATTGTGCTCAGATTGTGAGGTAGAGGGGCATAAAAAATACATTTGTCCTTGAAGATTGGTACACACCATGAGAGTGGATTGTGAGATTTTCCACAGAGATCATGATGTAAGTAGGTGTCCACTATGGCAGCGCATGATCCATAAGAATGTATCTTACTATTGCAATATTTTCACCTCTACTACTCATGACACAAAGGATTGTATATTGATTAACCAGATACATGATGTCATTGATATTAGTGTGTACTAGACCAGGATTGAAAATAATTCCAAGGATGATGGACATCACTATGAAGGGTGTGCGGATGGAGGGGCATGTGGAAGAGGTTTCTAAGGAGGATTTTGTGGTCATGGAAACTGCAGAGGAGGAAGAAGTGAGTTCCCATGTGGAACTTGTTAAAACTATGGATCTACAAAGCACTATAAGCGTGAATGCCCTGATCTATTACAATGCTCTTGGTGTGGAAAGAAACACGTGTATGAGGAGTGTCTAGAGATATTTGAACATATGAGCTAGCAATCTTTGGAAGTATAAAGGAATCGGAATGGTAAGCATAAAGAAGGTTGACTCATAATGGATGTTAAGGGTGGAGCACGAGTTAGAACTATATCTTGTATTGGTGATGATGTGAGATGAAGATGTGCATGTTAGGAAAACAAAAGGATAGAAAACAGTAATTACAAGAGAAGAGGTGGTGTATGGTAAGTATTTGGACCCTACTTATCGAAAATAGGTGTATTAAGATACCATGGATTTAATTTAAAGCCTACAAGGAGAAATATAGTACTGAAGGAGTATTCAAGGAAATTATAACAAAGGAAGAGTCTTTGAGGCTCTGCGAAAGGATCTAGATGAGGAAGGGAAGTATGCAAAATGCTTTGAGGAGAAGAATATCATTCCTTTTCTAGGGGAATGGTTATGGGAAAAATTACCATGTGTCGAAGTAGAGTGTGAGAGGAAGGTTCTACATGATAACCTTCCTCCCCATAGCCTCGACTATTGTAAATATATTACCTTGAATGTAGTTGTGGATGGGTGGCTCTAAGCAATACTCTAATTGACATAGGTGCGGAAGTTAATGTTGTCACCACGGACGTTTGGAACCAAATGGGAAGGCCCCCATTATAGCCATATTCAAATGTATTATATATGGCCAATAAGATAAAGGAAATGCCCATTGGTGTTTTAAAAGATGTTGTTATCACTATCCAAGGGGTGAAATTCACTAGATATTTTGAATTCTTGGCACTAAGCGAGGTGGATAACTTTCCAACATTACTTGGGTGCCCATGGTGTTATAATAAAAATTCAAACCTACGCTTCAATAAAGGGGACATAAGATTTGAGAACAATGAAGAATGGGTAATCATCCCCTTGACCAATGGGAAGTCAACACCCTATACTGAGCCCTTAGGAGAATAATTTCTTTATAGGATCTATGTGCACTTTATCAAGGACCCTAAGGTGATTAACCCTACGAAGGAGTTATTCAGTTTGAAGACACTCAATCTATGAGTGATACCACTAGTGTAGCATGTGACAATTGGGTGCATGAGACTTATGATTTAATTGGGAAACAATTGAGAGGCTTTGTTACAAGAGTAAAAAAGGATCACTCAATCAAGTGCACAGGAAGAAATAATTTTCCAAGCTATTCTAGAGGAGCCAACCCTAATGTTTTCTTACGAGAAATGGAGACCCAGTGGAAAAGTGAGATTGAAAGAAAAAGGGTGCTTAGCTATAACTTTCTCAAGATTGCAACATTTTGATGGGAAACACATAACGATAGCCTTCTAGAGTGGCATGAAGTAATAATCACATTCTCTGTTAGTTTTCCCGGAGAGCAATGAACCCACTATCATACAAGACTATAATGGGAAGGATCCCACCTCGTTTCACATCCAAGCATGTGAGAAGGCATCGATGGAAGACACGAAGCCTTACCAACTTATTTATGGGTGCATAAGTTGTCTTTGCACCTTACAAGGTTGTACACATGCATGGTACATTCACTTAGAGATGCGTCGTTGGACAATAAATTAGAAGGATTCGACAACTGACCTCCTTGATATTTTGAATATTGGAGCACCAAACCATTGGTGGATGAGGTGTTGTAGGTTGTTAAGAGCATAATTATGGGAGATAATGCCATGGAAGAGCATAAAATACTAGAATTATTGGGTGAAACAGGTTTGGAAACATGTTTTGATGAGGAAGAATCAGAGGAGATACAACTTGAGTGTGTATTCATAGAGAAAGAGAGGGGAAGATGGTCTATGTGATAGATGGCAAAGAGGTGGAAAATTTGGATGTTAACCATACTAAAGGTACGCATGAAGTTATGGATAGTGCTGATGAGTAAGAATGTGCCTACCATGAACCCCTGAAAACCAAAAAGGTTAACATTGGTTCGTAGGTTAAACCTAAGGAGGATACTGTTGGGGATTATTGGTCATAAAGGGAAGTTTCAAGATGATTGATCTATTACATGTGTTTCAGACCTATTTCCACGTGAGTACCATGATCTTAAAGGAATACACTACTCCTTGGGGAAATGAAAATCAAGTTGAATGAGGGTGCATGCCCAATTCGAAGAGACCTTATCAAATGAATCCAAATCTTCGCATCAAAGTCAAGCGGAAATCGACAAGATGATCACATTAGGCATTATTCAATCCATTGATAAATTAGAATGGATAATTCGATGGTCATCAGCATTAAGAAGTATTGGAGGATAAGGATCTATGTTTATTACATGGATTTAAATGTGGTATGTGTTACTGACCCTTTTCCAACCCCCTTCACTGAGGAAATATTAGAAGGAGTAGCCTGGTACACTGATCTATTCTTTCACAGATGGATTCTCAGGATATCATCAAGTTATAATTGCAAAGGAAGACCAAGAAAAGAAAACTTTTCCATTGAATGGGGAATATTTTCCTACACATTCATGCCTTTTGGACTAAAGAATGTGCTTGGTGTGTTTTTGTGCATAGTGGTCCAAGAATTTCAAAATTTTATCCATAAGTTCCTTCAAGTCTACCTTGATGACTAGAAAGTGTATGGACTGATGAAAGACCATTGTGAAAATTTGTAGCTGATGTTTGAAATATGTCAATAGTTAAGGATATCCATCAACATTAAGAAATGTCTCTTCGCTTACTCCATTTGAAACACTTTTGGGAATATCATATATAAGGAAGGTTTGTTAGTGGATCCCACCAAAATTTCCATTTTTAGGATTGGGAACCTTCCAAAGCAAAGCGCGGTGCATGGATTCTTTGGGTATACGGTATTACCAAAAATTATCAAGGAGTATGCTAAGATCACCGCGCCATTGGAAGAGTTACTAAAACAAAAAGTGCATTTCACTGGGAGAGGCACGCAGAGATGGTGTTTGATACATTAAAGAATAAGATTATCACTCCACTCATATTACACTTTCCTTCTTAGGACAAGCCATTCCATGTATATGTTGACGCTTCAAGAAAGGTGATTGGGGTAGTCTTAACACAACCTGGAGAAGGAATTTTTGACCACCCCTTGTGTTTTGCTAGCATAAAGTTGACACCAGTAGAGTAGAACTATACTACTACTGAGTGTGAATCACTATCAATGATCTACATACTACAAAAATTCATAAAATATCAGTTGGAAACACCCTTCATATTCTAAATAGACCACATGACATTAAAGTACTTGGTGAAAAATCTCATTTTACAAGGGAACATATGTCGAATGGGTCTTGTTGTTTCAAGAGTTTGAGTTTACAATTTTTGTGAAACCAATAAAGAGTAACTCAAGGCTTGACCATTTATCAAGGATTGAATCAAGGGAGCATGCACAAAGCATTGAGGATACAATGCCAGACACATAAATATTTAGGTTGAGGCACGCACCCTCTGATTTGGAAGATATTGTTGTGTTTCTCAAAATGGGTGTGGTGCCTGAGGGAATGAAAACTCTGGAAAGAAAGCACTTAGCCATATGCGTCACACCCTATATGTTAATTAGTGGATACTTATATAAGTTAGGCCATGATGAGGTTTTGCACTAGTGCGTGTTAGAATATGAACATGCTGCAATCATGGAGGAAGCACATGGTGGAATTGTAGGAGGAAACTACACAGGGAATACAATCATGCACAAAATCCTCTTAGCAGATTTTTTGTTGGGAAACGGTTTATAAAGATTGTATTGAGTTTTACAAAACCTGTGACCATTCCCGTGGCCTTGGAAAACTAGGAAGAAGAGATGAGATGCCATTGATATCAATAGCTAGTGCAGAACCATTTGAGAAGTGGGTGATTGATTTTGTAGGACTAAATTCACTGCCGCATGGAGGATTAGTTCACGCTATATCATTACATTTTCTGACTACTTAACAAGGTGGGTAGAGGCAGCACCTACAAAGTACTACATAATGACAACAACAACTAGGTTCTTATGGGAAATTATAATCAATAGATATGGATGTCCGCTAAGTTTAACAAAGTGATAGGGATACCCATTTCTTGAATAAGACAGTCATAATCTTGTTGGCAGAATTCATGGTATCCCACCACAAGAATACCCCATATCACCCATAAGTTAATGGAACTTTTGAGGCATTTAACAAAATTATGAATCATATTTTAACCAATATTTTTTATGTGGTAAGAAAGGATTGGGATGATAAAGTTTCTGTTGTGTTATGGTCATACCAAACTACTTATAAAATATTGAACAAGGCCACACCTTTTCAATTGGTGTTTGGCATGGAAGCAAGTGCTACCTATATAATACATATTACCATAACTATGTATAGCATGTGTAGAAGGGTTAGCTGATGAACAAGCACTTGAGGAGAGGATCAAAAAGTTAATTTAGTTAAATGAAATGTGGGTAATTTCTTGCTTGGAGTCAAAAAATAGAAAACGCCACGTAGAAGGCATGACATGATAAACACATCAAGAAAAAACAATTTGAGGTTGGGTATATGTTTCTATTGTATGACTCCAAGTTTTTGTGCCATTCTAGGAAATTAAAATTCCATTGGATGGGCCCATACATTGTATCTTATATACTTGATTCAAAACCTTGCAAGTTACAAGCACTTTGGATGGCACACAGCTTTACCAATCCATTTCAATGGGAATAGGTGGAATCCCTAATATAAATAAGTCTTCCTTGAATGCATAAATAAGGCAGTATTTCCATTTTAACCTAGGATTTTCCCTTAATACTTTCCCTTTCTTTGTGTTTCCCCTTCTCGTTGTTTTTCCCTCTTTGTTGTTGTGTATCCGTTGTGAGTTGGTAGCCACTTATTATTTTCAAAAAAATTCTATGTGTAGACGACCATGCATCTATTTTTGTGTGGGGTGGAGTGATGCAACAAATAATGGAAGTTGGTAATAGAAGCTATGTTTCGATGGCCCAGATTGAAGGATCAAAATCACATAATTTGGAAGAGCACACGTAGAAAAGGTGGACATAGGTAGTTTGGTGTAATGATTTTAGAAGACCATGTACAAATATTAGAAGCACAGGAACAACATTAGGTAGGCGATGTCAAAAATCAGGGTAAGGACAGAAGAAGTTCCTTCGACGCTTTAAGTGCATGCAAAAATATCTTTGGTCGATGGATTTTTGTGCACCAAGGTTATAGGGGTTTTTGCACAGGATTGGGCACATGGGTAAAAGCACTAAAGGTTTGATTAGGAAAAAAACCACCTTTATTGCAAAGGTACGACGGTAGGTGGCATTGCATTTATAGAGAAAAATAAGCAAAAATATAAGTAGAAGGTTAAGGTACATTATTGTTACCTTGTATTTGTGATATTGAAGAGCTCTTACAAACTAGGGAATCCTTGAGAAAAGTTGTGTGAAAGAGGGTTGTGAAGATCTGAGTGCATAGCTAGTTTGATCAGCGAACCAGGGTGGAAAAATAGTACACGGGCGTGAGGGAGAGGGTTGTAGGAGTTTTCAAATCCCGCAAGTAAATACGTCATCTTGTGGAAGGAAGGGTTTTCCAGTTAGGGTTCCATGTGGTAGGGCACATGATTCAAGGGATTTTTCATGTAAGTGTAGAGTTGCGAGAAATAAGTAGAGCTAGGATCGGAAGAAGGGACTTTGAGTAACCTAATAAGAGAAATGGAACCAAATAAAGTAACCACCGTTTCATTAAAGAAGGGCAAGGGAAAAGGGAAACAAGCTATTTCCACTAGCTTCAATGAAGAATGGTACGCGGATATGCAATACCCAGACAATGTATTTCTTGTAAAGGAATGGGTGTCTCATGTTATAAAGATGGTCGTAAGTGACTACAACCATCAAACGAGCACCATGGAGAATGAGATGGCATTGGAACTGGTTCACCCTATAAACAAAAGGACACCAGATGGAATGCCTATATATGACGATGAGGTAAAGGTTAAGATGGACATGGCTAGGTTATTACAACACTATGAGTTTTCCTATTTTGGAAAACTTGAGTAGATGTACCAGTGGTTAATGTTGTGCATACATGAGGACCATTTCTATTTCATAAGATGAAGAATGCGGATAACTCCCCAACTAATTTCTAAATTTACTGGTCTTACCTGTAAAGGAGAATCTTTTGATGATGACTTGGATGATAAGGAGGCCATCAAGAAGACTATGGAAGCCTATGACTACAAGAAGGGGTTGCGGTACTTTGACATATCTACAATTTCAAACCTTGTGATGAGGATGTCTGCACACATGGTCATAAAACTAAATAGATAGGAAAGATAGACACGAGATCAACAAGGCTTGGTTGAATGTTTACCGAAGATCTCGAGAGGGGTCCATCTATAACCTCTCGGTGTTCATAGTAGAGGAAATCATCGATTGCCACATGTGCTAGATAAAAGATCATGTTTGGTAACATCCTCCTTACCATTATATTTTCGAGAGATTAGAGTGCTCAATGGGCCGATAAATTTGTGTGGAAATCTTGAGATGAGAACCCCTCCCTTACCAAAATATTTGAAAAGTACACTTGTGACACCTTGACAACCAACCACAAGGCACGCCTATAAAAATGGTACAAACGGATGCATGAAGCATTCAAAGACAGAGTGGAGGATATTTTTTTAGTTACCTATTTTACTACAAGGAAAAGTTGAATTCATTGTGTACCAACATTTCTATATAGGTAGGTTTTCTCTAGCAAATGGCACCAAGGATCCCTGGTGAAAATTTCCATTCTCCTTCACAACACAATATTTTCAGTCGAGTCAATAGATTCAAAGAGGCGGGGTAGACCAAGATTACCCCGAGCTATGCAAGACTTGTATATATCCAAATAAGTGTGCTTATGTGGAGAAGTATGTCTCCCATGACGTGCATATGATGAATCCAATAACATTTCCTGTTGCTAGGAGAACCGCAACAAGGGTATACTGCGCATAAGGCTGAAGTATGAGAAGGGTGATTATGTGGAGAATGATGTCTCTATCCCAAAAGAACCCACCTTAAGGAAGAATGCCACATCAAGGAAAAGGGGGAGAGAGGAGGTACACATGAGAAAACAACACTAAGTATACAAACATCATAAGCTACAAGCGTGCTATATGGAGTGCAAAACCGAGAACCTATGCATAGAGTAAGAAGTCCACCGCATAAGAGAAATAGAAGACACCTACGGAAGAGGAAACAAATTAAGAGAAGCCCCTATGAAATAATAATCACTAGTAAGGAAGGAGTCACCTACTGAAGAAGAAAAGAAGAATCTCCTATACTTTGAAATCACCAGTTAGGAAGAAGCAGAAAGTAACAGAAAGGGTAGACTCAAAAGAAATAGAGAGCATGGAGGCCAACAAGGGTGAAAAGGATGATGATGAGTGCAATGAGGCTCAGGACCATCCTGTGTATGATGTACATGACTCAGAGGAGGAGGGAAATGAAGAGAAGGATGAGGATGAAGGAGGTGCTCACAAAAAGGGAGAAAGTGAGGAAGTCAACATGAAGGATCAAAGGACTCTAAGCCTGACCAAGGAGTAGATAGAAGATTCCATAGAAAGGGAGGTAGTAGGCATAATAAAATACTTGGTGGAACAAGAGGTGAGTACAATGTTGAAGAAGTTCTCAAGGAGACAGAGGGAAGTGAGAGCATAGAAAAGGAGTATGGAAGTATGGGTGGAGATCTAAGCTTGATGGTAAGCTTCCCAAAGGTAGACGCACGAAGGAAATAATATGGTAGCGGTGTAAGAACAAGGGATGACCTACATCAATGATCCAAATAAGGTACTTGTGTGCATTTCCAAAGTACCGTGCCTTCAAACCAACTCCTTACATGGTCTTATTTTGATGAATATGGTGCATACCCGCACATAAGGAAGATTATTTCTTTGGATTTTGAGTCCCATGTTGATGAGCCCAAGTTCAAAGTCAACCATGAGGCATTAATAAAGATACCAAATACTGAGGGAGTAAATCCTCTGGTGAATGCTCAACAACTATCAGATGAGCAAGTGTGTAACACACTCAATAAGGTATTAGTGGAGGTTGAGGCAAGGGTCTTTCAGAGTAATGATAGAGTAAGGATCTTTGAAGAATATTTTAAAAAGAAAAATGAATAAATCATTGAAAAGGAGTTAAAGCAAGAGGAGTTGATCAGCGCCTAGTTAAGGTGTGAATTAAGGGAGGACAAGGCAAAGGTGCATGACATTTTTAAGAAAATAGAGATGATTTCATATCCTATAATCTTGAAGCACCTAGACATGGCCCCACTTGAGTAAAAATACAAGTCAACCATGTAATGCTTGGAAGACTTGACCCACATCCTCACCATAGAAATGTGATTTGCTCATATTGGAATCAACGAAGAGGCATTAGCACACCAAAAGAGGAAGAAATATTGAATATTGGGGAAATATATACTTGGTATTTTGAGCTCCTTGTCACTATAAAGAACACTACGTAAATGGCTGAGGTTGTATGTGAAAATTGTGCTAACAAAGATAGGGTAGAAAACATATTAGTTGCTACATATGAGGTGGGTCTCAAGGAGTTTCAAGAGAATAACAAAGGAAACAAGGTGGAGTGTGATAAAATCCTAGCTGAGGTTTAGAACAAGATAGAAGTAATCGAAGCCTTGAGGGGTTCGATTAAGAATCATCTTAAGGATCTGTATCCCTAGGTCACTCATAGAATGAATGTGCTAGACGACCTTAATAAGCAATTAGAAGTAATTGTAGATACACCAAATGTTAAGGGTGACAAATTTATTTTTAGTAGGTGAGCGCTCTAGTGGGTGAGCTACTTGAGGAGACGCGGGGTTAGGTTGATTCTGGGAAAATATTGAGGAAACCATAAGGAATGAATTCCCACTCCTACAGTAGTAGAAAATTCTTCTATTCTTTCATTTTTCATTCAATTTGTCCCAGTCCCACTATTCTTTATTCTTTGAAGAAGCAGGATGTTTCGAGTTTAGATAATACACTTAGTTTGGGGTGATGTTAGGCCCTGAAATATTGGCTAAGTACAAAAGGTAATGTGCACACAAGATCAAGAAGAAGGGCGCTCAAGGGAAAGCATGCAAGAAAAAGGGGTTTAAGAAGGGTTTAGGTGAAACCAGGACACGTGCGGAAGGAAAAACATGGGTTTAAACGAATTTTCCATATTTGGCATTTTGAAGACACTTGAGGAAAAATGTGAGGACCCAACTAGGTGTGATGAGTGGATAAGGTTCCAGCATGGAACCTTGGAGGTAACAAAAAGGATATTCCACGTAGGGAATATTCCCATGAGACATCATTATAGAGAGTGGAGGGTTTGCAAAGGGATAAGATTTCACCATTGGAGGACCACATTGACACTTGGCACACGATCATTTAGAAGAGAAGGCATGATAATGGGTTTTGATCCTATAAAAAGAGATGCTAGAACTAAAGAAATATATATCAAACATGAAGATAGAGAGTAAGATGCTAAGTAATGGAGTGTTGCGAATGTTAGGGTTTAGAGCACTTAGTGCTAAGGGTTGTGAGGGATGTCATGAGCCTCTTGTATGGCACTAGGATTTGTAACATGGGTTAAAATGGAAGGGCATAGTTAGGGTCTCATGCTAGGGAAGATCTGTAGGAGTTGAGTCTCTATCATTTAAACATGTATGGTCTGTGATGGTCTCTTTTGATTGTAATGTGGCTACCAGAACTATTATAAATATATATATATATATATATATATATATATATGGGTTTTTATCCTTATCATGCTTAAGGGTGTAAACCCTCATGTTATATGACTATCATGACTCAGATCTAGTTTATTATGTTTATTACATTGTTATTATGTTTATGTAATGCATTGATGTGTGGATCTGTAAGATGTCCCTTCCACTTTTCTTTTAACTAAGTAAATGTACTTATCATTCTGCAATCCATCCTCCATTAATGGAAAAAACTTCTCACAATTCTCACATAAAGGAGGGGCTTGGTGCCCACATGTGCCTTAGGTGAGTACTTAGTGCCAACAAGGTGATAGGCCGACACGTTTGGGGTTAGAAAGTAGTATTGAGGGTAAATAAGATGACTACATCTTGGTTATGTTGTCGGGACCTCTTTTTTAATCTTTTTTGAGAATCATGCATGATGAAAAAGTGCTTGAGCTTAGAAAATGTCGAAGCATGGCTTAATAGCGTGGAGGATAATTTTTCTCAAATATTTAGTATTGGACCTAAGTTTGATGTACGTAAATGGGTAGAAGAGAATCATGTCATGAGCTATATGAGACCTTCTTCTTTTTTTCCCAGTGGATATTTATGAATGATTTTAGGTGTATGCATATAGATCGAGATGGTACTATAGACCTCGCGTATGGACCCCAAGAAGAGTATCAAAAGGCGTAAGATGCTGATCGACATGGAAACATTTTTTTATCATTAGTGGAGTAGATTGTTGACGAGTTACACCTTGGAGTATGTGATTTATATGTATTCCTATCTTGAGATTGATGAGTTTGAGTTTTTCTTGCATGTTATCCATTTAGCTATAAATATCCCGATCGTTACACTTGAGTTTAGCAAAGCATTTCCCATGGCGGCTAAGATTCTTATGAGTGTTGGGTGAGGAAACTAGGGTGGAGGAAGATGGAGGACCTTGCGGATGAGTAGGAGAGGGAAGAGAGATGACTCAAGTATAATGAAGCTTGTGAAAGGGAGTTATCTAGACAACGTGAAGTTGTAGGAGTGATGGATTTATGGAGGTAGACATTACGGGAAGGAATTGAGGTTCACACAGAGGATGTGGAGCCTGAGAAGTCTGTGCTACCCCATCTTGGAAAGTGCAGGAGAGATACCCCTTCATCTTCTAATGAGATCTCATCACTTAGAGAAGGAGAGGCATCAAAATGCATCTGATTCTAGCTAGTGACCAATCCATAGTGCTTAGTTTTCCAAATATAGAGATAAGTATATCTAACCCAATCAGTATTGGTGGAAGTAACTCGATCAACACCTAGGAGGTATAACTTTTCATTTGGCACATCTATGGCTGCACATTCATTTCCTTTGTTTGGAGGTATATTATCTGGAGTGGCATTTGGGAAAAGTACAGGTACACAAATCTTGGGTATCACATCTGGAAGTAATGCAGAACACACATCCGTAGCGAGTGTAGTATCACGGCTGTTGGCGCGTAATTTAGCATGACAGTGGGGACACTAGGAACAACTACTTCAAGGCCTTTACCAGCTATTGGAGGAGGATCTAGTGGAATAGGAGCTAGTGGACCCAGTGGATCTAGTGGATCTGGAATATTTTCTAGATCAAGAGGGATAGATGTTGGTGGATCTAGTGGATCTGATGGTAGAGGAAACATTAGAGGGAATCAAGGTTCTGGATCAGGTGGACACATGCCTCAACTACCTCAACAAATATTTTTTGAAATGACTTTGCACCTACCAGACTACAAAAGTGTTGAGGATGTTTTAGATCATGTACATAAATGTGATATTCTATGGTGCGTGAAGGGGATCACTACCCCAGAATGGAAGGCAAGTTAGTTTGTAATAATGTTGCAAGGGAATGTTTATAGTTGGTACTGAAAGTATGACTCCCACTAGATAGTGGTAGATTACACCACACTACGGAATTCCTTCTTAGCTAAATTTCATATCCCTGAGTTTGAATAAAAGATCATTACCACATCGAAGGAGATTCAACAAGGTATGGTAGAGACTGTGCATGAATATGACACATGTTTTAAGGCTCTCTTCTCAAAGTTGTCTTATGATATTCATCCTTCTCAACATTCTTAGTGGTTTTTTGGATGCTTGATAACACCTTTTAGGAGAGTGATTTCATACAAGAATTTCACAGGCCCACATGAGGCCTTGGAGGCTTCCCTACATGTTAAGGATATTGGAAGCATGGATACCAATTTTATCCCTTTTCTTGAATCTCATATTATTGCAATGGTAAAGCAACTAGAGAAGCTATCTATGAACTCAGCACATGAGACTCGAAATGGCCTATGGTGCTCAGATTATGAAGTAGAGGGGCATATAAAGGATATTTTTCCTTGGAGATCGGTACGTGCCATGATAGTGGACTATGAGATTTTCCATAGAGATCATGATGCAAGTAGGTGTCCACTACTACAACATGTGATCCATAAGAATGTGTCTTGTTATTGTAATATTTTCACCTCTACTACTCATGACACCAAGGATTGTAGATTGATTGACCAGATACATGATGCCATTTATATTGGTGTGCGCCAAACCAGCATTGCAAATAATTCCAAGGATGATGGAGTCACTATGAAGGGCGTGCGAATGGAGGGGCACATGAAAGAAATTTCCAAGGAGGATTTCGTGGTTGTGGAAACCACATACCATTAACAACATCTTACTAGACCATCTCTACGATACTTGAAGATTTTTGAGTACCTCTATAGTTTCTTGATAAACCTCCTTCGATGTTTATGATCTAGGTATCTTGCATATAAGACCTCCTCCCTAGTAATGGTAGGATTTTGTCGTAACACTTCTCGACATGCGTAGCTTCAACATGTGTAGTAATTTTCCACAGTACTACTTCAAGATATGGTGCCAACTTTGGCATTCATTGGTTTTCTATGGCACGCTATATTCTAACCATCCTTGCACCCTTGTTATCATGTTTATACTGATTTCTAAGATGCTCATATAATTCTTGGCATTCTTAATTGTTATGATTATTTCCATAAAAATAACAAGTAATATTCTCGAGTCATTCGTGCCTATAGTGGTCAGGAGATTCACATGTATAGCATGTTCCACGAGGAAAATCCCCTCATCCGCCACTATAGCCTTGGCCCTTGAATCCAACACGATATCCTTGACCTCTACCATGACCTCCTTCAAATCACCCTTGAGTGTGATCATGATCATGGTGCTCACTTTTACCTTAATACTTATCTAAAACTCCCATTTTTCATACGCCAATATCAATGTCATCATGGATTTGATCAATCAACCTACAATCTTCTATATTGTGAGTTGTGGAATGGAAAATATTACAATAGAAAAATACGTTCTTCCTAATCATGTGTTGTAATAATGGGAAACAAATTTCATCATGGTCTAAATGACATATCTCACAATCTAGCAATAATGAACACACTGATCTGTGAGGACAACTATCCTTAGTGTGCCCCTCCACTTCATAATATGTACACCAAATCCCAGTGCATGTCTCGTGTGTGGAATTGGCTGATAGTTTCTCCAACTACTTTGCCATAGCTGCAATATGAGCTTTTAGGAATGGGCTCACTCCAGTGTCTATACTTGACTACCTCAATGCGCAACACTATTTCAAGTGATTCATGTGGATCCATATATGTCTTATGTGACAGTTCCCTCCTAAAATGTGTGATCAAGCATCGACAAATGACTTTGTGCATGCTTTGGCTTGCATGGATATCATAGGAAAGTTTGGACAAAAGTGTTTTGAAATGGGCATCATATTCCAAAACACTCTCGGTAGTGTCTCCGCTAATATCCTTAAGTGCACTTATACTTTTCGCTCAAACTCGGGATATAAAATTCCTTAAGGAAAGCATCCTTTAAAGCTGTATAATCTACGCAAGTCTGATCAAGGTAAAACTTCTTGTACCAACTGTGTATGCGCATCCCTATAACATAGTTGGAAACTGAATTACCTTGCACTCGAAACCGTGATACCTTTTGCACACCATAGTATCTCTCACACATGTACACATGCTCGGTAACATCTTCTATTCCCTTTACTCCGGAAGAAAAAGTGACATCTCTATGTGAATATTATGGGGTTGGTGAGGATCATGCCCATCGGATCCAGAACCCCCTATGTTACCTTTGCCTCCAAACTCACTAGATCCACCATAACCATAGCCACCTATGCCCCATCCTCCACATGTAGCATGAAGTGAAATGGAGGATGTACTACCTTATGTCCCAACAATGGTACTAATTGGAACTCCTACGCCTACGAGGTGGTATTATTCCCGAGAGGCAAGTCCAAAATTTTACATGCCCGAGTTCTATGCCAATGACATGCACGAAAAGGTACCTCCAAATAATAAGGAATATATCTTCCTAGCCATAGATGTACTTGCTATTTGATTCACTCCTGTTATTTTACTTCCCAAACTAGCTTGTTGACTACTGGTTGTACTAGAAACTGGAAAACCAAACGCAAGGGCTAGGTTTCCAATTATATTTAGATGCGCTCCGTGGCCCATATTATCTCTCTGGCACACTCTCATAAGAGGCATAGGAGGGGTTCCTATCATGTTTTCCAAAATTGGGAGTTCTAAATTCTCTAGCTCCACGTCCTCTGCATGAGTTCCAAATCCTTCATGAGCCATCTCTCTCCACAATGCCATCTATTCTACAACCTCACACTACTTCTCTAAATCCCTCTCACACACCTCATTGAACTTGATCTACCTTTCTTCTCTTTGTCTCTCTACCGCTAAGTCCGCCATCTTTCACCAAACTTGCTCCTGCCCCACGCATGGTGGGGTTTAGCTAGCCATTAGCGTCTCTTCCAAATTCAAGGTTACCATAAATATTTCAATCGCTAGTGGAATTCCTTGTAGATATGTTCCCATGGGATAACTTAAAAATTGAAACTCATTACCTCTAGGCATGAATAAGTGGAAATTGAGTACTCCAAAAATATAGTTATTCGAACACCGCAAAACCAAGTGTCTAAAACACATTTCCAAATCAGATTAGGATCATAGAGGGCCTAAAATTCTTCCTACATCTAGAAAATGTGTGAAACCTCTAATTCCTTTTAGATGCATAAGCAACCAACAACTCGTACATCTCTATCAGGAAGATAGCAAAGAAAATATCATATAAATAGTCATACAAGTTCTACACCACCCATGTGCCCTCGTTAATGATCCAAAGGATCCTCTTGAAGAAACACCAATCTAATATCTTCTCAGAATCAGTTGCAATCAGTTTCATGGCATGGAGAAAAATTAGATGTTTCCATCGATATCTCGGTTGCAGGAAACAAAATTCGTATGCAAAAGTTATGGCTCGCTGAAATTTTCATGTAACTGGAAAATTTTGGGGATTATGCATAGGTTGAACATGTGCACGCTCATCAAGTGGACCAATATAAAAGTGACATGTGACAATATGGAAAATAAATAAATAATAATATTAAAAATTTATCCACACCCATTTAATACTCCACATTGGCCACATTATTTAATTTCCAACTATTATCCTTATTTTTCAACGCACATTTTCCAAACTGCCATATATTAAAATATCCAAGCAACAAATACCTGCCATGTCATGCCTCTTATCTCTCCAATCACCCACATTGAGCACCCCATCCTTGGGGATAAGATATTTCTTAAGAAAATAGCTACATACACAACCCACCTATATAAATGCCTTCCTATTTTCATGCCCAACAAATGTGGGATCTTATCCCTATGTAAAATGTGCCCCACATGGAGTGGGATTTGAACCTGGGCCACTTGGGTAAAAATATAAGTGCCCAACCATTTCACCCGAGCTATGAAATGTTATAAAAGGAGCTATGTTTTATTAGTATAGACACGAGAAAGTGACTGTGTTATTGTTTTGCTCATAACTTGAGCTAGAGATGGAATTTTGAGATGAAGTAAAAAGTGACTCCTATTATTTTTGGTAGAGGAATGTGATGAGAAGATAATATTCTTGTATAAATATTTTTAAATATTTATTTTCAATATTTTAATAGATCGGTCCCATTCAATTGAACCTGGAGATGTAGGCCACAAGTGTCGAACTCCGTTATCAATTCTTGTGTCAAATTGTTGGTGATTCATCTCTTTATTTTTGTTTTTACATAGTAATTTCAGTTTTAATTCTTTTATTAAAAATAAAAAAGGATATAATAGTCAATTTTTATATCAAAAATCAATACAAAGCAAAGTTAAGTGTGTGCACAATTGCTAGTTAAAATTGATTTTTAGATCACTGGTATCAGAGCTGGTTTTGACTGATTTTTGGTTCAGATTAACATTTTTGGATTGCAAGTTGTGTGTTGGATGTTAACAAGGTCTTGATCTAAGAAGGGTGAAGGAGAACTAATAGAAGGAGATCCCAAAATTGGTACCAGATGATCTCGAAGTCCTACAATGGCAGATCAAGAGGAAGAAAACTTTTGTCAATCATTCCTACAGATGAAGGAAATGGTGGAAGAAATGTACCAAGATAGACAAAGGGAAAAGGGAACTAGAGAAGGTAAGAAAGAAGAAAGCTCTAGTTCTGATAATCCTAAAAGAGACCCTTTGAAATCTGATTTTCCTTCATTAAAGTTAGATATCAAGTTTGAATTGCCTATGTATACTGGAGAGCTAAATGCAGAGAAGTTGGATAACTGGGTCAAGCAGATAGAAGTATATTGCAGGGTTCAGAGAATTGTTGATGATGAAGCAAAGATTCATTTGGAAACTCTTCATATGGGTGGCACAACACTTATTTGGTGGGAGAGTAAGCTTCGGAAGTGGAAGAACCAAATGTATAGAAATCACTTCTTGGTCTAAATTTGTTTCAAATCTTAGGCAACAATTTTATCCTCTTGGTTATAAGCAACAAGCTATGATGGATTGGAAAACATTAAGACAAATTAAGGGACAAAGTGTTCAAGAATACACACAGGAATTTAGGAAAAGGGCTCTAATTCTGGGAATTTCCCTAAACACAAAAGAAACACTACTTAAATATATTGGTGGATTGCATAGTTATCTAAGGCATATGATACTTGTTTTAGGTCCTACTAATCTTGATGTAGTATGTGTTCAAGAAACCCATTTGGAAGCACAAGGGAAAATGACAAAGGATTCCTCTTTCTCTTCTTTTAAACAAAAGAACAAGCAATCTGAAGGACAAGGTTTGAAAGAACAAGGAAAAGGAAAGGGTAAGCACAAGACAAACTCTACTATTAATAAGGAAGATGAAAAACCATTTTGTAATCATTGTAAAAAGAACCATGATGAGTCTAAATGTTGGAAATTACATCCTGAATTGAAACCTAAATGGATGGTTAAGAAAGGAAAGGAAAAGAAAACAAACACTGCAGTTCATGATCTTGGGTTAGATTCAGGTGATGAAACCAAGATCACAACTATGAGTTTTCAAGGTAAATCAAAACTTTCAATTTCTAACAATAGTACTACAAATGTTGCATCTTCTTCTAGTAAACAAACTATACATGATGATAAGAAAAGGAATGAGCTTTTCCACATTAGAGTGATTTCAAAACATATGAAAATTGATACTCTTTTTGATAGTGGATCTCAAGATAATCTGATTTCTGAGGAGGTTGTAAAGAAATTAGGACTCAAAACTAATCCACATCCTAAGCCTTATCCTTTGGGCTGGTTTGTGATGATGCAAAACTATAGGTAACTAAAACTTGTACTTTCAGATTTTCCATTACAAACAAGTTTATAGATGAGGTTGAATTGGATGTAGTTCCTTTGGATATTTGTGGGGTGGTTTTGGGAAGTCCTTATTTGTATGCTCGTAAAGCAATCTTCTATAGGGAAGAAAATAAATTTTTTATTATAAAGGATAAAATTGAGTTTATTATTAGAGCTCACCGTGAAAATAATAATCTATCCTTGTAATCGCAAGTCAAATGAAAAGGCTGGTAAATTCAAGAAAAATTTTGTGCTCATGGTGGTCAAATCCAAAGAGAAAGAACATGAGATGACTTTTGAGACTTGTGATCTGAAACATAAGGATGAATTGGTAAAAATTGTTTCTGATTTTGATGATGTTTTTTAGGATCCACAAGGTCTACCTCCCAAAAGAGGGATTCAACATGAGATATAGTTGCTTCAGGATGCACCTCTTCCCAATATTAGAATGTACAGGTTATCAGTAGTAGAGAATGAGGAAATTGAGAGAAAGGTAATGGAACTTTTGGCTCAAGGTATAATTCATCCAAGTACATCCCCATGTGGTTCGCCAATTATTTTGGTTCCTAAGAAGGATGGCACTTGGAGAATGTGTGTTGATTTCCATGCTTTAAACAAGATTACTATAAAGAATCATTACCCTCTTCCTAGAATAGATGATTTACAAGATCAATTAAAGAGTGCAATTTATTTCACTAAGTTAGACTTAAGAAGTGGTTATCACCAAGTAAGAATTGTAGAAGGTGATGTTTGGAAAAATGATTTTAAAATGAAACAGGGATTTTTGAATGGTTAGTGATGCCTTTTGGTTTGTGCAATGCACCAAAAACATTCATAAGAGTTATGAGTGATATCTTTAGACCATTCATTGATAATTCCGTTATTGTCTACTTAGATGATAGTCTTATTTTCAGTAAGTCATGGGATGAACATGTTAAACACATCCAAAAAGTCTTAGATGCATTAAGGAGAGAGAAATTTTATTTGAAGATGTCAAAATGTGAATTTGGAAAAACATCTTTAATTTGCTTGGGTTATATTGTAGGAAATGGAGAATTGAGAATTGATCCTACAAAAGTAGAGGTTATTATGAAATGGCCTAGACCCACTAATGTGCCGGAAGTTAGGAGTTTTCTAGGTGTAGTTCAGTACTGGAGAAAATTTATTGCTAACTTCTCATATATTGCATCTCCTTTACATGCTTTGACAAGTATCAAACAAGTCTTTCAGTGGGGAGGAAAGCAACAAAAATCCTTTGATACATTGAAAGAGAAGATAAGTACCACTCCGATCTTGGCACTTCTAGATTTACAACATTCATTTGAAATTGAGACAGATGTTAGTGATTACACAATGGGGGCATTTTTGATGCAGAACAAATTACCAATGTGTTACCATTCAGAAACCTTTACAAGTGCGGTAAGAAACTATCCAACTTATGATAAAGAGTTGTATGCTTTGGTTCAAAGTGTTAAAAAGTGAAAGCATTATTTAATGGGAAAAGAAACAATTATACATATTGACCATCAACCACTTCAGTACTTACAAATACAAACCAAATTGCAGTAGTCTAGACATTTCAGGTGGATGGGATTTTTGCAACAATTTCATCTTGTAATCAGGTATAAAAAAGGTATTCAAAACAAGGTTTCCGACATGTTATCTAGACCACCAGTGGTATTAGCATCTATTCTTTTGCAACATAGTTATTTGGCTCATGTTAGTTACAAGGAACAATATGTTAATGATGTTGATTTTAGAGAAGTGTATGAGGATCTAGTAAGTGGGAAACAAATAGGAGAAAAATATTATCATTTTGCATGAAGGATTGTTATATCATTCTGGTAAACTTTGTATTCTAGAAAATGAACGTGTGCATATGATTAGGGAAGCACATACTTCTCTTATTTTGGGGAATTTTGGTGTTAGTAAGATAGTTGCACATTTATAGAAATATTTTTATTGGCCTAGAATGCATGAACATGTAAACATGTATATTAAGGGATGTGTTCTTTGTGCCACAAGCAAGCCAAGTAATAGGAAATTAGGACTTTACACTCCTCTTCCTATTCCTATAAGGCCTTGGGAAAGTGTTTCCATGGATTTTTTAGGAGGCTTTCCCATGAAATGGAAGAAACATGATTACTTATATGTGGTAGTGGACAGATTTAGCAAAATGTGTGTGTTGGTTCCATGTACTAAACAAATAACTGGTGAGGAACTACACATTTATTTTTTCAGTTTGTTTGGGTTCATTTTGGTTTTCCTACCTCAATTATATCTGATTGGGATTCTAGATTTCTTGGGGAATTTTGGTCAACATTGTGGGGGTTAATGGACACAAAACTAAAAAAGAACACTACTTTTCATCCACAGACTGATGGTCAAATAGAGGTTGTAAACTGCACAATAGTACATTTGCTTAGGGGTTATTATGGAAAACATCCTAAGTTATGGGATGAACATCTATATTATGTGCACCATGCTTATAATTGTGCCTTTCATTCTTCTAATTTGAAGTCTCCATTTGATACTTTTTATGGATATCTGCCTAATTCTCCTTTAGATAAACATGAAACTGTTATTAATGGCTCAAGTGATTATGACAGGGCTAAAATATTTGTTCAAAGAATTCAATAGGTTCATCAGTATTTCCATGATCAATTGGAGGAAATTCAAGCTAAGTACAAAGCCAGGCATGATAAACATAGAACTGATCACAAGTTCAAAGTTGATGATTCAGTTTGGCTTCACATCAACAAGGAAAGGTTGAAAGGTGAAGGTAAAAAATTGAAACCTATACGGTATGGTCCATTCCAAATATTGGAAAAAATTGGTAACAATACTTTTCAGTTGGATTTACCTCCATATATGCAAATCTACTCAATTGTAAATGTTGAGAATTTAAGATTGTATGAACCGCCTATGATTGTTGATCATGATGATGCTAACATAATGCCTTCCATTGATGATTTTTCTCCTGAGTATCTTGATGAGTTGCAGGAAGACATCATTTTGGATAGGAAGGTCAGAAATTCATGAAGGGGTGATATTGAGTATCTTCATGTTGTTTTCAAAGGCATTCATCCAAATGAGGCTAAATGGATAGAAACCAAATAGTTCGAGGAGAAATACCCTCACTTATTCACCAATTAAGTTGACTTTTGGGGTCCAAAAGTTTCTCAGTGGGGAGGAATGATCCAGAGGATCCTCATGGAGAAACACCAATCTAATATCTTCTCAAAATCATTTGCAGTTAGTTCCATGGCATGGAGAAAAATTAGACATTTTCGTCGATATCTCGTTTGCAGGAAACAAAGTTCATATGCAAAAGTTATGGCTCACTGAAATTTTTGGGTAATTGGAAAATTTTGGGGATTATGCATAGGTTGAACATGTGCACGCTTGTCAAGTGGACCAATGGAAAAGTGACATGTGGCAATATGGAAAATAAATAAATAATAATATTAAAAATTTAGCCACACCCATTTAATACTCCACATTGGCCACATTATTTAATTTCCAACTATTATCCTTATTTTTCAATGCACATTTTCCAAACTGACATATATTAAAATATCCAAGCAAAAATACCTGCCATGTCATGCCTCTTATCTCTCCAATCACCCACATTGAGCGCCCCATCCTTGGGGATAAGATAACTCTTAAGCCAATAACTACATACACCACCCACCTATATAAATGCCTTCCTATTTTCACGCCCAACAAATGTGGGATCTTATCCCTATGTAAAATGTGCCCCACATGGAGTGGGATTTGAACTGGGCCGCTTGGGTAAAAGGATAGGTGCCCAACCATTGCACCCGGAGCTATGAAATGTTATAAAAGGAGCTATGTTTTACTAGTATAGACATGGGAAAGTGACTATGTTATTGTTTTGCTCATAACTTGAGCTAGAGATGGAATTTTGAGATGAAGTAAAAAGTGACTCCTATTATTTTTGGTAGAGGAACATGATGAGAAGATAATATTATTGTATAAATATTTTTAAATATTTATTTTCAATATTTTAATAGATCGGTCCCATTCAACTGGACCTGGAGACATAGGCCACAAGTGCCGAACTCCGTTATCAATTCTTGTGTCAAATTGTTGGTGATTCATCTCTTTATTTTCTATTTTTACATAGTACTTTCAGTTTTAATTCTTTTATTAAAAATACAAAAGGATATAATAGTCAATTTTTATATCAAAAATCAATACAAAGCAAAGTTAAGTGTGTGCACAATTGCTAGTTAAAATTGATTTTAGATCAGTCAAACTTAGATCCAATGATGAATATCCAAGCGTATTTTTCTTCTAAATCTAATATCCACTCCTCAACACTTGATAAGGTCAACTGGTACATCTTCATCATGAAACATCCTGAAAACAGTTGAAAAAGAGGTCCCGGTAATGGAACCAATGATGTAGCCTAGAATTTACTGTGAATAACCCAAGCATGTTGGCACATCACTCAACCTAAGATGAGTGCTCACCTAAAGCATGCAAAGGCACCAGGTCCCTCTTTAGAGTTGCTTATATAGAATGTTAGCATGATGATGTTTAAACATATTCAAATTCATAACTAGTCATAAACATTCCACAGTGCATAATCCAGATTTATATCTTAGAGAATCATAATAAATGAACTAAACAATAACTATGATAAGATTAACCATACAAGAACCAAATTTAGTTATGTCTAATACCATTATCCAACCAATATACTCCATTGTATTAAATACTATAAAACACAAAATATTCTTACATTATATCAATATCTCCATGAGTCATGTGCGTGTCAAAACCAGCAGCAAAACTCTACAATAATTCACCACCCTAAACTACACAAATCAATACATATTTATAGGGGTGGGGACTTTCCCTTCACCACCCATGCACTTCTAAAAATAGGTCACATGCTAATAATAGCCATGTGCCTTTACAATAGTATGCACAACATGCAAGTTCTCTAACAATAGATGTCCTATAGTTAACTCCAAGTAGAAATCCTATTATTAGCTTAAACTATGCATGGCACTTATCTACCGCTTGTTCCCAAAATACCATTGCATGGAGTGCAAGTCTTCATCTCTATGTGTGCTCCACATGTTATCTCCAAAAATAGTCCTTATCCAAAAAATGGCTAAGTCTTGATCCAAAGTGTTCTAGCACACATTTCCTTTCCTATCTTCCTACGCCTTCAAATGCACCTTGTTCCCACGTGCGCATCCTTCGTGTGTCTTATCCCTAGAAAAACATTTTGTCTACTCAACATCTATGAATCTAGAATCCATTCCTCCTAACTTTGTTTTTTGTGAACATCATTTTGCTTTGGGACCTCGACTTATTAGCATGATGGCAAGGCTCCCGCTTCTCTTCCCCCCGTATCCCGACATGATTGATTACTCAACTCCTTCTATAAATGTTGTTCAATGCCGGGATGATGAGTCTATTCGCACCTACCTTGGTCCAGAATATTATTATATTCACCTTTTGTTACCTTTTGAGACATAAACCATGTTGAATGAACTGACCATGGAAATCAACATTCACAGTTAGGACAACCCACACATTCTAAAAATAGGCCAATCTTTAGATGTTCTTTGAATAGGAAGCTTTCAATTCTTTCCTCCACGATCATAGAAATGATTATGCTTGGTCCTACATCGATATGCCCAATATTGACCCAAATATTGTGGTCCATAATATCCTAACCATTCTTGATTCCAAACCCATGAAATAGAAGCTATGAAAAATGCATCCTCACATTCCCATTTTTGTCAAAGAAGAATTATAACACCTCCTTTTTGTTTCCTTCATTTTATCCATTGATTATCCCCAATGGATCTCTAACATTGTTCCTATGAAAAAAGTGACAAGGGAATCTACATTTACATGAATTTCTACAACCTTAGCCAGCTTACCCCAAAGACAAATTTCCTATACCTAGTATTGACCAACTAGTTGATCTCACCACCGGCCATGAGATGTTATCACTCATGGACAGTTTCTTCAGGTTATAACAAAATATTACTTTCCCTAGAATATCAACACAAAACCACCTTCATCACTCATTGGGGGACCTTCTGCTATCATGTCATGCCCTTTTTCCTTAAAAATGGTTATGCTACATATCAATGAGGCTATGAATTATATCTTTCATGACATCATGCATAACATATTAGAAGATTACATCGATGATATTCTTACCAAATCCAAACATTGGGCTAAACACCTTGTAGTCCTTAAGGTTGTCTTTTCTTGTCTCATCAAATATTGTGTTTTCTTTTAACCTAAGATCCTTGGATTTATCATTTCTTTGCATGGAATTGAAGTTAATCCTACTAAAATCAAGGCTATTCTTAAGATGCCTCCACATACTAACCTTCTTTTTCTACATACTTTGCAAGGCAAGTTATAATATATTCATTAGTTTATTTCTTAGCTTTCGACCGATCATGAATATCCATTTCATCATCCTCTCAACAAGGATGTTTCCTTTAAATGGGATGATGAATTCCACAAAGACTTTGACACCTTAAAACAATACCTCCTCCAACATCGATAAGCCATAGTTTGAGGTAAGCCAAGGAGCACTAATGAAGATGCCTGAATCAAAAGGAGATAACCCCTTGGTGAGCGCTCAGCAGCTTTCAGATGAACAAGTATCCAATGCTTTAAATATGGTCTCGGTTGAGCTGGAAGCTAGGTTATTCAGATGGAATGACAGGGTAAAATTTCTAGAGGCAGAGCTATAAAAGAGGGAAGAAGAGCTAGAAGAGAGCACCAAGAACTTGAAGAAGGAAGGACTAATTAGTATGCACTTAAAGTGTGAACTTGGGGAAGAAAAGGAAAGGGTGCGTGAGGTATACAAGAAGGTAGAATCCATCAGAGATGCCATTGTCTTGAAGCATTTGGACCTGACACCACCCGCGCAAAAGTATGGATCTTCCCTTGAGTGCCTTGAAGACTTAACACACATCCTCACCTTGGAAAGGCAACCTTTGGCCTTCGAATCCATGGAAGAAGTATAAATGCACTGGAGAAGGAGGACAAATTAAAGGTTGTAGAAATCATTTCCGAGTACAAAGAAGGTGTTTTTGATGTGAAAATTTCTACCCATACTATTGAGGCCATATATGATAGTTGCGTAGATAGAGATAAAGTGGCAAGCATTCTGGTTGCCACTCACGAGGTAGAGCTTAAGGAATTCAAAGAGAATAACAAAGGGGATAGAGCGAGTAGGAAAGGATCTGGTGAGGTTGAGAAGTAGTCGAAGCTATTAAAACCTTACGAGTTTCAATTAAAAATTGGATGAAGGGATTATACCCTAGATTATAAGAAGGATTGATGCACTTGAGGACGTGGGTAAGGAATTAGAATGAATGGTTGAAACATTGAACACTCGAGGAAATGGACTAGGTTTTGAGGAGGTAAGTGCCTAGTCGAGGACCTCTTCCGAGAGAGTGAAAAATGAAGTCGATGCCCGGAACAAATTGGAGGCCAACTTACAAAGAGATTTTCCTATCTTCTTGCAATAATGACAATACTTCCACATTCTTTCATTCTTTTCCAATTCTTCATTCCCTTAATATTTTTCTAAGGCATTAAGAATATTGTAATTCTTTCTTTGAAGAAGTGTTCCCGTGGGTGGAGAATAGGTAAAGTGTGGGGTGATGTTGGGACCCTAAAATATTGACTAAGTACACAAATGTGCATGGGCACACAAGGCCTAGGTTGAAGGATGGGTGCGCAAGAAGAAGGCGCACAATGAAGTAGGAGGGTTTTAGAAGGACCATGTTACACACTTTGGTAGAACAAGATCTCGGGATAAGGTGTCGACCTAGCGATAGGCTAGCCTAGGAAGGAATATGCACTTTGCAATGGAAGCTTCTAGAAGACCATCATAACAAGGAGTGGAGAGCTCAATCCTAGAGGAGCATGCTCCCATGGAGGAACACATTCGAGACACTTTGGTGCTGGATCTGAGGCCACAAAGGATGAGTTGGCACTTCGGGGTGCCTATAAATACAAGTGCTTGTAGAAGAAAAGAGAGAGATCGATAGAGAGTGGAGCTCTGTAGAAATGCTGCAAGGAGTCATATTGGGTTGGGTAGATGAAATATAGGAGAAGGATGTATCAAGGGCTTGGGGTTATAAAATTTCTTTTTGAGAGCTAAAGGATATGGATCCAGTTATGATGCACAACTTCAGTTTACCATAATGTGGTGTTTTGTAATAAGTCTAATGAATGTAATGAGGTTAATAAGTTATCTGAATACGATCCTTCTTGGTTTGGATTCATACATGATTCTTCATAGTTCTTTTTCATGTATGTTTATAAGATGAATATGAATCCCTATGAATTTTCCTTTCTGTTTTGATTCAGTTCTTTAAGTTTATTAAAGTATCTTTGTTTGTAATGACTATAATGGTCTAGAGCCATTATGAGCTCTATGATGTTTGCATGTCTCATTCCCACTCACTTTCTTTAAATTTTGGATCATAGATGATGTTTTCCTACTCAAATCACATAAAAGAGAGACTCGACACCCGTACATGCCTCGAGTGAGAGCCCAACACCCATTGGGTGATAGGATGGTGTGCATGGGATTTCCCTGTTCTTCAGTGGGTATAAAAATGACTACATCTTGGTTATATTTCTGGGACCTCTTTTCTAAGTTGTAGGGGAAATGACATATATCACGATCTATACAATGAATGATGATAAATCATTTAACCATGGAAAGTGTTGAAATGTGGTTTAAAAGCACGGAGGATGAATTTGCTCAGAGATTCAACACTGGACCTAAGTTTGATGCACATAGATGGGTAGAAGAGAACCTCTACCATGATTTATATAAAAAAAATTCTATTGCTTCCTAGTAGAGCTATATGAATGGATCTTGGCATATGTGTCTTAATCAAGTTGGTATTATAGATCACACATGTGGACCCAAGAAGATTACTAGAGGCTGCAAAGATGCGAGATCGACGTGGACTTGTGTTGTGGATCATTGGTGGAAAAGAGTATTGGCTAGCTAAACTCTGGAGTATGCTATTTCTACATATTATTGTCTGGAAATTGTTGAGTTTGAGTTTTTGTGGGATCCTAGAGGATCATTTCTATGTGTTATTCCTCTAGTAATGAAGATCTTGATTATTACATTGAGTTTAGAGGCATTTCGATAGTTGGCTAAACTAATTTAAGTGATGGGTGAGGAAGCTAGGGTGGAAGAAGATGGAAGATATTGCAACTGAGAAAGAAAGGGAGGAGAGATGACTCAAGAATAGTGAAGTGTGTGAAAGGGAGATTGTTAGACAACATGAGGTTCCAGGAGTGATGGATATATGGAAGAAGATGTTGCGGGAAGGATTCGAGGTTCAAGCAGAGGATGCGAACTCCGAGCGATCTATGCTAGCCCATCTTTGCAAGCGCATAAGAGAGACCCCTTCAGCTTCTAATGAGAGTTCATCACGCAGAGAGAGAAGAGTCATTTGCACGCATCTAAACCCACCTAGTGACCAAACCCTAGCACTTGGTTTTCCAGATCAAGGGGAGAATATTGTTAACCCAGCTAGTATCGGTGGAAGTGACCGATCTACACCCAAGAGATATAATTTATCGGTTGGGAATTCTATGGCTACACATACCATCCCAGTGTTAGGAGGAATTTTTGAGTAGATTTCAGATACACAAGCCTTCGGTCTCGCGTTTAGGAGTGGCACAAGGTACACTAATGGTAGTGGTAAATTATCATAGATCATTAGCGTGCATTTTTGGGGACCCTTGACATGACCACTACATGACCTAGTGGATCTGGTGGGTTAGTAGGAATAGGACCTAGTGGATCCAATGGGTTGAGTGTGTCGGGAGGCATAGGACCTGGTGGATCCAATGGTGGGGAAACACCGAGGAAACCAAGGCTGCGCTCGGGAGGACAAGGGCCCCAACCACCTCCTCAAGTATTCTTTGAGATGTCTTTACATTTTCCAAATTATAGATTCATTGAAGATGTTGCAAAACATGTTCACAAGTATGAGATGTTATGACACAAGAAAGGGATCGGTAGCCCAGTGGAAGGCAAGCCGGTTTGCAATAATGTTACAATGGCGCGCGCATACAGTATAGGAAGTATGACCTTCATCAAATGGTGGTGGATTATAATACTTTAAAAACTCCTTCTTGGTAGAATTCCACATTCCTAAGTTTGAGCGAGAATAGCATCAATGCCTTGAAGGAGATTCAACAGGGAATGGAAAAGAGAGTGCGGGAGTATGATGCACGCTTCAAAACCCTCCTATCAAAAGTATCATATGAAATTCACCCATCACATCATGCTCAATGTTTTTTGGGGGTTGATAACACATTTTAAAAGAAATTTATCTCATAAGACTTTCACAGACCCACACAAGGCATTGGAAGCTGCTCTGCGCGCCAAAGCTATTGGAAGTGTTGATACTGGTGTTAGCCCATTCCTAGAAGCTCAAATCACTTCTATGGCTAAGTAGCTGGAGAATTTTTCTATGAACTCAGATCATGAGACTCGTAATGGTATATGGTGTATAGATTGAGAAGTAGAGGGTCATGTTAAGGATATTTTCCCCTAGAGGACATTACACACGGTAGCAGTAGATTGTGAGATTTGTCATGGGGACCATGATCCGAGTAGATGTCCCTTGTTACAAGTGCGTAATGCAAAACAATATGTCTTGTTACTATAATATCTACAAATCTAAAACCCATAATACTAAGGATTGTAGGCTTATTGACCATATCCATGAGGCCATTGATCTTGGTGTGCACCAAACTAGCCTCACAAAAGGTTCTAAGGGTAATGATCGATGTTATGAGGAGAGTGCGAGATAGAGGCACGAGTGAAAGGGGATTTTGTGGAGAATTCCGTGGTCATGGTAACTACGGAGGAAGAAGTGAGTTCCCATGTGGAATCTATTTTAATTGTGGATCTACAAACCACTACAAATGCGAGTGTCCAAACTTATTGCAGTGCTCATGGTGCGGGAAGAAGCACAAGTATGAAGAGTGTTTTGAACTCTATGAGGACATGAATCATCAGCACCAGAAAGACAAGAGCACTAAAATGGTAAGCATTAAGAAGGCTGACACATAATGGATGCCATAGGTGACATGTGATGCAGGCTTGGAACTTATTATGGTGACAATAAGAGCATAGGATGTAAGCACAAAGGAAATACCAAGGTAGAAGAACCTAGTTTCAAGGTAAGAAGTGGTACATGGAAAGTACCCAGACCATGCAGATCAAAAGGAGGTATATCAAGAAATAATGGACGTAATTTGGTGTTTACAAGGAGAAATCCAGTGTATAAAGGAGTAGTCTAGGAAGGAAGAGAAAAGAAGGAAGGTCGAGGTGCCAAAGGATGACTTGGATGAGGTCAAGGAAGTATGTAAAATGCTAAGGAAAGAGAATATTATTCCCTTGATAGGAGCATGGTTGAGAGAGAAGGTACCACATGTCAAAGAAGAGTGCAAGAGGTAGGTATTGCATGTAAATATTTCCCCTCACAACCTTGACTATGATAAGGAGATCACATTAGATGCATTTGTGGATGGATGGATCCTTAGTAATATCCTCATTGACACAGGTGTGGAGGTCAATGTTCTCGGCTTAGATGCATGTCATTAGATGGGAAGACCTGCAATACAACCATCTTCAAATGTGTTGTCTATGGCAAACAAATGAAGACAATGCCCATCGATGTCTTAAAGGATGCAACCATCACCATTCGGGAGATAAGTTTACTCGGGGACTTTAAATTCTTGGCACTCACTTTGAGGAAGACTACTTCCCAACATTACTTGGGCGCCATTGTGCTATAAGAACAATGGGGATATTTGGTTCAATAAGGGATGCATAAGCTTTGAGAATGAGGAGTAACGGGTCATCATACCCCCATGGTGAAGGAAAATCAACACCCTACACTTTGAACCCCCCGGGAGAAGAGGTCCAAGATATAATATATGTGTGCTCAATCTGGGATCCAAAGATAATTCATCCCATAGAAGGATTTATTTAGTTTGAGGATGCTCAAGTACTTAAGTGACACCACCCGGTATAGCGTGTGATAATTAGGCACATGGAACCTATGAGTTGATCGAATGGAATTTGAGAGGATTGGTGACAAAGGTGACAAAGGTGCGTACAATCCAATGCCTATGGAGAAAGAAGCTACCTAAGTATTCAAGAGGAGCCTTCCCTGAGATATTTTTACAAGAGATGGAGGCTCAGTGGAAGGAGGAGAATGAACGAAGAGGTATGTTAAGTTATGTCTTGCTCGGCGAGAATGGCATGGTGGTGGGCTACACATCGGGATAACCTCTTGGAATTGTGCGAGTAGAGAATTTACCTCTCTATCCAGTTCTTTAGAAGCAATGCACCCACCACCATCAAAGATTATCATGGCAAGGAACCCACCTATTTTCATATCCAGGATTGTGAGAGGGTCAAGAGATAATGCGCGAAGGATTTACCACCATCCCTATGGGTACACAAACTATATTCTACATTGCAAGGTTGTGTGCATGCATGGTACATTCACACTGATACACACCACCAAACAGGGAAGTGGAAAGAGTTAGCAGCTGATCTCATTCAAACATTCAAGTATAGGAGTACAAAACCCTTGGTGGATAAGGCATTGCAAGATATCAAGCACCTTACCATTGGAGATAGTGCCATGGTAGAAGATAGGCTACTTGACTTACTAGGTGAACTTAACCTAGAGGCGCTTTGAGAAAGAAGAAACAAAAGAAATACAGTTTGAGCATGCATATATGGAAAAATAAAAGGGAAGATGGTGTATGTTATTGATGGGGAAGAAGTGGAAAACTTGGATGTTGACCATTCTATAGGGACACACGAGGTCATAGATAGTGCTAATGAACATGCACACGCCTATCATGAGTCTTTAAAGACAAATAAGGTTAACATCATATCAGAAGAAGAACCTAAAGAGGCTATCATTAGAGACTATTGGTTGGAGAAGGAAGTCTCCAAGATCATTAATATTTTACGTGAGTTTGAGGATTTATTCCTGCGGGGGTATCATGAACTAAAAGGTGTTAAACATTCCTTTGGGGAAATGAGAATTAAGTTAAAGGAGGGTGCGCACCCATTCTGGAAGATACTGTTGTTGCAAACTCATAGCACCCCTGGATGTAGATCAGGCTTCTAGGTTGATCACTCTAGCATCCAGTGTGATTGCACAACATGGAAACCTCTCTCCAAGTGTGGGACTTGTGAAACTAAGAGAGGAATCTCTAGATTAGAGGCTGGTTCCTCAAACTCCTCTGATTTAGATCTAATGCTTACACAACTACAGAGGTTCAGATCCTAATTCTATTCTAACTTGCAAGGAGATAGGGGTAGAAGTGCACGAATTGAAACTAGCTAAAGATGGTGATGCACCAAAAGGAGTGGTGAAACATTTCTATCATGAAAATAGACACAGACCAAAGATTGCAACATAAAACATACACAGGCTGATAAGATATAATTTAGGATCTGAAATGAAGCAAATAACACAAACAAAGGACTGAAACCATTCACAAAGCTTGCATTATCATTTCAGTGTCAAAACCATGCATTACAACCTCAGAGAGGTAAAAACTATTACAGTCTTTGAAGAGGTCTGATTCTTCAAACAATCACTTGCTGGAGGTGAAAGAAGAAGTTGCTATGCCCAAAAAATGTTCCCCCTTCAGAAATGAGCCAAATCTGGCTTTTACATTGCATGGGTCGAGCCCAGGAGACAGAAACGTACAAAAACATGAGAGCCCATCCCTTCTTGACTGCAGGTGCATTAAAATGGCATGGGGACCTTACAAACCCATACCCTGTCATTTTGACCGAATTACAGGAGAATGCGACCCATTCGCATTAAATGCAGTCATTGAAATGTCACTTCGGCCATGAACACATGTCGAGCTGTTTATTAATTTGTCTCTCTAGATGCACCAAAATTCAAGATTAACCCCGAAATCATGTAGATAATTTCATAAGATTTCCAATGATATAAAGAACATGCAAATCCGAGCTCTGGGTCGGAAGATATGGTGATCTGAAGATTTAGGACACAAAACAGGTGAAACGGATTTTTAGATTTCTTCCCACGCTCTGCCACCTGGATGACACGTGGCATGCATTGATTGGTCATCAGGGGCGTGGGGCAGACCTTTACTTTTAGCTTTTAGGTGAACTTCTTGCCAAATTCTCTAACTCCTTCCCGAGCTCCGCATTCCTTGCTCCATAGGACACGTGTCCTCTTTTGATTGGCTCGGGCTGACCCCTCAAACCTCGCCCTTTGAATTTTGGACTTTTCTCCTTGTGACACGTGTCATGATTTGGTTGGTCCGTGGGTCTGCCGGCTCTTTTGCATCCACCACGTCCATTTGTCCCGGATGTCCCAATGCTGTCTGGGACAAAAACTTCCGATCCACCCGAAATGGGCTTCCCTGTCCCTTTTCTGCCGGTGACACGTGGCGTGATCTGATTGGCTCTCAACTTTTCAGCTATCCGCGTCTTCCGCGTCCCTTTGTCCTGGATGTCCCAGTACAAAAGTTCCCCATTTCAGCCGAACCGGCCGGTTCACGTCCTTCGCGTCTTCTTGTCCCAAATGTCCCAGAGCAGTTAGTCGATTTTCTTCTCCTTCGGCCGAACCGGCTTTCCGCGTCCTACGCATCCCGACGGCCCGGATGTTCCTTTGCTCTGCAGACTACCTGCGGCCTTTTGGCTGATTCGCACCCAGATGTCCCTCACATCCCGACTATTGCAAGGACTAGGACTTAGACATTTTTCATGATTTTTTCTGGCCCAAGCTTGCTTTTGCAACTTTTCACATTTTCTCAGAACTTGCTCTTTTCTTCTTCGGCCAGGGGAGTTAGAAAAATTCTAAGGGGACCCTAGAAACATGATTTTTGCCCTGAATCAATCCATTTTCCTGGGACTTGAGAATTCTGATGCATGTTATCAAATTAACCACAGGGGGTGAATTTGGATAATAATTTAGCGACTCAATGGGTTACTCGCATGCTAGGTGAAAAGACCAAGAGTGCTGAAGAAGTCCATTGGGCATGGAGTTATCAAATATTCTATTTAGAATCCCAACCGACTTAGAATGTGTAAGGAGGAAGATGGAATATCACCTTTGATGAAAACAAGGACTGCAAAACATCTCCATGGACAACAAGTGTGCCAAAACACTTAGGAAAAAAAAACTAACCTACAACAAAACAATGTGCACGAGCACTTGGAGGAAAGAAAATATAATCTAATATTTACGAGAGGTAGTGAACTTCCCTCTAGAAGCAACGCTTGAGATAGATTCCATTGATTGGAATCTGCAGTTCTTCACCATCCAATGAGGCCAATTAGAAAGCATTGTTGTTCTTGCACTTTGTGACCATGTATGGGCCACTCCAAATGGCATCAAATTTTGAATGCCTTCCCATTTTTTCTCTATCCACATCCCATTTCAGCACTAGATCTCCAACTTGAAAAGATCTATCTTTGGCCTTCCTATCAAAGGTCTTCTTGATCAAAGCTTGATCCTTTTTGCATTTCTTGGGATGCTTGATTTCGATCTCTTGCACTCCATCAACTCGCATACCTCACCTCCATGGGCTCAAACTCTAGTAACTCCAGCTTGCTTCATGAGTTCCAACGTTGGCAACTTAAGTGACATGGGCAAGATTTCCTCTCTTCCATAGACAAGCCTAAATGGAGAGTTACCTGTGGATCTTTTGGGAGTTATCCTATCAGCCCATAAGGCTGATTTCAGTTTGGTATGCCAAGACCTCTGATTCTCATCAAGAGTCCTCCTAATGATCCTCAACAAGTTCTTGTTTGTAGACTCGGCCTGGCCATTACCCTGAGGGTAATAGTTCGATGAAGTGCTTAGGTAAATACCGTTCTTGACAGCCCACTCAGTCACCCTAGATCCAATGAATGCCAATGCATTATCAGAGATTATTGTGGTAGGTACACCAAATCTGGTTATTATCCCCTCATAAAAGTCTAAGATGCTAGACTCATTTGCCTCTTTGAGTGCTACTGCTTTTGTCCATTTGGTGAAGTAGTCTGTGGCTGTCAAAATCCATTTGTGCCCTTGGCTTGAATTGGGATTAATGACTCCGATGAAATCCAAACCCCATTGCATGAATGGCTGGTCAACCGAGATTGGATGCAATGGGAGGGTAGCAAGTCTCTCTTTTCCTGTGAAGAATACACAATTCTTAGACCTCTTGATCCATACATAGAGTGTCAATAATAACTGAAGATTTATTCTTAGGCCAATAATAACCAGCCTTCATGATTTTTAGAGCTGTCACTCTTGGTGCAAAATGGCCACCAGCTGGTCCACCATGAAACTCTTCCAACACCCTTTGAATCTGATTTGTGCTAATGCATCTCAGCAGCACTCCATTCACATCTTTCTTGAACAAAACTCCATCAACAATGGCATACGGAACAGCCTGCAACCTGAAGTGTCTCCTTTGGGTCTTGCTCATCTCCAGGGGGCATAGGCCTGTACCTAGGAAGTGTATAATGCCTTGGGTCCAGCAAGGAGTGGGGGAAGCATTGTCTTCTTCTTGATTGCCACTTGGCTCATGGCTGTCCTGGACTGTCAAAACAACCTCTTCTTCGTTGCATACTTCTTTTTGCTTCCCCAAAACCAGCTGCTCACACAATCCTTTCCCTCTTACCAGCTTGGTGATCTTGATCTCAATGTCATATTCCATGACATGGGTGATCCAACCTGCCCTTTTCTCATTCAAATCCTTGTTGAGGAGGAAGTCCTTAACTCCAGCATGTGAGACCAGCAACTGGACCTTGTTGTTTGAGATTAAATGCTTGAATTTCTTCAAGCTTCTGATTACTGCAAGCACATGCTTCTCAATAAAAGAGTACCTCACCTCATAGTCATCTAGGCTCTGGCTGAAGAAGGCAACTCGGCTGCTCATCATTATCTTTGTTCTACTATACCAAAATGGTAGAAATAGTGTCATTACCTCCAAATGCATAGAGGATGAAATCCTTGGAGAAGTCCAGTTGATGAGAGTTGGTGCTTGAGAGATAGCTTCGTTGATTGCTTCAAAAATCTCCTTGCCTTTTGTTGTCCACTTGAAAGCCATGCTCTTCTTTAACATTTTGGTGATGGGCTTGACAAGGGCTGCAAAATCTGGGACAAACCTCCGAACAAAGTTTATCCTTCCCAAGAAACTCTGAAGGGCTTTCTTGTGGCTTGGCAGTGGTAGTGCTCTTATGGCTTCAATCATCTCTCGGATCAATTGCTAATCCTTCCTTGGAGACAATATGGCCAAGGAGCTTTCCTTCATGTGCAAAAAAGATGCACTTCTTAGGATTCAAAGACACTCCAAATCTCCTACACCTCATGAAGACTTGTCTCAAATGAGAGAGGTGGTCTGTTGCATTCTTTGAAAAAACAGTGATATCATCAAGGTAGATCAGCACCACATTGTTAATCAAACCTTTGAATGCCATGTCCATTGCCCTTTGAAAGGTAGCACCAGCGTTGGACAGCCCAAATGGCATTTTCCTGTAAGCATATGTGCCCCATTTGGTTGTGAAGGCTGTCTTGAATTGGTCTTCTCCCTTCACCATAATCTGATTGTAGCCTGAGTAGCCATCAAGTAGTGAGAACCTTTCTGAACCAGCTACAACTTGCAATATTTTCTCCATGGAAGGGAGTGGGTAATGGTCCTTGAGGGAGGCTCTGTTCAAGTCTCTGAAGTCAACACACAGTCTGATTTCTCCATTTCTTTTTCTCACTGGCACCAAGTTTGCAACCCAACTTGAGTGTTTGATGGGGAAGATGATATTGGCCTCAATAAGCTTGCTTAACTCTTTTCTCATGAGAGGTTCAATATGGGGATTCACTGGCCTTTGCTTTTGCCTGACAGGCTTGGATTCCGGATCTAGCTCAATAGTATGTTGTGCCAACTTTGGGTTGAAACCTCTTAGATCTTTGTAAGTCCAAGCAAAGACATCTGGGAACTCTTGACAAAGCTGAACAAAATCAGATTTCTCTTGTGAGGTACTTACTTTGCCAATCTGCAATGTTTTGCCTTCTTCCACTAAAATAGGCTCTGAATCTTCACCCTTTACTTGAATGTTCACTTTCTCCTTTCGGAATTGATCATTTAGTTGAATATTGACTCCAAGGTTATGAGGCCTTTTGGTAATTTGTTAGTTCTCAGCTGCACCACTTGGTCACCATACTGCTGATGCAACTTGTCTTGATTCCTGGCAGAGAACTCAGCTTCTTCTTGTAGGAAATTAACAATTTGCTGATCATTCTCGAAGACTTGCCAACTTGTATTGTTATCCGGAACAGCTGGTCTCACAACCAATTTGATATGAGGATGAGATTTCTCACTTTTGATACTTTCTACAACATCAAACACAACCCCAATTGTTGCAAGTCTCATCGGCTGACTTCATTCTTTTTCCTTGGGATAGAATTGATGCTAGAAGCCTCAAGATCTTCAATAAGATCCCATACCCGATTTTTGTAGTTCTTCAATGAGATCATTTTTGGCAGCATTTTTTTCTCGTGACTTGGTTTACAATCAGCTCACTATCACCAAATACTTGTAAATTCCTCGATGCCTTTCTTCATTGCCCGTCTGAATCCATGAATTAAGGCTTCATACTCACCGTGTTGTTTGAGCAGAAAACTTGGAAATGGAAGGTGAGTAATACCTTATACCTTGTGGTGAAATGAGCATAGCTCCTCCTTCGCACCTTGTCTACTCCTTGACCCATCAAAGAACAATTTCCATACTTCATTCTTGTCTTTATGATCCGGCTTGGTGATGCTTGAGAGAGGTTGATTCTCTTCGTGTAAATAATAAACTCCTAGCTCGGATCCTTCTATTTCTTGATAAGGATCAAAAGCATGCACCTAGCTTGCCCATTCATCAAGAGTTAGATCTCGGGATGCTTCCAACCTTGGTGTCATCTTCATCGGTGCTTGGATAATCTTCTTGATCAAACGCTTTGAATAGTTTGTATTTATTTGGCTTAGAGTGTAAGACTCAATGTGAAAGTTTACGATAGGTTCGAGATCTGATTGTGGCCTTAGTTCCATACCATGTTCGAACAACATGTGTGACCAATCCACCGAAAGATAGCCTCCAATTTTAGCGTGAAGTTTCTTGACAAGCACAATGCAAAGAGTGGTGGCAGGTCTATGACTGACACATCTTGTAACACTATTACGTTGGACATGCGTGCAAAGTGAGGCTCAATCTTTGATTACTCCAACCGTTGTCACTACTTTGCCCCGTCTAATTGCACTACACCCTTGGAGATGACTTCATATTGAAGCCCTAGCTGATCATCTATTTGCTTGGGCATTACTGAACTACTTGCCCCAGAGTCAATCATGCAATTATGTACCAACTTATCTCCTATGATCAATGAAACATAGAAAGGAGGGTGCTTCAACATCTTACCTTGTTGTCCTCCATAATTTCCCTCAGGCTGAGCAGCATTTGTGAGTACCTTCTCTTGCATTTGGACCTGTTGATTTGAAGTTGACCAGTCCTTCATGGTAGCTTGTAGCAAATCTCTTTGTCCTGGGATAGATAGTGATTCCCACATTGATATGTTTACATTTGTCTTCTTCATCTGATCAATGATATTGAATGGAGATGAAGTATCCCTCTGCTGTCCCTTGGCCTGCACATTCATTCCTTGCAAATGAGCGGCAACAGCTGGCATTTGAGTTGGTTTAGGAGCTGGTTTGGATGCTCCTTGCATGTTTGGAACTACAGTTTGTTTGCCAGTGGCTTGTGGAGTGGTAGAAGGTTGTGGATTACTCGAAGCCAATGGCTGTTCTTCACCCAAATTTCTCCTCTTTGACCTTGTGTTGGCTGCAACACTTTGAGAGGGTATTTGATTCATACCACAGAAATCTTCAGCCTGCCAATTGACAAGAGTAGTTTCGTTCGGAGATGTTCCTTGCTGAGGTGCTTCTTGCTGCTGATCCTCTTCGTGGCTGGACTCTTACGACCCACCAATGGTTTGCACCATTAGAGCCTGATTTAATGCACCGTTAAAGCACATTGATTGGTTATGTGGCTAACTACACGGAAACACCAATCATATTCTTGGCCCATGTTGTTCGTGTTGGAACTAATGCCTTAGAGGTAGATATGGCATTTGGATTATATGGCATGGTTATTAGGATTATTTGATTCATATTTGGCTGGATTAGGTGGTCTTTTGGTTGGGGCTACCTATTAGTTTGGGGTTGATAAGAAGGTCATAAACCTTGGGCTTGTTGCCTCTTGAGAGTAACTAGCTCATTGCCTAGGTTTTGTAATTGCTTCATGACCTCTTATAGCTCATTTGGGGCACTTGAGATGAATTGGTGGTCTTTGTGGTTGGACTGAATCAACATAGAAATATGGCTACCTATTAGGCTGAGCTTGGGGTTGATAAGAAGGTCTGAAACCTTGGGCTTGTTGCCTCTTGAGGGTAACTAGCTCATTGCCTAGGTTTTGTAATTGCTTCATGACCTCTTATAGCTCATTTGGGGCACTTGGAGATGAAGTGGAAGCTTCATTTGAACTCTAATTTCTCAGTGTGGGAGAAGGAGCCAAGTTAGGTGCTTGACCGGTGTTTGGGCTCTCTAAACTTGGAAACAATGGCATGGGAGGTCTAGGGGCAAGTTTGCCGGCTTGGATCAAAAAAATTTCAGCCCTAATGGCAATGCTATAAGCCATAGAGATAGATATGCCTCCCATGGATTGAATCAACATAGAAATATCAGAATTTAAAGCTTTGAGATAGTATAGAAAAGCACCTTCTCCTTTGCTGTCGGCATGACTGCCACCGGAATCCTTTCCCAAGTCTTTTGAAATCAAAGTTGAAATCGGTCACCGCTGCATTGGGATCTCTCTTGATGGTTGTCACTGCTCCAAAAGAGACAAGTTGTCTCCCTTCTCCCCAAATTGCTCATGAAGTTTATACACATGTAACATCCTCATTTTATACCTTAGAACAAGTGAATTTTTTTTTTTGATAATTGCATCCTAGTTCTAAATACATAATTTAGAACTCACAAATCAAATAACCATTCTTATAACAGACAACCATATGCAGCTGTAATGACTCGGAGTACCTCCGATCTATTCATTCCATGACTCGGTAATCTACCGATCTATTCATGCGTAATAAGAGTTGGCATTTTTATTTAACACTTCACTCTTGCGGTTCTCTTCCTATTAAGCGGGATTCGAATGCTTTGTCCAAGGAACCTAAGCTGAATAATTGTTACCATTATTCATCGGCATCTCATCCCTTAGACTAGGTGAATTAGGACAACGCAATCAGCAGCTTGCGATACTTTGGCCAAAGATTTGAAACATACTGTTTATGTCTCGTATTCCTTAACGGCATACTCGTCAATCTGGAATATGCCCTTCACCCCATTCTTATGTTATGTAGAATGTCTTATACCGACTTCTGTCAGTCCCTCCTATCTCAACTTATTCACTCGGAAATGGATTAACAAGGTGATAACGTTATATGGATGCCCACGAGGATTAGGGATACGATGACATACTGGTTCAACCCTAGTTAAACCAGTGTGTCAAGATACCCCGAATCTCCTAGGTAGCCTTATAACGTGACCACATTCCTAATCGGTCCCTGAGTAACTCGTTCGAGATCAAAGTGTAAATCTTAGCGATCAATGCAAAGGGTGTCGTCATAAGTCACCTGCATTGTTGTAACTTCGAGAAGATCCTAATCTTCTCGGAGGTACAACCCTGCAGTTGACTTGTGCCGTCAACCTTTAAATCCACCTCGGAAAGATCTACTTATTAATATGCGTTACGCACGTTGAGTTTAAATTACATTAAAGACGTTCCCCTAGGGTTAGCCTTTCCCGATCCCTGGATTCTTCGTCTTAGAATGACCTTCCTCAATAAAACCCATTACACGGTGGAGATATTAAGGCCAAGGTCTCATCATGGAGTTCTTAGAATATACATGATTCTAAGACAACGGAATTTGACAATAACTCATAAACTTCACATGAGATTGCCATCTGAACCCCATTAGGTTTATATCAGTTCTCCTAACTGAATTTATATCATACCTATTAGTATCAAGATATAAATGATTAAGAATCCAATTAAATGTTGTCTATCATAATCAAGACTAGGGATTAGTAATTTAATTCAGCTTGATTAGCGTTCTACTTAGGTTTATTTTAATCCTATCTTTAGAAAGACAATGATTTAAATTTCAATTTTGCTTTCGATAGAACAAATTAGAACTACTAAACACTCATAAGAATTCAATCACATTTTCTTGTAAGCTTTCATTGACAATCACAAAAGTCTCCAAACTATACAAAGATAACATTGTCCCTCCGGTATATAAACCGAAGAAGGTCAACTATCAAAATAAGAATACAACACATAAGTAGCAAATACTTATTTCTATTCCTTTCAGAACTATACAAATACATTTTATGCATTCAGCATACTTGATACAATGCTCAACGGAAAAGGAACATCTTTCCACATATAGTACATTTAGAAAATCAAGATGTAATTCATTATAAATCAAATTAAACAATCTGATCATCCTGTCAGATCTGCATTGCTTTTACCACTTACGGCATCCATCTGCAAAAATTATCAACATGGGTCAGTTCAATGAACTGAGCATGATAAGCACTAACTCTTAAAACAATTGCAATCCATCAATTGTTTTCATTAAACACCCTGTTTAAATGATATAAAATCACCAAACAAGTAAACATGATTCAGACTATACGTTAGGAATATATCATGTCTATAACGTGTAATAATAATTTTCGTTACAGAGTAGTACTATATACTTCTCAAATATTTCATCAAAATATTAGGGATCAAGAAGAACAAAAGTATCCTAAGCAATTATTCATTGTAAATCCCAAGATGAACAAACATCAGACAATCATGATATTCAACTTAAAAAAGAGGAATACCATATCAATCCAGATACCGTCATTATGTAAAAACAATTACAGATGTTAGTTAAACAATTATATCAACTTATAATTTACAACGAGAAGAAATAAACAAATTGTACATGTTTCCCTCTGAATTAGCTCATGACTGTACCGTCTTTTCAAAAGCAAGGCATTCACCTAATACGCATGCAAATAAATCAGTCGAGTCCATCAACAAAGACACTTGTTTTGTTAAAACTTAAAATAAAGCAACTACAGTACAGTAACCCTCTTGCCAAACAACGGTGTCTATCTACCAAGCAGACTCAGTATGACCTTGCGCAAGAAGCGACAGACAAGAAGATAAACACTGAAAGGCTTTTAGACACAAGGTCGAAATCAAAAGATCTCCTTTGTTATCGCAGTCAACCAAAGACTCATGATCATTTAAGCAATGACATTTCCCTATGACTATGCGGAGGGATTTTTAAACGAAATCCAAGCAACATGCACAGCCACATCCAACTGGAATGTAGTCAGAAAGAAAACATAACATAACATAACGTAGTCACTTCTGAACGCATCCAGAGTTGAAAGTATGGTATTCACGACCTACTTTATAGAAGCCATAATTCATGATGTCAAGCTATTAAAGAAAACCAACAAAGCCAAGAACATTACATGTTCATACTCAGGCTTATACAGAAAACAGTGACATAGATTACCATTCGAGGATTTAAAACTAAGTCCGTAAACAGTATTCACAGTTTAGCTTTTCCAGAAACCGATATACAAGATATCTTCCCATACTCACGGAACCCAACGGTGTCGAAAACAATAGTAAACCCAACAGTCTTAATTTGAAGCAGTTACACTGTTTATCTATCAAGAATTCAACTGAGTCCCAACAACAGTATACAAGATAAAAATAGTTAATGATTCTATCTATGCCAACTATGGTAAGCATTCAAAAATCAGGTGTAAGCAAATCAAAATACTGATTTCATAACAAGGAATTCAACTGAACCTCTTCAAAATTCTCGAACAAGCTTACACAGAAGGAAACGTAAATGTATACCCGAGAGTCATGCCAAAATTCATTACAAATAATAGAGGTCGTATGACCTGTTACTTCTACAAGATTCCAACGAAATTCAAATTATCAATACTCAAAGATGTATCTATATCCTCAACAGTGGACCATAATATACGATTCATTCAAAGGACTCCACAGAGTCGTTTCAATACAATAATCATATATATATATATATATATATATATATATCAATACTATCAATGGGTTGAATCCCCATAACCTCCACGCAGGGGAAAAACAACTCCAGCAAGGTCGTCGTAATGAATATTGTAACACCTTTGTGAGTTACCTTTTCACAAATAACTATAAAATTTCATAACGAAACCCAACCAGAATCCATAACCACCACTAAATAACAACCACGACAGAGCTTACGAAAGAAAAGGTCAATTAACTGAACAATCAAACAAATGTCCTTCAGTATCCCTTCCGACAGTTTCCACAACAAGAATCAACGAAAAGTATCCATCAACAAGCATCTCAATAGTCTGTACCCATCGAGAGAACAATTTATGGACTCACACAGAGCAGGCCTATCACATATACTTGCAATAATTTCACATATTAAAGCCGGAATGCAAAACACAAAGAAATATAGCAACAGTTCGAATTTAATAAACACCCATCAAGGGATAAATGAAAAATCGAACCAGCATGAAGATACAGTACCAAAATCACACAAGACAACCATAGAAAATCATCTATTTCCATAAATCATTTGAACAGAGTTGTTCTAATGAAATCACTTGAAAGACAACAAGATTTTTAAAGGTTAGGGCCTAACATGCCTGGATATTTGCTCAAAATTCCGAAGCAGACCACTGAAAGAGCTCGGACTTTCTTTTCCTTTTCCAAGTTAGAGCTACCAACAAAATTTTGCTATCTCCATGACATATATATTTTCCTTGCCAGAGGAAAGAGCTAGATATGCTCATACTCGCCATGCAACACAAAGAAGACTGGTGCGAAGAACCAGTGAACAGGCAGAGGAAAAACCGGAATTCGTGATAAGCCAAACAAAACATTAACTTTCCATTTTGCATGCCTTCTCGCGAATTCCGAGCTCGACTACCGAGCTCATTAATTGCATTTACTCCCAATTTCCCGCTCAAACTCCACTGCCACCGACCGCCATAGTTGGCGATAGACAAGAGAAATTCCAAGACCATTTCCAATTTTGGCGAACTGCCACGTCGGCTCAAGTTAGCCGTTTTAAAACCTCCACCAATTACCTGTCCCTCATGCTTATCCACGCATTAAATAACATAGAAACTGCCGCCCATGGTTCGCACCCCTCCATAGGTCCCCAATAATCCTTGCTCAATAGTTAGGTTAGTAACTTAGGTTAGAATTTAGGATAACACCTAGTCTAACTTCATAGAACATAGATATTAACTTAGGACATTAGCTCTTAGCCTAGGTCTAGGTTAGATTAACACTAACCCCTAGGTTAAGTTTAGTTTTAGGTTACTAACATTAATAATTCGATTAGGTCTACATTTCTTACTCGCTCGAAAAAAGACCTACAGCATGCATTCTTGATCAGGGTTCACTCCTGTACTGCCATTAGGCTACGGAATTATATGCAACAAAATTATTACCTGGTCCACGACCAAGACCTTCCAGATATACTTCGATATCGGGAACCATTCCATTTCACACGATCAACCTGAGTTAGACTCGGGATTGGCTTTATTCAACGAATTCAGACCTTACAACCTGTGAAAGGTTTATAATTTTTAATTCATCATGAAAAACTTAAAGCACCACTTGGATCAATACCACTGATCCAAGGCTAGGTCTTATAGATGAATAACTTTATAATTCGTTCCGAGATCAGATTAAACTCAGATGTAAAATGAAATAAATAAAAGAGTCTAATCAAATTCTGACTCAGTCAAAGATCTGCAATCTGCAAAGAAGATTCAGTACATATCAAGCATGACTTCTCAATCAAAGGAACACATCCTTTTTACAAAAGAAATCACATATCAACACTTGTATGCTTAGGAGGAAGTAACAATAGTTCAGGGTGTTACATGCTTCCCTCCTAAAAAGATTCATCGTCCCGATGATTACATATTCAATTAACCTTGGTCACCAATTTTATCGATTACACAAACAATGTGACTATTTCCAATTTGAATAGTTCAAAATCAATGTCACAACACATTTTATTCAACTTTGAATAATGTTTGCCTTCATCGGCTTTCATAAATACTTAAAAAAATAAGTTCATTAAAGAATGTTTTGTCAATGATTTTCATTCTTGAAAAAGAGAAGGAAAAGCAATTTTCATCTCTTCCAGATTTTCCCAAGTTGCACTTTCTTCGTTAAAAGCTGGTCCCCTTTGGACCTTACATTCTTGTATTTCACGATTTCTTAAATGCAATTGGTGAGTTTCCAGCACTCGTGTGGGTTTAACCACGATTATTCTGGGTCTTGGACCTGCAGGAATTCTAATTTAAAACATGTGATAGAATCTGAAATGTATTTCTTAAGCAAAGAAATATGGAAAACATCATGCATGCGAGATAAAGCGGTGGTAATGCTAAACGATAAGCTACAGGATTGATTATTTTGACAATTTCGAAAGGTCCCACGAATCGAGGTGACAACTTGGCAGCCTTGCCAAAAGTTATAGAACTCTTTCTGGGTTTAACACGAAGAAAAACCTTATCACCAAGCTCAAACCTTCTATCAACCCGCTTAAGGTCAGCATAGCTCTTTTGCCTATCCATTGCTTCCTTTAATCTTTCACGAATCAACTTAACTTGCTGTTCCATTTCAGTGAGAATCTCTGGTCCAATTACCACTCTATCCTCAACACTGTCCCAACTAACAGGAGTTCTGCACTTTCTTCCATAAAGTGCTTCAAATGGTGCCATTTTAAGAGATGAATGATAAGTATTGTTGTATGCGAACTCAACTAATGGAAGATACTCTTCCCATTTATCTTGTTGATCCATGCAATACATCATGACATGTCCTCCACACTTGATTTACCCTTTCAGTTTGTCCATCCGTTTCCGGATGATATGCAGAAGCGAAGTTTAGTTTTGTTCCAAGAGCTGTATTAAGTGTTTGCCAAAACCTTGATGTCATTCTTGGATCCCTGTCAGATATAATCAATTCTGGTACACCATGCAATCTGAAAATTTCGTGTACGAATCTTTTGGCCAGCACTGGTGAATCATCCTTTAGATTTCCAGCGATGAAATGAGCTACCTTAGTCAGTTTATCTACAACTACCAGGATAACATCATGTTTATTCCTAGACATGGGTAATCCTTGTACAAAATCCATGGTTATTACTTGCCATTTGTACTGCGGTATGCTATGAGGATATAACAGTCCGGCAGGGTGCATATGTTCTGCCTTGACCCGCTGACACTCCAAACAATGGGTCACAAAATTTATGACATCCTTTTTCATACCTTTCCAAAAGTATTGTTGTTTCAGATCAGCAAGCATCTTTGTGATACCGGGTGTCGAGAGAAAGGTGAATTATGAAATTCCACTAACAAATTCTTCCTCAAGTCGTTCAACATAGGTACATATACCCTTTTTCATAACGCAAGATTCCTTCATTATCAAAATGAAAACCTTTATACCTTTCATCATTAGGTTCTGCAGCAAGCGCTGCCTTTACCTGTAGAAAGTAATTATCAGATTCTGAGGCACTCTTTACCTCCTCCTTGAATTGAGTTCTTAATGTTATAAGAGCAGAAATGTGCCTCCTACGACTTAGAGCATCATCTACTCTATTCTCCTTCCCTTTGATATAGCTAATATCAAAATCATATTGTGATAAAAATTCTAACCACCTTCTCTGTCGGCATTGATTAGGTGAGTAAAAATATATTTCAGCCCTAAGTGATCGGTTTTCAACTCAAAAGGTTTCCCAAGTAAGTAGTGTCTCCAGGACTTGAAGTGCATGAACAATGGCGGCAAGTTCCAAATCATGAGGGCATAATTCAGCTCATGTAACTTAAGTTTTCTACTTTCATATGCTATGACCTGATCATTTTGTAGCAAAACACCTCGAGGCCTTCCCGAAAGCATCATCATTACAACATGAAAAATTCCCATTAGGGTGCAGTATAGCTAATATAGGTGCAGAAGTCAACTGGTCTTTCAGACTTTTGAAAGCCGCTTCGCACTTGTCGTTCCATATGAATTTCTTATCCTTCTTCTGCAATGAAGTTATTGGTGCAGCTACCTTAGAAAAATCCTTTACAAATTTTCTATAGTAACCTGCAAGACCCATGAAGCTTCTTACTTCATGCACATTCTTTGGCGCAGGCCACTCAGTTATTGCCACTATTTTTGAAGGATCTACAGCAATTCCTTCTTTACTTATGACATGACCCAAATAGTGAACTTCTGAATCAAAGAAAGAACATTTGGATAACTTACCATACAACTTTCTTTTTCTCAGAATTTCCAAAACTATCTTCAAATGCTCATTGTGCTCCTCAATGCTTTTAGAATAAATGAGAATATCGTCCAAGAATACAAGTACAAACTTGTCCAGATATTCTTGAAAAATATTGTTCATTAAGTTCATAAAGGCTGCGGGTGCATTAGTTAATCCAAAGGGTAGAACCATGAATTCATAATGTCCGTACCTTGTTCAGAAAGCTGTTTTATGAATGTCTTCTTCTTTAATCCTTAACTGATGATAACTAGATCGAAGGTCTATCTTAGAATAAACCGCTGCTCCACGCATCTGATCAAATAGATCGTCGATCCTTGGAAGTGGATATCTGTTCTTGATTGTTGCTTTGTTCAACATCGATAATCAATACACAAACCTTAGTGTTCCATCCTTCTTTTTCACAAATATCACAGGCGCTCCCCAAGGTGAAACACTTGGTCTAATCAAACCTTTTGTCAAAAGTTCTTGCAAGTTGTGCCTTAAGCTCGACTAACTTTTAGTAGTCATCCTATAAGGTGCTTTGGAAATAGGTTCGGTTCTGGTTTGATTTCAATGGTGAAGTCAAATTCTCTCTTGGTGGTAACCACAGTAATTCTTCGGAAAGACATCCACGAAACTTTGTATGAGAGGAATTTGCTTCATATAATCACCATCTTCTTACGAAGATTCGGATATCTTTCTTTGCATAAAGAGTACATCCTTTATTCTTAGCCTTTTTAAGTTTGCATAGTGACAGTTTTCTAACTGAAATTTCTCGTTTCACACCTTGAATCTCTGTTGTTTCAGTGATCATCTAAACATTTTATGTTCTTTTCATAGATCTACTTTTGCTTTATGGTCAGCTAACCAATTGACACCGATGACAATGTCATATGATCCCAAAGGTGTAACATAGAGATCAACTTCCGTGGAAAAGTTAGGTAAGTCAAGGACTGCCCCAAAAAGACACATACTCACCTTTGTATGAGAGTTATTACCATCTTTATACGGTCCAAGATTTATCCATTTTCCAGACTTTTCTTTTAAGTTTAGAAGCAAGTTTATTAGAAATAAAACATTCGGTAGCTCATGTATCAAAAAGAATAGTGACAAGTATGCCAAAATAACTTACAGGAACTTCTATAGGTGTTACTTGCTTTTCACTTGCATGCCGCTCTCTGCGGCATGTATCTTATCTTTGCTTGATTACGATCATCCTTCTTCAAAGGGCACTGATTTGCGTAGTGATCTTTGCCACAATTGTAGTAGCCTCCTACAGGTCCCTTTTTAGGCTCAAAGTTGCCTCCAGTTTTGTAATTGTCACTTTGTCCTCCATAGGGCTTCTGCCCATTATTATAATTTTTAACAAAATTATCCCTTACATTTCCAGCAGGCTTATTTACTACTGCTTTCTTATTGTTATCTCCTGGAAACTTACTCTTGTTTCCAAACTTTTTCCATGGTCCTTTTCTAGGTGCAAGAGAGGTTGAAGAAGGGTTTGCAGTCTTCTTCCGCACCTCCTCTTTATGAGCAGAAATAGCCTTTAATTTCTGTTCTTGCCTTATGGCCTTTTCAACAACTCCTTCCATAGTGGTTGGACTGTGAACATCGACCTCTCCCCTATCACGGGATTCAATCCCATGATGAATTTCCGTATTCTGAACTTCTCGTCAGTTTGATACTGCGGTACATACTTGAGGAGTTTTGTAAACCGCTCCCAGTATTCAGTTACCGTTAGCTTCCCTTGAGCTAAGTTCTGAAATTCTGTCATTTTCTGATCATAGAAAAGTTGTGGCAGCCAACGTTGCCTAAAATAGCCTTTAAATTGATCCCAAGTAATATTGGTCTCATCAATGTTTAGTTCAGCTTTACGGCTATCCCACCACGAAGATGCTTCGTGGGAAAGCTGATAGGCTCCCCAAATAGCTTTGGTTTCCTCTGAGAAGTTCCTTATTGCAAAGTACTTCTCCATTTCGCTGAGCCAGTTCTCAGCTCCATCTCCTAATGTGGTGCCATCATACTTAGGTGGACTTATCCTTTTTATATCATTAGTGAGTTCTGCTGCCAATCTGGCCTTTTTGTTTTCTGGTTGGACAGGTGCATTCCCAGCATTAACATCAACACCCATATTGGGGTTGTCCTCAGGAGGTGGCTGATTGTCATTACCAGCTTCTTCATCCTCCTCATTTCCCATCACCTGTTGTTCAAGTACAGCTAAAGCGATCTCTTGTGTCAACAAGGCGCGAGGATCTCATCAAGTTTTACAGGTTGTTGCTGCTCCTCCTTCGGGTGGAGCATTATTACAACGTTCCCCCTTGTTCTAACCATTTTTACATTCTGAAGAAAATTCAGGTTTTTATCAGATTATGGACACAATAGGTCCAAGAGCTGCAACCTTCAGCTCTGATACCAAGATGTAACATCCTCATTTTATACCTTAGAACAAGTGAATTTTTTTTTTTTTTTTGATAATTGCATCCTGGTTCTAAATACATAATTTAGAACTCACAAATCAAATAACCATTCTTATAACAGAAAACCATATGCAGCTGTAATGACTCGGAGTACCTCCGATCTATTCATTCCATGACTCGGTAATCTACCGATCTATTCATGAGTAATAAGAGTTGGCGTTTTTATTTAACACTTCACTCTTGCGGTTCTCTTCCCTATTCTAGGATTCAGAATGCTCTATCCAAGGAACCTAACTGAATAATTGTTACCATTATTCATTGGCATCTCATCCCTTAGACTAGGTGAATTAGGACAACGCAATCAGCAACTTGCGATACTTTGGCCAAAGATTTGAAACATACTGTTTATGTCTCGTATTCCTTAACGACATACTCGTCAATCTGGAATACGCCCTTCACCCCATTCTTATGTTATGTAGAATGTCTTATACTAACTTCTGTCAGTCCCTCCTATCTCAACTTATTCACTCGGAAACGGATTAACAAGGTGATAACATTATATGGATGCCCACGAGGATTAGGGATACGATGACATACTGGTTCAACCCTAGTTAAACCAGTGTGTCAAGATACCCCGAATCTCCTAGGCAGCCTTATAATGTGACCACATTCCTAATCGGTCCCTGAGTAACTCGTTTGAGATCAAAGTGTAAATCTTAGCGATCAATGCAAAGGGTGTCATCATAAGTCACCTGCATTGTTGTAACTTCACGAAGATCCTAATCTTCTCGGAGGTACAACCCTGTAGTTGACTTGTGCCGTCAACCTTTAAATCCGCCTCGGAAAGATCTACTTATTAATATGCATTACGCACGTTGAGTTTAAATTACATTAAAGATGTTCCCCTAGGGTTAGCCTTTCCCGATCCCTGGATTCTTCGTCTTAGAATGACCTTCCTCAATAAAACCCATTACACGGTGGAGATATTAAGGCCAAGGTCTCATCATGGAGTTCTTAGAATATACATGATTCTAAGACAACGGAATTTGACAATAACTCATAAACTTCACATGAGATTGCCATCGAACCCCATTAGGTTTATATCGGTTCTCTAACTGAATTTATATCATACCTATTAGTATCAAGATATAAATGATTAAGAATCCAATTAAATGTTGTCTATCATAATCAAGACTAGGGATTAGTAATTTAATTCAGCTTGATTAGCGTTACGCTTAGGTTTATTTTAATCCTATCTTTAGAAAGACAATGATTTAAATTTCAATTTTGCTTTCGATAGAACAAATTAGAACTACTAAACACTCATAAGAATTCAATCACATTTTCTTGTAAGCTTTCATTGACAATCACAAAAGTCTCCAAACTATACAAAGATAACATTGTCCCCTCAGGTATATAAACCGAAGAAGGTCAACTATCAAAATAAGAATACAACACATAAGTAGCATATATACTTATTTCTATTCCTTTCGAGAACTATACAATACATTTTATGCATTCAACATACTTGATACAATGCTCAACGGAAAAGGAACATCTTTCCACATATAGTACATTTAGAAAATCAAGATGTAATTCATTATAAATCAAATTAAACAATCGATCATCCCTCGGATCTGCATTGCTTTTACCACTTACGGCATCCATCTGCAAAAAATTATCAACATGGGTCGATTCATGGCCCGAGCATGATAAGCACTAACTCTTAAAACAATTGCAATCATCAATTGTTTTCATTAAACACCTGTTTAAATGATATAAAATCACCAAACAAGTAAACATGATTCAGACTATACGTTAGGAATATATCATGTCTATAACGTGTAATAATAATTTTTATTACAGAGTAGTACTATATACTTCTCAAATATTTCATCAAAATATTAGGGATCAAGAAGAACAAAAGTATCCTAAGCAATTATTCATTGTAAATCCCAAGATGAACAAACATCAGACAATCATGATATTCAACTTAAAAAGAGGAATACCATATCAATCCTGATACCGTCATTATGTAAAAACAATTACAGATGTTAGTTAAACAATTATATCAACTTATAATTTACAACAGAAGAGAAATAAACAAATTGTACATGTTTCCCTCTGAATTAGCTCATGACTGTACCGTCTTTTCAAAAGCAAGGCATTCACCTAATACGCATGCAAATAAATCAGTCGAGTCCATCAACAGCACACTGTTTTGTTAAAACTTAAAATAAAGCAACTACAGTACAGTAACCCTCTTGCCAAACAACGGTGTCTATCTACCAAGCAGACTCAGTATGACCTTGCGCAAGAAGCGACAGACAAGAAGATAAACACTGAAAGGCTTTTAGACACAAGGTCGAAATCAAAAGATCTCCTTTGTTATCGCAGTCAACCAAAGACTCATGATCATTTAAGCAATGACATTTCCCTATGACTATGCGGAGGGATTTTTAAACGAAATCCAAGCAACATGCACAGCCACATCCATCTGGAATGTAATCAGAAAGAAAACATAACATAACATAACGTAGTCACTTCTGAATGCATCCAGAGTTGAAAGTATGTTATTCACGACCTACTTTATAGAAGCCATAATTCATGATGTCAAGCTATTAAAGAAAACCAACAAAGCCAAGAACATTACATGTTCATACTCGGGCTTATACGAAAAAAGTGACATAGATTACCATTCGAGGATTTAAAACTAAGTCCGTAAAGTATTCACAGTTTAGCTTTTCCAGAAGCCGATATACAAGATATCTTCCCATACTCACGGAACCCAACGGTGTAAAAACAATAGTAAACCCAACAGTCTTAATTTGAAGCAGTTACACTGTTTATCTATCAAGAATTCAACTGAGTCCCAACAACAGTATACAAGATAAAAATAGTTAATGATTCTATCTATGCCAACTATGGTAAGCATTCAAAAATCAGGTGTAAGCAAATCAAAATACTGATTTCATAACAAGGAATTCAACTGAACCTCTTCAAAATTCTCGAACAAGCTTACACAGAAGGAAACGTAAATGTATACCCAGGGAGTCTGTACCAAAATTCATTACAAATAACAGAGGTCGTATGACCTGTTACTTCTACAAGATTCCAACGAAATTCAAATTATCAATACTCAAAGATGTATCTATATCCTCAACAGTGGACCATAATATACGATTCATTCAAAGGACTCCACAGAGTCGTTTCAATACAATAATCATATATATATATATATATATCAATACTATCAATGGGTTGAATCCCCATAACCTCCACGCAAGGGGAAAAACAACTCCAGCAAGGTCGTAATGAATACTGTAACACTGTGAGTTACCTTTTCACAAATAACTATAAAATTTCATAACAAAACCCAACCCGAATCCATAACCACCACTAAATAACAACCACGGCGAGCTTACGAAAGAAAAGGTCAATTAAGCTGAACAATCAAAAAATGTCCTTGATTATCCCTTCCAACAGCGGTTTCCACAACAAGAATCAACGAAAGTATCCATCAACAAGCATCTCAATAGTCTGCGTACCCATCGAGAGAACAATTTATGGACTCACACAGAGCAAGGCCTATCACATATACTTGCAATAATTTCACATATTAAAGCCGGAATGCAAAACACAAAGAAATATAGCAACAATTCGAATTTAATAAACACCCATCAAGGATAAATGAAAAATCGAACCAGCATGAAGATACTGATACCAAAATCACACAAGACAAACCATAGAAAATCATCTATTTCCATAAATCATTTGAAACGAGTTTTCTAATGAAATCACTTGAAAGACAACAAAGATTTTTTAAAGGTTAGGGCCTAACATGCCGGATATTTGCTCAAAATTCAAAGTAGACCACTTTGAAAGAGCTCGGACTTTCTTTTCCTTTTCCAAGTTAGAGCTACCAACAAAATTTTGCTATCTCCATGACATATATATTTTCCTTGCCGGAGGAAAGAGCTAGATATGCTCATACTCGCCATGCACACAAAGAAGGCCAGGTGCGAAGAACCGGTGAGCGAGCGAGCGAGAGGAAAAACTAGGAATTCGTGATAAGCCAAACAAAACATTAACTTTCCATTTTGCATGCCTTCTCACGAATTCCGAGCTCGACTACCAGCTCATTAATTACATTTACTCCCAATTTCCGCTCAAACTCCATTTGCCACCGACCGCCATAGTTGGCGATAGACAAGAGAAATTCAAGACCATTTCCAATTTTGGCGACTGCCACGTCGGCTCAAGTTAGCCATTTTAAAACCTCCGCCAATTACCATCCCTCATGCTTATCCACGCATTAATAACATAGAAAAACCGCCCATGGTTCGCATCCCTCCATAGGTCCCCAATAATCCTTGCTCAATAGTTAGGTTAGTAACTTAGGTTAGAATTTAGGATAATACCTAGTCTAACTTCATAGAACATAGATATTAACTTAGAACATTAGCTCTTAGCCTAGGTCTAGGTTAGATTAACACTAACCCCTAGGTTAAGTTTAGTTTTAGGTTACTAACATTAATAATTCCAGTTAGGTCTAACATTTCTTACGCTCAGAAAAAGACCTACAACATGCATTCTCGAACAGGGTTCACTCCTGTTGCCATTAGGCTACGGAATTATATGCAACAGAATTATTACCTAGTCCACGACCAAGACCTTCCAGATATACTTCGATATCGGGAACCATTCCATTTCACACGATCAACTTGAGTTAGACTCGGGATTGGCTTTATTCAACGAATTCAGACCTTGCTAACTTTGTGAAAGGTTTATAATTTTTAATTCATCATGAAAAACTTAAAGCACCACTTGGATCAATACCACTGATCCAAGGCTAGGTCTTATAGATGAATAACTTTATAATTCATTCCGAGATCAGATTAAACTCAGATGTAAAATGAAATAAATAAAAGTCTAATCAGTCTAAAGATCTCAATCTGCAAAGAAGATTCATACATATCAAGCATGACTTCTCAATCAAAGGAACACATCCTCTTTACAAAAGAAATCACATATCAACACTTGTATGCGTAGGAGGAGAAGTAACAACGATTCGGTGTTACATATCAATTCATGACTTCTCAAACCATTGCAATGCTTTACCCTTGGAAGATGCACATCCTTTTTCACAAATTACACAAAGAAATCACATATGATTGTTTTGAAGATGCCAACTTGACACCCACTTGCATTTCATTGATTTCATGAATTACACAAAGGTTAGCAATATCTTTAACATGATCACACCTGAGTAGCCATTCTAATTGGTCTTAAAACCCTTTTTTGAGGCGTGGGCCGCTGCCCGTGAAGTTGAATTGTTTTGAGAAAGGCCCCTTTGACCGAATGAAAGGCCTGGAGGAGTTGAGAGAGTTATGTTTGGTGGAGATGGAGACCTTTGAATCCTTCTTCCTCTTCACCTTCTTCTTGGAGATAATTGCGGTATTCAAATAACACTTATTCTTCTCCAAATCTTGACCTTGTGGTGATTCTTCTCATGAGTTTTCAGGCCTGTACTTGGAACTAGCTGATTATTCCCCTTAGAGTCGCCAGATATGCAAATAATAGCTCTTTTAAGCAAGAAAATTGCAGCAGATGCACATCAACTTTGCTGCAATAAAAATGAGACCTCTAGTGTCCCACCAGGCGTGCCAAAAATTGTTGTTGCAGACTCACAGCACCCCTGGATGTAGATCAGACTTCTAGGTTGATCACTCTAGCATCCAGTGTGATTGCACAACATGGAAACCTCTCTCCAAGCGTGGGACTTGTGAAACTGAGAGAGGAATCTCCAGATTAGAGGCTGGTTCCTCAAACTCCTCTAATTTAGATCTAATGCTTGCACAACTACAAAGGTTCAGATCCTAATTCTATTCTAACTTGCAAGGAGACAGGGGTAGAAGTGCAAGAATTGAAACTAGCTAAAGATGGTGATGCACCAAAAGGAGTGGTGAAACATTTCATCATGCAAATAGACACAGATAAAGATTGCAACATAAAACATACACAGTGATAAGATATAATTCGGGATATGAAATGAAGCAAATAACACAAACAAAGGACTCGAAACCATTCACAAAGCTTGCATTATCATTTCAGTGTCAAAACCATGCATTACAACCTCGAGAGAGGTAAAAACTATTACAGGTCTTTGAAGAGGTCTCGATTCTTCAAACAATCACTTGCTAGAGGTGAAAGAAGAAGTTGCTATGCCCCAAAAATGTTCCCCTTCGAAATCAGCCAAATCGCTTTTTACATTGCATGGGTCGAGCCTGGGGATAGAAATGTACAAACAAACATGAGAGCCCATCCCCTCTTGACTCAGCAGTGCATTAAAACGGCATGGGGACCTTACAAACCCATACCCCGTCATTTTGACTGAATTACGGAGAATGCGACCCATTCGCATTAAATCTGTCGCTGAAATGTCACTTCGCCATGAACACGTGTCGAGCCGTTTCTTAATTTTCTCTCTCGAGACTACATCAAAATTCAAGATTAACCCCGAAATCATGTAGAGAATTTCATAAGATTTCCAATTATATAAAGAATGTGTAAATCCGAGCTCTGGGTCGAAGATATGGTGATCTCAAGATTTAGGACACAAAAGTGAAACGGATTTTTAGATTTCTTCCCACGCTCCGCCACCTGGATGACACGTGGCATGCATTGATTGGTCATCGGGCGCGGCGGTACCTTTACTTTTAGCTTTTAGGTGAACTTCTTGCCAAATTCTCTAACTCTTACCCGAGCTCCGCATTCCTTGCTCCATAGGACACGTGTCCTCTTTTGATTGGCTCAAAGTTGACCCCTCATAACCTCGCCCTTTGAATTTTGGAATTTTCTCCTTGTGACACGTGTCATGATTTGGTTGGTCTTCGGGTATGCCGGCTCTTTTGTATCCACCACGTCCATTTGTCCTAGATGTCCCAATGGATGTCTGGGACAAAAACTTCCGATCCGCCCGAAATGGGCTTCCCGTCCCCTTCTCGCCGGTGACACATGGCGTGATCTGATTGGCTCTCGGCTTTTCGGCTATCCACGTCTTCCATGTCCCTTTGTCTTGGATGTCCCAGTACGAAAATTCCCCTTTTCAGCCGAACCGGCCGGTTCGCGTCCTTCGCGTCTTCTTGTCCCAAATGTCCCAGAGCAGTTAGTCGATTTTCTCCTCCTTCGGCCGAACCGGCTTTCCACGTCCCGCGCATCCCAACGGCCTAGATGTTCCTTTGCTTTGTAGACTGCCTGGCGGCCTTTCAGCCGATTTGTGCCCAGATGTCCCTCACGTCCTGATTGTTGCGAGGACTAGGAATTAGACATTTTTCATGATTTTTTCTGGTCCAAGCTCACTTTTGCAACTTTTTCACATTTTCTCAGAACCTGCTCTTTTCTTCTTCGGCTAGGGGAGTTAGAAAAAATTTTGAGGGGACCCTAGAAACATGATTTTTGCCCTAAATCAATCCATTTTCCTGGGACTTGAGAATTCTGATGCATGTTATCAAATTAACCCTAGGGGGTGAATTTGGATAACAGATACCATACTTGAATGAATCCTAACCTACGAGTGAAGGTCAAGGAAGAAATAGATAAGATGATAGCATCGGGCATTATTGAAGTTATTGAAGAGTCGAGTGGATAAGTCTAATGGTGATTAGAATCCGAGAAGGATGGAAGGGTAAGGATCTATGTTGATTACAGGACTTGAATGTCGTATGTATCATTGATCTTTTCCCAACCCCAATTATTGAAGAAATTTTAGAGGGAGTGGTAGGGCGCGATGTCCTGCGTTCTTTCACGAGATGGATTCTCGGGCTATCACTAGGTAAGGATCGCGAAGGAGGACCAGAGGAAGATGAATTTCACCATTAAGTGGGGAACTTTTTCCTATAAAGTCATACCATTTGGGTTGAAGAAGCACTGTTGTGTTCTCGCGCATTATGATACAATCTTTCCAAGACTTCATCCATAAATTCCTTCAAGTCTAGTTGGATGATTGACAATATATGGGTTAGTGAAGGACCATTATGACAACTTAAGGCTGATGTTTGAAAGGTGTTAGCAATGAGGATATCGCTCAACATTAAGAAATGGATCTTTGCTAACTGTCCATGTCTAGAATATTATTGGGGCACATCATATGTAAGGAGGGCCTACTAGTATATCCCACAAAAGTTGTAGTAATTGTGGGATTGAGGGATCCTGCTAGCCAAATCACAATGCATGGACTTCTTAGGCATATGGGGTACTACAGAAAGTTTTTCAAGGGAAATGCCAAGATCTCCATGCCTTTAGAAGAGTTGCTTAGACATAAAAGTTCCTTTCATTGGAGAGAGGCACAACAGAAGGCATTCAACACTTTAAAGGATAGGCTTATCACCGCACCCATCTTATGTTTCCCTTCTTGGGGTAATCCTTTCCATATCTATGTGGATGCCTTAGGAACCACCATTGGAGTAGTACTTGCACATCCTGGTGAAGGTATTGTTGATCATCCTTTGTGCTTTGCAAGCAAGAAATTGGCACCAACAGAGCAAAATTATACTATGACTAAGCATGAGGCATTGTCAATGATCTACACACTCCATAAATTTAGACAGTATTTTTTGGCAACCCCTTTTATATTTTACACTGATCATATGGCATTGAAATACTTGGTGAATAAGCCCATTCCACAAGGGTACATATGTCGGTGGGTACTATTGTTCCAAGAATTCAAGTTCATGGTGGTTGTCAAACTAGGAAAAAGTAATTTTGGACCTAATCATTTGTCTAGGATTGATTCAGGGGAGGACGCATAAAGCATTGAGGATATATGTCGATGCACAACTATTTAGGTTGCATGCATGCACCCTTGGATTTGGAGGACATTGTGGTATTCCTTAAAACAGGTGTGGCGCCAGAAGAAATGAAGGCCTTGGAGAAGAAGAATTTGGCCATACGCATCGTGCCCTACATGCTAATTAGTGGAGATCTATACAAAATGGGTCATAAAGAGGTTCTATGTCATTTCTGCTAGAACATGAGCACATTGCAATTATCGAAGAGGCACATGGTGTGATTATAGGAGGACACTATGCAGAAATGTAACCACACAGAAGATACTACTTGCAGGGCTTTGGTAGGAGACCATTTATCAAGATGGCATTGAGTTTTGCAAGGCTCATGACCATTGCCGCCTTGGAAAACCTAGGAAAGGGGATGAAATTCCCTTGTGACCAATAAACAAAGGTGGAACCATTTGAGAAGTGGGTTATCAACGTTTTCGGACCAATCTACTTGCCAATAGCACAAAGGAATGATTCGCGGTATATCCTCACTTGCACCGATTATTTGACAAGGTGGGAAGAGGTACTGCCTATAAAGGATTGTATAAAGCTACCGCTACTATACTTTTATGGGAAAACATAATCAGCAAGTATGGATTCCCATTAAGTTTGATAAGTGATAGAGGTATGCACTTCCTAAATGAGATGGTCAAGATTATGTTATCAGAATTCATGGTGGCCCATAACAAAACTACTCCCTATCACCCTCAAGAAAATGGAACTACTGAGGCATTTAACAAAATACTTAGTCACACATTGACTAAGATATGTGATGTTGGTAGATAGGATTGGGATGACAAAGTATTAGCCATTCTTTGGGAATATAGGACAACCTACAAGAGGTTGAATAAGACCACACCATTTCAATTAGTGTTTAGTGTAGAGGATTTCCTACTAGTTGAATTCATGTTACCTTCTCTGTGTATAGTGTGCATAGGGGCTTGGCCAATGAACAAGTGCTAGAAGAGAGAATTGACAAGTTAATGCAATTGGACGAAAGAAGATCACTCAACAAGTGGAGCCGAAGATGGGAAAAATAAAAAAAAAAAGGCATGGCATGATCATTACATTAAGAACAAGAAGTTTGAGGTTGGGAAAATGGTGCTACTATATGATTCTAAGTTTCTATACCATCCTAGGAAGTTAAAAGTCCATTGGTTGTGTCCCTACATCATCTCATACATTCTTGAGTCAGGCGCATGCCGATTACAAGTTCTGGATGGGACGAGATTTCCAGGACACTCCAATGGGAGTAAGTTGAAGCCCTACTATAAATAAGTCTTCTTGGTGTTTGTAATAAGGTAGTATTTCCGCTTAGATTGGGATTTCCTTTAGTGCATTTTTCTTCTCTTTGTTTCCCTTTTTATTGTTGTTTTGTTTTGCGCCTTGGGTGCGTAATCTCATTACTTTTTAAAGGTTGTAACTACACGAGGAACACACATAATTTTAGTGTGGGGTGAAGTAAGGTGTAATAAATTACAACGTGAAGTTCCAGCAAGGATTACATTTGAAAGCCCGGTTAGATGGCTCTGGGAAAGGAAGTGCATGAGAGGAAAGGTGAAAAATGATGGTTGGTGTCAGGGTAAGGCTACATTATGGATCCACATATAAGAGAGGAAGAAGTGTAAAAGTAACATGAGGTAGGTGAAATAAAAATCATGATGGAAGTACCTTCGACGCGGTGATGCACACGCAAGAGTATCCTATCAAGATGGATTGGTTGCGTGCTTTAGAAGGTTAGGAATTTTCCACGCAGGATGGGGCATGTGAGTGAAAGTGCTAAAGTTAGGTTTTTTTGAAAAATGTACATTAAGTGTTGACATAAGGTGGTATTTAATGTTAAAAAGTGGGAAAAACTATAAATATAAGGTTGGACACTTCATTATTTACATTGTGAATATGAAGAAGGAAGATATTTTGCAAACTAGGGTTTCCAGAGTTGATCCGTGTGAAGAAAAATTGGAGAAATTTAGCCGTGAGTGACTAGTTTGGATCTGTAAACTAGGGGGAATAGTTCACGGGTGTGGAGAGAGTTGTGGAGAAGTGCCGTCTTGTGAAGGGGATATTCCAGCTGAGGGTTTGGCAGCTAGGGAACGGGTTGGAAATGATTTCTTCACAAGTTTGAGATCTAAACTTGGAAAGGGTAGAGAAACAAAGAAAGAGAATTTGAAGTGAAAAGATAACCTACACAATGACATGCAAGAAACCAACTATAACACCTAAAAAGGGCAAGGGCAAGGGAAAAAAATAAGAAACCACCGCAAGTACCAATGAAGAATGGTATGCATAAATGCAGTACCCAAATGGGGTTTTTCTTGGAAAGGAGTGGAGTCCCATTTAAAAAACATGACATGAAGTGATTATAACTATCGAACAAATTTGACTGAAAAGAGATGGTGCTGGAGTTAGTGCGCTCGAAAAAAAAAAAAGACACCCGAAGGGTTACCCATTTATAGCGATGAAGTAAAAGTGATGTTTGAGAAGGCGGGATTTTTGTAACTCTATGAGTTTCCCTAATTTGGGAAGCCTAAATGCCTCTATCGGTGGATGATGTCACACATACATGAATATCACTTTCACTTTGCAGGGCGCAAGATGATCATAACCCTCGACTATTTTCAAGTTTCACAAGTCTCATCTGTGAAGGAGAAATTATAGAGGATGACCTATGGGACAAATAATCCATCAAAGAAACCGTCGCCGCATATGCATACAAGAAGGGGTCAAGGTACTTTGATATTACGATATCCAAGACCTGGTGATGAGAATGGCCATACACTTGGTAACCAAACTTAATGACCAAGAGAGGTGGATGCAAGTGAACAAATCATGGCTCAATGTTTGCAGAAGGATATTGGAGGGCACCATCTACAACTTGTCTACATACATTGCGGATGAGATCATCAACAGTGTGTAGGAGGGTGATAAGATACTTTTCGAAATGTCCTCTTAACTATTGTATTTTTAGAGATCGAGTGCCAGATGCGGTAGATAAGTTCATGTGGGAGTACCCAGAGGAAGACCCCTCACCCGCAAAGAGATTCAAAAATACACTTGTGATAACATGACAGCCGTTCATAAGGCACGTTTTGAGAAATGGTATATGCTCTTAAGGAATGCATTTGGGGTAGAATGAAGGATCCTGGAATAAATGCTAAAGCTCATAGAAGGAGAAGTCGAATTCATGGTACACTAACACTTATACATTTGTAGATTTAGGTTGGTTGATGGGAACATGAGCCCTTAGTGTAAACTTCCATTTTCTTTCACCGCTCAGTACTTCCAAGTGGGCATAAATAGACTCAAGGAATCCAAGAAATCGAATTTTGACCTTGGAAGTATGGATCAAGACCAAAGGGAGATGTGCAGGATGTTGGTCTACCCTAACAAGCATGCATACATGGAAAAGTACATCTCGCATGAAGTTCAGATGATAAAACCCATCACTCTAACTATTGCAGGAGGTCTGCATGGCATGTGTATACCTACCTTTGCATAAGGCCCAATTTTGAGAAGGGTTCTTATCTTGAGAATAAGATAGCTATACCTGAGGACCTAATAGGTAGGAAGAAGACCACACCCAAGAAGAAGGAAACGGAAGAAATAAATAAAAAGGCACCAAGTTTCGAAGATACTCAAGTGGTGGGAGCCCCAAAAACAAGTGCTAGAATGAGTACTTACATGCATAGGAAGAGGTCACCAGTCAGAGAGGAGGTGCCAAAGCAAGGAAATATTATCGTAGAGGAGAAATCACTAGAGGAGGAGGAAGAGAAAGTAGAGTCTCCTATACTAGAATCCCCAATTAGGAAGAAACAAAAGGTGATGGAGGAAGTTGACTCGGAGGAAACAAAGAGCTTGGATAAATACATGGGTGAGAGGGATGATGATGAAGAAGATGAACCTGAAGGGGACTAGGAACCACTTTTTTCAGCGTCCATGATTCGGAAGAAGAAGGCAAAGAGGAGAAAAATGACTATTGCTTTGTGAAAAGGAAGGGTAGTCAGGAGGAGGAGGGTGCCCATGACATGGGAGAAGGTGAAGAGATTAGCACAAAGAGTCAGAGGACTCCAAACCTCATGTAGGAGCAGATAAAAACAAGGTGGCATAAAGAGAAGTGATGAAAATTATTGAAGCCTTTGTAGAGAAATAATTGGAGCGCAACACTGAAATAGTGATGAATGAGGATAAGGAAGGAAGCGTAGGAATAGACCATGGCAACGTGGGAGGCCCGAGTCTATCGATAACTATTCCTAAGTGCACATGCATGGGAGAAAAGTGCATGGAGATCAAAATACCAAGAATGGACTACATTGATGATCACAACAAGGTGTTGTGCATGTGCTTCCAAAGCACAGTCCCAATAGATCAACTCTTGGTAATGAAGTTGTTTGATGAAGAAGGTGCATACCCTTAGACAAGGAAAATGCTTTCATGGGAAATTGAGTCCCACATCGACAAGCCAGAGTTCAAGGTAAGCCAAGGAGCACTAATGAAGATGCCTGAGTCAAAAGGAGATAACCCCTTGGTGAGTGCTCAACAACTTTCGGATGAACAATTCTATAATGCTTTAAATAAGGTCTCGGTTGAGCTAGAAGCTAGGTTATTTGGAAGGAATGACAGGGTAAAATTTATAGAGTAGAGCTATAAAAGAGGGAAGAAGAGATAGAAAAGAGTACCAAGAACTTGAAGCAGAAAGGACTAATCAGTGCGGAGCTAAAGCGTGAACTTAGGGAAGAAAAGGAAAGGGTACGTGAGGTATACAAGAAGGTAGAATCCATCACATATGTCATTATTTTGAAGCATCCGGACTTGGCACCACCCTATAAAAATTATGGATCTTCCCTTGATTTCCTTGAATACTTAATGCTCACCCTCGGCATGAAAAGACAACCTCCGCCTTGGGATCCATGGAAGAAGTAGCAACATGCATAGAGGAGGAAAAATTAAAGGTTGTAACAATCATTTTCGAGTACAACAAGGTGCTTGCTGATGTGAAAATTTCTACCCATACTGCTTTGAGGCCACATATGATAGTTGCGCAGACAGAGATAAAGTGGCGAGCATTCTAGTCGCCACTCATGAGGTAGAGCTCAAGGAATTCCAAGAGAAGAACAAAGGGAATAGAGCAGAGAAGGAAAGGATCCCAACTGAGGTTGAGAAGAAGTCAAAAGCTATTGAAACCTTATGAGATTTAATTAAAAATTGGTTGAGGGGTTATATCCCTAGATTACAAGAAGGATGGATGTGCTTGAGGATGTGGGAAAGGAATTGGAAGGAATGGTTGAAACATTGAAAACTTGAGGAAATGGACTGGGTTTTCCGGGAGGTAAGCACCCTCGTCGGTGACCTCTGCCAGAGAGAAAAAAATGAATTTGATGCTGAACAAGTTGGAGGCCAACTTACAAAGAGATTTTCCTATCTTGTTGCAATAATGACAACACTTCCACATTCTTTCATTCTTTTCCAATTCTTCATTCCCTTATTATTTTTCCAAGGCATTAAGCCTATTGTAATTCTTTCTTTGAAGAAGTGTTCCCATGGGTGGAGAATAGGTAAAGTGTGGGGTGATGTTGGGCCCTTGAAATATTGACTAAGTACATAAAGGCACATGGGCACAAAAGGCCTAGGTGTAAGGATGGGCACGCAAGAAGAATGCGTGCAATGCAGGGTTATAAGAGGGTTTTAGAAGGATTGTGTTACACGTCAGAAAAATAAGATCTCGGTACTTAGCCATATTTGGCGTATCGGGTAGGACACATGAAAATCATGACCCGACTATGCATGATGAATGGATAAGGTGTCATCCTGGCGACAGGTTGGCCTAGGAAGGAATATACCCTACGATGGAAGCTTCTAGAAGACCATCATGGCAAGGAGTGGAGAGATCAAGCTTAGAGGAGAATGCTCCCATGGAGGACCACATTCAAAGACTTGGCACCAGATTCGAGGCCACAAAAGGATGAGTTGGTACTTCGGGGTGCCTATAAATACAAGTTCCCACAGAAGAAAAGAGAGAGATCGATAGAGAGTGGCGCTATGCAGAAATGCCACGAGGAGTAATATTGGGTTGGGTAGATGAAATATAGGAGAAGGATGTATCAAGGGCTTGGGGTTATAAAATTTATTTTTGAGAGCTAAAGGATATGGATCCAGTTATGATGCATGACTTCGGTCTGCCATAATGTGGTGTTTTGTAATAAGTCTAATGAATGTAATGAGGTTACCAAGTTATCTAAATATGATCCTTATTGGTTTGGATTCATACATGATTCTTCATATTTATTTTTCATGTATGTTTATAAGATAAATATGAATCCCTATGCATTTTCCTTTCTGTTTTGATTCAGTTCTTTAATTCTGTTAAAGTATCTTTGTTTGTAATGACTGTAATGGTCTAGAGCCATTCTGAGCTCTATGATGTTTGCATGTCTCATTCCCACTCACTTTCTTTAAATTTTGGATCATAGATGATGTTTTCCCACTCAACTCACATAAAAGAGAGACTCAACACCCGTGCATGCCTTGGGTGAGTGCCTAGCACCTTTGGGTGATAGACCGACACGCGCATGGATTTCCTTGTTCTTTGGTGGGTGTAAAAATGACTACATCTTGGTTCCATTGCTGGGAACTCTTTTCAAAGTTGTAGGGGGAAATGGCATACATAATGATCTCGTGACAAGAGTGATGACACAGTGTTTAACCTTGGAAAGTTTTAAAACGTGGTTTAAAAGCACGAAGGATGAATTTGCTCAAAGATTCACGTAGATGGGTAGAAGAGAACCTCTACCATGATTTGTATGAATTTTTTTTTTTGCTTCCCAGTAGAGCTATATGAATGGCTCTTGGCATATGTGTCTAGATCAATTTGGTATTATAGATCACGTGCATGGACCCAAGAAGAGTACCAGAGGCTGCAAGATGTAGATCTGATATGGACTCGTGCTATGGATCATTGGTGGAAAGGAGTACTAGCTAGCTACACTCTAGAGTATGCTATTTCTACATATTCTTGTCCTGGAAGTTGCTGAGTTTGAGTTTTTGTGGGATCCTAGAGGATCATTTCTATGTGTTATTCCTCTGGAAATGAAGATCTTGATTGTTACCTTGAGTTTAGAGGCATTTCTGATGTCCGGCTAAACTTTTTTAAGACTCGGTGAGGAAGCTAGGGTGGACAAAGATGGCAGCTATTGCGACGAGAAAGAAGGGGAGGAGAGATGACTCAAGTATAGTGAAGCACGTGAAAGGGAGATTGCTAGATAATGTGAGGTTGTAGGTGTGATGGATATATGGAGGAATACATCGTAGGAAGGATTTGAGGTTCACACAAATGATGTAGAACCTGAGTAGTTTGTTTTACCCCATCTTGGAAAGCACATAAGAGAGACCCCTTCGGCTTCTGATGAGAGTTCGTCACATGGAGAGAGAAGATTCATTGGCACGCATCTGAACCCACCTAGTGACCAAAGCCTGCAATTGGTTTTCTAGATCAAGGGGAGAATATTGTTAACCCAACTAGTATTAGTGGGAGTGACCGATCTGTACCTAGGAGATATAATTTCTCGTTTGGGAATTCTATGGCTGCACATACCATCCCAGTGTTAGGAGGAATTTTTGATTAGAGTGTAGATACACAAGCCTTCGGTCTCACATCTGGGAGTGGCGTGGGGTACACTATTGGTAGTGGGACATTATCATATACCATTGGTGTGCAGTTTAGTGGAACTTTGGGGACCATTGGCATGACCACTATAGGACCTGGTGGATCTGGTGGGTCAGGAGGAATAAGACTTGGTGGATCTGGTGGGTTAGGAGGAACAAGACCTGGTAGATCCGGTGGGTCAAGTGAGTAAGGAGGCATAGGAATTGGTAGATTTGGTGTATCTGGTGGTGAGGGAAACACCGAGGAAGCCAAGGCTATGGATTAGGAGGACAAGTGCTCCAGCCACCTCCTCAAGTCTTCTTTGAGATGTCTTTACATTTACCAGATTTTAGAGGTATTGAAGATGCTGCAGAACATGTTCACAAGTGTGAGCTGCTATGGCACGTGAAAGGGATCACTAGCCAAGAGTGGAAGAAAATCTAGTTTGCAACGACATTGTCAGAGGGCACGCGCATACCGGTGGTATAGGAAATATGACCCTCATAAAATGGTGGTGGATTATATTACTTTAAAAATGCCTTCTTGGAAGAATTTCACATTCTTGAGTTTGAGCAAAGAGCATCGGTGCCTTGAAGGAGATTCAATAGGGAATGGAAAAGAGTGTGTGGTCGTATGATGCACAATTAAAAACCCTCCTATCAAAAGTATCATATAAAATTCACCCTTCATAGCATGCTCAATGGTTTTTTGGGGGGTTGATAACACCTTTTAGAAGAGCTTTATCTCATAAGACTTTCACAGACCTGCATGAGGCATTGGAAGCTTCTATGTGTGCCGAAGCTATTGGAAGTGTTGATACTGGTATTAGCCTATTCTGGAAGCTCAAATCACTTTTATGGCTAAACAACTAGAGAATTTATCTGCAAAATTAGTTCATGAGACTCATAGTGGTATATGGTGTATAGATTGTGATGTAGAGGGGCATGTCAAGGATAGTTTCCCCAGAGGACATTACGCACCGTAGTAGTAGTTTGTGAGATTTGTCATGGGGACCATGATCCATGTAAATGTCCCTTGTTGCAGCGTGCGATGCAAAAGAATGTGTCTTGCTACTGTAATATTTGCAGCTCTACAACCCATGATACTAAGGATTATAGGCTTATTTATAGATCCATGAGTCCATTGATCTTGGTATGCACTAAACTAGCCTTGCAAGCAGATTCTAAGGGTGATGATCTCTGTTATGAGGAGCGCATAGATGGAGGTGCATGTAGAAGGGGATTTTGTGGAGGATTACATGGTTGTGGTAACCACGAGAGGAATAAGTGAGTTCCCACATGGAACTGTTTTTAATTGTGGATCTGAGACCACTACAAGCACGACGAGTGTCCGACTTATTGCAGTGCTCATGGTTCGGGAATAAGCACAAGTATGAAGAGTGTCTAGAACTCTATGAGCACATGAATCAATAGCACCAAAAAGATAAGGGTGCTGAAATGGTAAGTATTAAGAAGGTTGAAACAAAATGGATGCCACGGGTGACATGTGATGTAGGCTTCGACCACTGTTATGGTGACAACAAGAGCAGCGATCTTGGAACCTGTTATGGTGAAAACAACAAGAAACCATGGATGTAATTCAGAGTTTAAAAGGAGAAATCCAATGTCTAAAGGAGTAGTCCAAGAAGGAGGAGCAAAGAAGGAAGGTCAAGGCACCAAAGGATGACTTAGATGAGGTCAAGGAATTATGTAAAATGCTAAGGAAAGAATATTAGTCCCTTGATAGGGGCATAATTGAGAGATAAGGTACCATGCACCGGAGAAGAGTGCAAGAGGAAGGTCTTGCATGTAAACCTTCCCCCTCACAACCTTGACTATGATAAGGAGATCACATTAGATGCAGTCGTGGATGGATGGCTCCTTAGTAATATCCTCATTGACACGGCATAAAGGTCAATGTTCTCATCTTGGATGCATGGTATCGATGGGAAGACCTGCATTACAACCATCTTCAAATGTGTTATATATGGTGAAAAAAATGAAGGCAATGCCCATTGGTGTCTTAAAGGATGCAACCATCACCATTCAGGAGCTAAGTTTACTAGGGACTTTGAAGTCTTGGCACTCGCTAAGGAAGACAATTTCCCAACATTACTTGGGTGCCCATGGTGCTATAAGAATAATGCGGATATTCGGTTCAACAAGGGATACATAATATTTGAGAATGAGGAGGAACGGGTCATCATACCCCTCAAGCTAATGGAAAATTAACACCCTATACTGAACCCCTAGGAGAAGAGGTCTAGGATAGAATATATGTGCACTCAATTAGGGATCCAGAGAAAATTCATCCCACAGAAGGAGTTATCTGATTTGAGGATGCTCAGTCCCTAAGTGACACCACTAGTATAACGTGTGATAATTGGGTACATGGAACCAATGAGTTGATCGATGACATTTGAGAGGATCGGTGACAAAGGTGATAAAGGCACATACACCCAAAGGTGCCAGAGGGAAAGAATCTACCTAAGTATTCAGGAGGAGCCTTCCCTAAGATATTTTTTCAGGAGATGGAAGCTTAGTAGAAGTAGGAGAATGAATGAAGAGGGATGTTAAGTTATGTCCTACTTGGATCAATGGCACGGTGGTGGGCTACACATCAAGAGAACCTCTTGGAATGGCACGAGGTGAGAATTTCCCTCTCTGTCTGGTTCTCTAGAAGTAATGCACCCACCACCATCAAATATTATCATGGTAAGGAACCCGCCTCTTTCCATATCTAGGATTTTGAGAGGGTCTAGAGAGAAGGCGTGGAGGCTTTACCACCATCCCTATGGGTACAAAAACTATATTCTACATTGTAAGGTTGTGTGCATGCATGGTACATTCACGCTGAGACATGCCACCAGACAAGGAATTGGCAAGAGTTAGCAGCTGATCTCATTCAAACCTCCGAGTATAGGAGTACAAAACCCTTTGTGGATAAGGCATTGTAGGATATCAAGCACCTTACCATTGGAGATAGTGTCATGGCAGAAGATAGGCTACTAGATTTGCTAGGTGAACCTAGCCTGGAGGTGTTCTTTGAGAAATAATAAATAGAAGAAATATAGTTTGAGCGCGTATGTATGGATAAATAAAAAGGGAAGATGGTGTATGTTATTGATGGGGAAGAAGTGGGAAACTTGGATGTTGACCATTCTATAGTGACGCGCGAGGTGGTAGATAGTGCTGATGAATGGGCACGCACCTATCATGAGCCTTTAAAGACAAATAATGTTAATATAAGCTCCGAAGAAGAGGCTATCATCGATACTATTGGTCGGAGAAGGAAGTCTCCAAGATCATTGATATTTTACGTGAGTTTGAATATTTATTCCCGCGGGGTATAATGAACTAAAAGGCATTCACCATTCCTTGGGGAAATGGGAATTAAGTTGAAGGAGGGTGCATGTGTGGTCCAAAAGAGACCATACCGAATGAATCCTAACCTACGCATGAAGGTCAAGGAAGAAATAGATAAGATGATAGCGTCGGGCATTATTAAAGTTGTTGAAGAGTTAGAGTGGATAAGTCCAATGGTGATTAGCATCAAGAAGGATGGAAGGATAAGGATCTATGTTGATTACAGGGACTTGAATGTAGTATGTATCATTGATCCTTTCCCAACCCCATTTACTAAAGAAATCTTAGAGGGAGTGGTAGGGCGCGAGGTCTATTCTTTCACATATGGGTTCTCAGGCTATCACCGTAAAGGATCACAAGGAGGACCAGAGGAAGATGACTTTCACCACCGAGTGGAGAATTTTTACCTATATAGTTATGTCGTTTGGGTTGAATAGTGTGCCTATTGTGTTCTCGCACATTGTGGTACAATATTTCCAGAATTCATCCATAAATTCCTTCAAGTCTACCTGGATGATGTTTTCCCACTCAACTCACATAAAAGAAATACTCAACACCCGTGCTCTCCTCGGGTGAGCACCCATTTCCCATGGGGTGATAGGTCGAGTGCATGGGATTTTCTTATTCTTTGGTGGGTGTAAAAATGACTACGAGTTCTGAAATCCCATATGCCATTAAGGAAGTTCACAATGGGATTTGTGGAGGTCATTTTAGTGGCTTCGTTGTCATTAAGTGCATCCTTTACCATGGGTATTTCTGGCCAAATCTAAACCAATACTTTGTTGTGACTATGTCAAATGTTGTGTGAAATGTCAGCAACATGCTAATATTTATCACACCCCTAGTCACACCTTACAGGTCATACGAGACCTTTGGCCTTTCTCTCAATGGGGTTTGGATCTTGTTGGAGAGATTAACCCTCATTCTTCCCAACATCATGAATGGATTATTACTACTATTGAATATTGCACTAAATTGGTGGAATCCATACCTCTCATTTCTAAAAATCGACAAAATATGTGAATTTGTCAACCATCACATCATTTATCGCTTTGGTGTTCCTCACTACCTCATCATTGATAACGGAAAACAATTCAAAAACAAAACCCTAAGGAAAATCTATGACGCCTTCAACATATTTTTTTCTTCACCTTATTATTCTCAAACAAATGGCCAAGCTGAATCGACTAAAAAAACCCTAAACAAAATTATTATGAATGTGGTTGATGATACTGGTAAGGATTGGCACACGCACATTCCTTTTTCCTTATGGGCTTATCGCACTAGTATTGGCACCTAAATTTTTGCCACACCTTTCTCTTTGGTCTACGGTACAGAGGCTATCTTGCCTCTTAAATTCCAAATTCCATATCTTCGTATCTCACTCAAATATATGCTCAACGATGATTATTTTCACCAAGATCGTTTGGCACAACTTGAGTTATTAGATGAATGTCGTCTAAATGCTCTTGATCACCTTCAAATATACCAAAAACGTATCAAATGTGCTTATGATAAACATGTCCAAGAATGAACCTTCAAGTTCGGTGACCTCATCCTGCGAAAAAATCAACATGTAAAAAAGAGGAAAAAAATTAAGCGGGGCAAGTTTGCTCCTAATTGGCTTGGACCCTATATCGTTACTCATGCCTATGGATCAGGTGCTTATCGTTTATCTTCCCTCGAAGGTAAACCTAAACCTTATCCACTCAATGCCTTGCATCTTTGACCTTTCTATTGTATAATTAAGTACTAATCACATTTTTTCTATTACACACTTATTCCTTGAGTACCCATTCCTTTCATCTACCTCTTTTAAGGACCAACGAATAAACAAGAATTGTGTGATTATCCATCACCTTTCAACCTTATCTTAAATATGAGTACCATGGCTCTACTCATGGCATGATTCTCATGGATAATTTTTTGTTCTTTTCGGTATGGAATCACATGGTTTTTCATCACTTAAACCCTCTCTTTCATAGTTAACCTTTGTGTGCTATGGTTTTTCCTTCATAAGAGATGCATATACTCCTTTATAGTCTTATCCATGACCTAAAAGTCCAAAAAAGTTCAAAAGTAATATATGGGATTTTCAAATTCAACTCCTTGAGTCAAACTTCTGGAAAATAGATGAATCCCTCAAAAGGACATCTATCTTTCTATCTTCTTTATTATAAATAGACTGCTCCCTCGAAGGAAAATTATAATGATTATCCTTAAAACACATAGTCTATAAAAAAAAAAAAGACTATTTCTATAAAATAAAAATAAAATATTCTGAAGCTTCCCACATCGATCAGCTTCACGAAGACCTCAAGGAGTCATTCTATTCATCCCACATAGACTTCCCACATCGATCAGTCTATTAAAAATACAAAAGCAAAAAGAAAATACAAAAACAAATCAAGAAAAATATAAATTTTTCATCATGGACTTGCCTATTTTGGTTTTGGGTATCTTGTAGAAGAGGCATGTTGTCTCACAACAAGGTTACGCTAAACAACCCATTTCACCTCATCTTCCTTTCTTTCTTATCTTCTACCTACTCAAGGGATGTGCTACAAATGTAAAATTTCATGATCATGTAACTTCCTTCACCCTTAGAATAGTCAATCATGCACTTAATTTATGGGTTTAAGTTCATTAACCCATCCTTGGTATGCTCATTATGGTCCTTGCCACTTTTGAAGCATTCCACCTCTTTTACCGTTCATCTCTTTTCTTACTTATTGATTCTACTACACAGGACTAGACCTTCGACACCTACATTTTGGGATTTCTTCTCCTTCAACCATGCCTATTCAACCTAAACTCAACCATGCCTAAATGGTCTAAAATTCACCATGCCTAAAACAACCTACACTCAAACATGCCTAAATGACCTAGACTCAATCATGCCTAAAACCTCACGACCCATTCATTTTCCCCTAACCAATTTTCCCCCTTTACATTCACATTCTAAACCTAGTTATTTTCCATTTACACAATAACTTGGAAATTAATATATCACAAAAACATACATCATTTCATCATACCTACCATTTTATAACATCAACCATATCATACATAAATCATTTAACATTTCCATGATATCAATTACTTGGAAATTTAAACACAACATACATACAACACATCATTTCCATAAAATTAGTAACTTGGAAATTTTCAACTCCATCATGCCTACACCTAGACTCAACCATGCCTACACCTGACTCCACCATGCATATACCTGACTCAACCATGCCTATACCTAACTAATATGCCATATTTTATCGTGGTCGATTACTCTTGACCAGCATCAATTTTCCCTAACCGGTATCGGTTAGCATGTTTGAGTCCCTTACACTATTTATCTCCACATTCAATTTCCCAAAACCCTTTTCACCTTACCCAAGTTTGAACCCAACCTTACCACTCAACCTAATGACCTTATTACCTATAACCCAACCTCACAATCAGTTGGGGCATGTTTTCACCCCTAACATGGCCTTACCTACATCTTTCCTAAATCACCCAACCCAACCTCACCCATTGTGACACTCAAATTCACTTACTAGCTATACCTTGTGATGATGTTACTCATGTTGTTCAGCCTAATGACCTTACCTTTCCTAATGTTGTGTTGTTTATCCCAACCTAACCTTTGGTGCCCTAGAACAAACCTATTTCCTATTCTTACACCTTGCCTAGTTGTGTTTCAAGACCATATCATATACCTTGGATACCTGAACCACTTCAACCTTGTTTGGATAAACCTATCGACCTTTGATGAAGTAGAGTTTGTGAGCTCTTCAACCTAGTACCTTATCACATTTTATAACATGTGCGTGCATTTGAATTCCCCTGCCTATTACCCACACTGATATTACCATTACCTATACCCCACCTATACCTCATTTTTCATCACTTACACATTTATCAAACCACTCACTGACTCCATCTATCACCTCATCAGATCCTAGTTTGAGGGGATCACCTCCACCCATACTTGGGGCAACCTAATATTCACTCATACCTAAGACAATGACTTCATGTTTTTTTCAGCATCTCTTATCAATACAAGTTATGCAAAAAGGGGGAAAATGTAGACACCAAATTTGGGTCACACTCCCCTTAGTCCCCTTTAATTAATTAACATAATGTATTCACCTAACCATGACCCCTTACCCCACATTCATATTAATTTAATTACTTACAATTGAATTAATGTTCATCCTCACATTATTAATTAACTTAATTACTTTAATTAAGTTAATTTACACCTCACCTAGCCACATCACCTAGACACCTCACCATGGACTTATTCCTAGCCTATTAATTAACTAAGATTGAGTCTCTACTTATCTTAAACAATTGGGACTCTTTCAAACCCTAAAATTAAAGTCCTATTCCTTCTCCAACAACACTCCCACTTATCTAAGTGCCAACCCTCACTTGAGACCCGATTAGAAATCAAGATCACACCAAACATAGTAAAGATCAGGCTATTTTTGGTAACTTGGACTAATTCACCCTAACCAACGCCGGTTTATCCTCGAACAACATCGGTCACCTAAACCGTCATCAATTCCATTATATACAATTTTACAAATCTTTACACAAGTTGGTGATTCAATTTTAGGGAATTCTATTACAATGGAGTGTGAGTCTCAAAGCCATTCCTTCATCCAAACAATGATGACACACCACTAGAGTGTAACGCAAACAATGGGTTCTCTTCCAGAGTGTTGGAGTATCCACGGGAACACACAGGTTGCACCTTTCTTTGGCACCTTTGAACCGATCATCACCTTGACGATCAATCACCAACCACCTTCATTCATGATATCTTCATATTAATAAGTAAGTAAGGTGTTTTTCATCATCTGTGATTACTTTATTGTAGATCTTTAACTTCTTTCAGTGTTTCCATTTTTTCTATTACCCGGATATCTCCATCTTCACACCAATCTACCTACCCAACCATTTAAAGATTTTCCACCTTTCTTAACCTCTTCCTCTGCATTCCCGAGTCTTCTTAGCCATATTACGAGCCTAACCACACCTTCCTCACTCTTTGTGCAATCACGGGAGGCTAAAAGATATTTTTATTAATTTATCACCCATTGCCCCTATTGATGTCGGTTTACCTTACCGCCATTGGTTTCCTCCCTATACTTGGTATCGGTCACACCGATCGATACTTGGTGTCTATGCTATTTTTTATATTCTCGGACCAGCAAGTCTTATATTCAACCAAAACTAACCCAAACCTCACCTAATCAGTCCTAAACCTTTACTAGACCTCTGAAAAACCTTCCTAGCCTAAAAACCTTTGGTTTCATTATATTTATTGATACATTTCTTATTTAACATTAAATCTAGCATATTTTTTTGTTGTGAGAATCTTAAATCATTGCATTACAATAAAACCTCTTTTTATTTCAGTTTCTTATTTACGTTAAATTAAACATCAGATTGATAGACTCTATAGGAAGCATCACACTTCTTGGATCTAGCATACTCTGGGTATTCCACTGTCATATGCTATTTAATTCTCTTTTTGGTATTTTTTTGTATTTACAGGTATTCCACCCTAGACAAAAAGGAGTTCTTTACGATCAATTTGGATAACGTCAACAACACGAGCATTCTACCTTCCACCTTTGATTTTACAGGTATTTATCCTAACCTCTTACCTTATCTATTTTTCTCAACTTATCGGTGAAACACTCTTCTAAGTTTTGTGATGTCATGTAATTATTCTTGTGCTCTTAGGATTCTAAGGGTACTTTCCCCAAAATTTTGATTCTTTCCTAGACAATAAGCTACTAACCAAGTATGAAGGTGTATATGAATTTCATAAAAAAATATCTCATAAAACTCGTCATAGAGATTCATTTCCATCAAATCTCTTGGAAAATAATCCTTTTGACTCATATCTTTATGTTTTGTTTCTTTAATAGTTTCTTTGCTAGGCATCAATATTCTCCTACATGATTCTTAACATATTTTCCCACTTCATCTTTGCATAGTTATGATATATCGATAATTGAACCAAAATGTTTCACATCTAGTTCTATTATAAAAGTATATATGTGAATGAGTTTTTAAGTTGACACACACATCTATCTCTAATATTCGTTCCGACCTATCATGCAAGAGAAGGAACTTTATAAATCTCACCCAAGCACGAAAAATTTATGCGTTTCATCAATGTCAACAATTTAATGAAGTAGAATAGATAAATACATCACAAGAATTAGTATCATAATAAAGTTACATTTTCCTACTCATTTTTAAATATATTATTATTCTAACACCATTGTTTCTCTCATATTAATAATTGATTACATAAATACATTGCATCACAATCTCTTTCTCAAACCTTGCTAGACTACATGCCCTCACACCTATTTAAAAATACACCATCGCTACTTACAATCAATCATAATCCACCACCTAGACACACCTTAAAAATAACCCTTAATGTAGTAGATATACTAGTGGGGAATTTCACTTCACTTAGTCTATCAAGATCTATTCTTATACCCAAATTATTTATACTAGTTAACTAATACATCAGGTGGTAGATAGCCCACATGTCGCCACTTCTAAGTTTTTCATGGTGAGCTCTTTTAATAGTTCCTTGGTTATATTTATCCATGTCCTTACTTTATCCTCCTTGTGAGATATCCTTGCACTATTATCTTCATTATGTTCTATCCATCCCTCCACTACTTCCATAAAATTAATTGTAATTGTTAATTATCTATTATGGTCATATATATCCAATGCCTCCTATTCATGCATGTATATGTTTCAACTATCTCAATATTCAAGCTACATGTTAAACCCTTGAATACTTTGTGTTTATCTCTCTATGTTATTCCTTTTCAAAAAAATTCTGCATAGATCTCCCATTCCCCATACACGTGGGTATTTTCATTCCTTCAACATGATTCTCTCCATCCTTATTACACGCTCATATTTAGCCTTCTTATAGGCTCATTCCCTTTCCTCTTGCATGCAACCTTCCTTCATTCTATTGCATATCACGTAAATAATGGTATTATAGAATAAATAATATTTTATCCCCAATGTGGGACAAAATAATAAAGAATAAAAGAAATTATGGGTCCAACATATGTGATGTTTATGATGACATTGATGATGGTTATGGATGCATTGATTTATGATATGATTAAATTAATATCATTATTTCTCCGTGATGATGCTCACTAAGTCATATAGAGGAAATAATAATGAATGGATGCTAGATAGATGATAGGAGAATATGTTAGATATAAAAATATGATGAATGCTAGTATGGATGATGGGGAAATCACACGTTGCATATATTTCACATAGATCATATGTTTAAGAAACCCAATGTTTAGTTTAACATACGAAAGAGACATCATGATATGGGAAACCATGATTATATTATTTTAATATGTAATAGGATTGACTTAAAAGTAAACAAAAACACACAAAAACAACAAAAATAAGCACAAAGAAGTAACATAATGAAATTTGTTTTCTTGTGTAGAACCCAAGTGATTAGTGATGGTGAAAAGGTTAACAGTTTTCCCCAAGAAAAATATATGCAAGAGAGGTGGATTGGGACTTATATATCTTGACGAATGATTATGATATCCATGATTTTCCCCAAACAAAAATGTATGTAAGAGGAATTTATCACCAAAAAAACACCTATGATTTTTCACGAATGAACAACCAATGTTTTTGGGTAACATGGGATTGTATCTAGGTGTGGGACCTTTCTTCCTAAGACAAACCTCCATATAAGGCTAGTTCATCTACCTATTCTAATGCTAAACTATTCCTACAAATATAAATGTAACTATATAATTATAATCTAAGAATTCAAAGGGACCACGAGAGAGATACATGAAAATGGAAATCCTAAGCTAAAGAGATGTGATAAAACCAAGAAAAGGGGGAAGATACTCTCAATGAGGGAAATATGGGAGGAAATTAGAAAAGAGAGGGTAGACATGAGTGTCATAGATAAAAATAACACCTTATCTTCCACTTCCATATAAAACACAATAAAAATAAACCTTGTAATGTGGAGAAACATCCATAACATACCTGTAAATGAATAAAGACATAAGAAAATGTAATAGAACACAAGCTAGGGAAGAGAATAGCCACAAAACATGAATCTCATTTCCTTATAAGGATGCATAGTCTATTATATTTAAGGAATAAGGCATAAACACATTTGTAAGAATCCAAATCTGAGTCCTACAAGTCAAAAATAGTTGTGCAACACTTTGATATGATGCCATTATATTCCGAGAGGGTCAAATCTTTAAAAATGAGCATTAATTCTAAATATATAGAAAATGGGAGAGGGAGAGAGAGAGAGAGAGATAAGGGAGGGAAAAAAGAGAGAAATTTGGATTTTTCCTTTAACCAACAACAATATGCATTAAATATCTGAAAAACATCATGGGAGTTTCTATAAAATCATTCGCCCGTGTCACTTTTTTTGTTGGAGAAGGAATGGGCAGCGTACTCCATCAAATCTAGTGGTTGAGCTACATGGAACTGCAATTTTAAAACTTTGGCACTATTTTTTCCTTTTGCACCCACCTTACTCCACCAACATCTGAATTTCATGATGCTAGAGTGAATATATTGATGATACATTTCTAACAAGACCAATTTATGAAAATGGAGTTACATGGATGAAGTTATGGTCATGAAGATTTTTGGTGTGTAGGATGAACAGAGAAAAGTTTTGTGTAGGATGTGACATGCTACTTTAACTATTTTCAAAATGGGGAAAAAAATCAGCCAGTCATGGAACATAAGGAAGGGTAGAACTGTTCAATTTATGTCGGTTATGCCTAACTTAAATGCTTTACTTGATTGCCTCTTCCCCTACCGCTAACATCGACCAACTTGGGACCTTAGTGAATTCCTTGAACTAAGGAACAAATCATCTAGTTCCCTCATTCTCCACCTTTTCCTCAAAACCAACTCGAAACTTCTTCTCAATCCAATTCCTTATGTGGGGAATAGAATTCCCGTACGCACCATTCTCGCATATCCTAAGGAGGCTTGATTTGGCCAAGTAAAATGCCCCCAACCCTCCCGCAGATGATGTGATAATGCATATAATATGAGGAAGAAAGGAAAAATTCGTCATGTTCCTCTAAATGCTAATTTGGATGATTTGTTGATATTTTCCCCATTTTACTCAAAAAATTGGTTAAGTGTTGAATTGTAGGGCCTAGTTGGAGGGAGAGGAATTCCACTGGATCATTAAACTTAATAAGTTGTCCAAATTTGTAAGGTGTGAAATTTTTATAAAAATGATGACTCAACAAGGTATTCTTCCTACTAGATGAATATCGGTGGCCTCAAAGCATCCATTAGGCATGGATTCGGACTAAAAACTTGGTAATTGATATGAAATTTGAAAATATTACCTTGATCCTTCATGAAGAGCTACTTGGACTTAGCATTGACTAGTTATGTCTAAATTTGATCATTTTATCATGAGAGTTGATCTAAATTGAATTTAACAAGAGTCAAAAACTATCTTGAAATTTATTTTCCACCCCATTCCTTAGAAATCTATTAATATAGTTACAACAATTCCTCTCAACATCGTAAATGCCCGCAGGCTAGTATGAACTCTATAATGTTGCTTTTTCAACTCATCCTTTTAACTTTACAACTCTTCCTAAAACATATCTTCCTTGGAATCCTACATGAACCATTGTGCAATGAAAAATTCCACCCACATACAATAGTATCACTATGCAAAGTACTTAGAGAAAGGAAACTATAATATAATAATACAATGTGTTGAAAAACACATGAAGGAATTAAAAACTAATCTATTATGTACAAGATAAGGCTTTTTATTTAATAGAAATGTTTGAGATAGATCACATTGACTAGGATTAGAATCTCTTTTCCATCCATCTTTGACAAAAAGAAATCATTGTTTGACTTACAAATAGAAACCGCATATGGGCCACTCCATATTGTATCAAAATTTGAGTGTCTACATGGTTTAGATCGGTTTGCATCCCACCATAGGACTAGATATCCTTCTTGGTATGGAACAGGTGTTGCTTTATTGTCAAAACACTTATTAACCTGATCCTATTCATTTTCCATTGTTTGTATTTCTCAATTTCTTAACTCTTCTCACTCCATGCACTCTATATGCCTGAATTCCATAGCCTTAAATTCAAACATCTCAAGTTGGTTGATGATATATAATACCAATAACTCAAGGGATATTAGCAACCTTGTTTATTTACCATAAACTAACTTGTAAGGAGAGTTGTTAGTTGATATCTTGGGAGTGATCCTATCAGCACATAAGGATGATTTCAGTCTCATGTGCTAGGATCTTTGATTTTCATCCTAGGTATTCCTTATGATTCTCAAAAGGTTATTTTTAGTTGATTAAACTTGGTGATTACCATGGGGGTAATAGTTTGAAGAGGTGCTCAAGTAGATTCCATTTTTACAACCCAATCGATATATTTATCCCAAGGAAAACCAGAGCATTATAAAAAATTATTGTGGAAGGAACTCTAAACTCCGACTATATTACCTTCATAGAAGTCCATAATGCTAGCCTCATTTATTTCCTTCAATGTAACTACCTCACAATTTGGTGAAATAGTCATTGGTTGTGACGATTCATTATGACTTTGAGCTAGAATGTGGATTTATTACTCTAATAAAATATAATATTTATTGCATGAATTGTTGAATTACATAAATGGGGTGGATTAGAAGAGTTTGTTAGTTTCTAATTAACTATAAATAAAGAAAACCTTCTACATTTTTTAACCCATGCATAACAATCATTGAAATTATTAGACCAATAACAACTAGCCTTCATGATCCCGAGAGTTATTGCCCTTGGATATAAGTTTCCTCCTGCTTCACCATCATGAAACTCATGCAACACCTTATCTATCTGGTCTTTTTAATGCATCTCAAGAGAACACCATTCACGTCTTTTCTAAATAGAATTCCATCAATAAACAAAAATGGTATAAAATGAAGTATGAAATACGTCCTTTTGGCTTTTCTCAAGTTTTGGGGACATTGGAATATTTGGAGAAATTTGAATACATCATAAGTATAACAAGGAGTAAGAAAGACATTGACTAATTTATCTTGATCATATTTAAGTATGAGGATGGCTTCTCCATCGGTATGTTGTTGTGACTAGTTTTTCACACAATCCCTTACCTTTGACCATCTTAGTCACCTTGACATCAATATCATACTCTATTACATTAGTTTTCCAACTAACTCTTTTTCATTCGATCCTTATTCAAAATAAAATATTTCACACTATAATGTGAAACCATGAGGTGAATCTTTCTATTGGATATCAAATGCTTGAAGATATATTAACATTGAGGAAAAAAATTCCCATAATGCTTCAACTACTCCTTACAATGACATTCCACGAAGGAACTTCAGCCACATAGCTACTAGGGATAGAAATTGATTGCTATCCACTCATAAAATACTAGCCACTGATTGCTTCCCATTAATGTAATTGTTGAACTGATTAAATAAAGAGAATTGCTTGAATAAGTAGAAGATGAATATGAAGAAGTTGGGTATGTTGATGAAACCAATGATGAGCTGGTTGGTGACTCCAATATTGGGTAATTAGAATACGAGGAAGATGACTATGATGATGTAGTGGATGATATGAATAGCTAATCCTTTTTTTTTTTTACTAATTCAAAAAAGTATAAGAAGGAAGCTAAAAATACAAAGGATAAGTCTAAGGAAAAATAAGGTCCAAATCCCACTCTAAATGTCATACAAAGAGAGACTCTTTATTAGTTCATCCAAAAACCTATGCAAATGAATCGTGAAAATACCTTTACTTATTCAACTTCTTGATACTATGCATTTGATATTATTGATCATGACAAGAAGACCAAGATTCAAATTTTAGAGAATGAGTATCTTTATTATAACCCCAATCAATTCAAAAGATTAGTAAAATTTGTCAATACTAAGTTGGTTATCCCACCAAATAATTATTCTAAGGGGATCCTCACTAATCCTACAAATATTTATTCCCAAAAAAAAAAAAATTTTTATACTTCTTCACCTAGAAATATTGAACCCTTTTACTTCATTAATAGTTTCAGGCTTGACATGTACATCCTTGATTCAGGAGCTTTGAAAAATGTCATGTGTGGAAAGGTAGCCCATGTTTGAGGGCTTGCCCTTACCAAACCTTTTGGATTTTTTAATCCATGTAAATCAAACAAGTGCCTATTATAGAACAAATAAAATATTCCCAAGTTACTTTTTCCACCTTTCCTAAGAAGAGGATGAAGATGATGATCTTAGAGGTAGATATTCTATTTTCTTATGGAGTGTTATTAGGAAGAGGTATTTGCGGGGGATGTAGGTGGGAAAATACACATTGATTATTCCTAGGAATGAATCCTAGTAAATGGGGTGATGTGGAAGCTTTAACTCGAAGATAAATAAAAATACATTATATCCAAGTTGGATTATCCACTAGCTCATATTTTGTTTAAGGATCTAGGATTGGGTACTCATTTCATCACTACTAAAGAAGGTTATATCTCTCCCGCACTAATGTAAGAAGATCATAATGAGGTATGGACCTTAGAATTTTATGGTAGTTGTTCAACTTATGGTTCACGAGTAGGTGTGGTTCTCATATCCCCAAGAAATGAGATATTTCCTTCTTTCAAGGTTTAATTTGATAATACAAATAACACAGTAGAATATGAAGCTTTGTTATTAAGATTGAAGGTGGAAAAACAAAAATGGATAGAAAACATCAAGGTCTAAGGAGATACTTTGAAATCATTGTAAACTAGGTCCAAAATGATCATTTAAAACATTACCATAATTGGGTATGGGATTTTATAGAATAATTTGAGGAATTCTCCATCAAATTAGTGTTGTGGGAGAAAAATGAAAAATTGGATTCATTGGAACTGCCGCATCATTTCTTATTTCTCATTCATAGTTTGACGGGGTAAATATACCATTGAGGTATTTTATCACCCTAGTGTTCCATATAATGCATCTAATTGGTAGGTTTTCAATGATGGTCAAAATATCATATTTCTTTCAAAAATATGATAACTTTAGTGATCTCTATTTTGATGGTGGCAACTCTTATTTTTGATGGTCAAAATATCATATTTCTTGAAAAAAATATGATAACTTTAGTGATCTCTATTTTGATGGTGGCAAATCTTATTTTTGTGAGTTCATCTTAGATACTCGAAATAAGTGAGCAATGAAGAGTTGTTAAAATTGAAAGGAAATAAAATCCCTAAAGGGTTGGTGTCCTCTTGAAGGGTTATTTTATAAACGTGATTTCTTTATAAAGAAAAAGTGATGAGTTGAACTAGATTCATTTGTATAAGTTAAGATGATAAATCTAGGAACTTCAGAGCAGCCTCACATCATGAACATTGAAAAGTGTTGTTCACCCAAGGAGAAGAGAAAAATTATGGCATTGTTAAATAAATACATGGAAATTTTGGATTTTTCATATCCAAACATGAAATCATTCAAACCCAAATATTTGTAGCATAACATCCCCTCAAATATTGAAGTGTAGCCACATAAACAAAAACAATGTCACTATAACCTAAAAGATTTATGTATATCCACGAAGTCATGCACTTTCTATTTACATCACTCCTCTAAGTATGTCGTTATATGCGTGATTCTCAAGTAAGAAAACTATACATTAACAAAACTTGTTTTTATTTCACATTACTTTATCCTTTGATACTCTTAACATTTTTTTCTCAAATGGTCACTTTAATTTTGTACATTGGATAACATATGGCCCAAATTTGTATTCTTCATTATATCCTTCAAGTATCTCGGACGGTACCACCCATTAGGTACATGAGCACCCAGAACTACTATACATTATGGGTGCTTCACCCTTTTCTCTCTGTTTCTTAAATTTGAAATGCCACATCAATTGTTATCTTTTCTAAATTACCACTCATTACTTTAGGTTGGCATTTTTAATTGTTAATGAAAAAAATTCAAACAAGGGAATCATATATATACATGACTTACTATTATTAGGGGTTGCACAGAATGGGATATTAATTACTATCTACCACTTGGGAAAAGAGAAAATTCAAGGAATACATTTGGGTTGCATTATTCACTGCATAGGAGGGGTTATTTCTGAATTCCATCTCACACATCTATCTTGGGAGAAAAATAGTTATAGCCTGGTATATTATTGCAATCGGCACAAGGGAAACCTAGATTCAAGGGACACAATTCAATCACACACACTATAACTACATAGATTTTGAAATTTAGTGCAATGTTCAGTGACAATCACATTGGGGTGACCACCGAGGTCAATATGACTCAAGCATATGCATTATTTATTCCATATAATATTTTCTTGATCATTGTGTAGGTAGCCATGGTTTTTTTGCATGTTTAGGTGAAACATAGGATCCCTAAAGTGAATTGGATGTGACAAATAATGAAAATAAATATACATCATTATACCCTAAAAATACTAGAAGCGAGTTATTCCTAGGAATGTAGCGCCCAATTCATACACTAAAGCACTCGGATGGTTCTATCTTCATCTAGGTGGTATTTTCTCAAGAGGTTCTAAATCCCAATTTCTCAAGAAGAGCATATATAATTTAGATCCATTCTTCTCATCTTATTTCCTAGCTCACAAGTATCCCAAATCTTGAGATACAAGCTAATTCATTCTTATCTCACTATGGCTTATGCTTTCTTATTTCTTACATCATAGATCTTGTTTGTCACTATTGTATTCATTTGATCTCATTCCTCTGATTAAGATTTAATTATGTTAAATCACAATGTACGATCCTTGTAGAAATTGAAAATATTTTATATACAAAGATAACCTTTCCCATTTATCATTTGACTTAGATTACTAATATTGTCCCAATGTAAAAATGATAGGATAGATCCATATTTCCATTGAGCTACCCAACTTGAATCAAGCTTCATTGAAGGATAACTATCCTTTGTCTATAATGAATCAAGTAATAAAAATGGTGATATGTTAAAAATATTTTCCATGTTGGATGGATTTTGGATATAATCAAGTAAAGGTTTCAAAGGAGGATCAACACAATACATCCTTCACTTATCCTTAGGGAACATTCACCTATTGAAGAATGTTTTTAGGTTAATCAACATTGGGGAAACTTTCCAAAGAGAAATGGAAATTCTATTCCATGACTTTTTGGTGATATCATCACCATGTACATGGATTAGTTAACCATATTTTATATGAAAACAAAATACCACTATGAACATCTAGAACAAGTGTCGGAAAGATGTTGTCAATACAAGATTTCTCTTAATCCCAAGAAATTAATGTTCAAGGTAACTAAATGAATTTTTTTCAGGGACACATTGTGAAAAAAGAAGGAACCAAGATATATCCCAAAAGGGTCAAACCTATACAAATACTTACCCTCCTAACAAGTAAGATTAGTGTTTACTCATTTTTCTAGAAGGTTAATTTCTTGAGAAGGTTTTCTCAATTTTTTTGAGAAAACAAGGCATATATTTGAGATAATGAAAGGAAAAGTTCCTTTCCATTGGAACAATAATGGTAAGATGACATTCCATGATATTATTAGTGTTATTTCCAATGCTCTGGTCTTAGTGTGTTTTGATTACAATAAAATTTTATTATGTATATATACACCTCTTATCATACAAAATCTACTATTTAAGACAAGAAAAATGATGAAGGTGTTGAGTCTCCCATTTATTTTATGAGTTGTACTTTGAAGGATCATGAATTGAAAAAATCAAGGATTGAGAAACATACACACGCTATAGTTAGGATTGTAAATGCATTTAAGTATTCCATCTTGAACTCTCACACATTGATGTTCATTATGAATTCAGCAAAGAAACTCCATCTCAACTCAACATGAGTTTGGGATGAAAAGAGGGAATTGGATTTCCAAATTTCAAGAATATGACTTGAAGATCAAACCCACAAAACTTGTATATGGGAGAGGTGTATGTCATTGGATGGAAGAGAACAATCATGAAGAAGTTACATATAAAAATGAAGGACATGGAGATGAACTTCTTACTATCTTATTTGTTAGCACTACATAAGAGTGATACTCTAATATTACTTATTTCCTCACCTACGATTTTTTTGGACATTTGAGATCTAAAGATAAAAGAATTGTTAAGTTGTGATAAACTAGGTATGTTCTCTAGGATAATGATTTATACAAGAGAGGGATATATGAAGTATCTCTTTGTTGGTAGATAAGGATAAATATGGGAGACTATTGTAATCTCTCCATGACCTATCTTATAGAGGTTAATTTTCAATATCCATTACTACTCATAAGATTATTTGAGAAAGTTATTATAGGCCTACATTATTTAAATATGCTTTTGAATTTGTAGAAAAGTGTGAGGATTGCCAAAAATTCCTCAAATAAATTAAACTAACAATACTTACCCTTAGGCTGGTCATAATTGAATAACCTTTTTAACAATGGGGAATTGATTTTTATTGGTTCTCTAAATCCCTTATTGAGTGTTGGGAATTTTTATGTGTTTATAACAAATAATTATTTTACCAAATGGGTGGAATTCATTCCATTCAAGCATACCACTTATAAAATCATTTGTAATCTTCCTCATGGAAAATATAATTGTAATATTTTGTGTGCCTAATAAGATTGTAGTAGATAACACCTCAAACATTTAATTTGATGAACTCATAGAGTTTTGTTATATATATGGGATCAATTTATCTCATGCTTATAATTATTACCCATAAGGTAATGGTTAGGAGAAATCAAGTAACAAAAACTTGATGAATATAATAAAAAGGCTTGTAGATGATAATCGGAAGAAGTTACAAAAATTAAATTTTATGATACTCTATGGGATAATTCAATCACTCAAAAATAGATATCATAATATCTCCTTTATAACTAATCTATGGTGTTAATGTTGAAATCCCCATTTCACTAGAACTTCCATCTTTAAATTGGCAAAAACAAAGAGAAGATGAAAATTTTGAGAGATTTAAAAATAATAATGATCTGACTAAGTTTGAGGAAAAGAAATTAAAATTGGTTGAAATTATTGTTGAAAACCAAAGAAAAGTAAAGAAAATCTTTGCTAAGAAGGCCATGTAAAAATATTTCCATATAGGTTTTTTGGTTCTCTTATGGGACAAGATAATATAACCAAAAGGAATGGATGGAAAGTTTGATTACCTATGGAGAAGGCCCTTTAAGATCCATATCTGAGTGGAAAAAATATTTTGTATATATATATATATATATATATATATATATATATATATATATATATATATATATATATATATATATATATATATATATATAACTTGACGAAACACATCTTCCATTTCCTTATAGTGGGAAATATCTCAAGTTATTTAAATAGTGAAGTAGGATGACCCCTATATGTATATAATTTTGTATTTTTTATGTTTCTTTATTTTATGTGGTTACCTTTTGGTTTTTATTTATATTCTGGTATGTTTCTTTTTTTCTCATTTTTTCAGTCTCTTTGTTCCTTTTTGGTTAAATATGAGACTTTGAGCCCAATAGATAAGACAATTAAATATTTTGAGGTTATCCTCCTTTTTTTCCCTCAGTAATCCAAAGGAAGTCCCCAATTAAATCTAGATGTTATCCCAAAATTGAGTTTCATGATAATTTTGGGACAACCTACCAAATTTTGGTCTTTGGGAAGTTTGGAGTTAGTTTTTTTAATCAAGAAATTTAGTCGAAGTTGTGAATTTCCTTTGTTTTTTGGTCTTTCAAGATTTTGAAACATGTAAGCATGTTCGATAAAAAAATTCATGAACCATGAAACCTAAAATATACTAATAGTGTATTTTTGGATTTCTATATTTCAAGACATCAAGACATCTAAAAATAAAATATATAAAATGAAATACTTTTTTGAACCCCAAATCACAAAACACATTATAGTGTATCTCGAAATTTTGAGGGTTCGGGACATCATAACATCTCAACATAAAAACATGTTTAGTGTTATCATATCCTAAAACCCCAAAATATAAGGGGTCCTTTGTTTGTCAAGTTTTGGGGTTCACATGCACATAAATAATTTATTCCTTTTATGTAAAAATTCCTATCCTCGGGTAAATACATTTAATGACAACTAGATTTGACCTCCAAACGTTTTGCTAACATGTAATTAATGTCATTTTAATATAAATTTAGGGTTTTCCACATCATTGTCACCTGTAATAATTTGATTTTTTATATGAATTCGCATAATATTTAAAACCCCAATCAAATTTTTCTCCACTTCTAGGTATCTTTCCAAGAACATTCTACCCACCTCTTTTTCCAAATTGATGATTTCTATCGAAAATACCTTTGTCTATTGGTGTTGATGTATGGATTTTGATGAGCCCACTAGGGATTAAGTATTGCTTGATATAAGGCTTGAAAAAACCAACATAGAGATTCAAAATGGTTGAGGCAAGGATCATGACCTGGTGAATTTGATGGCGTGGATTCAACTTACTCCTAGATACATGGATGAAGGTGATCAATAGTTTAGTTGTACACTTACTCATAATTATATATTCACTATATGTTTCCTCTAAAGAATGGGTATATATCCTGATAATCTATGTAATCTAGTGCCCAATTTTTTTGCACTACACATAAAAATGATAAGTTATATATCCTTCATGATTTTTGATAATATTTGAGCTCATATTGTGCTTAATTTTGGCTTAGTGTTCTTTTTTCATCAAACCCTGGTTTTTCTTCTCCCTCCGTGTTTTTATTATTTTTCTAGGGGTTACTTATTTTTACTATATTTTGATACTTATATTTCATGGGAAATATGGGGGTTGATTAAAAAACTAATTCTAACATTATTCAGGATTTTTGATTAATAAACCAGGTAGAAACCCTATAAAGTCTACATCAAGATTTTTGACTTGCTTGACAAGATGAATACCCCACCTCAAGTATTTCAGGTTTTGAAGGTTTTCTAATAAGTGAGAAAGCATGGTAAGTATTTCATAAAATTTTAAGTGTAAAGCATGTCCTAAACCCCAATTCATATTTGTCAAAATTTGCGAGGTTGATCGGAAGGTGAAAAACCCCAAAACCATCCAAGTCATTTTTTCAAAGGTGTAAAAAGTGTTAATTCCTAAGAAGTTTACTAGGATTATTGGGTTGTTAAGAAATTACAAATCTCCGAAAAAAATTGTCGAATTTTGAAGTTTTGAATAAGGTGAGAACCCCATCAAGTGATTTTTGAGTTTTTGAGGATACTTAGAGGTAGATAATTATTACCTAGTTTCAAAGGCTCTCAAGAGAGTTTCTTGGTAAAATGTTAGTGCTCTTTCTTACACCAATGACGAAATCATCTAAATTTAAACATAAAATAATGAAATAAAACTATCAAGTGGTGGTCCCTCCATCTAAAATTGATTCCAATATAAAACAAATAAGAGACACTTAATTGGGGCACATTGACCTCCATATGTTTTGGAGAAGTGTAAATAGTGCATCCAAGTCAAATTGATTCAAAATATATACGACAGTGGAATAACATTCACAACAACTTTCCCACCATCAACTCAATGTTATTATTTCATACTTAGAACTACAATTCACAATGATCTTGATACAAGGACCATGAAGAATCAAGATGGGGAAGTTATAATCAGATTAGATGTTGAATATTTCAAGGAGTTATTAAATATTCATGATCTCAATGAGTATGTTGATACCAATCAAGAAATGGAATAACATGATTGGAATAATAGTTACTTATTTTGAACCAAACACATTAATAGTAATTATTCAAAGAATCTAAATCCCTTAATTGTCGTTTTCCCAATACTTTACCTCAATGTGATTTCATACTAGAGGTAAATTATATTATCACATTTTTAACATAGTTGTATGTCTTCTTGTTTCCAAATATATTCAATAATGGATGTACCAAAACATATATATTATAAAGAAGAACTAATAACACATTAGATAGGGAGAAAATAAGTGAATCATTGCACAAACAACTCAAGGAAGTGCATACAAAAAAACTATTTTATATGAATTCCTACCTTTTCTATGTTGTATCTGGGATGAGAGTATATCTTAGGTTGATAATAGAATTATAAAGAAATCAAGTAAGGGTATATGATTTCTACCCTCAATTGAATTTTAAAGAAAGTCATAAACACTTCCAAAGGTTGAATGATGCCTTTTCATATAACATTATATACATGTTTTTAAAATATCTCATCATATTTAGATGTAATGATATGGATTGGAGTAAAATTTATCAATGGGGATGTACCTTACTTTAGTTCTCCACCTTTACTTACATCTAGGTAAGAGGGTTCCAAGGATCCCCATATTTTCTCCCTAGGCACCCTAGTTATAAATGGGTTCTCATGGAGTTGGTGAGGTAGTATATGGACCTACATAAGTTTCAATAAGGGGAAAAAAAGGAAATAATTCACTTCCCCATTTCTATTGGTTGTTACACATGCTCATATCCCATCAAATCTAAGAATGTCATGACAAAAATAAAAAGGGTAACACTAAAATATTTCCACCCAAGACTCAATTTTGATTATGTAGGGTGTTGAAAATTCTTAGATCCTTCCATTTGTATGTTCTCAAACTATAGGATTTTTGGATTGACTTCAGGGATGAGATTGTTCTCATAAATAAGGATTATTATAGGCTACCAATACATGAAGTTGAGAAGTATGATATTACCGATGTGCTTAAAGTAACATATGATGAATGAGAGATCCTAGATAGTATATATGATCAGATGAACTTTGTAACCATGGTTTTTACTCTAATTAAATAATGTACCTCCATCAAATAACCTATCACTAATATTCTTAATCATACCAATCATTGGATTATGTCTTTGAATCCATTCAAGCATGTAGACGTACAATCAATAATTAAACCAAACATGAAAACTACAGTAGAATGATCCCCTCTCAAGACCCTCACGATAAATGGAAGGTTTAGATGAAGCCAATAAATTTAAAATTTGATAACAAAAGGGGAAAATTCTTCTACTTATTCTTATAAAACGGTTGTAGATGTGGATTCTCCCCACTTCAAGCAAGTCAAAGACTCGCAACCAAAACCCCTATCATGCACTTTTATTCCTCCTCTCCACCTATGGTCATTCCTATTTTCACTCAAAGTCCTCATATTTCCACACCATTTCATCCCTCTACTCCATCAACTTTGTTGATAACATCTTATCCTATTCCCACATTTCCACTCCTCACATCTACCATTCTCACTACCTCTACTCTCATTTCTTCCATGTTTATGGCTCAAGTTTTATGTTGGAATGTGTATAGTGAGTTTTAATTGATGAAAAATTAACATTAATGAAAATAATAATGTAGGATAGATATAGGAGCTTGGAACACAAGGTAGGATAAGACAAAGGCTTGAGAACACATGACTAAACACCGACTTCTTGGAGTAACTAGTGATTGGCACAGGAAGGTTGATGATGTGAGAGCACACCAAGATGATTTCATACATGTTATATTATGTATATGATGTGGAAACAAGGTCATAATTATGGATACAAGGTGTATGAGTGGAATTAGTGAGACTAGCTCAGTTTAGTAGGCCTAATTAGCAAAGTGACCTAGAAAGGTGGAGTGAAGGCATGAGGCAGTTGGTGAATAATGGTAGAGGAATGATACACATGATAGGACATGTTTAAGGAGATAAATGATGAATCATAGATATGCATGATAAGTTGCATCAGTAAACCAACTCATTTAGGCCTATTTCAAGGACCTAAAATGAGGGTATGAAGAAAAACAATATATGACTAGAAAATTCAAGCATGGGAAGTGTGTATGGAAATTTAAAAGAGTCTTAAAATGAAGCTACATATCTTAAATAAACACTTAGAGGTATACTTAGGGTTATTTGTATGATTTCCTTCAAGACAAATAGGTTTAACATGCCCAAATGAGATGGGATTGGAATTTATAGAGTGAACCATGAAAAAGTATCCATTGGAGATCATAGAGGAGGTAGTCATGAAGGTCTGGACATAATTTTAGGACCATAGGATGCATTTTTTTCCAAGAAATTCATTTTCTTTCAAAATTGGGCTAAGCAAGGTATGCCAAAATAGTGCCCTAAATTGTTAGCATTTAATATGAATTGAAAAGAATTTTCTAGATAAATAATAAGATATTTTTTTGAATATAATAGAGATAAATATACTATGAAAAAGTATGAATTCAAAAGGATGAAGGATAAGAAAGTTCTATCCATTTTTCTAGCATTGTCTAAAACCCTCCTAAACCCTAGTTGGAAGTGGTATGGAGAAAATTTATTGGTTATGCCTCCAAATGGAATTTTTTTTCCTTGAAAATTATTTGAGTGTGTAAATAACTCATCATAGGTCATGTTCATGGTGGTTTTAGATTATGAATCATGGTGGACCCTATACGAAAAACATCTATTTTGTGAAGAATTTAGTATACAAACAAAATTTGCAAAGGAACCCATGCTCAAATTTTTGGTGAAATATGTTGGGTATGTTATATTGATGTTGATGAAGTAATATATGCTATTTATTTGGAGAAATTTGATGATACATGTGTTTTTTTCTCCTACGGCTTGAGAATGGTAAACCGTAAAACCAGTCTTTTGTTTGAAAGATAAATGTGCTTCTCTACATACAATATTTGCAAGTGAATATTTTAAATTGAATTACATGTCATGTAAGATATTTTTAGGAATTATATGATCATTATGGTGCAATTTTTTTTTTTTAAGACATAAAAATCAAGACTAGTCTTTGGGTGTTTTGAAACCAGTTTAGATGTTTCTGAAATGCAAGGTTACTTAGCATATATGGCTTGAGATGAGGCTTTATGTTAGTATGTTTAGTTGGATAAGGATTAATACCTTCAATAAAAGGGTTTTAGAAGCTATGATTAGGTGAAATGAAGAGAAAACAAGCTCACCATGTAAAGGTAAAATTTCCAAGTTTGAAGGTCTATGAGTTACATGTTCAAATCAACATGTTATTTCTTGAAAGAGAGTGATGAAGATTATATTTGCATATTAATGTTTTCTAAAAATCATGTTATATCATCTTCATGATTTATAATGGGTTGAAGTAACATGCATCATTGATTATAAGAGGATCTTTGTGATTGTAATTTTCATTCCTCCATGATTTAGTATGAGAGTTCCAATGAAGTCCTAAAAATGAAATGATGAGATGAAAAGGAGTTAAATATCTAAATGGAGGTATAAATAAAATTCCTGCATGCCCAAGGTATTTGGTGCAATATTCCTTTCACTACAAGACAAAAAGGTAAGTTAGAGAGAATATGGAAAAATAGATCTAGCGATTCAAACTAGTACAAGTGCGAGAGGTTAGAAAGGAATATTAGTAGATAAAGGAAGAAGTTAAAGGAGTTTAGAAGACTCATTTATTCCTCATTTGTATAAGATAATTTGGATAGGGACCTGAAAATTTTGTACTTGAACGTGCAATCACAGCTTATAAGTAATCATTACAAACTGATAGTTTCATTTAAAGTCATTTTATCTCCTTGTATGAATTGTAAAGTGAGGTAGGTGAAAGGTTACTAGATTCAAAGTGAAAAAATCATTTTTGTGAGACTTCATTGATGATAAAAAGTATTCCTTGTGAATGAAAATAGATGTTGAATAATTAGAGAGATGAGGGATTATGAAGATAGAGATCATGATACTAATTTAAGTAAAGAGGAACAAAGTATGAGAATGAAGAATTGATGACCATGTTTTGAAGGAGCTCAAGAACAAGAAAAATAGTTGAATCAAGGAGATAAATAAATTACTTTGTGACTGTAATTTTGTGGAATTTTGAACAAATTAAAATTAGGTGCTTGAGAAGGTGATTCAAGGAGTACAATATGATAAGAAAGTGTGTGTGGGAGAATAAATGTATGAGAAATATTTTTTGTTGATTAGGTAATGAGAAAATAGATGAATCAAGGTGAGAGGGAGAGTGAAAAGAGAAGATAAGTGAGTTGAATAAGTGATCACATTTTTGTGAGATACAACAAAAGGAAACTAATCAAGACATCTTGAAGAAGACTAAATGGTGGTTTAGTAATTAGGGAGTTGAAGCTTCCTTGTAAGTGGCAGCTTATAGAAAATCAAGTTGAAGCTTGATTGAAGTTTTGGGAGTTGTGACTTCCAAGCAAGTTGTGGCTTATAGAAGGTCAAGTGGAAGCTTGACTAAAGTTTGGATTTGTATCCTCATGTTGAGTGGATGCTCAATAGTGAAATCATTGTAACATTTACATGACATTTTTTTCCAAGCTAGTTTTTTGGTTTCAATTATTTTTCTCCCTTGAAGGGTTTCCCACATTAAATCTTGTCTCTCGTTGTGTGTTCTCTTTTTCATTTCTTGTGAATAGTTTTGTGATTTCATCCTAAAAAGATAAGTTAATTAAATTGTCTTATTAAAGTTTTAATAAACAATGATTCACTCCTTCTCAATGCCTAGAATTTCCAACAAATGGTATTAGAGCCTGGTCCTCTTGGAAAAATTTAAACAACTTCGAGGATATTTTTGAAGAAAATTTATGGGAAACCTAGCTGAAGTAGTTATGAAAAGGAAGTATGAGATTTCTCAGTCCCTGATTGATTGATTGAAGAAGGAAATCAAGCTTATGGAAGTTGATCATGGCCAAGCCCTCAAAGAGATGGAATCTATAGTTGAAAGTGTGGGAAAATCACTGAAGGAAAAAAGTTCTTGATGAAGTTATAGAACAACAAATGAAATTATAGAGATTCAAAGAGCATCAAGTGATAGAAAAGGTTTAGGATTCAAAGGGTTATCTATAGAGAAGGGTGACAATGAAAAGGACGGTCCAAACATACAAACAGAATGAAGGAGATCAAGAAAGACCAAACTTATTTAGGAAACTAAATGCATCAAGGTATGAGAGAAATTTTAATGGCTATTGATTTTCTTGTCACAATTTTGGACATAAAGTTAAGGAGTGTAAGAAGCATGTCATAGATGACCATTCATGGAGAGATATAAGAGATGAGAGAGCTAAAAAGATAGTATGATTCAACTGTCTAGAGAAGGTTCATACTATTTGGTATTGTCTATGTGAATCGTAAAGTCAAAATTAGAGAAATTAAATTACTAGAGGAAATAAATATGTTGTGTGTTTCAACCACATGGAAAAGGATATTTTGTAAAACATTTTTATGAACATATTAGATATAGAATAATGTTTCATGTAATCAATAAACAAGGAAAAAAAGGTATACAAAGTGAAGACACATCCTAAAAGTGAGTCCAAGACAACAAGGTCTGAGATAGTCAAAGGAAATGTGGTTGAGCACAAATACAGAGTCAAGGAAACTAACTCTAGGATTGAAGAGACAAAGAATGAAAATAAAAATAGTATGGGAAGATGATGAAGAGACAAGGAAATCAATGATAGTCATAGGAAAGGAAATTTCAATCAAGGTAGCAAAATATGATGATCAAGCCAAGAAGAAAGTAGACAAGCTTAATGAAATCCAAGAAGAAATCTTACCCCTAGCTATGGTAGAACAAATATATGAAATGCATCATATATGCTTTTCAGACATCTAATCAGAAGAAGAAGACATAGGAAATGAGGTTCTCACACCTAGAAGTGCATCCAAGAATATTGATAAGGTCTTAGGGGAAAGAAGAGAAAGGATAGAGTCATCAAACCTCTTTGATGACTATCTACTATTCGAAGGTGATTCAACATGCATGGTATACCTTCTCTTGGATTCTAGAAGGAATTTTTCATTTGAAAGAAGCTAGGTATGAATTTTAAAGTGTACTTCCATCATTAATAATAATCAAATTCTTCAAAAGGTTACAAGCATAGGAAGAATCAAGAGGTATGTTCTTCATAAAGTCTTTTTGCATGGTCAATCTGTACAAGGTGTTTGAAGGTCTCATTCAACTATCTCAAGTAAAGAAAAGAGTGTCCATAAAGCTCCAAGATCTTTTTTTCATCCTTATTATATGTTTTAAAAATCAATGGCCACACCTAAAGTATTAACATGTATGATCAATAGAGTCATCCTCAATAAAGTAAAGTTTTGAGAAAGTACCCTACCATCCCGACCTTATGTGGTGTGCCTAGTTTGAACTAGATCAGTTGTGTCACGATAGAAAATTTAATCCACTTCAATGTTCAAAACAAATATATAAGTGAAGTAAACCCTAAAGGATATGAAAAATATTGCAAAAATACTGTTTGAGTGTCAAGAGTGCCAAACTAGAAAAGTGAATGTGTATCTATGTCATAAGAGTACAAAATTTGAATTTTTCTTCAAGTTAAATGTGTGTTAATAAATCATGAAGGAGTTAGAGTTTTTCCCAGTTTGAGTGTGAAGAAAACTTGGCCACAAAGGTCTGCTACATCAACTCAAGTTGAGAAATGAACATACACCTAAGTCTTAAAAGGTCGTAGTCAAGTTTTGAGATAGACTCATCAAGCCTAGACTAAATGTCAACCTTAAAGTATTTTCATAGTCAAAATAGTTATCCAAAGGTCTATGTAAGAGGTTCAAAATTGATGAAAGTCATAAAAAGTGTTGAAGCCATGTTCTTATGGAAGATTATTGAGGTCTATTCTCAAGGACTCAATCTATTCCTGGTCAAAGTATGTATCCTAACCTTGAAAAGTGAATGAGAGAATTTATCATGAAATTACTAAGTTCTAGTAGACTTCAATATGCTCTAATATTATCTATATGCCTTACAAGATAATTGAAAGATAATTTCATCAAAGGGAGTAGTAACTCATCAACACTATTAGACATAAAGAGTCTATAGTCAAGTCTTGAAGCTTTATAAAATTATATGAACTTAAAATTACTACTAATAAGGAATGGTGCTCAAGCATGCTGACACATATCCAAGTATCGAGTGTCAATGTTTCATGCTAATCAAACAAAGGAAGTGAGAAGAGTAGCAGATCGATAAAGGTGAAATCAAATGTAGTAAAGATGGTTTCAAGAGTGACTAATGCAAAGAATTTGGATGGCTAAATTTTTGAAATGAATATCAAAGTAAGGTTTGTAAGGACAAGGAGTGCAAGGTGTATCATACCATCAATGAAATTTTTTTAATGTTGTCTCCTAGGATAAAAGAAATTGGGAATGCAATAGTTTAAGCATACAACAAATTTTGTGTGGAAGCCTTTCTTCAGGACTGACACACGTCACCTATAGACCAAAAACTTGAATATCAAGGGGTTTCTCACAATTCTTGATTCATGAAGATCCAATGGTAAATAAATCACGTTAAGGATATAGAAACATACCTCAAGGAAAGATTTGGGATCTTGAAAACAATTTTAAAGGATCTTATGGAAAAATTTATTCCCTATAAAACCCTCCTAGGGTTTAGAGACCAAATGAAATTTAAGGATGTTACAAAACCACATAGTGTGAGAACTTGAATTTAGCATCTCCATAGATTCCAAATTCATTTTCAAGAAGGATCATTAGAGAATAAGGGCACAATGAAGAACAAAAGATGATAGACAGTTTACATGCTTGTAGATGGCCATTAGAGACCTAATGGAAATTGTCATTATGGACTTTGAAGGTTATTTTTCTTTATAAATTCGCCTATAAATCTTATTCAATGAACATTATCGCTAATGGGTATCTAGAAATGTCCTCACTTGGTAAAATGAGTAAGGATATCAAAAGTTACACAAGATAAACTTCCCGACAAGGGCTAGTAGAAAGGCTTAATCCTAGAAGGAGAAATAGTGAGAAAGTAGGTATCTACATTGAAAATTAATCCAAGATCTTCATCCCACACCTGGAGAAGCTTAATTGGTGATTGAAAATGTTCTTACCTTTATCTGAGAATGCATAGGTTATTCCAACCATGAAATCACCAAGATATGGTTCTTGAGAAGTCTAAAATGACAATTTTGAATGGATTTGAAGGAAGTTAATGATTTCCCTTGCTATAATCATCTTGATGATTGATGTCATTTTTGTATGAACATTGTAGAATATGGTATAAGGTGTAAAGGAGCTTGTGAAAACTAAAAGGTCAAAATGTTGCTTCATTTCGTGTTAATTCCTTAAAAGATAGTGAAGGGTAAGTTGCAGAGAGTACATGAAATTGAAGCTGATTGCAAAGAAAACACATCCACGGATGAATTTCCATTTCTTGAGGTGTGAAAATAGGAAGCATTGGTTGATAAATACACATCAAGTGAAAAAGGTAAGATATTTCAAGTTTAAGCCTTATATAAAGCAATGAAATGTGGTTGAAAATGACCAAACAGAGGTGTAAATAACTAAAACCGAGTTTTAAAGCCTTGAGATTACTATTACAATCCTACCATGATGATGAGCATGATACATGAGGCTAAGGAAGAGGTAGAATGTTAAAACTTGTTGAGAGAAAGGAACTAGATAGATTACGAACTTGAAGCACTTGATCCGAACACCATGACAAGTATAACAACATACCGATGAAAAGGTACAGTCTGCAAAAGAGATTCAAGGTAGAGGGAGCTACTTATTTTCCTCAAGTTTGTGTTTGATGATAAAGTGTCAGGGATATTTTTGGCTACATAGCCACTTTAAGGGGGAACAAGTGCATAACTTGGCAAGCTATTATAACATACAAAAAAGCAATAAACACCGAAAGTATGTTTTAGGGAAGAGGAAGATATGTTCATCCAAAATTAACACATGAGAATGAATTTGGGAACCAACGTATTGTATGATCAATTATAGATGGATAGTACAAACCTATGGGGAGCAAGAAATAAATATTTCATGCAGTATATGATGCTCTAGAACATGATAAATATTGACACAATTTCACTAAAAATTTGTTGTAGGGACCTTAGTCCAAAATGTGCCTACAATGATTGCACTAATTATCCTCTTTCTCGTCATTTTTCAATGTTTGAATAATTAGGAGAGCTTAAATTTTTGGTTGATGCTTTTGTAATTAAAATCGCTAACATTCCTCTTCATATTCATTAATTAACGACCTTTCGTTTTTATTAATTATTTTTCCACTATCATAACATTCCTCTTCATATTCATTAATTAATGACCTTTCATTAATTAATATCCACTTCTACTTGGGTTAATTAATTATTATTAATTAATTACACTCACAACTCTAAATCAATAAATTACCATTTATTGGATCAAATTCCTCTCTTACATCCCACAAATCATACTAATTTTCCTCTAATTAGCTTCTATAAGCTTACATCTACCTATTAATTAATCACCTTTGATTAATTAAAACATCCCCCAACTCCCATGACTTACTAATGACAAATTAAACTCTTCTAAATCAAGATTACCTTTTATAAAGCAACCTTATCCATTCCTAATCTTGTTTTACCTTTATCCCACATTCATCAATTTGCTAGCCTTGCCTCTTTAGGAAAGCTATATAAAGAACCCTCCTTCTTACCTTTCTTCTTGCACCATGCTTTGAATAGTGAAAGACTATAAGCATTTTGATCTTGAGCCATTCTCCATTGTTGGAAATAGCTTCTCCATCTTGCATCCTTTCACTCAAAATTGAGTAATATGGGAAGATCCAAAATGGCCTTGTAGCCATTCTTGGTGAGATTCCATTCTCAATCTTTGAGATCAAGTAATAATCCACTTTGATTGCTTATGTTCTTCATAGGTTCATAGTTTAAGTTAGCAATCATAGAGAGTAGGAAATAGCTTAGCATGTAGTTTCATTTATGCATTGAAGAAGCATTTCCTTTAAGCTCTTATCTTGATGGTTCATTGTTTAATTAGCATTTTCTTTTGAAGCTATGTAGATATTAGTTTCAATTTATATCTTAGTTAATAAAACATGAGCACATTTGGCACACCCGGTGGGACTTACTCCATTGTCCTTTGCACTTAATTTCAAGTTTTTGTAGTTAAGTTTCATTTTTGGTTACTAACCCTCTTTTACACATGTTGATCTAACTTGTTTTTCTTAACTTGTTTTGTTGAGTTTGCATGTGTTGAGTCTTCCTTGTAGGTATAAAGGAGGTGAAGTGCTGTCAAAATTAGAATTGATGGGAAAATTTCAAGATTTCTCCATGTTTTCATTTTTAGAGCTTACTTTTTCAACATTCTACATGCTAGTTTTGTCAATTTCTTGAAAATCTTAAATTCTTGAGCATGTAGGTTAGTGTTTGATAGTGTTGAGTCTTATATTTACATATTAATGTGGTGGGTTGCTGTCAAAATTGAATCTTGGTGAGAAAATTTCAAGATTTCATCATGTTTTCATTTTTAGAGCTTACTTTTTCATCATTCTACATGCTAGTTTTGTCAATTTCTTGAAAATCTTAAATTCTTGAGCATGTATGTTAATGTTTGATAGCGTTGAGTCTTCTATTCATATATTAATGTGATGGGTTGTTGTCAAAATTGAATCTTGGTTGGAAAAATTTGACCATTTTGCAGATTAAGGGACATTTTTTTTTGACATTTTTTGAGTGCATGTCAAGTGCATACCCATGAGCATAAGAGCATATGTGTAACCCATCTTCCAAAGGCCATAACTTTTCTCCCAAACTCAAAATGACTCCATTTTTTTTTAAGTTGGAAAGGTATTGAAGTTAACTATGAAATGAAAACATAAATTTGAGGATTTATACTTACAAAATTGCAAATTTTTCTTTTATTTTAAAACTAGTCATTTTCTAACATGTCTAATGTTTTGATGAATGTTGTATTTCCATGCTTTACTTGATTTAGACCAAAGCATGTGTATGATCTTATCTTGCACCTTTTGGTGATCTTGAGAATAAAAAAACTTTTGATCTCTATCTTTTTAACATTGGGATTAAACTTGGAAATTTGATTATTCATTTTGCTTAAGGGAATGAACCTTTTACAAAGCATTTTTCAATGGTCCTTTGATTTGAAGTTTTCCATTTCTATATAGTTGGGATAAAGTTTGTGTATGCTCTTCTCTTGCACCTTAGGGTGATCTTGAGAATCAAAAGAAACTTTAGTCTTCATTTTATAACATTTGGTAAATTGGAAACTTCATCTTTCACTTTTTGGTTTAAGGGAATGAACATTTATCAAGATTTTTGTATGGTTCATTGATTGCAAAGATTTTCTTTAATTTTTAGTTGGATTATTTGTTGTGTATGCTCTTCTCTTGCATCCTTGGATGATCTTGAGAATCAAAAGTAACTCTTAATCCTCTTTTAAATAATGTGATTTTCTTGGAGAACTACTAACGCTTGAGTGCAGGACCTAAAAACTTGTCAAAGAAAGGAGTTTGAAACAAAATTAAACTACTAATACAGTTTTCATGTAGGTTGCCAAAAGGTGTTCAAGAAACCACATCCAATTTAAAAAGATAAAAAAACACCACATTCAAAACACTTGTATTTACATGTTCGGATAAGGGTACGTCTCCATCCGCTTAAAACTAGGACATAACCCCTTTGGCATAAGCCTTAAGCTACAACAATGGGGGTGGTCCTAGGAACCCCAAAGTAGTCCACGCAAGAGGGAACCTTGTGGATGAAACGGGAAGTGCTCTCGCACAACCTACTTGACTAGTTGTTCCTTGTGAGTTAGCATTATTGTTGTCCGTATGGAAGACCCCAGTGATAGTACACGATGGATGCACTAGTTATTGCCCACTGTGCTTGAAGGGGGTAAAGTAAAGCCGAGATACTCCCAAATTAGTCATTGTGACTTTTTGGGTAAATCGAGCTCGCTTAAGATAACTTTGTAACACCTAGTTGAGAGAACCACCTAGGAAGATATCTTTGACCAAGAGCCCACTTTGACCATTTCAAAATAGTTTGAGTTGTGAGCCATTGTTCATCATGAAACATGTGAAGTGTTACTTTTTCTTAGTTTTTCACTTTCCCTAAGGTGAGGTGAAACTCTTCAAAGTGAGGCCAACATTTTTCAACCCCAATTGATCTACTTCCTTCACTTTCTTTTGACACTTTGTTGATCAAAAGAAGAGTGACTACCTTTGTGTTATCAATTGATTGTTTCACCACTTTTTTGTCCATTTACGCCCATCCATGTTTTCGGCTGGGTTGTTAAACGTCTAAAGTGTGTGGAGACGTTTTTATATCATTGGTAGCCTTTTTGATCTTGATACCCAAGTCAAGATCATCATCATAGTTAGGCTTGGTTCATCACTTTGATTCTCCTTTGAATGGTTATCTTGTTTATATCGTGACACTACAATTTTGGTATTTACATCTTGTTTCTTGTAAACTTGACCTAAATATCTATATTGTAAGGTTACGCTATATACACTTTAACAATTCCTAGGTATACTATAGCTTTAGTTTGATTTCAATTATTACCTCGATTTTGAAGAGTGTTAAGCATTTACCACTTGTGCGTGTTATATCAATATCATCTTGATATCAATACCTTACTTTCTCGTAAAGTTTGGTTAACATATCTTGGTGAATTTTGTGTCACTCACAATCGTAACTGACACCCTTTGGAATATAGGTCTTGATTGAATTTGGGCTTGCTTCTAGTATACTTTGTTTGGAGGTCGTGTTAACTTCTTGTTATTACTTATGCCTTGTTCATTTCTTTGAACTTGACATAAGTAGGGACATTTTGTTAATCATCATACGACACCAACTATCATTTGGAAACAAACTTAGAAGTAATTCGATGATTGATTGGTTTAAAAATTAAATTTTGTGATTATGTCTTGTTTGTCATTTTGACTTATCCATTTAGGACAATCACTTTGATCCATTGATTCTTTATCATTCATTATTCTTTGGTCATTAATTTGGATTTTTGTTTTGAACTTGCGTGATTGTTCCTTGTGTTTATCCATCTTATAAACTTGTTTTTAGGACAATCCTTTGGGTCTTTGATCCTCTTGATCTTCTTGTTTTTGCCTAAGTTCATGGTCATTTTTGAACATATCTTTCAAACCTTGCAAAAAATTTCCTATCAAGAAATTTTGCATCAATCAAACATTGGAAATCTTTCCTTTGTATCCTTTATGTTGCTAAAATTTTGATCAATCCTTTGACATTTATGCCTTCATCCTTGTTGGATTATCAATCTTGATTCATCACGATGTATGTTTTCCTTAGCTTCCCTTTTGGAAAATCATACAAGCATCCCCATATTTATGAAATGTCTAGTTGGTTGTCGTTATGCTACCCAAATCAACATGAAACCTTCTTCACTTTGAAAAAGTTTGATCATACAATCTAGGTTTAGACCTTTGAACCCAACACACACAAAAATGACTGATTATCGTAAGGTCCCTTATACATACGATAATAAGGAATCAAAGTTTTAGGTGTTCACATCAAAATATGCCCATCATGACCAAACCTCGATTGGTTCTTCATGCTAGAGAACCCATTTAGGTAACTCATTCCCCACCTTCATCTCATAGTCGGTGGTATGATTTGGATGCTTCTGATCCAAATTATTATTCGAGTTCCCCCACTCTTCTTCTAATTCTAATCCAAACATTTCCTCTTCTTCTAAGGATTCCAATCCAAATATTTCCTCTGACTCTTTGATGATTCGATGATTCGATCCAAACTACTATTCGATCCAAACTACTATAATTTTCGATTCATCTAATTCAACTCCCCTTCTTCGTAAGTCATCTAATGTGACTCCTCATCTAATGTGATCCTCCATGGTCCTCCTATCTTCATAGGACCCTCTTCATCATACATTTAATATGACTCCTACGTCATGGTCCTCCCTTTCTTCATAGGACCCCTTTTATCAGTCATCTCAATGATGTCTTCTTCCTTTGAAGATACATGCGACTCCAAATCCCTCCAATCAAACATCTAATACAATTCTTGAATCACGGTCCTCTCTTTCTTTGCAGGACCCTTGTTATTATTCATCCAATGTGATTCTTGAATCATGGTCCTCCCCTTCTTTGCAAGACCTTCTTCATCAATCACCCCACAAAGTCTTCCTTCTTTGAAGATTCATGTGACTCAAAGTCCTTCTATTCAAACATCTGAATCGACCCATGCATCATAATCTACAGACTTTGGACTTAATCCTACTAGTTTATAGATGATATACCATCATATAGGTAGGTCCACACCACCTTCTTCTACTCCTAAGACATCTAGCTCCACATCTTCTTCATCCCCACATCATCTTCTTTCTATCAATCATCATCAAACATCTTCTAAGTCTTCCACACCAATTGAACCTCTTTCTTCCAATCAACCCCTGGTGGTCGATCAACAACTCATACCGATTGACCTCTTTCAGAATGAAGAAACAATCAGGGCATTTATAGGGGCACATGAAGATATTCCTTTAGAAGATTATGAACAAGGATTCTCTTTAGACTTTGATGCACCCATATTGTGAGGAAAAGGTTGATTCCTTTTATCAAGAAATAGAGGAAGAGCCTCAAATCATGCAACTTGATCCTCCTCTTATTCTTCCATCTTCACATTCTTCATTATGTGATGAAACTCCTAGGTCTTGCATTGATCCATGGCCTATCTTCTCATCACCCAATCACTCTTTGTCTATCATAATTCCTCAATCAAAATCTCTTATGGGGTCAACGCCAAGTAGCCCTTCATCTTTGTCTAGGTGTGGGTCACCTTCTAGTAGCCCTCCCTCTGCTATTTGTGGGACATTTTCAAGTAGTCCACTATCTTCTATTCTTGGGGCATGTCCAACTAGCCCCTTGTCTTCTATGTATGGATCACCCTCGGTAGTCCATCATCTTCTATTCTTGGGCCACATCCTAGTATCCCATCATCTTACATCTATGGGTCACATCCTAGTAGCCCTTCATCTTTCTATTCTTGGGTCACATCCTAGTAGCCCTTCTTCTTCTATTCTTGGGCCACATCCTAGTATCCCTTCATCTTCTATCTATGGGTCATGTCCTAGTATCCCTTCTTCTTCTATTCTTGGGCCACATCGTAGCCCTTCGTCTCTTCTATCTATGGCTCACCTCCCGGTAGCCCATCTTCTTCAATCCTTGGACCATATCCTTTTCATCCATCACATTATTCTTCTACCAAATATTGTGGAAATCCCACCATCCATTCCTCTCATCATCAATTCTAAATGTCCACATTCTTCTCTCACTTCTTGGGATCAGAAAAGTCAAGCATTAGCTTATAAGAAACCTAGACAAGTTCTTTATCAAGCTAAGATCAAAACTCCAAAGAGCTCCAAAGCTCCCAACAACTCAAATGATCATAAAATTCAAAATCAAAATGATTCCAGAATGCACACCAATGTACCCATCAAGTATGGTGCAAAGTGTAAAACCTATGGATAGGGAACTCAAACTCCCACATACGAAACCCATGTTTCAAAACAAATCACAGTCATTTGTTGAGTGTGAACTCACCACGATCATCGAGATCGGGATAATATCACTCTTGATAAACAAACATGCTTAGTCTCCCTTATCAAGGAAGTTCACACACATCATTGTTGGATCCTATCATGTAGATTGACATTTTTGGTCCCAATTCCAAAAAAATCAAAAAAAAAATCATAAAACAATTCAAAAAAAAAAAAAAAATCATAAAACAGTTCAAAAATATAAAAAAATGAGAAAACATTAAAACATTACAAAAAAAAAATCAAAGGTACAAAGATCAAACATTGCAATCAGGTATTGCATACACATGGATGTTCTTTCTTCCCTTTCTTTCATATTCCTCTATAAGTCATCCACCATTTTCATCCCTTTGATGATATTTTGGTTAGCCTATTCATATGCATTTTGTGACATTTATCTCTATGGTATCCATTTGACCTTGGTCTTTCATCAACCTTGGTAAATTAAAGAACAACTTGACCTCTTAGAGATCCTATCACTATCTACATATAATAAACTTGTTGGGAAGAATTTTTGGGTGTATTTTTTGACACTATCCAATGTCATCATCACAAATCACTTCCACATCCTTCCATCAAGCCATCAGTGGTTCTTAACCCCTTGTCAAACAAGAGAGCTGAAATAAGTTTTCAGAAAGCAAAAGAATCAAAATCAATCAATCAAAAAGAAAAAGCTAAAAGAAAAAGCAAATTGATATATAACTCTCTCTTGGGGTATTTCCAATAATCTCTACTTGGGGCTATGGATGCTTTTGAAGTAGAGAGAAATGTTGTGATTAGAATCAAATGCATCTCCATCGGGGCTATGGATGCTTGGGGTAGTGGAGCAATGTGTATGGATCTCCTTCCACAATCCATTCACAAATCACCTTTCAAACTAAATCATTCCTACACATTGGCTAGTGTCTTCACTTGTATGTCTATCAACTCTTTCCTTCAAGAGGTAATTCATTTCCATGTGCACACATGGGATCTCGATGAGTAAACAAGATTAGTATGTTATCAAGTGTTACTTTTTGGACCTTGTTCAAAATCTTGCTTTAACACATGTCTTGTCTCATGATTTGTGCCTTGGGCTAATCACTTTTTCATCAAATGCCTTCTAAATATTTTCATAGCATCCTTTTTTCTTTGAAAATCATTTAGAACATCCATGTGTATAGATGGCCTTTTTTTCTATGTTTTTGGACACCTTTGTCCCCTTTTAATAAATCAATCACCCACTTCCTTTCTATCATGTGTTTCTTGGCCAGCTTACGTTGGGGGCATCCTTTCTCCCTCATGATTGAACCTATTTTATATTGGCCTTGATCCCCCTTCAACATGTGAAGATTTTTCCTTTGAATACTCCCACCTAATCGTTGGGGCATATTACATCTTCACTTTCTTGTATGCATGGCATTCTTCCCTTGTACATCCCATCTATCATTGGGGGCATCCACGCTTCTTTTCTTCTTGTACATAGTTTCAAAAAACTTTCAAAATAAAAAACATTCAAATATGTTTCTAAAAAATTAAAAACAATAAAAATCATCTACAAAAAATCTCTCTCTTTGGTTCTCACTTGTTCTTGTGTGTGACTCATGGATCATCTTGATCTACCTCCATTAACAAATCTGATTTTCTTACTATGTCTATACTCTAGGGCACAATGAGTTTCTTGGTACTTGTTTCATAGTGCACTACTTTTCATAGGACCCAAGTGTCCTCCGTTATTCCCCTTGCATGTATCCTTTCTTGGGGCACCATATTTTAACCCTTGTCATTAATTTGCATAGGTCGTAAATCAAAGCTTGATAACAAAAACATTGCATTATGTTTCTCTGTCAGGTTATCTTGTTTACTTTCTCATATTGCATTGCATTATGTATGTTGTAGGGAGTTAGGCATCTTTTACTTTCTCATATTGCATTGCATTTTGTATGTTGCATGGAGTTGGTGTTTTTAGCTATGGACATTTGTTCATATATGGATTTTCATGTCATACTACACTTTTGTTCATTCTTTTTAATAAGGACCAATGACATCGATCATAAGAAAAATGATGAAATAAAGTTGGTTTTTACATCGGCAAGATGATAGCTATATCCATCTCTTTTCATCTTCATTTTTCTTCCATATCACTCTCCTTCTATCAACACTTTTCTTCAAAAGTAACTTGGGGCAATATGGATCAATTCTTCTACTTCTTCTATTATGTTCTTTCATCTTTTTGATCATCAATCACCCTCTTTCATCACCCCATCGACACTCGAGGGGGCATCCTTCATTCTATTAATTTTTTTCTTCTATCTCTTCAAAAAAAAATTTGTTTGTACTTGTCTACTATCTTTGAAGTGGCATCACTTACACCACCCCAAAGAGGGGAAAATGTAGACACCTAAAATCCTCTTATGTAACCTTTAATGCTAAGATTGCACTAATTATCCTCTTTCTCATCATTTTCATAATAATTAGCATTTTTCCACTAATTAGCTAACATTCCTCTTCATATTCATTAATTAATTGACCTTTCGTTAATTAATTAGCCTTCCTATCATTAAAGATGTCAATTAATGACCTTTCGTTAATTAATATCCACTTCTACTTGGTTAATTAATTATTATTAATTAATTACACTCACAACTCTAAATCAATAAATTACCATTTATTGGATCAAATTCCTCTCTTACATCCCACAAATCATAATTTTCCTCTAATTAGCTTCTATAAGCTTACATCTACCTATTAATTAATCACCTTTGATTAATTAAAACATCCCCCAACTCCCATGACTTACTAATGACAAATTAAACTCTTCTAAATCAAGATTACCTTTTATAAAGCAACCTTATCCATTCCTAATCTTGTTTTACCTTTATCCCACATTCATCAATTTGCTATCCTTTCCTCTTTAGGAAAGCTATATAAAGAACCCTCATTCTTACCTTTCTTCTTGCACCATGCTTTGAATAGTGAAAGACTATAAGCATTTTGATCTTGAGCCATTCTCCATTGTTGGAAATAGCTTCTCCATCTTGCATCCTTTCACTCAAAATTGAGTAATATGGGAAGATCCAAAATGGCCTTGTAGCCATTCTTGGTGAGATTCCATTCTCAATCTTTGAGATCAAGTAATAATCCACTTTGATTGCTTATGTTCTTCATAGGTTCATAGTTTAAGTTAGTTTCAATCATAGAGAGTAGATGAAATAAGCTTTGAGCATGTATATATTAGTTTCATTTATGCATTGAAGAAGCATTTCCTTTAAGCTCTTATCTTGATGGTTCATTGATTTAATTAAAAATCCTAATGCAAAAGCTCTACATGTCATAAATCAACACTTAGAGGAATATTTAGGGCCATTTGTATGATTTCCCTTCAGGACAAACAGTTTTAACAGACCCAAATGAGGTGGGGTTGTAATTTCTAGAGTGAACCATGATAAATTAGCAATTATAGATCATGGAGGAGGTATTCATGAAGGTGTGCACCATAAGATGATGTTTGTGCAAGAAATTCATTTTTTGTCAAAACCGGGCTAAGAAAGGTATGCAAAAATAGTGCCATGAATTCATAACATTTTATCTAAATTTAAAATCATTGTTAAGATAAATCATAAGATAATTGTTAAGAATATAGGGAGATAAAGACTATGCAAAAATCATGAAGTCAAAAGGATGAAGGATAAGAATTTTTTATCCATTTTTCTCGACACTTTATCTAAAAACCATCCTAAACCCTAGTTGGAAGTGGTATGGAGAAAATTAATTGGTTATGCCTAAAAATATTATTTTTTCCTAGAAAATAATTTGAGTGTATAGATAATTCATCAGAGGTCATGTTCATGGTGGTTTAATCTTATGACACATGGTGGAACCCATAAGAAAATAACTATTTTGTGAAGAATTTAGTGTACAAACAAAATTTGCAAAGGAACCCATGCTCAAAATTTTGGTGAAATATGTTGAGTATGTTTTCTTGATTTTTAAGAAGTCATCTAGGATATTTATTTGGAGAAATTTGATGATATATGTGTGTTTTGATCCTACCACTTGAGAATGCTAAATAAGGCAAAAATTAGTCTTTGTGTTTGAAAGGTAAATGTGCTTCTCTCCATATAATATTTGCAAGTGAAGGTTTGAAAGTGAAGTACAAGTCTTGTTATATACGTTTCATCAATTTTTGATCATGAAGGTGAAATTGAGGTGTTTGAAGCCATAAAAATCAAGACTAATCTTTGGGTGTTTTGAAACCAGGTTTATATGTCTCTAAACTGTAAGGTTACTTGGCCTATATAGCTTAAGATGAGGATTTATGTTACTATGTTTAGTTGGATAAGGATGAATACCTTCAATAAAAATGTTTTAGAAGCTCTGATTAGGTGAACTGAAGAGAGAGAAATCTCACCATGTAAAGGTAAAATTTCTAAGTTTGAAGGTTTGTGAGTTACATGTTCAAATCAACATGTTCTTGCTTGAACAAGAGTGATGAAGCTTCTATTTACATATGAAGGTTATCTAAAAATCATGTTCTATCATATCCATTATTTGTAATGGGTTGAAATTACATGCATCATTTATTAGAGGAGGATCTTTGTGATTGTAATTTTCAATCCTCCGTGACTCGAGTATGAGAGCTCTAATGATTTCCTAACATTAAAATGGTGAGATTTGTTTAAACTAAAGGATTTAAAGAGATAAATGGAAGTGTAAGTAATGTTCCTACATGCCCAAGAAACTTGGTACAATATTCCTTTCAATACAATAAAAAAGGTACATTGGAGAGAATAGGAAAAATATATTTGGTAGTTACAAAACTAATTTGAGTGTAGAGGTCGAAAAGGAATTTTAGCAGATGAAGACAAAAGGTCGGGAGTTTACGATCCTACTTTAGTCCTCATTTACATTAGAGAATCTGGACATGGATCTAATTTTTTTTTACTTGAACCTACAATCATAGTCGAAGCAATCATTATAAAGTGACAGCTTTTATTTGAAGTCAATTTATCTCCTTATACAAATTGTAAAGTTAGGTAGGTGAAAGGTTATTAGATTTGAAGTGAAAAATTGATTTATCTGAGTATTCCTTGATGATAAAAATTATTCCTTGTTCATGAAAATAGTTGTTGAAGAATTAGAGATTTGACAGAGTTGATGAAGATAGAGCTTATGATACTAAGTTGAGTAAAGAGAACTATGTTTTGAAGGCGCTCAAGGACATGAAAAATAGGTGAATCAGGGAGAGAAAGAAATGCCTTTGTGATCAGTAAATTTTTAGAAGTTTGGACACATGAAAAGTAGGTTCTTGAGAAGGTGATTCAAGGATTGGAGTATGACAAGAAGTCTGTGTGGCGTAAAAAATTTGTATGATAGATATTTGTTATTGATTAGTTGATGGGAATAGAGATGAATCAAGCTGAGAGGGAGAGTGAAAATATACTATAAGTGAGTTGAATAGATGATCAAAATTTGTTGTAAGATACAACACAAGTAAAATGATCAAGACATATTAAAGAAGACTAAGTGGTGGCTTGTAGAAGGTCAAGTGGCAACTTGACTAAATTTTGGAGTTGTAGCTTCATGTTGAGTGGATGCTCAACAATGAAATCATTGTAACATTTACAAGAAATTTTTGTCCAAGTTAGTTCTTTGGTTTCAATGGGTTTTTATCCTTTGAAGGGTTTCCCATAATAAATCTTGTATCTCTGTGTATGTTCTCCTTTTTATTTTGTGTGAATGTTGTTGTGATTTCATCCTATCAAAGTTAAGCTAGTTAAATTATTTGTCAAAGTTTTAATAAGCATTGATTTAGCCCCCTCTCAAAGTGCCTAAAATTTCCAACAATTTCTCTTCTCTTCCACCTCTTTCACATGGAATCAACCTTTGTATGCATTCTCCCCAAAGGCCCCTCTTTTCCATCATCCAAACATACCCCTTTGTTGATTCTTCCTCTTATTTCCTTTTTTTGTTTCTTCTTCCACCATTCCCATGACCATTTTATTAACTCCTCCCAAATTGGTTTTGGTGTCCATATCATCCACTAGTGTAACTCATATGGAACATCCACACTCTCTTCAAAGAAGAATTTGGTTCCTTTTTTCCATCTTTACTAACAAGAAAACCCTAAAGAAGGAAAGAAATTGATACTCCTATAATAATTGTATTTTAGCATGTCGATTTTACTCTTTCTTGGGTAGCAAAAAACCCAAAGATGATCATCCATATTACTATTGATAAATCTAATGATATATTCGCTAAAAGTATTGTACTAGCTGTAGATAAGAGTAAGTAGTATATAACTTCTATTGATTATCATATCTCTAAGATTGTTTTGGGAAAATCCACCACAAAAGGTGTTAATCAAGATGTGGAAGTTTCCCTCAGTAACCTATTTTTCAATATTTACAAGGCTAAAGCCACCAAAAATGAGCTAAGGGAGAAAGTGTAGTAGTTAACAACTCTTTTGTATATAATCACTAAGCCTACCGAGAGTACCGTACTTACAATAACAATCCTGGATGCATCATCCATCGTGATAGATGAGAATACAAGACGAGGAAGGGTTGTTAATGATTGGATTAAAATACTTCTCGAGGATGGAAAAAATTGATAAAGAATCCGTCAAAGTCCATGATAACATTGAAACCAAGAATGTAATGGTCTAGAGGATGGGTAATGAATTTTATGGGAATGGTATAATTAGAAAATCATTCTCGAGGCATTGAGTTAACTGAATAAGGTATATGTTTACAACCATATCAAGGTGAAAGTAGCTAAAGAAAGGAGTATATCATATGCATACTATGAGGCCATTGAGTTTCAGGTATGAATTTTGACTCAATTGAATGAGTAATTGTAAGAGGCAAGAAGAGAAGGGATAAATATGTTGTTTTACATTACATATGAAATTGCTAAGTTTCCTTATGAACTCCATGATGAATATTTGAATGCATTACCATCTGACACCATTTTACCAAGTTTAAAAGCTTGGTTGAAGTGGATTAAAGGTTTGAGAAAATATTCAATTTGTAATACATTGACAAGATGGTATTATATCAAAATGTTTTGGATAATTTGAGAAAGTTTGTGAATAAAATTCTAAAGCTTCGGGAAAATGACTAGTGTGGCCGATACTTGTGAATTAATCAACTGGTACTCATGGAGGGAAGATGAAATGTTTTTCCAATAAAAGATCAAATATTACCATGGATATTGGAAAAATAAAAGCACTACGAAATTTGAGTTCATCAAATTATTAATTGGTCGGATGTACATAAGGAAAGAAAAGATAAAAAAGAAAGTTTAATTTGTGTGATTTTTTGAAATTTTCTCAAATGTGTAATTTTATGAGATTTTCTCGCATCCTATCATATAACATGTAAATTGACATGATCATTTTGCATAAGAACTTGTCAATATGCATTAATCGAGATGATTTAGTCCTTACCTATTTTAACATTAGGAATCGGTCAAGGGTGCAAATATCCATATTTTATCTCTCGCTTATTTTCTATAAATGTAATAATAATAAAAACATTCATGGAATTTTTCAGTGTAAGTAATGTCTTTTTACACTTTGGAGTAAAAACAATGTTGTAGAGAGAGAAAAATATTTGTATTCTTATTTTCTAATAGTAAGGGAATAAAGAGATATAAAATTTCAAACTTTGTGTTAAGGATTAATATTGATATTATGTTTGTTGGGGTTAGCACACCGGCTGTACAGACAATATATCAGATCTAAGCATACATGCAAATAAAAGTGGATATTCTACCAGAAGAATTATACAAAACAAGAGACATAAATCAACACCAGATTTAATGTGGTTCACCTAGTGTGGGCTACGTCCACCAAGAAACAAGCCAATCTATTATCCAAAGCTTTGACAAGATATACAATGAAGATTTACAATCTTCTACACTTCTCAGATGTTTAGTACTTTCTTCCTTCAAGCTTTTTGATTCTTCACCAAGAATTCTCTCTCACATAATTATCTTGTAATTATGATCAATCCTCTCTTTCTAAACCCTAGCTTTATGCTTTAAATAGTCGTTTAAGACTTTAGGGCACTTAGCCATGCAATTACATTCATTAAATCTATTCCAATGCTAAAAATAGAAATAAATCCTAAGAGTTAATTAAAAACTCATCGCATAGGTAACCGATGTCGGTTCTACCCAACCATCACTGGTTCCAACTTGCCCTGACCAATGCTGGTCACACTCTAACCAATGTTGGTTACTGTCAACTTCCAGCAAGTTCTATTTTCATGCTAAAACATGAGTAATTTAGCTCCATACTCAATAATATCCCACTTGGAGATTAATTACTGCACACTATACATGTACAACGCCATTCTTGGATCCTCCTAAGCTTTGTTTCTTCCTCTTCAAGTTTCAAACTCGAAGACCAACAAAAGTGGAGTGTAGCTCCAACTTCTCCTTTGCTAATGGCTTCATTAGCATATCCACAGGGTTCTTTCTTGTATGAATCTTTTCCAGATTCAACTGTCCATCCTCCAATACCTATTGTATGAAGTGATATCTCAACTGAATGTGTTTTGTTCTCGAATGAAATATTGATTTCTTTGCCAAATGAATTGCACTCTAACTGTCACTGAATAGTTTATAATTACTTTTCTCCTTTCCCAACTCTTCCATGAACCTACTCATCCATATCATCTCCTTGCTACCCTCTGTAGCTGCAACATACTCTACCTCTGTAGTAGACAAAGCCACAACCTTTTGCAATATCGAAATCCAGCTAACTGTCGTTCCACCTACTATGAAAATATATCCAGTAGTGCTCCTCCTACCATCTAGATCTCTAGCCATATCTGAATCAACATAGCCACATAATGAAATATCCAAACCTCCATAACATAACTACATGCTAGATGTCCCTTTCAAATACCTGAGTATACATTGGACTTCTTTCCAATGCTCTTTACCTGGATTAGCCATATATCTACTCACAACTCCCACTGCCTGTGCAATGTCTGGTCTTGTACAAACCATAGCATACATGAGACTTCCAACTGCTGAAGCATATGGCACTCGTGTCATGTATTTTACCTCCTCTTGTGATGAAGGACATTGATCTTTACTCAATTTGAAGTGTCCAACCATAGGTGTGCTAACAAGTTTTACATTCTGCATGTTGAACCTTTCTAACACCTTGTAGATATAATCCTCTTGAGACAAATACAATTTCTTGTTTTTCTGTCTCTATGTATTTGCATGCCAAGGATTCTTTTTTTAGCTCCCAAATCCTTCATTATAAATGTGTGAGCTATCTTTCTCTTAAACTCACCAATGTCCTACATACTAGATCCTACAATAAGCATATCATCCACATACAAGTAACAAAATAATATAGCTCCCATTTTCAAGCTTCTTGAAATAAACAAAATAGTTAGATTCACATCTCAAGTAACCATGCTCATGCATAAAACTATCAAACTTCATGTACCATTACCTTGGAGCTTTTTTGAGCCCATATAGGCTCTTTTTCAACCTACACACTAATTTCTCCTTACCCTTGACTTCATACCCAAGTGGCTACTACATATAAATCTCTTCATCCAAATCACCATGAAGGAAAGCCGTCTTCACATCTAGTTTCTCTAAATACAAATCTTCTACTGTAACTAAACTCAATACAATACGAATAGAAGTCATCTTAACAACAAGAGAAAATATTTCACCAAAGTAAATGCCTCCTTTTGTGCAAATCCATTTACTAAAAGCCTTGCCTTGTACCTTTTATGTCCACCCTCTTCTTCCTTAATTCTATAAACCCACTTGTTCTACAATGTTCTCTTTCCTGCTGGAAATTTAACCAAATCCCAAGTCTGGTTTTGTTCCAAAGAGTTCATCTCCTCATCCATGCCATGCTCCCACTGAACATGAGTTTTATCCTGCATTGCTTCTTCAAAGCTTTCTAGTTCACCACTATCAGTTAATAATAGATAAAATAGAGAAGGTGAAAATCTTTCTAGAAGTTTACTTATCCTTTTGACCTTCTCACAGAGTTTTTGGGGTACTAGAGGCTCAATCTGGACCTCCTGGACATTAGTATCAACTTCTCGGCGGTGACCAACACCTGGTCACCTCTAACCGACGCTCGGTTTGGCTAACCGACACACCGGTTCTAATCCTCTGTAACCATCACCAATGGTTCATCGACCGATGTCGGTTAGGGTCTAACCGACCACGGTTCTTGTGCATTTCAGAGGTGTTTCTTTAAAACCGAAAGTTCATTTTCATCAATAAACTTCTCAATTTTCTCATCCTTGGGTACCAAAATTTGATCCTGTACATTCTTTTTCATTCCATTCAACATCACAACTCCTAACAATTTTATAATTCACTAAATCCCAAAAAAAAAAAACCGAAATCACCAGATCCATAACTAATGAAAGTGCACCTCTTGGATTTTGCATCCAATTTTTTTCTATTTTCTCTATCAACATGCACAAAAGCTTCTGAACCAAAAACTTTAAGAAAATAAATATCTACCTCTTTTCCGGTCCATGATTCCTCTGGTATTCCTCCATCTAGTGAACTTGAAGGGCCACGGTTAATCAAATAAACTATTGTATCAACTACTTCTGCCCAAAAATGTAAGGGCAATCTAGAATGTATCCTCATACTTCTAGCACGTTCCATGATTTTCATGTTCATTCTTTCTGCAACACCATTCTCTGTGGTGTTCTTGGAACCATTCTTTCTCTATGTATCCCATTCATTGAACAATAATCATTGAAATACTTTCTCTACGTATTCACCACCATTGTCAGATCTAAGGCACTTTAACTTAGAATTTGATTCATTCTCAACAAGGGCTTTCCATCTTTTAAAAGTTTCAAAAACATTAGATTTTATTTTAATACAATAAACCCATACCTTTCTTGTAGCATCATCAACGAAAGTGACATAATACTAGGATCTAGCATGAGAAGCTACTTGAGCTGGTCCCCACACATCTGAGTGTACAAGCTCCAATTTCTGCTCCTTCTTAGTTTCCCCAACTTTGAGAAATATCACTCTCTTTTGCTTTCCAAATATACATGCGCTCACGAAATAAAGATCTAAATCTTTCAAATATGATAACTTACCCTTATCCTTTAAGATCTACATTCCTTTTTGACTCATATGACCCAACCGATTATGCCACATACATGCATCTGAATCTGAAGTAGATAATGCAGAAAAAGAATCAGTAATATAGGTAGATAAATATAACGTTCCTACCTTCTTACCTCTTGCCACAACAAAAGTACCCTTGGTGAATTTCCAAGAGTCTCCTATAAAAGTAACCATGCAACCAGATTCACCTAGTTGCCCTATAGAAATAAGATTCCTCCTGAGGCTTGGCACATGCCTCACATCTTTCAATACCCATGTATTTCCATTCTGCAATTTTAGATGAACTTCCCCTTTACCAGTAATATTGCAAGGTTCATCATCACCCAAATAGACATGCCCAAAATTTCCCTGGACATAATTTCTAAAATAACCCTTATTAGGGGTTGCATGGAAAGAAGCTCTTGAATCTAAAACCCATGATTCAATTCTACTATCTAAAGAAATAATAAGAGCATCTTGCATTACATATGATGTAGAAAGATTCACCTCTTTACCTTTGTCTGGTTGTTGGTTCTCTTTATTCTTTGACCAACAATCTTTCTTTGCATGTCCTTTCTTTCCACATTTCCAACAAGTAATTCCCTTACTTTTGGATTTAGATCTACTATCCCTTGACTTTGATTTCCCATTACTCTTACTCTTGGATATCTCCTTCTACCTGTCCCTTCTTTATACATTCAAAGCATTTCCAGATGATGTTTCCTCTGTACTTTTCCTGTGAATTTCTTCATTCAATATTATACTAACCACATCATCAAACTTCAAAATATTATTAGCAGATGTTGTATTACTAACAACCATTACCAAGTTGTCCCAACTATCAGGAAAAGAACATAAGAATAAAAGTTCTTTTACTTCATCATCAAATGGTATTAAAACCAATTTTAACTGATTTACAATAGATTAGAAATCATTCAAATGACTAGAGGTAGATTCACCTTCATGCATCTTAGAACTAAAAAGTTTCTTCATCAAATAAACTTTATTTGAAGCACTAGGTTTTTCATATAAATTAGCAAGAGATTTCATTAAGTCTACCGTAGAAGCCACTTCTGTAATATTGGAAGCCACGGATGCTTTGTCAAGCTCAATCTTATAGATCCCAAAGCCTTTCTATCAAGAATATTTCATTCTTCATCAATCATCTTCGTAGGTCTAGACTTCTCATCCAATGGTAAGTACAAATCTCTCTGATACAGATAATCCTCAATCTGCATCTTCCATAATTGATAATTTTAGCCATCAAACTTCTCTACCTTGTATTTATTATCTTCTGTCATTGTTGTAGCTCCCACTCAATCAGAAAACCCTCTATGAGTAAATTTGTCAACACACAAAACCCTCAAAAAAATATCTGATACCAGTTGTTGGGGTTAGCACACCGGTTGTACAGAATACAATATATCAGATCTAAGCATACATGCAAATAAAAGTGGATATTCTACCAGAAGAATTATATAAAACAAGAGACATAAATCAACACTAGATTTAACGTGGTTCACCCAGTGTGGGCTATGTCCACCAAGAAACAAGCCAATATATTATCCAAAGCTTTGACAAGATATACAATGAATATTTACAATCTTCTACACTTCTTAGATGTTCAGTACTTTCTTCCTTCAAGCTTTTTGATTCTTCACCAAGAATTCTCTCTCACATAATTATCTTGTAATTATGATCAATCCTCTCTTTCTAAACCCTAGCTTTATGCTTTAAATAGTCATTTAAGACTTTAGGGAACTTAGCCATGCAATTACATTCATTAAATCTATTCCAATGCTAAAAATAGAAATAAATCCCGAGAGTTAATTAAAAACTTGTCGCACAGGTAACCGATGTCGGTTCTGCCCACCGTTGCTGGTTCCAACTTTCCCTAACCGATGTCAGTCACACTCTAACCGATGCTGGTTACTGTCAACTTCCAAGCAAGTTCTATTTGCATGCTAAAACATGAGTAATTTAGCTCCATACTCAACAATGTTATTTATCTTATGTTCAATGCATTATACTTCCTTATAATTATCAAATCTTGTTACTAAGAATTAGTTATGTTTATTGTTATTCTCCTCAACTTATGTGAGTAGATTAGGATCTATGTTTTCCATTCAAAAGAACAATTCCTTCCCTCCTTTTCTATTTCCCTCTCTACCATTATTATTCTTATACTCTCAAATAACTATCTTCCTCTATTTTCCAACTCTTGTCTTCCTAAAGTGAATTCTATTGGGAAGATATCCCACCCCCATGACTAGAGTAATGAATATATAGTACATATTCCTTATTTATTTTTAGATTAACAATAAATAGGGTTCCTCCCCTTATTTTAGTAGGGACTTTGTCCCATGTGTTTTGCTTGAACACCATATTTTTTCTTAGAAATAATATCCAACCAAAAGGGAAAAGCAAGATAAGTTGGATGCTTCAGTGCCGCAAAGTGTTGTTTCTATGTCCTAAGAGTTGGTACACTCGAGGAAAAAAGTAAATATTGGTTTCATTTATATGATTTGGTAGTATGTGAACCTCAAAATAACCTTATTAAATATATCATTGGAGGATCATACCACCCTCATATAATTGAGAAAATATAAATATAGATATAATGTTTATATAGATGAACTATGATAAAATGAAAACATACAACAAATAATATATAGAAAATACTAAAGTGCTGATATGAATGACATAGTGTATAGGGATAATTGATAGGTGATAAAAAGGGGAGATAGAGAGACGATTATCTACATTGGATGAGTTATTTATTTACATATGTCTCCATATGAAAATATTTTTATCGTGTGAGTGACTCACAACTCAACATAGAATAGTGTTGGGTTATTTTTTCTTTCCTCAAATGGCAATATATTTCCTTGGGTTATCTAGTTAGGATGGTCGTGACGAATTTATATTATAGTAACAAGGTTAGGAGGAATGAAGGAATAAAAGGAGGTATAATATGATATAGTAAAATGATTGTAGTTTGAGGGCTTATGGGATGTGGAAAGCTAGAAAATAAAGCCAATGATTAGATATGACAAGTTTTAAGAGGTGTGATGGGGGATGGGGCATAAAAATAGGTGGAAAAGAAGATGGGACAGAGATTTCTAATATCAAGATAGGATTTTCCAAGGGTTAAAAGTTGACCATTATGATGTGCTCATGATGTTCCATACATTATTCTTTAAATTGATTGTTATTGCTTGATTAAATTGATTATTCTTTCTTAATTTTTTTCTAGTTTTACATCAATCTCAACATGTTTCCCAAATCCTATGTGTTTAGTGAAAAATTAGCCAAGGTTAAAGTAGGAGATGGGTTAATAGGGATAAGGTGTTACGAAGATATGGGGCTTTCCCAAAAGTTTACAAATTACTCTTTGTTATGAGTGATGTTAGAAATTGGTTTTCATTACTATACATGCCCAAGGTGCCCAAAATAGGTTTTCTTAGACACTATTTTTTGGAATATTTTTATTTTTGAATTTTGTTATATATGATGGGATTTATTGGAGACAAAGGGAACACCTCTCAAGTGTATAACCGCTTGATTCATGATGTTCATGGGTTTATTGAGCTCATAGCCAACTTTTGTAGTTAACTTGTATTCCTCGATCCATACTTGTCAATGATAACATAGGGTCCAAGCTAGTTTGGATCAAAATTTACGTTTTTCTTACTCAATTTTAGGGTTTCTTTGATTTTTATTAAGGAAAATATCACCAATTTCAAATTCTCTTGGCCTAAATTTCTTGTTATATTTCCTATATATCATTTTTCGGTAAGATTTACGATGGTTAAGGTCATTAAGACATCTCTCATCCACGAGCTCAAGATCATGGATTCTAGTTGCACAATAATCTTCTTCTTTGATGAGTCCTATAGGGAGATGTATAGGGAAAGTAATTCAATATCAACTATAGAGATAGATTAGCACCAAGAATGATGGAGTATGAAGTAGATCCTAAGGGTGTGTGGTGTGTAGACACTCAAATTTGGTAATTCACTCTTTGACACTGCTAGTTTTGACAATGCACTCTTTCTAAGATAAATATAAACTTCCTATTACTATATAGTAAATTATAAGTTCTCTTGTTTAGATTATTTATCCTTACACAATGACATGTTAAATAATTCTAATAACACAATACATAGAATCCATAAAAAAAAATCAAGTAACAAGTTCCAAACTTTAGATTGTATGTTTTCTTTCTTTGGTCAAGGTTATATAGTTTGGTTGGGATAGTATATCAAGTCATGAATGACTTATATAGTCTTAGATATGTTGTTACCCAAATTTTTTCTCCTTTTCAGTCTGAGCAGCATCAGAGATATGCAATGAAGCTTGAAGATAGATAGATCATGATGTATGTCATTTTGTAGCTGTGGTTGTGATCTAACTAAGCACTCGATTTGTGGAGAGATGGATAGCACTCAAATAGGACTTGATCTTGTCCTAACTATTTTAGGTTGTGCCTTTCAACCAAGGTAAGAGGACCTATTTTCTAACCCTCAAATGGTGAAGGAGATGAATATATCCCTCAATTTGTGCAAATAGTATGAAGGGTCCTTGGGAAAATATGATCAACACTCTAAATCCAAATTTCAAAAGTTGTCACTTCCAGATTATGGAGATACTCTCAATGCAAGGCAAGGGTTAATTAAGACATTTTAAAATCCTAATCTGCTCTACATACTTTAGCAAATGGATTTTGATCTTATATGGGTATACGAGATCAAAACGGGGTAGTATGGGGTAGGATTAGTTGTTTAGAATGATTTTTGGTGGGATATTGACAAGACAAACTTGACTATGCCGGATCTTTGACAACCTCTACAACATTTGAAAAACTATAAGATAAAATGCTTCAAAATAGTCGGGATGTTCTTTCAACCGGAGAAGAGATACAAAAATGGAGGCCCAGTTTGCACTCTTCACACAATCTTTGAGACCTCAACACAAAAGCTTGAGTTAAAGGACTCAATTAAACATCAAAATATATAATTAAATCATACCTAAGGTACCCCCAAAGGCTTACAAGCAATCTCTATCAACAAATGAAGGTTAAGTGATTTTAAAATACTTATTTTAAATGCTAGATGAAATCTCTTCTAAAAAATGAAATTGCAAATGCCACCAAACTATCAATAAGGATGAGATATGTGTGGTTCCTAAAGATTTCAATTGAATAATACAATAAGAACAAGGAAAACTATTTGCAGACATTTAAAAATGATAACAGACATCATATTACCCAAAATAACATAGATTAATTCAAAATATTGTTAGATTCATCAGCAGGGGAGAGTTTCAGAACAATCTCAGAGCTGTGTGATGGCTATACACTTGTAACCAACTCAACATGAATGAAGTTCTAACACGTAAGACATTAACTGTGTTTTTGGAGAGTTTCTCAAAAGATGAGCTTCTCTCAAAATTTTCTCATGATTTTCAATTTTCTCGACCTTTTGCATGTCTCAAAACATGCATTATATATCTCTCTATTACATTTGATCCTTCTTTCCCAAGAAAAGAATATGCCAAGTATCAAGTTTGTTACAAAATTCCATCATGATTCGCAGACAGGACGTTTTAACATATTTACAACAAAAGTTGCTAGGTGTTTTGAAAAAAGGTGAATCATTGCAAAATTTGCATCATTATCCATTTTGGAGGCACGTTTTTCATCTTCAAAGCATGCAGACCCCCTTCCTTTCATTATTTCATCCTTTTCCCTCCAAAATTTGACTCTAACTTTTGGATCTGATATTTCACGTTTTTGGATGGGTTAGGGTAAAAATTTATTTCAAAAACATCTTTGATCTTCAAATTGATCCTCAAAACCAATTGCATTGGTCCTTGCAGCACAAACGACATGAATTTTCCAAAAATTTGATCAAAATCGATGCAAAAACACATTTCCACACTTCCTGGAGCAAAAATGGTGGCCAAACTGAAAAATGCACAGTTATCGTTGATCTACCTTTTCCCTTCAATCTAAGCCCTCCACATGTCACAATGCGATTGGAAATGGGTTTGGGATCACTTTTGACATTTTAACACTTTTTGAAAAAATGTAAAAATTTGACATTTTTCTCCACCTCTCTCGCCTTTTGAAACTAAGCTTGACATGTGTCCTAAATGGGCCCCATTGGAAACACGGCTCAATTCTACACATTTCCATATTTTTGGAAATTTGCAAAATTTCTCAATTTCCTCTGCCGCTCCACCCTTGATATTTAGCACTGACACGTGGCATAATATGATTAGATCCGGGGTCGTGGCTCAATTTTACACATTTTGCCTCTTTTCAGAAAAAGGAAAAATTTCAATTTTCCTCCGCACTCCCGCACCTATGATTCTGTCCCTACCACATGTATCCCTTTGACTCATTGCGAGCCATGCTTCAAATTACCACTTCAACTCATTTTGCCAAAAAGGCAACATTTCCTTTTGCCCCTGATCCTACCACATGTCCTCTCTTGATTGGCCCGACGGACCCGTGGCATTTTTCACAACTTTTTCTCCCTTTCACCAAAAATAAAAAAATTTCTAAGTCCTTCGCCATCCTTCCATCTCGCATTTGATGAAAACATGACACATTTCCTCCTCTGATTCACTGAGGGCATGCACTTTGAAGCCGCCATGTGTTCCATTCTATTTCATTGCGGGCCCGCTCTGAAGCCACCACGTGTTCCATTCTGATTCGTTGTGGGCCCTAGGCATTTTCTTTGTACTTTAACTCTTTCTTCCAAAATTCCTTAAGGCACAAAAATACCCACCCATCCACCTTCACTCTTCTTGTGACATGTGTACCTCCTCTGGGGCCTATGGAGCTATGGGGGTAACTTGCACTTTTTCCAAAACACAAAAATGTTAAGTTTTTCGAGCAGACCCGCCAAACCTTGTCTAATCACAAACGACCATGTAGGAGAAGATTTTGAGCTAAAATTTGATGGGAAAAGGATGCCCGTATGACCATCAAACAATGCAGAAATTGCCAACGATGCCCTAGAATGTGAAGATGAAATTGATGGGAAAATGACGCCCGTATGACCATCAAAACACGTAAAACACCACAAGTGCCCAAAATTGATTTTTTTCTTTGTGGGTGAAGAATTTTTCATCAAAAGACAAATGGAAAGTGTTTTTAGGCAATTTATGACCATGGAAAGGGATATTTGAGGGAAAATAAGTATAAAACAAACATTTTGAGCTCCAAAGGCCGGAAAACACGGGAAAAATGGTAGAGGCATTTGAACGGGAAAAATTAGGGCAAGGTAATGAGTTTACAAACAATCCAATGCACAAGGATAAAACTATAACTTCACATCATCGATTTCATGAGGAAAAAATGTTTTAGAGCACAAAGAGCAAAGGGGAAACATGGCAAAATAACAGAGGTTCAAAATGGGCACCAACAAGATAAACATGTTTTCCAACTATTCTTTCATTTTTATATTCTTTATCGGGTCTTATAATCTCTTTGGATCAACCTTTCTTAGATAAATCATCTATATAACCTTATATAAGCAAGTAGACACTACCTCACTTACTAGCCTAAAAATCCTATGGCACTACATGGATACCCTCACTTATAACACTTGAAAAAGTTACCCAAGCCTCCCTAAATATCACAATAATAGACATACAAACATTAGGTTAGAAATATATATAGATACGAAGCTTCTTATTAGGTTAAAGCACCAGTCCTTGTATTCTACAATCACTCAAACATCCATTCTTAGGTATCTTAGAAAGATCCAACTCAACTCAAGCATTATATTTTTTTTTGTCAAATCTAGTTGAATCCATTCGAACCACGTGTTATATGTATAATGACGTGTATTTTGAGGCCTCTTTAAAGTAGTGCTAATTGTTCCCATAACTCAACAATTTTTTTTGTAATACTTTCCATCTATTATTATGGTTTGAGATCATGGTCATAATATTTATAGAGCTTCACAACATGGATAAAAACTAGGGTTTGACAAAGGATGATAATTCTAAAAAACTAAAAATGTTGATAAGTTATAGATCTAGAAACCAAGAAGGTATAAGACCATATGTCATAGAGTTGTATGGTCCTACCCTATGTCATTTTCTAGTTACGCTCCCTAGAATGAAGCATCATTAAGTTTAGGTCTTCCTATTATAGTAATGCATCCTACCATAACCTCCTAGAACCATATTTTGTTAGTTAAGTGCACTCGCTCCCTTTTGTTTTCAATTTTGTAACTTATTTATCATATCAATTACAATTATAAAAGAACTATTATGATTTTGGTAATTAATGTTGGAAGTTGTTAATCATAATAATCACCTATCTCTAAGCCTCACATCCTTTAGTGTACACATCTCAATAAAATAAATTAGATCTCACATTAATCTAATTAGGTTCTAAACATGTGGTTATTGGTGTGGTAAGCCCACAAGGTGAGATAAAGCCATATATGTTAATCGCGACCAACATCATTGACTAGCTTGTTGAGGATGTTGATTATTATTTTATTTTTGGATTTAACTTGTCCATTACCTTGGGGGTAATAAGGCATGCACCATATTTGTTGGATATGGAAATTTTGACAATGTTCTTTGACATCTTTATTTTTAAAGTACCTTCCATAATTCGTAATTATGGTGGATGGGATGCTGAAGTGGGAAATCATGTGGATAATAATGAACATAAAAATATTCTTACCATTGATGTGAGTGACATGACTTCCACCCACTTGGTGAAGTATTTAATAGTAGTGATTATGTGTTTATGGCCATCATATGAGGTGGGGCTAAGATTTTCGTTGAGATAATATCTCCATATGGAAAAGAAATATGATGTGTTGGGTGTTGCAAGGCTTGTGATGGAGTATGAATGAGGTCAAAATAATTCTAACAAGATACACATTTCTTAACATATTAGAAGGCATAAGTTTCCATAATTTTCCAACAATAACCCATCCCACTAATGTGTGCCCCATAAGTTTCATTATGGTCCTCTTTGATCGTTAAATTGGAATCATTTGAGTTCAAACACCTCAATAAGGTTATGTCATATCCCCTATGATAGAGCATGTCATCCATGATGGTGTAATAGTAGGGTTTTTAGATGAATTATTTGCATTCATATCAGGTTAGGTTGAATGGTAAGGTAGTGTCATGGATGAAGTTATAGATGTCTTGGTACTAAGTAGGGTTGGGACCAGAAATCTCATATACCATTTTATATTTTGGAACATTATAGGAGGGGATCATTATTTTCTCAACCATGAACTCGACACTCTTATATTTTTGGAGGATTCTTAACCAAGGGTCCAATTGTGGCTATGGAATCAGCTTATTTTTTTGCTAGCTCTTGAACTTGTTTGAAATGGATATCCTAAAAAAAAATTTAAATATTTTAACCATGCATTTATAGGGACTATATTTTAATCATTTTAACCATCATTGACATGATTTATGACTAGTTACTAATCACCCTAGACTTGAAGATGTTGGATGTTCCATTGAATTACAATTTTTAGACCAAATAGAAAATATTTATATCAATAATTTTGTTGTTGCAGGGGAAGCCAAAGAAAAATTCCTTAGGGATCAAGTATCCTTATGGTGTGATGAAATGGATTCCTTCCCCAAATCCATGATGAATGCAAGATCCATCAAAATAAATTTTCCATGTAGGTGATTCTTCAATTATCATGGTTGATTCATCAAGGAAGCTAATGGTCAATGGTTTGTGATATGAGATAAGAGAGTATGCTAATTAATATATGAGTAATTTTCCTTTGATTACTTTTTGATTGGTGTACTCGATATCAAATTCACTTGGCAACATGATCAACTTGGCAACTCTGCCACGAGAGAGGGATAAATATTGGTTATGAACTTGGATTTTTGTTTAACATGTAATGTAATTAGTTTTGAGAGGTGAACACCATAACTAAACATGCTCTTTCAATTTTTATGTAGTTGAATTCATAAGATACCAAAGTTCAACTAAAATAATAGATGGCTCATTCCTTCTCATGCTCATCATTTCATGAAAAAAATCCTAATGCACACCGAGTGGATAATATATACAAAGTAAATGGTTCCATAGGGGTAGGTGGAATAAGTACCATTGGATGGAAAAAATACTATTTGAGAGCTAGAAATGTTTGTTGTCAATCTTGAGTACATTTAAAAAATTGACCTCTTTTTGAGTAGATGATTGGGTGGTTGATACTTCTCAAACTACCTTTGAGATGAAATAGAAAATAGCCTAGATTTTCCCTTGAAGACATCATAATTTCTTAAGATTATGAGGATGCATTTAAATGATGGTTTATAATTTTGTTGGGTCAACTTCAATACCTTAACCGGGTACATTAAATTCTAAAAAATTTCCTCTTTTGTGACTACAAAAGCACATTTCTTGGGATTGATCTCGAACCTTATACTCTCTTATCCATTTGAAAAACATTTAGAGTATTCCAGGATGATTTTCCTTGTTTTTGATTTTCCTAGTATGTCATTGACATAATCCTCAACAATATATGTTATCCAAAATTCACCCCTCAAGGTAAATTGGACAACTCACATGATTTCTTCAGGATGAGCAAGTAGAAATGGCTCGAGGGAAAAATTTAGGTTTTGAGCTCCCTTTGGCTCTTTTCTAACCCCTCATCCAAGGAAAAATTCAAGGAGTTAGAAAAATTGAAAAAATCCAAAAAATTGGCTTCACTAGTGCATTACGGCTAAATCAGGTTTTTTTGGCCCAGGCCACATAGGTACATGTGGGACGCCTGGGACCCGAAATGCCAAAATAGCCGCAGGTAGTTCAAATAAGAAAAATCAAGTATTTTTGTCCCGCACACTCCATGGGATGGTGGGACACAAGTTTTCTGAGGACTCGATTTTACTGAAAATGCCGACAGGAAGGAGGCTTGTGGGTGGAGCAGAGATTTTTTTCCAGGACATCTCGGGAAATAAAGACCCGAAATACCCAATATAGCTGCATACAAGGGAAAACAATGTAAATCGACCCCGAACTAGCCATAACTTTTGACCCCGAGCTCCAATTTTCACAAAATTTGACTTTCTAGAATATTCATCTCCAAAGAAAGTAAATGCTTAGTCTTGTTAAATGACAAAAATGCAAGGCAGACCTAAAATAGCTACCGCACTCAGAAGGCCATAACTTTTGTGTTTCTCAACAAAAACACACAAAATTGGTACTTGGAATCGTGGTTCTAATACCAATGTAAAAAATCAATAAATATGGAATTTGATGAAGAATCGATGGATATTTTTTTAGAAAATGTTCCCAGGTTCATAATAGTGTTTTATTTGGTAGTTGGGATGCATTCAATGAAGCATGGGCTGACATTTCTCACTGCTGCAAGTTATGGGATAATATGGGGGCCTTTTACAAGAAAAAAACATCATTTCACTCCATTTACTACCTTTTACAAGTGGTTGAAGGACATATTTCAAGATTTTCATTTTCCCTCTCTCTCTCTCCTCTTAGATTTCTATAAATTGGAGTGTTGGGCTCATTGTAAAGGGAGATATTTTTAGTAGCAAAACTCTATCAAAATTGTTTTGTGAAGCCAATGTGTTGCAGCCCTTGTAGTGGACTCCTTGCATGGTGATCCAGGCCCTTATTCTGTAATAGATTGAACTATGCATATAATGGAGCAATAGATACAAGTTTGTGGATATCTCTTCCCTTGCTATGTTTGTTTACATTCTTCTTGCCCTTTCAAACTCATTACAAATATATTGTGTCTATCTTATGTTGTTGCAGGGATTCATTATCATTGTGTGTGCATGAAATATTGTTGTGAATGCATTTTCTAGATTGTGGAGAACTATTATCACCCCTTCTAGTATGCACTTTTCTTATGTTTTTCACACATTGGATACTATTCTCACACCCTCTGCTTTCTGGTGTATCACTAATTTAGTGTAGGATTTGTTTTCATGTACTCTCTCTCCCTAGTCCCTTGGAAAGTTAGATTAGGATTAGATAGTTTTCTTGCATTAGAGTAGATTGTGGCAAGTAGTTTAGGAGCAAGAACCAACTTTCTCTGGAGGTCTATCTCAAGTAGAAAGTCCCACAACTTGGAGATAACACCCATGTTATCCAATCACACTGTGATCTCAAACACACACACTTGTGAAAACCATAGGGTGTTGTGATTTAGATATAACAATATCATGCATCATATCATGGAAGATCATTTTCATCACTTTTAAATAAGTTACACCAACATTTTTGAGTCTCAATGCAATTACTTGGTATAAAAACATTCCTCACAGGTGGTGAAAGATGTATTTTTTCCTCTTCATGTGTAATTTTGAGAGTGATAACATCTCATGTCAAATTGTGGAGTCAATGATTATGTCAATGTTTGGAAGGAGAAAATGATCTTTCAAACATGCTTTGTTGATTTCTCTAAAGTTTGTATAGATATGGATACGTCTATTAGGATTATCGACAAGATGATAATGGAGATCCATTCGAGTATTTGATTGGGAAAATGAATCCCACATCCCAAATATTTTGTATTTCTTCTTTGACTCAATGAAGTACTTTTCGATGCATTTTTTCTAAGTTTCTATTTTATTGGTTTAATATCGAGATATACCACAAGATGGTGGACTACTAATGACATATAAATTCCTAGAATATATTCTTATGACCATGAATATATATTAATGTATTATTTGAGGATGGTTATGAATTATTTGTATCCTTAAGGAGTTAAACCATCCCCCAAGCTTTATAAATTTCAGCTCTACTTTTGTGACAATATTAACATCAATTTTGTCTTCAAATAATAATGATGATCTCTCTTTCATTTCATCAAGAAAATATTTGATCAAATGATCAATTTTATGTAGTTATTCTATTCTAAGAGAGTCTTATTTATGTATGTAATGCGGGCTTAGAGATTCTTCATTTCCAAATTTTTAGGATGAATGGAATTCCTCGTCCATCGCACCTCGAAGAGGTTTTCATTGATATACACTTCTTTATTATAATTTTTTATTTTTAATATTTTTTCTTGTTTTTTTAGATTAGATAAATATTTAGTTTTGGGGGGATCCAAAAAACCCACAATACATTAACATCCAAAATACAAAAAAGGTGAGAGATAAACCCAAGCACCAACTAGGACTCCAAAAGGAAAAAATGACTTGACCAACAAAAGAGCCCAGCAAGGGGCAAGGAAAAAGGCCTTAAATACATTTTAATTTGATTTTACCTATATAACCACCACCAAAGAACAACCAAATAAAAAATTCACAAAGAGGAACACAAAGAAATAACATGACACAAAGGCACAAACCAGTCAGTAAACAATCTACTAACGTTTTCTTTTAGGTGATCCTACTTATGGATCTCGTCCCACCTTCCACACTAAGAGGATCCTAGTTTTGCATATGACAACCATCATTGTTTCCTGCAAATGCCTCCTCATCCTCCAAGCTACTCAGACCACCTTAGAGCCACTCCTCTACATACTCTATTTGGCCAATTGGTCTTGTAAGATAGAGATCCAATTTTCTTGCATGATGAAATCCGCTTTGAGGCCATTAATATGATTTTCCGAAAGGCCTACTTGATATGCCACTTGCTCATATCCTCCACAAAATTCTTAGTTACATTCAAAGTGGGTGTCACTAGTTGTCTCCATGTTAGCAATTTTGGAATCATTGTTAGGGCTTCCACCCACATTCTCCTTAGCCTGCTTCCTCAAATGAATCTCCTTTCCTTAAGTCGTGCGAGTACTTCCATAACCACATTCTCCCATTTTATTCCACATGTTTCTTATTTTTATACTATATACGGTTGGCTAATGTTTCATTATCAGAGTCTAAGGGTTGACAAATGGGATTGAGGGTGGGTTTTCCCTTCTGAAAGAGCAAGAGGATCAACTCATGGTGGAGAGGGGAATCCACTTTAGCATTATGAAAATCCTCAACAAAAACTGTTGAATTGTGGAGCTCAATTACTTTAGATTAGCATGCAATGTGAAACTTGCTAGAAAACATAGTAACCGTCATCGGTTATGGAAGGACCGGCATTGGTTACTTGTGCAGAGTGTTTTATTTAACTCTCAGGAATTAGATCTATTTTTAGCATTAAAGGAGATCGATTGAATGTAATTGCATGGATAAGTTACCTAAGTTTTTATACACCTATATAAACATGAAATCTAGGGTTTAGATGTAATAATTAAGAACTTGTAAAAGTTGATTATTGTGAGAATAATTGTGAGAGAAAGAATTCTTGGAGAAGAAGAAAAATCTTGAGGGAAAGAAAATATTGACATCGAGAGGTGTGGAAGATTATGAATCTTCAATTGTATATCTTGTCAAAGATTTGGATAATAGATTGGCTTGTTTCTTGGTGGACCTAGCCCACACTGGGTGAACCACATTAAATCTGGTGTTGATTTATATCTCTTGTTATGTATATTTATTCTCGTAGAATATCTACTTTTATTTACATGTATGTTTTTATATGATATATTATCAAGATACTGGTGTGCTAACCCCAACAACTAGTATCGAGATTTGTTTGAGGGTTTTGTGTGTTGACATATTTACTCACGGAGGGTTTTCTGATTGACTAGGAGCTATAACAATGGAAGAAGAAACCAAATACAAGGTAGAGAAATTTGATGGCTGAAATTATCAATTATGGAAGATGCAGATTGAGGATTATCTATATCAAAGAGATTTGCATTTATCATTGGATGAGAATTCTAGACCTATGAATATGACTGATGAAGAATGGAATATTCTTGACAGAAAGGATCTGGGATTTATAATATTGAGCTCCGCAACATCCGTAGCTTCCAATATTATAGAAGTGACTTTATGGTGGGTTAATGAAATCTATTGGTAATTTATATGAAAAACCTAGTGCTTCAAATAAAGTTTATTTGATGAATAAACTATTTAGTTCTAAGATGCATGAAGGTGGATCTGCATCTAGTCATTTGAATGATTTCAGATCTATTGTAAATAAGTTAAAATCGGTTGATATATCGTTTGATGATGAAGTGAAAGCACTTTTATTCTTATGTTCTTTTCCTAATAGTTGGGATAACTTGGTAATGGTTGTTAGTAATACAACATCTGCTAATAATATTTTGAAGTTTGATGATGTGGTTAGTATAATCTTGAATGAAGAAATTCGTAGGAAGAGTACAGAGGAATCATCATCTGAGAATGATTTGAATGTAGAAAATAGGGGTAGGAAGAAGGAGAGATCCAAGAGTAAGAGTAATGGGAAATCAAAGTCAAGGGATAGAAGATCTAAATCCAGAGGTAAGGGAATTACTTGTTAGAAATGTGGAAAGAAAGGACATGCAAAGAAAGATTGTTGGTCAAAGGATAAAGAGAACCAACAACCAGACAAAGGTAAAGAAGAAAATCTTTCTACAGTAGAGGTAATGCAAGATGCTCTTATTATTTCTTTAGATAATAGAATTGAATCATGGGTTTTAGATTTAGGAGCTTCTTTCCATGCAACCCCTAATAAGGGATATTTCAAAAATTATTTCCAAGGCAATTTTGGGCATGTTTATTTAGGTGATGACAAACCTTGTAGTATTACTAGAAAAGTGGAAGTTCATCTTAAATAGTAGAATGGAAATACATGGGTATTGAAATATGTGAGGAATGTGCCAAACCTCGGGAGAAATCTTATTTCTGTAGGGAAAATAAGTGAAGTTGGTTGCATGGTTACTTTTATAGGAGACTTTTGGAAAGTCACCAAGGGTGCTTTTGTTGTGGCAAGATGTAAGAAGGTAGGAACTTTATATTTATATACCTGTGTTACTATTTCCTTTTCTACATTATCTACTTCATATTCAGATACATGTATGTGGCATAATCGGTTGGGCCATATGAGTCAAAAAGGAATGTAGATCTTAAAGGCTAAGGGTAAGTTATCAGATTTGAAATATTTAGATCTTGATTTTTGTGAGAATTGTATCTTTGGAAAGAAAAAGAGAGTGATATTTCTCAAAGTTGGGGAAACTAAGAAGGAGCAGAAATTGAGCTTGTACACTCAAATGTGTGGGGACCAACTCAGGTAGCTTCTCATGGAGGATCCCAGTATTATGTTACTTTCATTGATGATGCTACAAGAAAGGTATGGGTTTATTGTATTAAACGTAAATATGATGTTTTTGAGACTTTTAAAAGATGGAAAGAACTTGCTGAGAATGAATCAAATTCAAAGTTAAAGTTCCTTAGATCTGAAAATGGTGGTGAATATTCCAGCAAAAAGTTTTTAATGATTATTGTTTAGTGAATGGGGTACGTAAATAAATAATGGTTCCAAGAACACCATAGGATAATTATGTTACAAGAAGAATGAATAGGAAAATCATATAATGTGCTATAAGTATGAGGATAAATTATGGATTTCCCTTGTAGTTTTGGGAAGAAACAATTGATACATCGGTTTATTTGATTAATCGTGGGCCTTCAAGTTCACTAAATGGAGGAATACAAAAGGAATCTTGGACCGGAAAAGAGGTAGATCTTTCTTTTCTTAAATTTTTTGGTTCATAAGATTTTGTGCATGTTGATAAGGAAAATAGGAAAAATTTGGATGCAAAATCCAAAAGATGCACTTTCATTGGTTATGGATCTAGTGATTTCGGATTCCATTTTTGGGATTTAGAAAATTCTAAAATTATTAGGATTTGTGATGTTGAATGGAATGAAAATAGAATTTACAGGGATCAAATTTTGGTACCCAAGCATGAACCAGTTGAGAAGTTTGTGAATGAAAATGAACTCTCGATTTAAAACTAATATTGACAGGTTACACATGGTTGGTGTCAATTGAATCCTAGCCAAAATTGGTCGGTGAGAACTAGTATCGAGTTATGGAAGATCCAAACCAGACTCGGTTAGCAAAACTAATGTTAGTTACAAGTGATCATCGTCAGGTCACTATCGATTTGGATACAAATGTTCGGAGGTCCATATTGAGCCTCCGATACCCTAAACTTATGTGAGAAGGTCACAAAGTGTAAGTAAACCTCTAGAAATATTTACACCTTCTCTATTTTATTTATTATTTAATGATAATGGTGAACTAGAAAGTTTTGAAGAAACAATGCAAGATAAGACTCACGTATAGTGGAAGCATGGCATGGATGAGGAGATGAACTCCTTGGAATAGAACTAGACTTAGGATTTGGTTAAGTTTCCAGCATGTAAGAGGACATTGCAGAACAAGTGGGTTTACAGGATCAAGGAAGAAGAGGGTGGACAGAAAATGTACAAGGAAAGGCTTGTAGTAAATGGATTTGCACAAAAAGTAGGTATTGACTTTGGCAAAATATTTTCTCCTGTTGTTAAGATGACTTCTATTCATACTATATTGAGTTTAGTTACTGATAGAAGATTTGCATTTAGATAAACTAGATGTGAAGATGGATTTCCTTCATGATGATTTAGATGAAGATATTCATACGCAATAGTCACTTGGGTATGAAGTCAAGGGTGAGGATAAATTAGTGTGCAGGTTGAAAAAGAGCCTATATGGGCTCAAGCAAGCTCCAAGGCAATGGTACATGTGGTTTGATAGTTTTATGCATGAGCATAGTTACTTGAGATGTGAATCGACTATTGAGTTTATTTCAAGAAGCTTGAAAATGGGATCTATATTATTTTGTTATTGTATGTGGATGATATGCTTATTGCAAGATCTAGTATGTAGGAAATTGGTGAGCTTAAGGAAAGCCAACTCACACATTTTCTATGAAGGATTTTGGAGCTGTAAAAATAATCCTTGACATGAAAATATACAGACAAGAAGAAAAATAAATTGTATTTGTCTTAGGAGGATTATATCTATAGGGTGTTAGAAAGGTTCAAGATGTAGAATGCAAAACATGTTAGTACACCTATGGTTGAACACTTCAAATTGAGAAAATATCAGTGTCCATCATCACATGAGGAGGTCAAATACATGACATGAGTGCCATATGCTTCATAGTTGGGAGTCTCATGTATGCTATGGTTTGTACTGACAAACATTATACGAGCAAGTGGGAGTTGTGAGTAGATATATGGCCAATCTAGGTAAAGAGAATTGGAAAGCAGTCCATGGATACTTAGGTATTTGAAAGGACATCTAACATGTGGTTATGCTATGGAGGCTTGAATATTTCATTATGTGGCTATGTTGATTCGGCTATGGCTAGAGATCTCGATGATAGGAGGATCGATACTCGATATATTTTCACAATAGGTGGGATGACAGTTAGCTAGATTTCAAGATTGCAAAAGGTTGTGGCTTTGTCTACTACAGAGGCAGAGTATGTTGCAACTATAGAGGCTAGCAAGGAGATGATATGGATGAGTAGGTTCATGAAAGAGTTAGGAAAGGAGCAAGATGATTGCAAATTGTTTAGTGACAGTCATAGTGCAATTCATTTGGAAAATAACTCAGCATTTCATTCAAGAATGAAACACATTCAGTTGAGGTATCACTTCATATGGGTTTTGGAGGATGGGCTAGTGAATCTCAAAAAGATTCATACAAGCAAGAACCTTGTGGATATGCTAACAAAGCCATTATTAGAGGAGACATTGGAGCTACACTCCACTTCGTTGGTCTTTGAGTTTGAGACTTGAAGAGGAAGAAAAAAAGCTAAGGATCCAAGAATGATCTTGTACATGGTATGATGTGGTAATTAATCTCCAAGTGGGAGATTTTTGAGTTGTGGATTTCAATTACTTTAGATTAGCATACAATGTGAAATTTGGTGGAAAACACAAGAGTGGCCATCATCGGTATGGAAGGAATGGAATTAGTCACCTATGATCGGCATCGCTTAGGAAAGAAGGAACCATCATCGGTTAGGGATAATCAACATCGGTTACTTGTGTGGGAGTGTTTTATTTAACCCTCAGGAATTAGATATATTTTTAGAATTAAAGAAGATCTATTGATTGTAATTACATGGCTAAGTTCCCTAAGTTTATATACACCTATATAAGCATGATAGATAGGGTTTAGATGTAATAATTAAGAATAAATTACAAAAGTTGATGATTATTGTGAGAATAATTATGAGAGAAATAATTATTGGAGAAGAATAAAAATATTAAGGGAAAGAAAATATTGTACATCTGAGAGGTGTGGAAGATTGTAAATCTTCAATTGTATATCTTGTCAAAGATTTGGATAATAGATTGGCTTGTTTCTTGGTGGACATAGCCCACACTAGGTAAACCATGTTAAATCGGTGTAGATTTATATCTCTTGTTTTGCATATTTATTATGGTAGAATATCTACTTTTATTTACATGTATGCTTAAATATGATATTTTATCTCAGTACAACCAGTGTGCTAACCCCAACAGTAAATCGATGAGATACCTAAGAAGGAAAAAGGGAGGCTCATCTTCTTGTTACGCCTAAAAAAATTCGAAAGAGACAAGTAGTGCATGTATATCTTTCTAAACTTTCCCTCGAGGGTCAAATACCTCATGACCACTTTACACACTTCTTCTCATCTTTTTGGAAAGCATGTTCTAGAAATTCCATCATCGAACAGATGAACCATTTCACTCAAACCAAAGAACACAAATATCTCGTTTTCGTATCTTTAAATGATTTCAAACCTTATGTCTCCATACCTATAGCTTCCACAATTTAATCCTTCATAAAATATAACTTTGTGCCTTTAAATTTGACATACCCATGGTCCTAAGCATTAGAAAAATTCAACGCTAAACTTGGGTACTTACATTTGATACGTTTTATAAACTCCTTGAAACCTCCTTTCCTCATCACCTCCAAATCGTTGCATCCTTCTTAATGGCTTGATAGGATGTAGGATTGGTCCTAACTCTCTCACCCCCATCCCATGTTTACTATGTTCAGCCTTTTGGATCCACTTGATCTGTAACAAAATATTTCCTTTGGTTTTTACAAAAATCTAATACGCACCCCCACTTTGTTGTCATTATTTAATTTACAACTTCCCTATGAATCTTTCCCCAATATATTGAGGCTTGTGTGGATACTCTTATCTACATTTTCATTATTAATGAGGCTATCAATATGTCTCCAAGATACTTCATCCTTTTATTCCTCCCATGCCAACATATCATTTACTTGATTTTCCATCCCATCCACATAGGAGTTGGATTCAAGAAAGACATGGCACAATTCCATGTCATCAAAGGTCTTAATGATGTTTTGAGCTTCCTTAATTATGTTCTTAATATCCCAAACCATCTTACTCTTGCACTCAAGAGATTTTATGACTAAGAGTGAATATCCTTTAATAATGATCTTTTTGAGATTGATCTTCCTTGTTATCCTTATTCCTTTTAATCTTGCCACCATTTTAGCGTAGTTGTTTGAATTATTTCCAAAAGGCCCATCATACACCACAATACTGCTTCTCGGAAGTCTCCGATCAACCCCCCTCCTAATGTTCCATCTCTAGCTTTCACCGATCCATAAAATTTGATTTTATACCAACCCCTAGGTGGAGTTTTCCATTTTGATTTGTCTATGTCCTTTTAGCCCCTAACTTAGTATCATTTTTGCGGGGCTGATCTTAAAAGTCTGAATGATCTTGATTTCCTCTTTAGAATATGACTCCTGCCACTTATGCCTATGAATTACAATGTTATCCTTCAAGATTTTTTTAATTTTGTTTATAATTATGGTGCAATTAGCAACTTTGTTTCTAAATATTATGTTATTTAGTTCATTCTATATGTTGTTGTAGAGGATGTATGGGAGAGTACCTTTCCAAAATTCTATAACTATTTGTGCTCTATAAGGAACATGCCATTGATCCATGATATTGTTGAGGTTACCTAGTAAATCCAATTGAATGTTAAAAATGTTTTCATCTCCATCACTTCCTGTGAAGTATATTTACATTCTAGTAAAAATATGGTACACAGACTCAACATTATCCTCACACAAATAACATCTGTTAATAATGATCATTCCCTTTTTCCTTAAATTTTCTATAGTAAGAATCTTATTTAAAACGGCTTCCCAAAAGAAAAATTCACTTTGGGAATAAGATATTTATTCTATACCTTTGTGTAGGCCTTGTTCTCTTCTTCATTTTCAAAAGCCATATTGTAACTTTGATTTAACTTTGTACTCCCCTAAAGCAAATCCTACTCAAAATAATCTCATTCCACGGTAGATCTATCGTGGATAATTAAGCTCTTTATTTTATTATTGAGGTTCTCGAATAGATCATTTAGACCATTCTAGTTAGGTGGAGGTTGGATAGTGACCCAATCAACTTCCTTATTATTGTACCCAATAGTTTCTAACTTTATCCCCTACTTATGGTCTATATAACTCCTTGAGTTCATTCCAGGGTGCACTTAGGCTTAGAGGTTTACTATCAAGCCACGGGTCCTTCCAAAAATTAATCTCATTTCCATTTCAAAGATTCCATTTTATACCATTGTGGAGTAGGTTCCTGTTATGACATGAAATTTCCCAAAAATGGATCCCATGGGAATATCTTCATCAAAGAAAATGGCTTTACTTCCTCCAATACTCCACAAATATTTCATTTGCATAAATGTTAACCCAGAATCCTTATTATTTGAAATTCCTCCATCCTATTTTAGAAATAAAATCCTCATTCATAATTTTGAGATTTTTTAAACCTAGTCCACCAATCCTCTTGGCTTAGTCACATTTTCCCAACTACTAACCGGATTCTAGTTTTTCCTCCATTCCCGAACACATAAAGTTTTTTTGGATTTTCTTAATGGAAGTTTTGAATTTGCATGGAAATTTAAATATTGACATTATGTAGGTGGCCAACCCTTGCATAGAACTCTGGAATAGTTGGACCTTTCTGCCTAGCCGAGAAGATTCCCTTTCCATGATGCGAGTTTTTTTGTTTGAACCTCTCAATGAGAAAACTCCATATTTCCATGGGCATCTTATTACCACATAGTGGCATACCAAGATACTTATTTGACATATTTTTGATTCTACATCCCAAGATGTCTGCAAGTCTTCTTTGTTACTCTAGGTGAACATTTATGAAAAACACAAACTCTTATGGAAGTTGATGAGATGGCCATAACTTCCTCAAAATCCTTAGTGACTTCCTTGAATGCTCTGGCCTCATTCACCTCCACCTGTCCAATAAGAAAGGTGTCATCTAAAAAATTGTTGCAGAATTATAGGATTCACCCCATTTGACACCCGAATAATCATTATCCTTCTATCCAACATGGCTTTATAACACATTTAGCTAAGAGTTCAACCATGACAATATATAAAAATGGAGATAAGGGATCACCTTAACGAAGCCCCCTCTCGGCCTTGAAAAACTATAAGGCTTACCATTAATCATGACATAAAAGCTTCAAGTAGAAAAAATATTCTTAAATAGTTGAATGACCTTTGGGTGGAATCCAGTTTGGCCAAAATAAACTTTAAAAAGTTCCATTCATCCCTATGATATGCTTTATGCATGTTTAGTTTTACCAGCATAGCCTCCCTTTTGGATGCTCCATCGAATGAACCGTCTCATGGATAATAATTATACTATTTAGAATTTGTCTCCCTAACACAAAGGCACCCTGACTTGGTGAAATGAACTTATGCAACACCTCTCTCAACCTGAAAGCCATGCTTTTCAAACATAATTTGTAAATAGTATTACGTAAACTAATCGATCTGAAGTCTTTAAGTTACTTTTCTCCACTAACCTTGGGAATCGTAACTTAGAAAATTATGATTCACCTACTTTAACATCATTCCCCATGAAAATAAATCCTAAACCAAGAACCATTTCTTTCTTGACTATATCCCAAAACATTTGGTAGAAATAATCTAGGATCCGTTTGGTCCTAGGGCTTTATCCCCTTCCATAAGAAAAATTATGGCTCTAATCTCTTCCTCCTTTTGGGACTTCCATGAGATTGTGGTTCTCATATTCCTCAATAGTCCTGTCAAAAAGTGCCAAAGCTTCCTCCAAATTTCTCCCATCAGCTAGGGCTCATTTTTCGTAGAGGTTTTGAAATAACTTATGATAGTCTCTTGTAATTCCTCTTCATCATCTGTATTGGTGCCATCTAGTTTAGTGATTTCTAAAATTCTAGTTTCATTTTCTTTAATAGTGGATGATACATGAAAGGTGTTTCGGTCTCCATCCTTTAACCAATTTATCCTCGATTTTTTCCTCCAATACATCTCTTCTTTAGATAGAAAATTATGGTACTCTGAGAGTAAATATTTTTCCTTTTCCTTGTCCTATGGACTCCACTCCCCCTCCTCCATGAATTCCTCAAGCATTCTTAAATCTACACATATTTTGATTTTCTGCAAAAAAATGTCCCCGAACACTTCTTTATTCCAATTTTTAATACTTTTTTATATTTCTCAGTCTTGAAGCCACATGAAACATGATGTTCCCACAAGTGGGGATATACCACCACTCCTCAATATTTTTGGGTAATTCCAATGTAGATTTCACATTTTTTCGAATCAAGGGTCTTCCTCTAACATTCGGGCTTAATCAAGCTTGAGGATGAGAGGATTATGGTTAGATCCAATTCTTTCCATAGTTGATAAAGAGTACAAATGATCTCAAACCCATTATATAGTCACTAGAAATATATCAAGTATTATCTAAATTAAATATTCTCTGAAGCATCTATATGACCAGTGAAATTGGATCTAGTAAGTTACAGATCAAATAAACTATTGTCATGAAGAAAGTTGGAAAAATACTCCATGCTCTCGAGTATGAGGTAATCCCCCAAAGAATGGGGTATTAAATTCCCCACCTAACAACTTATCCCGAGTCCTTAAAACTTCTCCCGAAGGTTGTAATTTTGTTCCATAGTTTTTTCCTTCCAACCACAGAGTTAGGAGCATAAACATTTGACAAAAATCCATCTCCTTTTTAGGAAAGATCTTTAAAACACAATGCTAAATGATACATATTCTAGATTAGAACCTCGCCTTCAACTATATTTCCATTCTAAAGACAAGAATTTCATATTAAAGCCCCTAAATATTTAGCACAACTAAAAGCATCCTATTTCCAAAAAAACTTCATGATATCTTTAAACCTATCCTCTTTCATCTTCATTTTTTAAATCATAAAGATATCCGCTTGACATTTTTCCCTAATATCTTTCAGAATTTTATGCTTATTGGGGTTGTTTAACCCTCTAATATTCCATGATTGTATTATCATTTTGACAGTTTAGATTTGTTCTTACCATATTCCAAGTTTCTTTGAGTTCTTTCAGCCACCTCCTTCCTTTAAGTTCACTCTTTAGTTACTATTTTAGGAGGCCTTCCCACATTGTTTTTAGAGCCTCCCACATTAGCTTTAGGGGTAGAATTATTTGGGATCTTTTTTTTTGCAATTGTGGTGTAGATTCTCAACTGATTTTTGTTTCCATTGTTTCAATATCCTCCATCCCAATAGCATCAAACATATTGTTCACCAAAACCGGACTGGATTCCATATTTTGAGAAAATAAACAAATACTTATATAGGTATCCTCAACCACTAGAGACTCGATCTCGATTCTCTTCATCGGTTCCACTGTCTCGAGCCTATATCCAAATCTTCCTAAATATTTGATACTTGATTTGAAGTCTTAACTTCTTCCTTTCCCTTCTCCTCTTCTACAATCTTCTTCTACATTGTATCCTCATTTTCTATAACTAGTTCTGGAAAATCTTTAGCAGAGATTTGTATGATTCTCCCATCTCTAAATCACCACCCATTTCTTTCTTATTTTATCCTTCCTTGGCTTGGTAGACCATATTACTCTTGTTCTCCTTTTTCCCTTTGTTTTTCGTGTATGCTTTGTGATTATGTCATACCTTATAACATGGAAAACATAGTAAAGAGATTGTCTTATATTCAATCTTCTACTAATACTCTCCCCATTTTGAGTTTAGTGTAGCACTTCTAGGTAGCTCCTTGTCCATATCAACATTGACACAAAATTTGGCATGAAATAGTCTTGATCTAGCATGAGTCATAGGATCCACCACGATGAGATCCCCAATCCATTTAGCAATGCCTTTTATGATCTCTAGTTCCCAATACTCTAGGGGAGACCAGGTAAATGTACCCAAATAGGGAAATATCACATTTGAGACTCCAACGGATTAAATCCAAGATTTCAGTTTTGTACTAGAACCAGAGCCCTCCCCATAAACCATGGACCCCTTTCATAATGTTGGTAACATCTTATTTTATTGCAAGGGTAGTGAAAAAAATCATTAGAGTCAGCCACAACATCCATGGGCCCTCTCGAGTATCCATCTACTAATATCCCATTTGTGAAAATCATCAATGTTAGGCATACCCCTAGGGATCTTAACCAAAATAGTATTTTCCATCTTGAACTTTTCTCTATCATCCACCGAGTTAGGTATTTCAAGCATAATACCATTGTTACTTACCTTGGGTTACAAATTCAATTCCATATAGGGTACAATGTTCCCACCAAGACTTACATCCCATGTGGTATGGCTAGAAGTTGTCAATTTGTCCCTTTCCATAGTGAAGGATGCATCTTTCTTCCCATTTTCCCGATCCCACATAGGATTCATAGTATCCAGATCCATATTTGTAGTCCTCAAATCCATTAAATATTCCCACCCATTACCACTTTCAAAATTTCCTTTTCCCACTTCCTTGCTCACACACTCCATTCTTCACATTTATGATTATTTATAAACTTTGTATGGTAAACTTTTTTATTATACCAGATCTATGAATTGGAGTGGTGGAGGAAAAAAATTCTCTAAGTGGGACATGGAGGTGGGCTTGGGTACTTAATGTCCGTTGAGCAATCCACATTCGGAGTTCCTCATTATGTTTTTCTTGGTCCATATGGAGAAGTTCGACCCCTACCTCAAAGTGTCCCCTTAGCCACTTATTGAAAGCATCCAATGAACTCAAAAGGAATGGAACTTGGGTTGATGATTAAAAACTAATTGTATTTCACCAATAGCCCAAGACCTTAAGTTCACCTAACACCTCCCGGATGTTTTGACTAGAGGGTTATATATTTTTATTTTAATATAGTTTTGAATTTTTTGGATGACTAGGAAATCCACATGTTCCCGATGTATGCGTAAACTTCCAAGTTGATATAAAAGATTTATTATGATGTCCCATAATAATATGATCTTTAAGTCCCATGAACTCTATAATTGCCTCATTATTTTGAAATTCTTTGAATGGTGGATAATCTTTCTAGTCCTAATGGACGAGGGAAGGATAAAGGAGATAAAATTCGATGGTTGGGATAATAGTATAAGTGAAAAGGTTAGTGGTGGAAAGGTCTTTATAGAGACTATGAAAAGACCATATTTTGATGTTGTACCTAAAGGAATATTCCCTAGAAATTAAAGAAACATCATGATATTAGCATGTGATTCATCACTTGGTTTTTTTCACCTTTATCCTAGATGCAATGTATTTTATTCAAGAGATATAGGTTCTAGAATTCCTTTTTCTTATGGAACAAGACATTTTCCCTTATATTTCATGACTTTGAACATTTGAATTTCTTTGAAAGATTTTGGATGTTGATATCAAGATGTTATTTCATCATCTAACAAGGACGATTCATCTAAGCCTTTGGTCCATTTATCATCTAGAAACCTAAAGTGGTTGAAAGTGTATGTGTTGAGTTGGTATGTTATTTTTAGAACTTCCTCATGGTGGGTCTCCCATACATTCGTAGATATTTAGGGAGATGAATGAAATTGAAGTTGTCAAGGAGTTTTTATTCTCCACATCCTTTTTGGACTACCTTAACAAGGGGTTTAATGTATGGGGATTCATAAGTGGATGTGATCATAGGTATGGATGTAATATGGCAAGGATGTAGCTAATTACGGTTGTTTATAGTGATACATATTACTTTGACAATATACAATGCTTCGATAATGCCCTTCTAATAGCTTGCAATATTGAAAAGGTTGGGGATCACCATGAATTTTGACCTCAATGATATAATGAGGGAACTTGATACATTTATGAAGTGCGGATGACATAGATTTCATCTCATGGATAAACATTCATCTCAAAATTATGTTATAAGGGAGGTCTATTTCTACCACGTATATTAGTTTTTAATATGTAAAAATACCCACTATGATAGGAATATGTATTTTTCTAGTATACTGTCTCTTAGCATCATCATATGCCTTGATTGTAATAATGGTAGATGTTAGTGTTGTCTCAAAATATTCCAATCTTATGATGATGTTAGGTTTCTAAGATTGACACATGAGCCATTGTCGTGAGCATATTATTGATCTTTTGTTTAGTGGTTATTACCTCAATATATAAGGGGAAGTTTTGGGATGAAAGAATTAGTGGTAGGTATTTTTTTATCAAAATTTAGATGTTGGTTAGATACGATATGTTCCATAAGATATTGTAATTGATCGGGATCAATATATGTTTGAATAGTGGAATCCTTGACATATTTGTAATGATATGCTTATGTACATAGGAGTTCTTGAGTAGATCCATGATAAAAATTTGAGTAGGGATCTTCTCAAGTTTCTTGATAAGATCATATTGGCCTTCGGTATGGGTAAATAATTCTTTTAGATAGTGATCTTGGCTAGCTCGTTTGGCATTACGACCTATTTATTCCATGTGGGAAAATTGCATTCAAGTGGGTGAGGTTTTATGGAGATGGTATGATGACTCTAAAGAGAAATGATCTTAGAAGACTTACTTTTGATTTTGATAACTCGATGTGGTGATCAATGTAACCGATAATGGATTCATAGTCATAGGGATCCTCTTATGGTTGATGTGGTTGGTTAGAGATGTTTGGCCTTGGCCTATCATTTTTTTTTTTATTTTAATCATACTTTAGGAATGGGTCCTCATAAATCCCCCATTTTTATTCTTGGAAGTGGATGCATCCTTTCCTGTTTCAATGTCCCCTTGTCAATGTGGTCCTAGATATAATTTTTGAACTACATACAGTTGATGATGTGAATCGAGCTCTATAAAACTCAAAGTGTTATTATTTGTGATACGATGATGGTTTGGGTGTATTTTTATTAAAATTATTTGTATTAGTAAATTCAATCATGTTCATAGGTAAGAGCTTATAATAACGACTCACCATGAGGTATATAAGTCCTATTTTTGAAATCCTTCCTTTTTTGGCCTCTTGGAATAGTTATGCTCAATGTGTTAGAGGGATAGGGTGATATATTCATTATTAGTTTAGAAAATTTTTGAATGGTTTTTATGTTATTGTATTTAATCACTACATTTCCAGCCATGGTTTTTTTTTTGTTAAAGAACATGGGATTTTATATTTCCTTTGTTGAGGTATGTTGGTCCTATTTTGAATAAATATCCTTGATGATAAGATTATTTTGAATCGAGTCTTTTTCTTTATTATTTTATTAAAATTATTGGCACAATGTACCTATATATGAAAATTTAATTCTTAATTTTAGGTTGGCGATTAATATGTTGACTAATTTTTTCTAAAATTGTTCAAATGAATCAACTAGAGAGACTCTCCCATCTCTACAAGAAGGAAGATAAACTTTCTCCATTTCATTGTTTTGTGTCATATAAAACATTCACTATGATCTCATGTTCAATGTTATAGGATAAGTGTGTGAAAAACTTCTCACAAAAATTATCCAAGGTGGTAATGGATCCATTAGGTAGGTACATGAACTAATCAAGTGTGTATCCTCCCAAGTTATATGGAAATAGTATTAATATATAATAGTTTATGTATGCCACATCTTGGAAATCCATATATAACTCCTTGAAATGATCTTTGGGATTTCCCTTTTCCCTATATTTATAAATTTTCACTCATTAAAAGTAGGGTGGAGATTGGGCTTGAAGGATTTCAATGTCTAATGTGATAAGCTCAAATATCTTCAAACATATATGTCTTATCTTGTGTTCCTGATTGTAACCCTTATAGAGGGTCTTTCATTTTTTCCACTATTTTTTGAATGATGAGTCAGCCATGGGAGTATATGGTAGAATGAATTTTTCTTATAGGTGAAAATTTTCCAGGTTTGTATGGGATTCGGGATGTTTAGATGGATTCCCTTGGTAGGGTTTCCCATTGGTATCAAGGTTTATTTGGGAAGCAAGAGTGGCCACCTAGCAGGATTTTTTTTATTTGATCAAACAAGGATTGATTTTGGTCTTTTCCACTTGTCATTATAGGTTGGTTTTATGTTTATTAGCTTTCAAAGGGTTTACATTCATTAATTTGGTAAAAGGGTATTTTATCTCAAAGGGATTATGACTTGTGGGTGGTTTTCATTTTTTGGGCTCTCTTTGGGTTATGATGTTTCACAAGTTATCAAGGTCATAGTTTAGTGGTATCCTAGATCCAACATTGATAATTTGTTTGAGAAGGCCATCTTTATTTTCATATATGTATTGGTCAAATTAATCCCTTTCTTATTTAGTTGAGAGAAATTCATTATGACTCCCTTAGTTGTATTATTCATGGTTCGTGAGACTTTCTTCATCGTCATTGTAAATTTTGTCATTATTCCAAGGATTCACAAGAGGATCTTCATTGTTTTGTTATTTTTTCCCAAATCAAACCCTAGATATATTTTCACATACTATAGGTTCTTGTTTATTAATTATGAATTAATATTTATTATGATTTGACTAAAAGTTGAGTGATTATGGATGTTATATGAGGTGATGATTATATGTTAAGTAGGTTCTTGGATCTAGGTTGAAGCTTGATTGTAATTATATTTGATGTGATATAAGGAAGTGATATCCGACAGGATTGGTTTCATTTAAGTAGATGTTGATGTTTAGGGTATATATGACCCTAGTTTATAGTTGGATGGTTGATAACTTGTTAATTTTGGTTACACACTAGTTTTTAGATCTTTATATTTTTAATCAAGATTAATAGGATGTTTTATGGATTATAATTACTAGGATTTGGTAAAAGGTTGAATAAGAGTATGTTGATCGAGATTTGGGATGTTTTAAAAATCTTAGATTGGGTTTAAATACAAGCAATGGTAAATAAGAGTTTAGTTGGGTTGTTTTAAGTGGAAATTTAGGATGTAGTTTCTATTTAATGTAGGTGTTATACTATAGAGAATGAGGGATATGAGATATGTATGATTAGTTTGATTAATAGGATTGGTAGTAAATAAATAATGATTAGTGTTGACTGAGAGAATGTTTTGGATTATGATTTTGGTGTAAATTTTTTAAACACACCGGTCTTGACAACACACACAAAAATTCAAGCAATCCATAAGCCCTAGAATAATAGAAATGGGTGTGCAAAGTGAATAATACCTAACCAATATACCTCACATAGATTTGTGATAGATTGGTCTCCTAACCATCATTTTACACAATACAAATTGGGTAGCTTTGAGAGTGTTGTACTCCTACACTAATAACTGTTTGTAGATGATAGGTCTTAAAGCTAGGATATATGAGGATTGCTACATGCATCCCCTATATACCTTTTATTACACGGGGCCCAAGTTCATGTTGCAAGTATTTTGTCTAAGCCATAGGTATTGGGATGTGGAAGCCCATCACTTCATGTTGTGCATAAATTAGTTCAATGCTTAGTTAATAACGAAAAAAATATTTGAATGTGTATACCATTCCAAAACACGGGTGTGTTTTTAGTATGTGGTGATGAAATCCACATCACAAGATTCATAAAGACTATAACAAGTTCAAATGGATGAAATACATATCATGTTACCTATAGAAAGAAAATAGAAGAGGAATCTTAGGATATTTTTATCCACGAAATTGCCCAAGAAACATAAAGGAGAGCATACAAAACATAACTCGAGTATACACACACAAAAGGTTATAAAACACATATATAGTATTATGCAAGTAAAATTAAATAGATATAATTCCAAATTTGGTTTTAAAGTTAGTTATTAGAATGATCGGAGCTACAAAACACACGTTTAGTAGTTTAAAGTTGAGATAGGTCTTTGACAAGCATTAGAACCCGCAAACCATGAAAACAACATTACAGAGAGAGAAAATGAATTTTTCAGTCACAAAAATGACGTGGTTATGTACAAATTATAGTTATCTATGAAAATGACATGGTTAGATATAAAATATCTTTAGAAAAATGACACGATAGTGTGATATCAACACGCTTAGCGAAATAATGATCTTTTAAGTTTAAGGAAAAATTGATTCAAAATAAAAAAATAGAATGTCTAATCAAATCAAGTAACTAGATAAGGTGATATAAGATAGCTACTTGAGATGGTTAAATATTTAAACAATGACAAAAATACTAAGGAAAATAAAAAAAATTATACCTATTTTCATGATAACAATGTGATTACGTGTAAAATCAACATGGTTAGCAAGGATTATGACACGGTCGGTGACAATGATGTAGTTAGAGGTGATAACGATGTGGTCACTCGTAACAATTACATCCACATGTCACATGCACATAAAAAAATAAATAGAAAACCTATGGATGAAATTTTCGTTATTGTTCATAATAATGATGTTATCGAGTCATGAAAAATGGAGTTAGCATACATCACGAAAAATGAAAATTCCTCCATTTTTACACTTTATTTATTCTTATTTCTTCATAGATCATAAATAAGGTCTTAAAAACTAGGAAGGTATGATATAAAGTGTGTGTGAGTTCTACCAAGTATTCTAAAATGTTTCAAGTTTAATTTTGAGCATACATGAGAAAGCCCATGAAACCTAATCAAGACTCTTCCACCTAGAAATAATATTATCACCTCAGATTGGGAAAAAAATACAATGAACTCAAGATAATCAGATTTGGATGATAATTTATCTCACTTTACCTTAAATTTGAAACAGATCCTTCTTAGAATGAATATTCGCCACGTTTCTTAATGATAGCTTATTGATTTCTTGTTGTTGGCTCTAAATTTTTCCAACACTTCATTGTAGGATGTTTGATTGATCTCAAGATGCCAAAGGTTTCAAATATTGTTGTAGTTTGAATAGAGTTGTAAAGGTTTCATATGCTCACTTCTTTATTGCTTGTATGGAGACTAGTGGATGGACTTATAGGAAAACGTAGGTTCAAGATTAATCCGTGTTCGATTATATAAGTGGTGGAGGATGAGTTTGCGGGTAGAATGCTAAGAGGGAGAGGAATTTCCAAAAACTAAAAATCAATGGAAGGTGGTAGAATCAAAAGCATCTAGAATTATAAAATTCTAGAAATCAGTAGATGGTTATTAAATTAGATTTAAATTTTCTATATGTAATTATTGTTCTAATGAGGGATTAGTGGGGTTATTAGTAGGAAAGGATAGTTGGTAGGTAGTGTAGGTGGCTAGGGAATCTCAAATTCCCAAAATATGTGATAGAATTTGATTAGTATTAAGCGGGTGATTATTTTGGATGTTAGTAGGATAGGATAGACTGAGGTTAGTGCGATTATTAATATTAAGAGGGGATGATTAATGAAAGTAGCGAAAGTGACTAATTTTAGGTATATACATGAGTAGTATGAACCCAACACAAGTATTTCGGATGCTTTAGATATTTTAATATCTTAACTTTAATCATATTAAAAATAGCAAAAGCATCCATGAATTCTTGTGAAAGGTCGATAGGCACTTTTAATATAATTTTATTCCTTATAAATATCATGACATTTTATTGAAGATAAATACAATTTTCAATTTTATGTAAAAATTAATAGTAATACCATTTAAATGCATTAATTTATCAAATTTATTTAAATAAATGTTTTGTCTACATGTATTGATTTCATCGTATAGTTAATATTTATATTCATTTTTGTATTGAATCCTATAACACTTTGTCTTCAAGATTATATATTATATTGAAATTACAAATGTTCAATTTTTAGAGAAAGCGCAACTTGACAAATACTCAAATTTTATTACATTAATATATTTATAAAGCTAATGATTTCATAATAAGTATTTTTTCCTAAAATTATGAATATTCAAGTTTAGAGGATTTTTAAACATCAAACAAGGAGATATAAGACATTGGGATGGATCTCAATACATTATGTCCTAAAACATGTAAAATTTGAAGTTTATATTAATTCCAATAAACACTACATGGAATATTAAAAATAATCTATCATGAAAAACTATAGAATTGTTAGAACTCGTCCATAAAAGAGCCTTTTGAAAAGGAAGGATTAAGATTAATGTTTTGAGTTAGAATAATAATTTTATTGTAAATTATCAAATAACTTCCTATTTGTTATTTCATTTATACATGTCTCCTATAAGAGTTGTCATGGCTCCTCTAGTTCATTTTTTAGAAACATCTGTATACAACAATTTCCACATAAACATGGATAAAAAATGATTATAATGATATAATATTTCCTCTAGTTGCAAATTTCATCACATATATAAATATATTATCAAAGCATTATTTATACACTTCATCCTTGTCTCTTTACATTGGATTCTATACAAAGATATAAATTACATAAAACTCCAATGATAATTATCATTTCCAAATAATGTTGTTTAGTATTAATATTATTCAAAATATTTGTGGAGATGATTCTAAATAGCCTAAAGGAAAACACTATAAATAGTGAGATTTTTTTAAATAATTACCAAATATAACGAATTATTTATACTATATATCTAGACCTAATATAGTGTATTACCTTTGTTATAAATTTTATTGAATACATGATTGCATTTAATGGGATAACAAGACTACAAGTGCTATTTGTATAGTAAAATGTAGAAATACTTAACAAATCATACAAATACATCAAATAAATAAAATAAATAGAGACTCATTTATTTATCACCTTGTTTCACCAATAAGTTTTACGCTTTCTAGGATGAAACAAATAGAAGGTAAATGGTTAAGGAGGAATACAGTGAGGTGAAGGTGGAAGGTAGAATGTGCGCATTGTTGATGTTATCCAAGCTGATCGTAGAGAACTCCTTTTTCTGGAAGGACTACCTGTAGATGTAAATCAAGACCACAAAAGAGTATTAAATAGCATATGACAGTGGACTTCCTAGCATATGCTAGATCCAGAAGCATGGTGCTTCCTAGAGAGGTTTTCAATCCATTGTTTGATAACAATTCAATGTGAATAAACTACTAAAATAAATAATTCATATCCCAATGTCATTATTTAGGTTTCTCATACACAAAATACACTATATTTTATGCTAGATATCAAAATAACACTAAATATAATTAGAATCGGGGTTTTTTCAGGTCAAACGGGTCTATCAAAGGTCTGATAAGGGTTTGGGGCTGATTGGTTGAGGTCTAGGTTGGTTTTGGGTGAGTGGGAAGCTTGTTGGTCTGATAATATGAGATGACACAGAGACCGATATCGGTTTGATGACCGATGTTGGTACGGGGACTAAACCGACAATGGTAGGGTAAACCGACATCGGTGGGGGAAATTGGCAATAACTTAATAAAAATGGTTTTTGAACTTCTTTGTGATTACACAAAGAGTGAGGATGGTGTGGTTAGGTTTGAAATATAACTGAGAAGACTCAGGAATACTGAGGGAGAGGTCACAAAGGGTGAAAGGGCTTGAACTGGTTGGGTTGGTGGATTGGTGAGAAGATGGAGATATCTAGATAATAGTAGAAACTGAAAATACTAAAGGAAGAAAAGAGATCTACAATAAAGGAAACACAAATGATTAAGATCACGTTACTTACTTGCTTCTATGAAGATCTCGTGGTTAGATGAAGGTTGGTGATTAATTGGTCAGGTCGTAGTTGGTTCAATGCCATGGTAGTATGACATGTTTGTTCCCATTAATGCTCCAATGATCTAGAAAGGAATCATTGGCCTATGCTACTCTCTAGTGGTGTGTAGATGTTGTTTGGATGAAGCCATGGCCCTGAGATCTTCACTTGATTGCAATAGCACTCTCAAAACTCAAAATGACCAACATGGGTAAAAGGTTATAAATTTTTATTTAAAGGAAATGATGGTGGTTTTGGTAACCAATGTCGGCTGAGGAAAAACTGGTGTCGATTAGGGTGAAATAGTCATATTTACCAAAAATAGGTAGATCTTCCCAAATTTGGCATGCTTTCCTTGTTGGGTCTGCTTAGGGAAGTAGAGTTCACATGAGAGAAGACATGAAGATCTTAGAAGAAGTCCAATTAGGTTTAGGAAGAAGTCTTAGTTAGTTAGGTCAAGTAGTGACTCAACACTAGGAGTGATGACTCAGTGCTTCGGTCCTTTGTGAGTTAAATGCCCCTAGAATGGGTCCAAGGTGAGGTTTCAGGATGAGGTGGAGGTGTGAGGATTAAATTAACTTAATTAAATTAATTAATAACATGAGGATGAATATTAATATGGGGTAAAGGGGTCATGATTAGTTAAATGTGTTACATTAATTAATTGAAGGGAACCAAGGGGAGTGTGACCCAAATTTGTTGTCTAAATTTTCCCTTTTTGTTGCATAGCTTGTATTGATTAGCAATGCTAAAAAAATAGGAAGTCGGTGCTCCAGGTATGAGTGAGGGTTAGGTTTCCCCAAGTGTGGGTGGAGGTGATCCCCCTCAAACTAGGAACTAATGAGGTGTTAAACGGAGTCGGTGAGTGGTTTGATAAATTGGTAAGTGATGAAAATGAGGGTAGGTTGGTTGTAGGTAAGGGTGATTTCAGTTGGGTAATAGGTAGTGGAAGTCTAACACACACACATGTATAGAATGAGATAAGGTACTAGGTTGAAGAGCTTACAAAATCTACGTTGTCAAACATTGATAGATTTATTCAAAAAAGGTTGAATTGGTTTAGGTATCCAAGGTATACGATATGGTCCTAAAACAAACTAGGAAAGGTGTTGGAATGGGTAATAGGTTTGCTCCAGGGAACCAAAATGGCGAGTTGGGATAAACAACACAACATTAGGTAAGGTAAGGTCAGGAGGCTGAACAACATGAGTAGCAACATCACAAGGTATAACGAGTAAACAAATTCAAGTGTCATAATGAGCGAGGTTGGGTTGGGTGATTTAGGTAAGGCCATAGGTAAGGCCATGGTAGGGGAAAAACATGCCCCAACTGATTATGAGGTTGGGTGATAGGTAATAAGGTCATGAGGGTGAGGTGTAAGGTCAGGGTCAACTTTGGGTTAGGAAAAAAAGGTTTTGGGTAGGCAAAGGTGGTGTTATATGGTGTAATGAAAGGATAACCAACCAAGCGGTCATAGCCAACCAATGTTGGTCAAGAGAAATCGAGCGTGGTGCACTAAGGTACATGATTCATGTCGGTTTAGGTCAAATTTGGGATAAAAAGGTAAAATCCATGAATTATAGATTCATTTGTGCTTTTCCATTTGTGAAAATGAAAAGTAGAGAGGTGTTTTCATACCATTGATGAGAGTGACTATGATTAGGCTAAGTTGGAGAGAGGTGAATAGTTGAAGAGGTTGGCCTTAGGTGGTGCTAAGATATTTATGAGAATGTATTATGATTGTGATTTTGATATATATATATCGGCTTGCATGCCAAATATTTTGCGAGATTGTATATGAGATTTTTTGAGACACTTGTATCCATGTGTACATATGTATTGATACATAAACATTCCTCTTTATATAGTTGATGATTATTATTGGATGGATGATGTACTCTTTTTAATTTCCATTGTTATTGTGTACCATGGGAACTAGGTGAGTTAGGAATGATTGATTCAAGGTCTTTTAGGCATGATGGATTCAAGTATAAGCATGGTTTGGTCAGGTATATGCATGGTGGAGTCAAGTATAGGTATGGTGGATTCAGGTATAGGTATGGTTTGGTCAGGTATAGGCATGGTGGAGTCAAGTATAGGCATGGTGGAGTTAGGTATAGGTATGGTTTGGTCAGGTATAGGCATGGTGGAGTCTAGGTAATTTCCAAGTTACTAATCTTATGGAAATAATGTATTGTATGTATGTTGTGGTTAAATTTCCAAGTAATTAATATCATGGAAATATGAAATGATTTAAGTAGAATATGGTCGTGGTGATAAAATGGTAGGTATGTATGTTTTTATGATATATTAATTTCCAAGTTTTTGTGTAAATGGAAACTAACTAGGGTATAATGTGAACGTAAAGGGGAAAATTGGTTAGGGGTAAAAGTGGTCGAGCTAACCTCTAAGGGCCCCATGCCCTCGGAGTGCTACCTACATAGCCCCGGTGAAAAGGGGCCTCAGGCCGATGTAGTTCTCCCATAAGCTAGGGAATAATATGATAAGGGAGATGAATGGGTTGGTAGGTTTTAGGCATGGTTGAGTTTAGATTGAATAGGCATGGGTGAGTTTAGGTCATTTAGGCATGGTTGAGTTTAGGTTGAATAGGCATGGGTGATTTTGGTGGGAGAGGAATTCCCAAAATGTAGGTGTCGAAGGTCTAGTCTTGTGTAGCATAATCAATAAGTAAGAAAAGAGGTGAATGGTAAGAGGAGAAAAAATAAATCCTCCTAATTGGTAAGAACCATGATGATTCTATCATACCAAAGATTGGCTTATGAACATAAGACCCTAAAGGCATTGCATGATTGACTATTCTAAAGGTGAATAAAGTCACATGATCATGAAATGTCACATTTATGGTACGTCCCTTGAGTAGGTAGAAGATTAGAAAGGAAATATGATGAGGTGAAAGGGGTTGTTTTAGCATAACCTTGGTGTGAGACAACATGCCTCTTCTGTAAGATACCCAAGACTAGAATAGGCAAGTCCATGATGAAAATGTTATCTTTTTCTTTTTAATTTTATTTTATAGATTGTTCGATGCATGAAGTCTATGTGGGATGAATAGAATATCTCCTTGAGGTATTTGTGAAGTTAATCGATGTGGTAGGCTTCAGAATATGTTAATCTTAATTTTTCCAAAAATAGTCTTCTTTTTGTGATAGACTATGTACAATAGGGCTAGCTTTTTTTATAATTGTCCTTTAATGGGGTAGTCTATTTATAACATAAAGATGGAAAGATAGATGTCCTTTTGGAGGGGGTCATCTATTTACAAGAAGTTTGACTCAAGGATTTTGAATTTGAAAATATTATGTATTACTTTTGAATTGTTTTTTTCCATTTTTTTGGACTTTTAGGTCATGGACAAGACTATAGAGAAGTATAGGATTCTTTTATGAAGACAAAACCATAACACATAGGATTTAGCTATGAAAGAGATGTTTTTAAGTGATGAATGAGCATGGGATTCCATCCTGAAAAGGATGAAAAATATCCATGAGATTCATGCCATGAGTAGAGTCATTACACTCATATTGAAGATAAGGTTGAAAGGTGACGGGTAATCACATGATTCTTGTTTAGTCATTGATCCTTAAAATAGGTAAGTGGAAGGTGAATGTTTCTCAAGGGATGATCATTTAATAGACATGAAGGTGATATAGGACTTGATTCAATAATAGAATGGTTGAATATGCAAGGCATTAAGGGGCTTAGGTTCGGGTTTACCTTTGAGTGAAGATAAACGATAAGCACCTGATCCATAGGCATGAGTAACGATATAGGGTCCAAGCCAATTAGGAGTGAACTTTCCCGTTTACTTTTTCCACCTTTTTCACATGTTGATTTTCCTTCAGACAAGGTCACCGACCTTGAAGGTTCATTCTTGGACATGTTTTTCGTAGGAACATTTGATACATTTTTATATATTTGAAGGTGACTAGGAGTATTTAGACAACATTCGTCTAATAACTCAAGTTGTGCCAAACGGTCCTAGAAAAAATCATCATCATTGAGCATATATTTGAGTGAGATATAAAGAGATGGAATTTGGAATTCAAGAGGCAAGACAACCTTTGTATCATAGACCAAAGAAAAAGGTGTGGTAGTAGTTGAGGTGCAAGTACTAGTCCGATAATCCCATAAGATAAAATGAAATAAGCCCATAAGGAAAAAGGAATGTGCGTGTGCCAATCCTTACCAGTATCATCAACCACTTTCATAAGAATTTTATTTAGGATTTTTTAGTCAATTCAGTTTGGCCATTTGTTTGAGGATAATAAGGTGAAGAAAAACTAAGTTGAATTTTGAAGGCATCATAGAGTTTTCATAGGGTTTTGTTTTTGAATTATTTTCCTGTGATGGTTGATGAATTCACATATTTTATCATCTTTTGTAGAAATAAGAGGTACAGATTCAACTCATTTAGTATAATATTTGGTAGCGGTAATAATCCATTGATGGCATTGGGAAGAATGAGGGTTAATATCTCTGATAAGATCCAAACCCCATTGATAGAAATGCCAAAGGTCTCATGCGACCTGTAAGTCGTGACTAGGGGTGTGATGAATATTATCATGTTTCTAACACTTCACATAATGCTTGACATAGTCACAACAATCACGGTTTAGGGTTGGCCAGTAATAGCCAAGGTGAAGGATGCACTTAGCGATAGCTAAGCCACTAAAGTGACCCCACAAATCTCATCATGAACTTCCTTGATGGTGTATGGAACTTCAGAACTTGTAAGGAATCATAAGAGGATATCGTCAAAGCCACATTTATAGAGAATACCACCCATGATGACATAACAAGAGACACTTTTGAGAAAGGATCATTGTCCATTGTGAGTAAGATATAAAGGCATAATTGAAAGGGAAAGGTAGTCAACAAACTACTTATACCAAAGGTCATGTGGGTCAGTTTCAATGTTTCCTACAAGGTTAACATCTTAGAATAGATAAGAAGGTGATTGCAACCTTTGTATTGTGACAAATATTTTTGATTCAAAGGGCGAAGTAGGTATTTGAGAAGCAATAAAGGCCATGGTGTCCACAAAAATTTATTAGTGGAATGTGGGGTGGTTTGAAGTTCATAATGGTCAAAGGTAGTCAAAAGCATGTCAACATGATGTTTATACTTTTGAAGTATCTCGTTATGACACTAGTATATACCATTAACTTGGTTCACAACTAGTTGAGATTCACCAAAGATATTAATTGATTTAACATCTAAGGTTATGGAATTTTAAATACCTAACAAAAGTGCTTCATATTCGATGATATTATTAGTACAATAAAAATATAGTTTGAAAGATAATGGCATAGGCTCACCATCAAGAGGAATGATGATAAATCCAGAACCACCCCCATGCTGAAATTTAGAACCATCAAAGAATAAGCTCAACTAGTAAACGGTATCATCCAGGGAGAGGTTAGCGATGGACTCATCAGGGAAGTCAAAGTTAAAATATTGGTTTTTGGAGAGAGGTGCATTTGCGAGTTGGTCAGAAATGGTTTGTCCTTTGACATAATTTTGATGGATGAATTTGATATCTAGGTCTATAAGAAGCATAAGCTAATGTGTAGAAAATTGATGTTTGTAGGGCTTAGCGTACATGTAATATAAGGGGTCAGTATTGGTGATGACAAAGGTTTTTTGGTTAAGCAGGTAATGGAAAATTTTAGTGGCGACAAAAAATAAGGCTAGGCAGATTTTTTCGGTGTGATTATATATAGTTTCATAATCTAAAAGCATATGGCTTATATAATAAACCACTTGCTCCTTGTGTTTCTCATCACGATGAGTGAGCATGGCACTAAGGGAATGATCAATAGTATAAATGTAAATGTAAAATGGTTGGTCATCCTTAGGTAGAATGATCAATGTTGGTTAGAGGAGGTATTGTTTTAAGGTGTTGAAGGCTTTATGGCATTCATCATCCCATTTGAAGGAGACATCCTTTTCGATAAGATGATGAAATGGATGGCAGCGATCGGAAAGATGAGAAATAAAGTGACGAATATATTGTAACTTGACTTGAAAAATATGAATTTGATGAAGGTTAGTAGGTGGAGGCATCTCGAGAATAGACTTGATTTTAGAGGGATCAAATTCAATGCCACGTAAAGAAATGATAAAACCAAGAAACTTTTTGGAGAGAACAAGGAAGAAACACTTTCTAGGTTGAATTCGAACGTAGTATTTGATGAGACAATCAAAGAAAACCTTAAGGACAACAAGGTGTTTGGCCTAATGTTAAGATTTTGCAAGAAGATCATCAACGTAATATTCCAATATGTTATGAATTATGTCATGAAATATATAAGTCATAGCCCACTGATATGTAACACCAATGTTTTTAAGGCCAAAGGGAATGACACGATAGCATAAGGTCCCTCAAGGAGTGATGAAGGTGGTTTTGTGTTCATCTTCCAGGGCGAGTAATATTTGGTTATAACCCAAGAAACCATCCATGAGTGATAGCATCTCATGGCCAACACTGAGATCAACTAGTTAGTCAATACTAGGTCGAGGAAAGTATCATGTGGAGTCCCCTGTCACTTTTGTGACAGGAACAATGTTAGAGATCCATTGAGGATAATCAATGGGTAAGATGAAGGAAACCAAAGAAGGCACTGGAGTTCCTCTTTAACAAGAAGGGCAATGCGAGGATGCATTTTCACAACTTCGCTTTCATGAGTTTTACATCGGAATGATTATGATATTGTGGACCACAATGATTGGGTCAATACTAGGTATATCAGTGTAGGACCAAGAAAAATTGTTGTTATGATCCTGGAGGAAAGAAGTGAAAGCTTCCATTCAAGCAACATCTAAATATTGGCCTATTTTTAGAATGTGTGGGTCATCCTGAGTGTGAATGTTCATTTCGATGGTAAATTCATTTAACATGGTTTGTGTCTCATAAGGCAATGATTGGTGAATATAAGAATCTTCTACACCAAGTTAGGTGAGAATAGACTCATCATCCTAACATTGAATGACGTTAATAGAAGGTGTATCATCATCGATCATGTTAGGATACATGAAGGGAAGAGAAGATGGACCCTCATCATCATGCTTTGATAAGTCGAGGTCCCAGGAAATGGTGTTCATGAAAAAAAAGTTAGGAGGAATGGATTCTGATACATAGACTTTGTAGGTGAAGGTGGTGAGGTAGGTGAATGGGGTGGGGAATTTTTATTGTCCTCAATGAGTTTGACTCGAGCCTTCTTGGAAGGTGGTTCAGAAAATCCAATACCACTGCGGTCTTTATGCTTACGAGTGGTACAAGGAATGATAGTATGGCAACCTTGTTCATAGAAACCAAAGCCAAATCCCTTCCAAGCACAATAATGGAGGAAGGTGTGGGTGAAGCAACAGTTAGTGAGACATTGAAGGTAAGAGGAAAATGGTTGATTTTGGGAAGGTGGCACGAGCGAGTAGATAGAATCATTAAGTCCCCATACGTTAAGCTAGTGCGAAGGTAGGGAGGAACGTAGGGGAAAACCTCACCTATGCGGTGATCATAAAAGGGATGTTGGTGAAGGTTACCATACTCTTAAGGAGTGTTAGAGTAGGTATTTACCTTAGCTCATGTTCACCTAGGTACTTTATTTACCTTTATTATATTTATCCTCACCCACTTATGTGTGTGGATATTTCTTTTATCTTATTTAGATATTAGGAGATATTATCTAGTTGTTAGGTATAGTTCTTTCCTTGATCTATGGTATTGACTAGATCCTTGATGTGTAGTTCTCTCCTAAATCTATGGTCTTGACTAGTTCTTTGATGACTAGTTATTTCCTTGATTTATGGCTTGATCTACGACCTTGATTGGTTCTTAGATTGTTATTCCTTGCCTATTTAAGAAAGGCCCATTCTCAATGTATTGCATTCAGTTCCATAATAATATATGACATTGTTTCTCATTTGTTTGCAAAAGTTTTATGTAAAGTTATTCTAACGAATTGTGTTCATCTTATTGATCATGGTGTTTGATTAGCATCTGTGTTTTTGGATTGGTATGATCTAGTTATCATTCCTTTCAAGGAGTAAGGAATGTGTCAATGTTATAAAGGCGATACTCCCCCTAGAGTGAGGCATTGAAAAACACCTTCTAAGGGATGAGTAGTGGGTATGTGAGTAGTGAGAATAGATGAATCACTAGAAAACTAGGAAGAATAAGCTTTGGATGTTTGAGAATTAGATGGGTTGGTTGATGGGTTAGCTACAGAAGTAGTGGGAATAGAGGAGTTAGTTATGGAAGATGTAGCGGTAGAAGTGGTGGATGAGGCAATGGTGAAGAAGAAGTGGTAGTGGTGGTAGATGCCTTAACTAGTATAAGGACATCATTGGGTTGATACAACATGTTACAGGTCTTGAAAGGTGAAGGGTCAGCTAGAATGGTATAGTTGTGCCCTTCATGTTCAAATTTTAAATAGTGGTGTAAGGTTTAAGGAACACAACCCATGGCATGGATTAAAGGTTGGCCAAGCAAAGATGTTGTACTAGAATTCCCCCTTTAAGACAGAATAATTTAAGAATGGTACGGCGCCTATACGAATGTGGAGAATGATGGTGTTGAGGGTGGAATTCATGGCATCATTAAATGAACACAACATAACTTGCTTCTTATGCATGTAATTGGTTGGGATGTGCATTTGGTTGTATGCATGGGAGGAAAAGATTGTAATATTGGCACTGCCATTGATCATAACACATTAAACACGTATATTATCAATGTAGATGGAAATAAATAGGGCGGGGCCATGATCATCCATTGATAGGTATAATATCATGTTAAGAGAAACCGAGAGTGGTTATTTGATGAGTGGTAGTAGGAGCAAAGGAAGGGGATGAAGTTGTGATAGTGGGGACATGGTGAGGAGTGATAATGGATGCAACAGGTATAGGGTCATTAGGTAAAACCTCAATAGATTGCATGACCTCAATGAGGGCTTGACGATGAGACTCAGAGGTTTGGATGAGGTCGTACAAAGACATTTTGAGAGGAGACTGGTGCAATTGTTTAAGCATTGTATGATGGGAAACCACGTCAGAAATAGGGTATGTGGGTCCACGGATGGTGATTTTGTGTGCAGGTGTAGATGGAATATTGGGTAAAAGAGTGGCAGATGAGCCAGTTGTATTCTCCTTTCCTCTGTCCTTCTAGGCTCGAGTGGAAATTTGAACCATATTGATCTGCGGTACAGGAGAAAGTGTGTCATGATAGGTGTAGCGAAATGATGGGAAAAAATATGGTGAGGGCATATACTAGTTTTTGAAAATAATGTAGCACATTGGAATTTTGGTGGAGGTTTGGATAGATCTCTTATGTGGACCATATTGATCTTAAATGTTGGAGGAGGATAAAAGGGTTATGGAGGGGGAGATGAAGGTCGTTGAATAGGTAAGGGACAAGGATGTGTGGTGATAGGTGAAAGTGGAATATGGTCATCATCTAAAATATAATCGTCGTTAAAGTTTTCTTTGAGAGAAAATAGTTAGACAAGAGTAATCTTAAGTTCCTTATAGTTTTCCACATCATGCCTTAGCACACGATGGTAGTCGTAAATCTTGGTATCATCAAACCCTTTTAGTTTAGGTTTGAGTGGGTCGTAATGTCTAAGTAGTGGAAATGTGATGACAGAGGTTTCCAAAAGGTTAGCTAAGATGTTGGGGTAAGACCATGCCAATCAATCACAATGTGAAGTAAGTGTGGGTGAATTTTGTGATAGAGGTGTCACTAGAGGTGGAATCGAGGGTTGAGTAAGTTTTACTACTTGTTTGGTAGATAGTATGGTTTTAGGTTCAGATTGCACCTTCTTGGGTAAAGATGTAGCAGTGACCTAGTTATTGAATGTGGTGTAGGTTTAACTCCTCTTTGAAGGTAGTGGGTTCTTGGGATTTGGTTACACCTTCTTGGGTAAAGGTGAAGAATATGTGTGTGATTTAGAAGGGAAGGCAAATGGCGGAAGGGGACAAGTTATCCAATGCAATAATGATGAAGCGGTGAAGGTTTTGGTAAGAGGTGATGTGCAAAATACTTGGTTGAGGGGAAGGGAATGGCATGGGTAATGATGAGGATACTAGAAGTGGTGTAGGTATAAGAGGTAGAAAGGATGTAGGTGACATCAAAGGCATAAGATGTGTAGGTAATTTGGGTGTAACAAAGGATCGTGATGAGGTGGGTTGTTGTGTTTTTGGTTTACTCTGGGTAGGAGGTTGTTTGGCCAAGGTTGATGGGTGGGGACCTAGGATAGATGGAAGTGGTGAAGGTGACAGAGGGGTAGTGGGTGAAGTAGATGTATGCAGCTGAAGGGGTTGGGTCTTCTTCTTAGGTGGGGGAATATTCTTTGCGATGGCTTGTGAGGATGTGGCTAAATCTAGTTTGACAAGAGGATGGACTAGACTTGATGTCGGCATGAATCCTAATGTGGTAATGGGTCTGGACATGGAGGAAGGTATAGGTGTAGGTAAGGTTTTATGCATAGGAAAAATTTAGTTGTTGGTAAAGGTTTAGGTGTTGGAGAGGTTATGAAGAAGGGGACGCTATAACTGGCATGGGTGTGGTGGGTTTGGTTTTCAAACACATTTGTACATAACATGGAAGTTTCATTAGACAACATTTCCATTTTATTTGAGACAGGTAGTCGAAGACATCACCAAAGCATGGAATCGTCAACATAATCCAAGTAGTTGGCCAAATGTGAGAATGGCACCGATGTAGGGGGATGATGTTGATTTGGTAGTAATACCTATAAAAATCTCGTGAGATAGGGAAATTATTGGCTTTAGACTTTATGGGTAGAAGAGACAAGAGCATATCAATAGGATCCTTGAAATCTAATGGTTAATTATCACCAATAGAAGGGACACTGCTAATGGATCCCCTATAGGTAGAGGAGATGGCAATTTGGATGAGGTAAGTTCATCTTATTTTGAAGAAGAAGGTAAAAATGACTCTCCCATGGGTGGAAGATTAAGTACGTAGGTTGTTCGTCAGGTTGAGAGGTGAGTGGGGAAAATACATCGGCAGAGATATGATGGAATCCTCCATGGGTGAAGGAGAAGATAGGAAATACTCTCTCTGGGTAAAGGAGTAGATGAAATAGGTCCCTCTATGGATGAAGGAGCTTGTGCAAGAATATTCTCGATAGATGGAGTAGGAGGAAATTGAGTAGGAAGAGTGACTCTAATGTCGAAAATATCATGAACCTCACGAACATTACTATCATTGGTTGAGGTTTTACCAGTTTGGTTAGATGACGAGGTGTGATTTGGGAATGACTTCTTGAAGATGTGAATGTTATGATTAGTCATCGTGTTATGATTATTTAAGATGGTATCTCCATTATCTAACATTTCTTAGATGATGTTTTTGAAAGTTATACAATTACCATCACTATGACCTCTAACACGGTGATAGTTGTAGTAATCATTTTCTTTGTACCATGTAGGCACATGACAAGAAGGGTTAAAACTAGTATGTGGTTTGATGGGTGGAATATTGATTTCTCCAAATTTTAGAAGTTTTTCTAAAATTGAAGAGTAGGGTTCTCCTATGGGAGTATATTTTTGTTGCTCCCGCTTTAACTAAAAATCATGGACATGAGAAAGATTGGAAGAAGGATTTCATTGGTTGGATGGATGAGATGGGCCAACTTTCAAAACTACTGAGTTGGAAGATACTTTTTCTTTAGAATAATTATTTTATAGTTTAGAAGAATAAGAGGTACCATTTTATTTAAGCGTAGCATTTTACTACGCAATTGTATCTTCTTCTCTTCAATGGCATGAATTTCAAGTTTTTGGGACATGGTGAATGCCTCATCAAATGTGCGGAAGGTTTGAAATTGGAGAGTTAGCAATATGTGTCTAGCAAAAGCTCGATGAACAACTCTATTAACTCATTTTGAGGAAGTTAAAATGCGAGTTGGCTGATCAGGCTCCGCCAACGAGCAACAAAATCTACAATAGATTCGTCTTCATATTGGCGTGTCGCATACAAGTTAGTCATGGTGACCTTCTTGACGATGTTGATAGAAAAATGGTCTAGAAAATCCTGAGCTACCTGATTAAATGAAAAGATGGAATACCTAGGTAGAGCAATATACCAATCTAAAGTTGGTCCTATCAAGGACATTGAAATGTTCACAAGAGGAAAAATTCATCGTGAGCGATCAGATAACACACATGTTTAAAAGACTACAAGTGCTATTGTGGGTCTTCTTTGTTGTTGAATCGATTGAATTTAGGCATTTCCCAATGGAGAGGGTATGGATGAATCAATGGATGGGTGAATGGGCTCATTACAAATCTCTTCATATGTTAGAGAGTTACGTGAGCCAGAGACAGATGCTTCTAATGTATGCATATTTTCCATCATCATTTTGATAAGATCATTAGTAGGTTGTGATGATTGGGAACCCCTTGCAGTATAAGGGGGTAGATGAGGCAGTATGACTCGGGTATCATCCCAATATTTGGTGGTGCCGAGTACAAAAATTTTAAGGAACATAGGCTTGGAATAGATGTAGATGGAGATTATCCCGAATAAACGGTAGATGAAATAGGGGGTTGTTGGTGATAAGTGTAGGTAGGTGTGAGTGGACGTAAATAATATTGTAGTAATCAAAGGAAGAGGATGATGTTTTGGAAGGAAGTGTGGGGGCTGCCGAAACCAATGGTGGCATAGATGTAATAGATATATTAGAGGTTGTGGGTGCGAGATAGAACTACACTCAAGGTGGTTGATAAAGGCATGGTTGACATTGTAGAAGTGAAAAACATCAAAGGCACGTAATAGATGTCATAGGTGTAGTAGATATCAATGATGTAGGGTCAACCTAGGAAACCACAAGTGGTAAGGTGGAAGAGGGTAAGGCCAAGCTAGTAGTAGTTGATGTAGAAGTGGGTGCGAGGGTAGGAGGAATGGACATAACATGTCATATACAAGCTGACTTGATGAATCGTGGGTAGATGAATCAGCAAGATAGTACTGCAGAGCAACAGGGTTATGATCAAGGAGTCTTGTGAACTCCTCATCACCAGTGGGTATGAAAAGAGCTTGATTGGGGTCCATAGGTGATGAGATGGAAGGGGGTAATGGGCTAGGTGGGAGTGGTTGGTGGCTAGTGTGAAACACGAGAGTGTTAGCTTTTTTACAAGTCAAAACCATGTGAATAATGATATAACATGTATTTTGAGCTTCATTGATAATGCAGAAACACAGAAGAAATGGAGAAAAATGGGTTTAAAATGTGTGATTTGATCATTGTTCTGATTGGAAAATAAGAACATAGAGACCGACATCGGTTGGGTTAACCAATTCAATTCCCAAGTTATGAGGGTAATGGCTTCCGATCGACTAGACCAATGTCAAGTTACTGTGGAGAAATGAAAGATTTGTAAATATGGAAATAAATGATGAAAACGAAGTAGATTTAGACTTTGAAGGTGATATCAAGGACTCAGAGATATAGTAAAGTGACAAAGGAAGTCACAGAAAGAAAAGAAATATACATTGAATGCTACTTTGGTAGAAATGACCAAAACAACATAAAACCAATGGCAATGAGATGATTAAACCGATGGCGGTCGTTGGAATGACATCGGTTACTATTAAATCTATGAAAAATGGAAAACGTGATTTTTAGGTGATTTAGGTCAAATATCAAGACCAAATCGGAGACTTTGTATGGCAATTATCAACCCTAACACACAAAGAAATAGCTGGAATACACCAACTATGATGGTGGAGTATGTAGGGAGATAAAAAGGAAGAGAACAAACTCAAAAGCTAGCAAACACGAAATCCTATGATGTATATTTTATGTTGTGGTTTATGCCATTTAGGACTAACTTGTGAATAGAATAGAGTTTTTGGTTATCTGAATGTGCCCTACGGAAACTTACAACAATGGTTGGTTTCAGGTAAGTTTTGGCGTGGGGGATCCTTCTCTGATATGATAACTAGCCGAAAACCAAGTTGGAGCCCATTGTCAATCCTTTGGTTGTGTGATGATTGATAGATTCTTTCGGGAAAGATGTTGTTTAAGAAATGTGTAGTTTTTTTTTCAGTGATTTGGTATAAAGAGTGTGCAAAATGTGAACTATGGTTCAGTTTTTCAACCATTAGCTAGGCATGACTTCTAGCATATAGGTTGTCCACAATTTAGATGAGATAGAATGCAACATACAACAATGAGATACAAAGATTTTAAAACCAAATCCACAATGAAATTAGATGAGAGAAATAATGAATAGGAAATATTATGTCTTCCACTAAAGCAATACAAAATAAAAATGAGTGTGCATTTTAACCATAATAAAATTTTCACTGAGATTAGTAGGAGAAGAAGAATGTTTCCAAGGGAGAATATTTTAATGTGATATTTCCTTTTAAAAATAAATAAACACACAATTATTCCCTAGGAATGAATAATGCAAAGAAACCCAAATGGGTCCCACTGGCATGCCAAAATGTTTCACCAATAATTTTTATACTTTCTAGGATGAAATAGATAGAAGGTAAATGGTTAAGGAGGAATACCTGTGAGGTGAAGGTGGAAGGTAGAATGCATGTGTTGTTGACGTTATCCAAGATTATCATAGAGAACTCCTTTTTGTCTAGGAAGGACTACTTGTAGATGCAAAGCATGACCACAAAAGAGTATTAAATAACATATGACAGTGGACTTCCAAGAGTATGTTATATCCAGGAAGGGTGGTTCTTCCTAGAGAGGTTTTCAATCCATTGTTTAATAACAATTCAATGTGAATAAGAAACTAAAATAAATAAGTCCTATTGCAATGTAATGATTTAGGTTTCTCATACACACAATACACAAAATTTTTGCTAGATATCAAAATAACACTTGAATCTAATTAGAACCGGGTTTTTTCGGCTGCATGACAGTCTATCAAAGGTCTAGTAAGGGTTTAGGGATGATTGGTTGAGGTCTGGGTTGGTTTTGGGTGAGTGGGAAGCTTGTTGGTCTAAGAATATGAGATGGCATAGAGATTGATATCGGTTTGATGACCAATGCCAGTATGGGGACTAAACCAATGGCGGTAGGGTAAACCAACATTGTTAGGGGAAATTGGTAATAAGTTAATAAAAATGGGTTTGGGCTTCTCTATGATTGCACAGAGAAAGAGAGGAGGGTGTGGTTAGGTTCATAATATAACTGAGAAGACTCAGAAATACCAAGGGAGAGGTCAAAAAGGGTGAAAGGTCTTGAACTGGTTGGGTTGGTGGATTGGTGAGAAGATGGAGATATCCGGATAATAGTAGAAACTGAAAATACTGAAGGAAGAAAATAGATTTACAATAAAGGAAGCACAAATGATTAAGATCACATTACTTACTTGTTGTTATGAAGATATCATGGTTGGATGAAGGTTGGTGACCGATCGGGTGAGGTGGTATCTAGTTCAATGCCATGGCAGTACAACCTGTGTGTTCCCATGAATGTTCCAATGATCTAGAAGGGAATCCTTGGCTTGTGTTTCTCTCTGGTGGTGTGTAGACATCGTTTGGATGAAGCAATGGCTCTGAGATCTTCACTTGATTGCAATAGCACTCTCAAAACTCAAAATGACCAACCCAGGTAAAAGGTTGTAAAATTTTATTTAAAGGAACCAATGGTGGTTTAGGTAACCAACATCGGCTGACAAAAATCAATGTCTGTTAGGGTGAAATAGTACTCTTTACCAAAATAGGCAAATCTTCCTAGATTTTGCATGTTTTCCTTGTTGTGTTCGCTTAGGGAAGTAGAGTTCACATGAAAGAAGACAAAAAAATATTAGAAGAAGTCCAATTAGCTTTAGGAAGAAGTCTTAGTTAGTTAGGTCAAGTAGTGACTCGGCACCGGGACCGATGACTTGGTGCTAAGAGTGATGACTTGGTCATTGTGAGTTAAATGCCCCTGGAATGGGTCCAAAGTGTGAGTTGTCGGGATGAGGTGGAGGTGTGAGGATTAAATTAACTTAATTAAATTAATTAATAACGTAAGGATGAATATTAATATGGGGTAAAGGGGTCATGATTAGTTAAATGTGTTACGTTAATTAATTGAAGGGGACCAAGGGGATTGTGACCCAAATTTGGTGTATACACAACTATTAATTCAAATGTATTATTAGTATAAAAACTACTTTCCTTATCAAAAAATATAGTAAAGAAAATAAATCCATGTATGGAATGACATAAAGAAAATGCATAGATTAATATAATGAATTTTTAAGTTTTAAACCAATCTAACCTTAGTAACATATTTTTAATTCAAAATTATCAATTCCTATAATTTACAAATCATTTATATTCCAACTTTTTTATAATGTTTCGTGTATAAATATTACTTCAATTTATAATTTTTCTATAGAATATTTTATATTTTTAATTATTCGATGTAGTTTAATTTTATTATGTTACTTAGGGTGTATATTTTTTATATAAAATTAAAGGTATTGGAGGAATGATGTTTGGGGGATTTGTGATTATTATATTTTTAGTTTAAGGTATGGTGGTTTCATTGCTTCATTGAAAATAAAATTAGAATAATGTCATAATAAGGATACTTAGAACCAACTTCTAGTATGCACTCCAATTTTAGGCTCTAATTCTCGTAAAATAAAGGGAAAACTATTTGAAAATTAAATTATTACTCCATGGAAAAACAAATTAAATACCAAAATGGAGAAGTGGAACAATTCAACAACTAGAAGGCTTTATTTTATTTTTTTATGTTGTAATAATGAAATGTGAATTTATATATTCTTTTTCAACTCTAAACTCCATTTAGATTATTTGGCTTACAGGAAATTCAAGGAAAGGGGGAACAAATTTAGCAAGGGATTCAACACTACTAATAATGGTATCATTTTTAATTATGGACAATAAAAAATAATAAAATATATACTAGCCCATAATACCATAGTATTAACTAATTATGATTTGGTAAAAACATGTCATTCATTTACTTTTCACATTACAATTGAAAAACACATGACAATCATTTTTTTGATAAGTAAAAAAAGAGGCACCATTCCTTACTAGTTAAAATATTTATACAAAAAGATGTGGTATAATAAGTATACGTTTAAATATTACCACCACCTATAGGTGGTGAGATCATAAAATGATTAAGCTAATTCTAACTAAAATTTAAAACATCCGACCTTGTAGAATTGAGACTATACATCCTCCTCCTCCGAGGATATAGAAACCATGATTGTTGGATTTTCATCATCTCTAGCCTCCTCAATTATTAGATCTATCATGATTCCACTAGTTTAGAGTCTTCAAACTTATAAGTTGAGATACCTAGAGAGGCATCTAACTTATTTCCTTGAGAGATGTTTTCTAGATCCTAAGCCTTGGAAAACATCCAAATATGGTCCATTCAAAGCCCGATGTTAAACAATAGTTGCTCCATATCCTTATGTATCATGAAGGAGTTTCTCGGCTCTAGAAGAATGGTTTGAATCCCTATGATCCGAGTCAATTTTAGTGTATCAAGCGAGTAGTGGAATATCTAGGTTATCCTCTGGATTTAACCACTTCATCCATCACAGCTTGAGCTTCCAAGTAGGGATAATTTTAGTGGCGAATATTCGTAATATGGTGAAAATTTCATTTTAGGAAAATTTGAAAAGGTGATTTTTTTCGGAGTGGGTCGTGTCTTGTTCACCTAAAATATACAATATATTTTTGGGGGTTGGCTTCACCTTCATTTGAAAACATCTCCTATAAAAACCTAGGTGATTCACTGGGTAGTATACCTCAAGTAGCTTACCAAATTACCAATACTGTGAAGTTTGAACTCGCATACTCTTAAGCACCAAAGATTGTTGTTAGCCTATTAGGGTTAGTTGTTGACGTGCGACAGGGACATAGTTGACACACAACAAAGAGTTATTGCAGATGTGCGACAAGGAGATATTGTAGATGTGTGAAAAAGGAATAGGTTTGATGCATGACAGAGAGAGTTGACATGCGGCGGGGCATAGCAATGACGCATGACAAGGGAAAATTTAACACTCGACATTAACTTCGCATGTGGATACGTGACAAGGCTAGAGTTGACCCACGCATATACCCGATAGTGGATGCATGACAGAGACCTCAGACAATGGACAGAGTCGCTACTTGGTTCTTTTGCTGACGTAGGACTCTCTTCAGAATAATGGAAGGTGCTAGTTCAAAGAATGCAAAGAACCTGAAAGTAAGTAAGAAATCTCAGAAATCACTCTTCAAGTATTTTGGAAACTTTGCAAATACAAATATTGAAAATACCAACCATATAGATGCCACCACAAAGAATCAGAATATTGACTGTGTGGAAGGTATTATTGAGGTGGACATGCATTCACACAGTATCAAAGTCAAACAAATGACACCTACGATAATATGCCAGATCTTGAAGATATTGTTCCTGTTGGGGTGTAACCAGAAGTGCATCAAGATATCACACATACAAATACTCAACAAAATGGAACACAAATCAAATTCAAATTCTGGTCCAAGAAAGAGGAAACCAGGTGATTGTGATATTGCTCAAAATTCTACTCAAAAAAGTAAAACATTGAAAATGAACAAGAATATGTGGACCATTGGTAGGACATACAAGTTTGATTGGGCGATAAATTTCTATTTATTGAACCTATACAATCATCTAATTCTGAAGAGATCCCATCTGAATGTACATGTACAATATGTACGTGGAAATTGGGAAAGCATCAAAAATGTAATCAAGCTGATACTATAGAAAAACATTGTGGAAAACAATATCTCGATCAGTAACGGGGCGGATGGCCAGAAAATCAAAACACACAGGTGGAAAAATGAAAAAGAATGCATGCATGTTAGATATGCAACAAAATATGAGGTAGAGCAGAAAAAACACAGAAATCTCTTGGAAAAGGGAGGAACGATCACATCGCATATTGGTAAGATGAAAAAAACAAATATACATGCAAAATTCATACAATTCTCTACTCTATTTCACATACTAAAAAAGGAAGACTGATTTCAGATTTCCTCAATTTCAAATTTTGTATCAATTTAATGGAATGTTGAATGTACCTCAATCTCATTGGTCTGAAAGTAGTGGATGGGAAATGGCAAAATGCCTTTCAATGATAGAGAAGGAAGATTTGAAAGAGAATGTAAAAAAGCAAAAGTTTATCTCTCTTTCAATTGATGAAGTGACAAAGATTCGACAACACTGCATGGGTATGTATCCACGTCTATACTTTAGAAAATCATATAAGGACACCTCATCTGTTAGGTGTTATGAAAATGGTTGAAAACTATAATGCCAAAAACCTACATAAAATAGTTGTTTCTCATTTGAAAGATATTACTGGAATGACTAATTATGAAATTGCTACGAAGTTGGTATGCGTTGGAGCAGATGGTGCATCTATCATGCAGGGTCATCGAATAGGGATGTGTGTTAGATTACAAACAACAATGACCCCATATATGCTACCAATTCACTATATGGCTCACAAAATGTATTTAGCATATAAAATGGTAAGAAACCACGAAAATTTTGCTAAATTAGAAGACCTTATAAGAGAACTTCATGCCTATATGTCAAGCAGCCCAAAGTGATTTCTCGAGTTCCATAAATTTACAATTGGAATTATAGATGGCAAAAACTTCTGAAGGATATCGAGACTAGATGGATCTCTTTACATGAACCTGCATGCAAAGTTTATGAGGAGTATCCTTCGTTGGTTGGTTTCATGCACAAATATCGTCATGAAGTTGATAGGGTGAGGGACTTGTTGTTCCGTTTAACTGATTTGGAGACATTGCTTACATTGGTTGGTATTCTTCCAATGTTAAAGGAGATCAATACACTGATGAAGCATGCACATGGTAGATTAATCTATATTGTGGATTTTATACGGATGAGAAAAATGGTATGTCAAAGTCTTGATATATTGTATTATTCCCAAGATAGTTTTGATGCACCTGTTTTTGAGAATTGGAAAGCTTTATTAGATCTTAAAAATCCCAACACCTTTTTGAGATTTAATATCCACGATCACCTCTGCATCACTTTGTTAATGGGAGGGAAATACCACTACACATTTTGTAAAAACGTCAAGATATTATAGGATTGGAATGAGAAGATGTTCCCGTGACACGTAATCTCTTTGAGTCTGTTATAGTTGAAACAAGAATAAAGCTTTAAAAAATTTAGAATCCTTGTCATCAGAAATTAGGGAATGTTTCTGTAAAGATAAAATTTTGGAAGCCATGGGTGTGATGAATCCTAATTTTTGGAATACTGAAGGTGGCCATGTAGACTTTGTCAGAAAGCATTTCCATAAATCCATGGGTATAATAATGGAACAAGTCACAAAGACTTCAAAGCTCAAGGGTATTGAAATCAAAGGTATATTGAATGCTGATTTATTAAAGTTTCAATCAACAAATTTTGCAAAAAAATGAGGAACCAATATAAAATTTTAGACAAACCTTCTGAAAGTGGTGCTATTACAAGGCTGTGGCGAGGAATATATCAAATTTCTATCTTACAAGAAGATATCAGTGAATATTTTAGATTATATGAGTTATGCCAAACAATGATTTTGGGGTCTGTGGAGGACGAAAGGGCTTTTAGTGTATTATCATTTATAAAATCAAAAATGAGAAACAGGTTGGATAAAAATCTTGAAAGTTGCATGAGGTGTTATGTTTCTCAATACTCCTTCAAAACCTTTCCGTTCGACAGAGCAATTGTGCATTGGAATTCCCTTTGCGAAAGAAGAGGTGTGAATAATACAGCTACAAGTACAACTGTTCCCAACCTTGAGAGTGTAATTGGCTCATCATCACATTCTATAGAAGACAACATCGAGTTTGATGAAGCTATTGATAATGGATTGTTTCAACTTTAAATAGGTATCTTCTTTATCTTAATCTTATTGTTTGTCACTTTACATTTTTTTCAGCTCTTGTTATCATTAAAGATGTTACAGGTCTATATATTTAAATTTATTTAACTACAATCTTTTTTTTTTTTTTTGAAAACGTGGGTTGACATCCATCCGATGAATTTGTTACTTCTCGGATCGACAATGTCGTGCAATTCACCGATCTATCTACTAATCCATTTCTCATGTTGAGTTTTCTTAATACACGATCTAGCACATTACCAAAGTGGCGTGATGATTTCAACCTTAAATAGGTATCTTCTTCACCTTAATCTTATTTTTTGTTACTTTACATTTTTTTCAGCTCTTGTTATCATTAAAGATGTTACAGGTCTATATATTTACATTTATTTAAATACAATATTTTTATTTTTTTGAAAACGTGGGTTGACATCCATCCGAGGAAGTTGTTACTTCTTGAGACTGACAATGTCAGGCAACTCACCCATCCACTAATCCATTTCTCGTGTTGATTTTTCTTAAAACATAGATCTAGCACATTACCAGTGGCAGTGATGATTTCAACTTTAGATAGGTATCTTCTTCACCTTAATCTTATTGTTTGTTACTTTACATTTTTTTCAGCTCTTGTTATCATTAAAGATGTTACAGGTCTATATATTTACATTTATTTAAATACAATCTTTTTATTTTTTTGAAAATGTGGGTTGACATCCATCCGACGAATTTGTTACTTCTAAGGACCTCGATAATGTCGAAACTCACCCATCTATCTACTAATCCATTTCTTGTGTTGAGTTTTTTTAAAACAAAGATCTAGCACATTACCAGTGATGATTTCAACTTTAAATAGGTATCTTCTTCACCTTAATCTTATTGTTTGTTACTTTACATTTTTTCAGCTCTTGTTATCATTAAAGATGTTATAGGTCTATATATTTACATTTATTTAAATACAATCTTTTATTTTTTTGGAAAACGTGGGTTGACATCCATCCGAGGAAGTTGGTACTTCTCGGACTGACAATGTCAGGCAACTCACCCATCTATCTACTAATCCATTTCTCGTGTTGATTTTTTTAAAACAAAGATCTAGCACATTACCAGTGATGATTTCACATCAATCTAATACACTAGAGGTAAGTTAAACCCTATCATATTTGCAATTATGTTTAATTTCTTACCAGTGATGATTCTTTCTTGATTTCTTACAATTATGTTTAATTTATTTTTTATATTTACAAAATGCTTTGATATATTTTTTTAACTGTGGGATAAAATGACACAATTGAAATTTACAGAGGAAGATATTTCTATACTATACAATTCATAATCCATGATACATTATACAATTTATAATATACATCCACATAAAATTCATCATCATCCATATATATCATATCATCACCATATCATTATCATAATCCTGAGTCCTGACACTACAATTATTATTAAAACAATTATTTATCTAATTTAAATTTATTAAAACAATTCCATTTTTTTAAAACAATTCATAATCATATCATTACAAGTATATCCGTTCTAATTTCATATATATCCATTCTAATGTCATCTATATCCATTTTAACGCATTCCATTTATTTATCATCTATATCAATTCTAATGGCATCATGATCATATCATTACAAGTATAGAGAAGAAGAATTATCTTAAAACAAGTTTAAATGTCTAGAGAAGAAGAATTATCATGCTTGAAGCTAAATCTATGTCCACATTAAATTGATCATCATCCATATATATCATATCATTATCATCATTCATCATCATTCATCATCATCTATCATCATTCCATGTTTCTAAAACAATTATCCATTATCATCATTCATCATCATCTATATCCATCTATATCATTCATCATCTACGTCCACATACAATTCATGATAATCCAAGTAAACCAGAAACATATATCATCATGATTCATCCTTATCTAATGCAATCACCATTAAGAGTAAACCAAAAAGCATAAACTCCATATACAATCTAAAAATTCTATCAAATCCATATGCAATCAAAATTAAAGATTACATAGTATTTCAAATTTTAAAAGGCTATCAAATCCATATAATTAAATTCAAATACCATACTCAATATTTAAAGTTTCCACACAATAATAAAAGTTTCAACCCTCTTTTTCTTTATCCATTTCAACTCCTGTGCTCCTTTCCCCAACAAAAGAGAAATAACCCCAAAACTTATAAGATCTTCCGCAAAGACTATCCAGATTTTTTAAAATTCTTTCTTCTTGATTTGTCGCATCTCCATACGACAAAAAATTTGGATCAGCTGTTTCCTTAGCTTTGAATAATATTTCAGGGTCGAAGCCGTGCTCTTTAATTATCCACTTTAGTGTATTGTTTTGTTAACCAAAATAATATTTTCCTTCAAATTCTTAAATTCGGATAAATCGTTTCTTTGTTGTTTCCAAGTGAACTTGGAATACCTTTGCTTGACTCTTCAAATTTTCATATTTCAACCGCACAAAAAGAGTAATGTCGATTCAACATATTACTAAAAAATGAAAATTTTAAATTAACAAGAATGATTTTTTGAAAGTGATAGTACTTACAACCGCTCTATCTCTTTCGGCATTTGCAATTGCTACTAGATCCTTGTCCTTAGACCATTTGTTAAAATATGTCTAGGCCTCGGACTAATATTTTCCAATTTCTTTAATGTCTTATCCAAAATGTCATCTTTATAGTTGTTGTTATACGTGACAGGTCCCACTTCTTACTTGGGTATGGAGTGAGTTGGGGAAGAAGGTTGAGTTTCTGAAACACGTGTATGGTCCAAAGTCCCTGCAATGTCATCAACATTAAATGTTATGTCAATTCATTTGGTTAAAATTTAAATTGAAAAATAAAAATACAAATTTGGAATTTGTAAATAATATATGAGAAGGTATTACTTCTCTGGTATTTAACGAGTTCAAACTATTGAGGGTTCGGAGAGGAGTGAGCTTCCATTTCAGATGGGAGTCTCCCAAAGCCTCAGCGTGTTATTGGCCTCTTCCTCTTGATAACGCCTTTTTTCGGGAAGAGCTTCAATAAATATTCTCTCAAACCGTAAATTGTTAATAACTGTGCAGTACAATGTCAAAAATTGAAATACAAACTAAATAGTTTATACCTGTTGTTCTTCAAATGGAATTGACAACTTCATCAACTCCTTGTCGGTCAAGTAGGAATTTTTTTATCTTTTAAATTTAAAAGTGTCTCGTAATAAAGGCCGAGGAGATATTTTTTTGGAATAAATGAAAGGTTTTTTTGAAAGCTTTGAATTTGTTATGTCGTTCTTATTTTTTTATAGATAGGTGCACTAATCAAATTTTTGTTTTGAGATAGTGGCAACTATGTATGTAATGGCCCAGTTTGGTATATCTGTTTGGTGACCCTGCATAACTATTCTGGATTGAAAAAATGAAATCACTAAAGCAAGAAAGTGGTGTGCAATTGCTTGTGTATTCACATCACGCCTGGATTTATTGACATGAGCTGCAAATTCCAAATAGTGGGAATTAATATAAATTTTTAACACCAAATTGTATATAAAAACAAGATTAAAAATGATTAATTAAAATGAATTATACTTACAATCAACATGGAAACTGAACATTGACTGAAGGCCCGTAAACTGATGGATGTCATTTACTTTGATACTAAATTGGAACATTTGGTCATCGTTCAGAGTCACATAAAAAAGGTCATCCTCTGTATTGTAGGACGATAGAAGGTAATTCAAAATATCCGGATCTATTTCGAAATGGGGCATGTCAATGAGCCCAGTAAACTCACATGCATCCATCAAATCTTTATATTTAGAAGACATCTTTAAAACAATATGGATGTGGGGGCACAAGGGATTCCTGTAGATGATCTTTCCCATGGATTGGATTGGATTCTCTTCTTGATTTTTTTCTTGAGCTTGCGGTTGGGAAGCATTTGAAGTCGACATTATAGTTGTGCTTGCATCTTTGACAATGAGGGATACCTACAAAAAAAAATCGAGAGCCGAAAAGTGTAAATGAGAAAATGACCGGTGGGAGGGTATTTATAGGCCAAATCACGCATCAATGGGCTCTATTGACGTGTGTCAATGGGCTCTGTTGACGCGCATCAATGGCCTCTATTGACGCTGCGTCAATGGCATCTATTGACACATGTCAATGTTCTCTGCTGACACGCATCAATAGAGGCCATTGACATGCGTCAATAGAGGCCATTTACGCCAGCATCAGAGGCCATTTACGCTGCGCACATAGAGGCCATTGACGCGTGTCAACAGAGGCCATTGACACATGTCAACAGAGCTCATTAACGCGTCAGCGAGCCCATTGATGCGCATCAAAGGGCTCTATTGATGTTGTCTTGACGTGCATCAAGGATGGTTATTGACGTCGTATTGTCATGCGTCAAAGGTGCATCGATGTCTGGAACTCTGATTTCTCTCGGCTCGAAAACCAGTGAAAATTCAGTTTTGGAATACTGTCAAATTCACCTTTCACTGAAACTAGTTCCGGGGATATTTGCCAGGTATTTTCCACCTACAATTTTATAGAGGTGTCTTAAAATGAACCCTGCTTCCAATATGGACCGATAGTGAGCACATAGAAGGTTAGTGGACATCCTTATGAGAAGTTTATGGTCATTCACTCCTCGTAATCAATATATTCTACCAAAATTCTATGAATTCCTTGGAATTGAAACACGTGCATTTGTTTAGTAAACATCCATCATTTAGAAGCTACTATAATTTAAGATCATTCACCAATCAAAGGAAAGAATGGTGAACGCTCATCGATTGATTATTCATGAATGAGATTTTCCTATATTTCATGAAAAGTGTTGCTCATCATTTCCTTCCCTTTATTGTCCCCGGTGTGCTTAATAGGCCTTTCCATACTCATCCCTATCTCCATTTCCCACCCACACAGTCATGATAGATCCTTAATCAAATTATTGAGTTGGATGAAAAGAATAAAGGATGGGTAGTGATTAAAAATCCTTCATGCATGCCAAAAACTTATCTCCCAACTTCAATAAATATGGAAATAATTATATTGTGTGAGGAGAGATACATGTAGAGATCACATCAATGTATGACGCATGTTTGGAATTCATTTGCATCACTTGTTTTGATATGATAGGCCCATATTGTTTAATTAATTCTCCAACCTCCCTGATTATATCATTGGGTTGCAATATAATTATATTTTCATGTTTGAAATTGCGATCAATTCTAAGGTTGAAAATATAGTCAGAACTTTATTAGCGATCCTATAAGTGTGAAGGATTTTCCCTAAATACTAATAGTGATACAATCCTCCATACTACAAGTAAGATTCCAATGATCCATTTTTTCTTGTTTACTACATTGATAATGATCTGTGAATCACCTTCAATAATGAGATTATCCCAACTCTTTTCATTTACGATTTTAAGTCCATGTCATTGATAATTTGCTTCCACGAGGTTATTGGAGTAATTCCCAAGAGCTTTAGCAAAGACAAAGATAGGATTACCCAGTGAGTTGTGAAAACTTCCACCTACCCCACCGCTCTAGGATTAATATTTTTTTCTCCATCAAAGTTGAATTTGATAAATTCATTTGGGGGTGGCTTCCATTTGATGATTTTTTCATTAATTTTTACCAACCCCTTTATCAGAATGTCTTATACCATACCATTCTAGTCATTATATGTGATAATATCTTATAGGAAAATTTTCCCATCTTTAGGGGTCCATGTCATGATGAGCTCCTTCATGGTCCTCAAGATCCGGGAAAGGGTTACTTTAGTGTTTATACTTTTGTATTTAAAATTTATTCTATTTTTTATAGCCATATTATCCAATAGAAAATTATAGGGATGGATCTCCAAATTTGAAGTAACAGGGCGAGCGTAATCTGCAAATCCCACCAATAATGATATCCTTGACAAAGGCTTGGATCACCAAGTGAAGGTTGAACTTCCATATTATTTTATAGTGTATTTTGAAGGAGAAACCATAATTTATGAGATGGTGGTTGGTATCTTATTCAGAGTACGTAAAAAAGGAGACACCGTGATGGTCCAAAAATCCTCATTTCTTGAGATTGGTCTGTGTTAATATCTTGTCCCAATATGTCATCCATAGGAATGCATTAGATTTTGGGAGGCCATTTTCAAACAATTTTTTTTTATAAGGGCAGGATATGTCTATTCTACTAGAGGAGGAAATGATGGTAGTTTATCTATCCTTCACATTATAACTACTAGATTTCACCACCATCCAGATTAAATGATCATTGTGGTTAGAGAAATGAAAGGGTTTAAAATTTTCCATTAAGGTCGATTCTCATCAATCATATTCTCAGTGGGACTGGAAACTTAATCCATATATTATTTTTTTATTGAAATATCCTTCACATATGGTTGATTAGATAAAATAGTGAATTATTCTAAGTTAATATAATATTAAGAACAACAGTAAATAATAGATAAATGCATAAAGAAAATGACCCAAACAACTAAGTAAATAGAAATGTGAAACCCTAATGAGAAAAGAGGGTTAGGAAGAGCTTAGTTGATTTGACGAAGGTGTTGGACTATGTCGCAATGTGAACCAGAAAACGGGAGGAGGAAATGATCACACAAAATCCTGAGAAAGCATAGATTGAGATCTTTAGCTAGGTTGGGGGCGTCCGAAGAGGGAAAAGGGTGCCCATATGAACCCTAGTATGAGATATGGGTGTTTTGATAAGTAGAAATAGCCTAAAACCATCCTTTTAGGTGTTGTTGGATTTTCATCTGTGTTCTCTTCTTATTGTACTAACTTTGCTAAATTATTTCGATGTCACCATCATACCCGCAATAAGGAATCACTTATGAAACCCCAAGATGGGCATAAAATCCCTAAAAATAAAGATGCATATGAAGGGGTCAGACTATCCTTAGTGGACACAATGGTGGACTTACTAACTGAGTGTTGCACTACATCTCAGACCCGATGTAGTTTTATGTGTGTGTGCAATCATGCCCTAGGTGCTCTTGTGCAGTCACACTTTATGAAAGTAGCGAGCAATAAATATGTGTATAAATGTAATAAAATGGTGGATGGAATAGAATAAAATTCCCTCCTATGTAGTGTGATGCAGATGAACCAACCTTGTGCCTTATGATGGAGCTATATGGATGCAAATGGAGCCTTTGATGGATGCAACCTTAGGTGATAATAATAGTGCTTAGTGTTTGATCCCTCATTATGGTCTCATAACTTTATATTTATATGGTTCTCTTGTTATAATTTTTTAATTAACCCTAAAAAGGTTGACCACTAAAAATATAGAAATATCAAATGGCTAGAAAGTGCCCAAAAAGTGGTGGGAAAGTGTAAAAAGGATTAGGGTGCCCCAATGTGACCAAGGCACTGGGTGCCCAAGATAAAAGCTTGATGCCCCATTGAGAGGTAGAATGATGCAAACTGATAAAAATATATTGGGAAAGTGTGTAGGAGGTTGGTAGTGATGACATAAAGCAAAGTAAAATGGCCAAAATATGGGGGTTAATTAGTAATTTCTTCACTCAAAAACCATATGAATAGTGCAAATGATTTTGTTTTGTGTCTACATTTTCCCCCACTTTATGTTGGTGAGCATAACTCTCAGTAACATAAAGTATATAGAGATATGTACCTAATGTATGTGTAGAGTGATGTAGAAAATGTGTCGAAGGACTAAACAAAGTGTGGAGTGAAAAAAATGGAGCGTGGAGACTAAAGATGAAAAAGAGAAAAAAGTGATGAGAGTGAACCTAGTTCGTAAAATGAGTGTAATTTCGATGTGTGTGATGTACCTGCATGTTAGTATGACGTGTGTGCTACGTTAAATGTTAATGCCATTGTTATTTTTATTGTTGATAGTTTTATTCTCATACGGTCAAACATGTAAGAATAAGATGATCAAATAGTCAAATATGCATGTATATATGTCAAAAACACATGTAAATACGTATGTATATAGTAAAAATCATGTAATGGAAATGAAAAATGTAAAAGGAACATATGCATGTGATTTGTGATGAGAGAAGGGACGTAAAGAGGATATCATGTACTGTAATGTTTTTGGGTGATCTCATGCCACCTGGGTGAAGAATTATAGGAGAAAGATGCATTATTCTCAAACCTATAACTACTTCCCTGAAGATGTGTGAAGATATCTCTATACTGCCTTTTTTTTGGGTGATTCAATGCCACTAGCCAAAGTAGTCTAGGGAGGAAATCATTGTATTCTCCAATTTGTAACTTCTCCCAAGAATGTTAAGTACAATCTTCCTATAAAATCCATCGTATATGGGGTTCGCAGAATGGTTTGAACCCACTTGTTGTATAACCCACAATGTCAAGGATGGAAAAACTAAATTGAACTATACTAGTAGAAAGTGTTGAATAGTGTGTAAAACCCCAAATGATGTCCCCCTCTTTAGAGGTGCATTCAATGTCATTAATAGGATAATGTGGCCCCAAAAGAGGAACAACCACATAAATTGTGCCCTCAGGGGAAGGCAATGTACTTTTATAAACCAAGGTTTGCAAAAACAATTGGCTAGAAAACAAGTGTTAGTATGAACAAGGATGCATGTAAAATACAAGCATATGCTACGTAAATAACGTATAAGCGAGAAAGCACGTAAACACGTAAGAAGAAAATCATAGACCACCAAAGTGGGTTATAAACATGGGACATCACTCACGATGCCACAAGACACTCAAGGATACAATGACCAATATAGAAAATAAGTGTGCACACCAAACAAAGGGAAAATCCCGAATATAATTTAGCAAACAAGAGACAAACAATAGCAAAAAAATTTAAAAATACCCATGGAAATAAATAATCTTGCAAAAAAATTCTACACATGAAGCACCCATTAGGATGTTAGAAAGATAACCCATATGTCAAAATCATGTATAAGCAAGTAATGTAAAGTTCTAAGTACATAATGAAACAATAACACCTGTAAGAGATAAATGTGGATGCCCCCAACAACCGTTGTAGGAGTGGTAGAAGGAGAGCATCCATGTTGCATGTGAGAGACCTATATCTATGATCACTAACTAGATAAGACATGAGTGCACATGTTTGTATGGTAAAGATAATGACATACTAGAGATCTAGCTAGCATTTGTAATAAGTGAACATGAACAAAAAATGTAAGCAGGAGTAAAAGCAACCAATATATGCAACATGTTGTGGATGGATGGAATGGAATATAATATGGATGATAGGATCCGCATGCCCCCGAGTGAATGGAATTTTATACAGTGAGGTTCATTTAGTATTCCCCCTCAACATTCAAGAATGAACAAAAAATGAGAGTGCATCATCGGAAATAGTCGAATTGTGTGTTGTGTGAAGTGCATTGTGATGAGTGTGTATGTGTAGTGTTGATAATATGCAACCTAGAAATGATGTGTGCATGACCCTATAGCCTAAGAATATATGACGACAAGATGATCGAAAGAGTGATGATGTAGCCTAAAGCATATACCACTACAAAATGAAGGAAGAGGTGACAATTTTCCCTAAAGTGTATGTCACTAACCTCGGAATTTCACATGAGGGAAGTTTGAATGGTGAATGTGTGTATATGATAAGGTCCATTTGATTAGTAAACCCTTGACATTTGAGTATGGACCGAGGAACTAGAGTGTGTTGTAGGGTAGTGAGTGCAACATGCACAAATAAATATATGTAGTATGTGCGGTGATGAAAGATGACCATGTGATGTGTAAAATGTGTAATGTGTGTTGTATAGAATGCAATGAAATATTTTTAGATAGCCTAATAGTGTAAGCTATATGTTATTTAGTATGTAAAGATGAGGATTATGTAATTTTATACCCATAAACCATAAGAATGTGATACATGTATGATGATGACTAATTTGTGTAGATGCGCAAATGTTGGAATGATATACACTAAATGTAGAGTGTATGATGTAAGAGGTAAGACATATGATGTGAGATGTATAAATAAAGGCAATGTGTAATACCTATTGTGCAAAGGTGTGTGGGTTTCATGTCTAGTATGCCCTCAACAAGAAAGTGTGAATCGAAGTACAAGAGTTTGTCATCGTGCAATGGTAATGGTAATGTATGTGGTGTAGATGGCTATGTGAATGCTAGAATATGGATATATGTAAATGCAAGTGTGAGACATTTATTGATGTTAGGCTGATGGGGATGGGGGTAATGTGTAAATGTTATGCCCCCAAATGTAGAAGATAAGGAAGACATCATGTAATTTCATCTAAGAGATCGTTAGTTTCAGGGTCAAAGTCATATAGATAGGCATTAGAGACTTGATAAGCAATGGTGTCAAGTTGATCATGTAATGAGCCATTAAGATGCAAGTTGTACATACCCATAACATATTCCTCATTAGTGAATGGAGGAAGTGGAAAATTGTGTGCATACCACCAAGTGATATTTTGTGTATAGCCAAGAAATGAACTATTGCAAATAAAGACATGACCAAAAGGCATGGGGAAATAGATGTCTATATGATCAGGATCAAGAGTTCCCCAATGTAATCAATCCATGATTTCCCTAATGTGAGTGGAGAAGAGAAAGGAGTATGTGATAGATATATTGTAAGATGGAAGACACGTAAGCCATAAGCAACAATAATAGTGATGAATCCATAATATAGATGAGAAGCATGAGTAGGAGGATAAAGGTCATCAAAATAAAAATTGAGTCGAGATAGACCATCATGTGAGCATATGGTGTCATCACAAGTAGGATCAAATGGAATATGTTCCCAATATGAATCATTCATGAAAAGTGTACATGTGAAGAGCAATCTTCATGATGAAGATGACATATGAGAAGATGGAGGATCTAAAACAACATTTGATGTAGAAAGAGGTACATGATAGATTACCATAGTTATAGTACTAGGTGGAGAAGGTGGTGAAGTGGAGGGAACTATATAAATGACACAAATAACACCCTTGAGTAGTGAAAATGAGGTAGTTCATCCATCGGTTGAGGTTCATTAGTAATATCAGTGTGCAAAGGGATAGGAAGAGTAGTATTAGGATCTCGGTCACAATATTTGTAAGCATCATGGTCACGAAGGACAATATATTCAACACCCTCATGTATGAATTTGACATAATGATGTACGGTAGAGGAAATGGATTGCATGGCATGAAGCCATGGCCTACCAAGAAAATAATTATATGAGACTGGAAAATCAATGACAAAGAAGACTGTGTGGAGATTTTTGGCCCTATAGTAATAGGAAGAACAATGTGACCTATGCATGGGAGAATTGAACCATCATATGCACGAAGTGAGAGAGATCTTTGATGGAGTACCATCATGAGTGGAAATACATATCTTCTTAAGAAATGACATGGGACATAAGTTGAGTTTAGATCCATTGTCAACTAAAGTACACTTAATACCCATATTGAAGATGTGAATCATGATATGCAAGGGTGGGTCATTGTCAAAAGTGTTAAGATCAGTGGGAAGATTAGACTTGAATGCTATGTGTTGAGAAAATGCATCTACAAAATTTTGGTAGACTAATTTAGGATGCATATTAACACGAATGTGAGTAGTAGCAAGAAGATGCTAGACTTTATGCCTTACATCAGGATGTGAAACAAAAAAAATTCTGATTGAGATGCTCATGATGAATATGCATTAGAATGATAAGAAAAGAATGATGATCCTAAAAGCGTGAAGATCGAGTTCGGTTCACCAAAATGATTAACCAAAATAGTGTAATTATTCTAAGTTTTAAGGACATTAGTAAATATCAAATAAATGCATAAAGAAAATGACCCAAACAACTAAGTAAATATAAATGTGAAATCCTAAAGAGAAAAGAGGGTTAGGAAGAGCTTAGCTAATTCAATGAAGGTGTTAGAATGTGTCGAATGTGAGCCAGAAAAGCAGGAGGAGGAAACGCTCACACATTATCCCGAGAAAGTACATATTCAAGATCTCTAGATGGGATGGGGCACCTAGAGAGGGACATGGGAATCTATGGTCACCCTCGTCTCTGTGGAAATAGTTTGAAATCATCCTCTAAGGTGTCATTGAATGTTCTCCTGTGTTCTTTTCATGTCACACTAGCTTTGCTGAATTGTGTCATATGTCACTGCAATATCCGCAATAAGGAATCACCTGCAAAACCCCAAGATGAACATCAAATAAATAAGAAAAAATATGAATATGAAGGGGTTAGATTGTCCTTAGTGACCATAATAGTGATATTACTAACTTAGCACCGCACTACATCTCAAACCCGATGTAGTTCTATGTGTGTTTGTAATCATCCCCTAGGTGATCTTGTGTCACCACACTTTGTGAAAGTAGCAAGCAATAACTAAGAGTAGAAATGTAATAAATAGGTGGATGGAATAAAATAAAATTCTCTCCTATGCAGTGTGATGTAAATGACCTGACCTTGTGCCCTATGATAGAGCTAGATGGATGAAAATGGATCCTTTGATGGATGCAACCTTATGTGGTGATATTAGTGCTTATTGCTTTGTCCCTCATTATGGTCTCATAAATTTATATTTATATGGTTCTCTTGTTTTAATTTTTAATCAAACTCCGAAAAGGACGACCACTAAAAAGATAGAAATCTAAAAAGGCTAGAAAGTGCCCAAAAAGTGGTGGGAAAGTGTAAAAGGGATCGGGGTTCCTTAAATGGGACTAGGGCTCTGGGGTGCCCCATTTAAAGGTAGAATGATGAAAACCGATAAACATATACTAGGAAATTATGTGCGGGAGGTCGAAAGTGATGACAGAAAAGCAAAGTAAAATGGCCGAAGATGGGGGTTAATTATTACTTTCTTCTCTCAAAAACCATTTGAATAGTAGTATGAAATTGGAACTAATTAATACCCAAAGTGCGTGATTTTGTGTCTATAATGGCCCATACCTATCAAGGTACACCAATATTTTAATCTATTAATATTATGGTTAACCGAGGGGAGTTGAGCATCCATGCATCATGTTCATGTCTACTTTGGTTTTGTAGCAAATCATGACATTTATTTTTTCCTCGGTATTTTGGTATGCCTTAGTCATTCGTGATCACCACTTAAGCCTTCGAGTGATATTTAGTGTCCTTGAGTCCCAAATTAATCAAGTTTTTTGTGCTCCTAACCCAATGTTAGTGTTTTTCCTAACAAAATTAATTTTTTCATGCCTCTTGATTTAGTGGGATGATTTGTAGGATTTAGGAGTATAGGTGATGTTGTAGAGATCTTAAATGTGTCATTGGTCCATCAAAATTAGACCTTGTTCCTTTTGAAATATGTTCCTTGCAATTTTATAGGTTTTCATCTCTGTGTGCTTATAAATTACAATTTTATCCACGGTACCAACCAAAGGAATATTCAAATAATCTAGGGGTATGTGGGCCTTAAATACAATTTTACATTTTATACAAAGTTTTAAATTACATGCATATAAACGATCCTCAAATCATACTAGATGATTACACGTAGCATCATATGAAGGGATGATGGTTAATGGGTGGAACTATCTTACACTCGGAGCAAAGCTTTGGCGAGTTTAAAATTTTATGCGAACATGTAAATTACATCCATGACATCGAGCCTTGACAAAGAAAACACGTGGCAACAACCTAAAGATTTAAGGAACAAATGCACTTAGCACTTTACATCCTTGCACTCATGCAAGATGCAAGTTTAACCCTGAGGTCCAATAAAGAAATCTCTTTGAGGGGAACATGTGGCAAGGACAAGGGAACACAGGAAGAATTTGAAAATTACTCCATGTATGAGCACATCTTTCCATTCATGTAGAATGCATTCACATTGTAAACACCCACCAAGAAGGGATACACAACACCTTGATAAGTAAACATAGTACCAATGGTAAAAAAATATGAATCTTAAGAAAGGGAGGAAGTGACATGAATCCCTTTTTACCATTAATCTAATGATATGGTGGAGATTTATAACCAAATATCAATTTAAGATTAATATTGTGCATTCAAATTATAAGTTGTGGAATTATTAAAGAGAACCCTAGGAAATTTCCAAAGCCTAATGCGACTGTACAAAATTCAGGGAAGGGTACAAGTTATTCCTCTTTTCTAGACTAATTTGTGAATATGAATCATTGAATAAGTACCTTATCTTGTTAAACTCTCTTTATTCTTGCGTAATTATTAAATCTTGAAGAATGTGATTCTATGGGGGTTTGATTCTGGTAAAATATGCAACAAGTCTTACTCCCTTCCGATCATCAACTCAGGGTGATTCCAAAATGAAAACATTACCAAATTATCCCCAAACCACTTTGAACCTATTAGTGTGTATTATTTTCCACATCATTAGGTGATTCATCTCACTTAGGTGAGATCGTAGGTCCACGTGTCATTTAGGGGTCATTATGAGATTCTCTTACGCGTCAGTGCATCAGTCGTCATATATGTCATTGGGAGTTACACTTCTATTCTGGGAATGTAACTCCCCCTCTCTACTCAAGTTGTCATGATTGCAGACTTTGGGGTTACTCAAAGACCTTCTATATGTACACCCCATTTGATCTATGAGATAGAGGATAGTTTTATGGCTTAACTAGGTTCTTCTCATGTTTTAAATATTTGCATGCACATTCGGTTGATGCTTGTTCCTCCCGAGATCTCTTCACACTACCGTTTGCACGTCTGTTGATGTGCACGTCATCCCTCGTGATCCTCACTTGCGGGTTTTAAACCCTCTTTCATGGTATCAGAGTAGATCTTGTGGATCCATGCACTCTTCGGCGTTGCTAGTGCATTTTTGGCTTCCGGCGTGATATTCAGATTCTTGTGTGTGTGTCATAATGGATATTCCGTTCATGCTCTTCTTGCACTAATTTTGGGGTTCATACCTCCGGTTTTCTTGCTCGTGTTCATGGGTTTCGCCTTCTTGTTCAGGTTTGTTCATGTTCGTGGGTTTTCAGGCTTTTTTGGGTTTGCATATAGTTCTGGAGCATTTTTAGGTTGCAGATCTGAGTTTGAAGTTGTTGCTTGTGTTGGTTTCAAGGTTTTTTGAGGGTTGTTATTGTTGTCTCAGGCCTAACTCAGCCCTAGCTGGCTCCCCCAGCTCACCCGTTCACCTCTTCTCTTAACTTGTGCCTTAGCTTCATTAGTCATGCAGCTCGTGCCTGGTTTTTGGATCTTATTCCCTCTACCTATGTACATCTCTTGGCTCGTGGTTCTTGCATCGGCCTATGAATATTCTTTGAATTTGCATTGTTCAAGTGGTTTGTATAGTGTTCTACCCGACTGCAGCTTTTCTCATGCCCCTACATGCACTCCCGACCGAGCTCATTCTTTCCAAATGAGACCTCTCAGTATCAACATGTGGCCTTCGGTTCATTGAACATTGAGTTCAACATGCTCACACTAATGGTTTATTCTCCTTGTGTGCCTACCTACTCGATCCCCCTGTAATTACGCTCATGTTTTTCCGGTCTACGTGCTCGTGATGTTCATGTTATGCATTTTTACTTTAAAGCTCGTGTTCTTCCTTTGCTAAACGTATTTGGGCTTACCATCATTTTTTCCTTTGATCTCTCACTTGGAGGATATCTACATTGTTCATGATGATCTTGCTCACTGGATAAATCCTTGCTTTGCATGGGCATTTTTGAGCTCTATGCTCACCTACTTTGCTTATTTTGTGCTCGAGATTTGGTGTGGTCGACTATTTTTTGTCCTACCATTAAACCTTCAGACTTGTTGTACCTTTGATGAGATGTCTCCATCTTGGCATAGACCTCCCACATGTGGATCTCTAGTGGTTTGTACACGTCACATCTACTCGGCCGTTTCTATAGTAGACTCGGCGAAGACTTCTTCTTCAACCATTTCAAACAGCTCTCTTCACACACGTGTCGGCTCTCTTCCATTCTCAAGCATCTCGGTCAACATGGGCCCTTTAACATTCCTTCTTTTAAATTGATTATTGGTAAATCAATAACCTTTAAAAGCTTCAACCTTAAAATCTTGATTTTATTGGCATTTTAAAATTTGAGGTTTTTTGCTTATAATTAAATCCCTTCCTACAAGTGTTGAAGACGGAGGGCGAGGTCCAAGGTTGGCGGAGGCTAATCCCCCTCACAAGAAAAACAAACCCATGCTAAAATTTTGTGTCATTTCCAACGGGTACCCGCATGATACCCTTTGTACCCATTTAGGGCACTTTTTAAATGCGTTTGCAACATTTATTAGCATTTTCTCATCAGTTGTGGGAATCGTTTTAATGCTATAACTTTTGACTTGCAGCTCATTTTTAGCGCTTCTTTAGTCAAAGTTTCATGATTTTTCACACATTACATGATGGGATTATTATTTTTGTAAATTCACTACTTTATAAAGTGCCACATTCTGGGGGGTTGACTAGCACTCTTGGGTTTTTACACACAAACACATTATCGGCCGAGTCGACGTCTTGCTTTTGTGAACCTTGCACTCTTGCATTTTGCATCATGGAGAGTACTCTTTCTAGACTTGAGCATCATAGGATCGATTCACGGTCTCTACCACTTCTCACTGGGAGAGGGGACTATTCAGCTTGGTATGCTTCCATGGAACGTTACTTCACCTATGAGGGTATTTTACCCTTCTTGCTTGGGCCAGTTCCTGCACCCACTGATCATCATCATCTAGAGGACTTCCTTGACACTTGTGACCATGTCTTTGGTCACATGATGATGCATGTCTCTCGATCTCTCTGGTTTCACGTGGTAGACTCAAATCCACCCCACCGTGTCTGGAGCATTCTTCAGTCCCTCTATGGAGACCCTTCACATACTACTGCCATTGTTGTTGTTGTTGATTCAGTTGTCTCCTCCATTTCTTTGTGTGATGACAGTTCCATTGACACACGAATTGTTTGGTTCTACTTCTGATGATGAGGATTGTGCACCTAGTTCTGATGTCGAGAGTATTACAGAGGACTTCTCTCCTCTTTCTCTCACTATTCCAGACAGTGTTGTCACATCCCACATCTCATCAGATATCAAGCAATCTCCTACTCAGCCTCACACCATCATTACACCCGCCTCCTTTCCACTTCTAGTGTGCGAGGCCCCTTCCACTCCTTTACCTTCATTGGATGACTCATACTTATCTAACATCACTCTTCTATTTGTTGATCCCATTCATTGGGATGAGTATCTTCCTGACCTTAGTTATCTTTTTGTAGAGTCTACTTGTGATGCACTACAGGTCCCTCATCCATCTACAGGTGTTTCAGAGGAGTTCATCATCTCTGTTGTTGGGAGTGCCCCTTTCGGGAATCATGTCACTTCCACATTTCCAATTACCTTCATTGATCCACCTTCAATTATGGATCCCTTTTCTGTTGTGGAGGATGTTTTGTTCCCTTCACATCACTTGGACATCCTTTCTATGGGTGTTCCTCTTTTTCACTCTGATAGTTCTACACACATGGCATTACCTTTAGTTCCTTAGAACTCACTCACTAGACCTATGTCACATTTTTGTGCACCAAACTTAGAGTTCTTCATGTTGTTGCCTTTAGTTTCCTTTGTGGAGTGGGCGGACTTCCAACACATCATTTATGTCCTTCCTAAGGGTAGGCACACAGTTCATTACAGGTGGCTCTTCTTCAGTCCAAAGGCAGAGGATCTCGTGATCGACATTCTTCTGGGAGACTTCTTAGAGCTGCAAAGTTCAGATCCGTCCATGGCATCTTTTGCATTCCTCTCGTCTCCCTCTTCTTCTCTCTTCTTCTTCTTTCCGAGAGATTTCCTCTTTGTACATGGGTACCCTTTCAGGCTCGTCTATGGCTAGGACCCATCTTTGGCATCTTTCTTAGATTAGAGAGTGTTTTGTTCTCTTGTGGTGGATGTTTTTCCCACTAGGTTTTCCTTCACTGCTTGGGATCTTTTTCTTGTACATGGGTACCTCATCAGGCTTTGTGTTGGGACCCATTTCTCATTTCTGACTTGCCGCCTCATCCTAAGTTATGATGAAGGGGGTGTTGGTGTGTATTATTTTCCACATCATTAGGTGAGTCATCTCACTTAGGTGAGATCATAGGTCCATGTGTCATTTAGGGGTCATTATGAGATTCTCTTACGCATCAGCATGCATCATATGCATCATTGGGTGTTAAACTTCTATTCTAGAATGTAACTCCCCTCTCTCTACTCAAGTTGTCATGATTACAACACTAGGGGTTACTCAATTACCTCCTATATGTACACCCCATTTGATCTATGAGATAGAGGAGAGTTTTATGGCTTAACCAAAGTTATGTCCATGTTTCAAATCTTTACATGCGTATTCGTTTGATGCTCGCTCCTCCCAAGATCTCTTCACGCTTCCGTCCGCACATCCGTTGATGTGCACATCGTCCCTCGTGATCCTCGCTTGCAGGTTTTAAACCCTCTTTTAGAACATCACTTCCCCCTTTTACAAAATAATTGATACAAATTTTCTCGGAGTTGATTTAGATGACTTCAACCAAAGACTAAAGGCCCCTAAGATAAACCAAATGATGAAAATGATTGATATCGATGGGATAAAATAGTCCACTTATTTTACCTCATCCTCTCAATGCCTTGAACTAGTATGGAAATGTGCAAAAATTACAACCTAGTGACTAGGAAGATCAAGGGTGGAAGCAAGTGCCCTTTTCTTGTCCCTAACCACATAATCATTTGACAGAACATTGGGTCTCCCAACAGTGAGCCCATTTTTAGAAAAAAGTGTTGAAAAGGGACGAGATTATTGGAATGCTAAATTTCAAAGATTGAACAAGTTGTTAAATGAGAAATGGCTCATAAAGACAAGTTCCTCTACTTCTAAGATCCCGGAAATGATTTTGCTTACTTGTTTCATGAATGGATGAGTTTCTTTATTCCACTCTTTTTTTCAAATAGGCCTCCCATCCATTGGGGAGATTTGATAAGTAATTATATTCATGAGCAGTTGGTGATGGTTTCTATTATTTCCGGAGGGGGTCTCTGTGACATTATTTAGTTCTACATGACTTTATATTTAGTATATAGCATTGCATTTTATAGAAATTTATCATGTATTAGGTAGGAAAGGGATGCTAGTACATCCAGAGTGTATGATGTATACCCTCAATTAAATTTGGTCAATTATGGGGCCCAGTTTAGAAGAGTATTTGACACCTTTTTCTCCCCTTCCATATGTTTATTTTCCCTAAATTGGCACTATACGAGGATGGATCCGAACCTAAAATGAGTATCATTGGATGTGATTGTCATTTCATACAATTCCCTACCTTCTCCTATATAAGAGTAAGTGGGTTTACAAGTGCCCCTTTTTTGTTTGTTATACATATGGATGATAGGTGGGTCCTTTTGGAGTTATTAAGGAAACTTTTCTATGTGCATAAGATCTTGGCAATAAAGCATAAATCAAACATCAAATTACCCATCAATTTTTGCAGATACACCTACCCCACTTTGGTCAAATAAAATCTTGTGGAAGCATAAATGAACAGATTCTTAATGGACCATTTTTCCCCGAGGGCCAACTATGATGTAAAGTGGTTCATGCACCAAGCTAGGGGCCCCTTCTTCAAAGCATGAGCCTCACTACAAGGACTATTGGATGGATTACATGGATAAAGAGAAGTTTAGGTTGAGAGGTCACTCTGGATGAATTTAACACAAACCATTGATTACAAAGTTAGAATGGTGCCTCGGGGAGTAGCGGATGATGGAAATGTGGTAAGATAATATTACATCAGAATAATATAGCAAGTTAAACCTTCCTAAATGTGAATTGGATTGCTAAAGAAATGAAATGTTTATATCACAAGACAACAGAGGTGATACGAAAAAATCTAAGGTGGTTGTTTGACTGTAAGGTTAACATAAGTAAAAACACCATCTTCCTCAAATGAATAAAAATTTAGAGGTGTAATAAATGATGTGTTACCAAAGTTTCAAAAATATACAAGTGTGATACAATAAATACCTCAGATCTCCTTTAAAACACCTCTAACTACTCAAGAATGGAAAGAACTAAGTGCTTATATAAGAAATATTAGGACTTATGTATCCCATATGGCCTAGAAGACCAAATATGTTTTAAAGAGGGCCAAGCCCATTGATATTAATTCCTCTACAGTTAATATCAACCTCTAGATCAACACCTAAAGTATATGCTTAAGAGGATGGAGAAAAGGAAATGTTGATTAGTATTTTAAGAGGAAACTTGGAAAGGACAAGTAAAGGAACAAGTTCCTCCCTCATTTTTTCCATCAAGTGGACCTATCTTGAGGGGCACCAATGAATAAGAGGAGGAAGAAGAAGTGGATTTTTCCCTCTCATCGATAGAAAAGTCATAAGGTAACAAATTATGTTATCTAGATATGGCCACCATGTAATCAAAAGCTGATGTAACCATTAGCAAAGAAGTGCCAACTCACGCATTTAAGGTACCTATTCCAGTTCCCATGCCTCAAGTCCCAAAACCTCATTTGCACATACATATACCTAGTAATAATGTGGTTGTGACTCATATTGTTGGTACTAGAATTAAAATACAAAAGGATCTGATGGCCCCACCCCCTAAAGATTCAAATGCCTCAAAGGAATAAGTTGAGGAAGGGGAAAAAATTCAAGATAAAAATCATGAGAATGAGAAAATGTTTACTAATTTATTGAAGGAATTATAGATGGATTGGGGAGCTGATCCTTTTCATGGGACTAAAAAGGAGGTGGAAAATTTTGAAGATAAATTAGATTTAACTCCCAATAACAAGCATGAACTCAAAGAAATAGAAAGTACAACTAGAGATATGAAACAACTAGAAGTTGGACACACTAGAGAAACTCCACTCATAAGTGCACAACATCCCCAGATGAATCGGGGATATGTTGATGTTGTTTTGAAGAATATGGAAGGCATTTCCATAACCAATGAGGCAGATGTTGAGGATTCAAGTAGGCCGACCCCGGAAATAGCAAAGGAATTGTCACCCTCTAGTGACCATGTGGTTGAGGTCCGAATTTGTTTTGGTACAAATGACCAACCACCCCCAACTCTTACAAGGTAGAAAACCAAGTACAATATGTCTGGAAAGACAATTATTGAGAAGGTGCAAATGGTTCTCATGGAGTTCCATGATGTAATCGAAGAATAAGAAATAGAGCAAGAAATTTCTGAAGAATACCTAGTTCAAATTGAAGCATCAATTTTCGAGGTAGATATTATTCCTCCTTCCTCTAATTTAATATTTATAGCACCAGGAGCAAGTAGTAATTGGAGGCTGGCTGGAGCCAACCCTCCCAAGAAAGAGAAAATTAAAGGTGTAGGTGGAAGCTAATGTGATGTCCACCCATAGCTCATACTACTCTATTCTAGTAATGAAATACTTATTTGAGTCACAAGTATCTTAAGTAGCAGTACTTATATTAGTCCAAAAATGGTTCCTATCCTAGCTCATTCCAAATCTTTTCAATCACTCAAGCCTGCATATGTTATACTCAAACATCATTCAAATTGTCTTTCCATTATGTTTACATACTTTTTTGTAACAGATAGGTGTGCACTATGCCTCTATGAAGCTTAATTTATTGATTGCATGTTTCTTACCTTCTAACTCATCAATATAGATTACTAACACAAGAGTATTCACATTGGGACTATTTCTAGAAAGCTTACCTTGAACTGAATATTACCTTGATTATTCTTCATCAATTTACAACTTCCATAAGCATTGGTTTACCTTGAAGACCACTAGGAATTTATAAGAGTATGGTTTTTATATTCATTACTTTCTATGAAAAACTTGATCCCTGTTGCTCTTCCCTTGACCTATTAAAAACTTTGGTCTCCTTATCTCTAAGTATAAAAAGAACTTGATTTTCCAATCTCGTCATGCAAAAAAATTTCTCGGGAACAAACAATCTGCAAGTAAAATTCTATCATGTATATGTTTTTATAAACCAGGAAAATTACTCTAAAAATTTGATATATTTTATAATTATCTACAAGGAACATATGTTCCAAATTTCATCCATTTTCATTATGGCATTTAAAAGTTATGACTATTTTTCCGTGAATACATTACATCAAACAGTTTGCATACTTTCTCATTAGTAAATTTTTTTTCATCAACAAATTTATACTAACTTTGTTTTATGAATTTAAACTTTTTATTTGTAATATTTATTACCAAGGGTCATATGTTCCAAATTTCAACTCTTCACTCCTCCTGGTTCATAAGTTATCACAAATTCTTCTCACTATACCCTGTCATGGGTTTCACAGCTTACTAATCCTAAAACTAGTCATGGAAATAAGACACATGTGAGGTTGAAACCATGTAATTCATTTTGGATATAGTTGAGGAGTCTATTTATATTATATGTTTCAAATTTTAGATCTTGTAATTCCCAAATTCATGAGATACGACAATCTCTTTCCAAACCCTAGTAAAGGATTTCTTTGGATCCCGAGAAGGGAAATTTTAAGATATCTTTCTATTTTGATCTAATCAAGGCCTAATAACCTAAGCATGAGCTCTATACTATCTTTTTAAACCTTCCCAATCTATTTTTCCATGCAAGGGAGACATTAGTACACTTTACATACACATTATCCCTTAGAAAACATTACATAGTACTAGAAGACTTAACGTGACTTATTGAAAATTTAGTATTTTCATTAAAATTTGAATTTGTAACATTGAAAGTACCTCCATAAACTTCTGAGGAGATGAGGGACCGCCAATCACATGCGCATAAACTTGTCTTGATAAATCTGCATCTTTACATGATGACTTCTTCATTTGTTTGTCCTCATCTCTCCTTTGCCTTGTCTTAAATGCCTACATACACTAACTTTTCTTTCATAATCTACTTCCTATGGAGATACTTGACCCATTCCATGAAAACACATTGTTCTATTAATCTTCATTCTAAAACAAGACTTATCCTATATATTCTTGAGACGTTATCTCAACAAACAAGATATACAATATGAGTTGGTTTTATGAAAACTCTAATATGGATTAACCAATTGTTTATAGTTAGCCAACCCAAATACAATCTTCATGATATCTTAAGACAACTTTAATCCTTTTCCTACGTAGCACTATCCATCAAATAACTAAATTTTGACTTTTACTCTCTTAGTAAAGAGCTTATTACATGAAAATTCAAACTTCAAATGTTAGGTGATTTTGGGGGGAAACTATTCAAACTCCAAATGTATAGTTAAATATTGTGAGAAGGCTTTATTATCACGCATTTTTTATTCACTAAGCACCATGAAGGATGCTCCTACATCAGAATCCCTAGGTAAGAAAAGGATTTGAAAATCTGTCAAATGTGGTGTCTCTTCATCATCTCTTCTTTCTCCTTTGTATTCTTGGATCCCATGGTCTCTTTGATAGTGCTTGAGATTATTTGATGTATTATTTGTTTCTAATCTTATTGTTTATCTCTTGCTTCTTGTATGTCTTTCTTCTTATCTCTTTCTTAGCTACAATATCCCATATCCATCCTTCACCTTCATATGTGTCTTCAAATTATTATTGGTTTCTTGGTTCATGAGTTTTCCATTGGATTTAGGACTTGATTCATCTCCACAACTTCCAAACATGAATTCAAAACATCAAAGGTAATATTATATATAAAAAATTGATGCCATAGAACACCTTGATTGTCTCCATGCTTTTTTCCTTTGTACAAATATACCTTCACAATCTTGTCTTGCTCTTTTATCGACTCACCTCCAAGATAAAAAATGATGTTATCATTCTGATATAGATATTCATACAACTCTCTTGAAGTATTTAACAGTTGATCTATCTTATTCAATTATTCACTCAAGGTGACATCATCTAAATCATCACATCCCTTATCAAATTTAGGATACGCTTTTATCCTTCATCTTTATTCTCTTCCTTTAAGTCTTGTCTTTCATCGATAAGTCATCATAGGTATCTCATTCCATATTTCATCACTTAAACTGATTTGAGATAATGATTCACAAGTAGAATCACAAGTATCATCATTAAAATAATCATACACAAACTTTTTAACCTTCCATTTCCTTGTATACCTCTTGTTCTCATTGGATGCTTCTTGCATGCTCCTCATTTCACCTTCATTCTCTTGCTTGCTTGCATTTGTTTCTATTTTCTTCCATTGGCTTCATGGTGTTATCATCACCTTCTCAAGTTCACCATCATCACATACACCTTCTTGAGATGTATTTCCATCACTCCTTGTGCTCTTAGCCACCCAAACTTGAGTTTATACCTTAACATCTGACTTCTTAAGCCATTTAGGAAACTTGTAACCATGTTCCTGTGCCAATTTTGAGAGATCAACTTGATTCTTATTTTCACCATATTACACACCTGCATTTGCATTAGAAGTATGAACAAAATCAGATTTTGTAACGAATGTATATTCTTAAGAACCTGTTTTTTATGGATTCTCTTTCGTGAATTAAATTCTTGTGAATTCCTCCTTACATATGAGTGAAATCATAATTTTAATTCTCATTCACGTTTTCCATGGACTACTATTTGATGACATTTATTTTCAAGATTCCATTGTTCACAAAATTATCATCTTGATGCATTTTCTTTACCTCTTCCTGTCATCTTCTAGAACTGTGGGTTTTACCCCATATTCGGGAATGAGCACAAGCTCAATAATTCATTTAACATATTTCATACAATAATACATACCACATATAAAGGAGAGGATCTCTAACCTCTCCCACTAAATCTAGGTGGGTGGTTCAACCACCTTTATTCCCTAAACTATCTCACCCTACATTCACTCAACCTTCCCTAAAATCACTCTCCTAAATCCTAAGTGAGTTGTTTTCTCAACTCACTTACATTATTTTCCAACATAATAATAATACTAATTTAAACATTAGCTAGCACATAATAATTATTCCTAACATTCCCCCTTAGTGTGCACATGGGAAAGAATGTCGCATGTTGGAGTATGAGTGTGCGTGTTGGCCTCGTAGCTTGTTCTTCTAGGTTGTTGATGAATCTCCTCACTTTGTATTTCCCCCCTTAATCAAAAACCATTTGGATGTTGATTTCCATCGATAATACATCCAAGTACAAAAGTAATGGCTCTTTATAATTTTTTGAAATTATTTCTTTGATAGGAAAATATTCCCCCCTTTCAAAAAATTTACCCCTTTGGAAAAAATTATTTTAAATATACCCATATCTCCCCCTTTTAAAAAAATACATCCTGGTATAATCGCCCCTCACTAAATATTTTCGCTTTTAAAAGAAAATATTGAAAGGAATTTTAATCAAAATAATTTTATGATTTTAAAAATTCTTACGGTTAGGGAAATTTAATATTCCAAAATCGTTATTGCCACAGGTGAGTTGAATACAAAACATTTAGCTGACCTCCATGGAAGGAGATAGGGATCCAAGGTGATGAAAATAGGGAAAGATCCTTTAATTGGGAGATGAGTAATGGTAGATATTCCAAGAAATTTGAGGTTCCTCGCTGTGAAATTAGATCAAATGTTGAGCTTGATAATAAGATGAATTTTCTAAACTGTGAAGTAATTCCTTAATGAAGGAATACTTTTTATTTGAGAAAAATCGCCAAGCTCTCCAAATTTTTGTGATGAATATGATGGATCTGTGAGATGGAGGTTGGTCTACTATGTCGTTGAAGGAAATGTAAAACAGAGATCCATGCACAGATATAGTCACCAGAGGAGAACATTGTTATGATCTGAGAGAAAATTTCCAATGCTTGATGTTTGGTGATGAGAGGACAAGATATTGAATATCGGAGATACAAATCACAAATGGATTATGATCTTAGCAAGAAGTATATTTACCAATCCATTAAAGGAAAAATATTTTATTGAAACACAGAGAACCAATGACACATTCAACTTGCCAGATTTTTACGTGAAGCATAGCCGAATAACAATTGCTGTGAACATATATACATGGAGAACACCAAGAAATTTTATGCGATGGGAAATTACTGTGGGTTGAGCCATAAGGATCCTAGGAAAGACTCTAAATCAAGATGCATGATTCATTGTTGAAGGATTTCTATTGGGTTCCATTTCAAGCTGAAGAGGTCGCATGTGTGAATTAAATCCAATCTCATGTGATAAGATAGGAAGGGGTGCCATCCCACTTTCCAATTTTGATCCACCAAATGATCTGATTCGATGTCAAGAGGGCATCACCTTTAGCAGGGGTCCACGAGTTGTGTGGTATGCACCACAGAGGATGAACACCGAGGTCTTCTTAGAAAATCTGAGCTCGAGGAGATCATAAGAGTCGGATCTAAGAGCTAGAAACTTGTGAGTTGGAGAGACCAATGCAATTCCATGAACAAACCTAATATGATAAATAAATTTTCGAGCAACCAAAATTTATGCTTCTCAACATTTTTAATTTTCTGGGTATGAAAACGATGAACACAATGAAATGAAAAAACTATGGAAAGAGCGAATGAGTGAGAAGAAAAAGACGATACAAATAAATGATTTCTTCCAAATGGGTTCACATGAGGTCCACTTTACTACACCACCGATAGAGTTCAAGAAGGGTGAACGAACTAGCAATCGGGGTTACATGAGGTCCACTCTGCATATCCAGTGCTTGAACATTTTGGATCTACAACAGATGGATGAAAACAAAAAAGTTAATGGGTTTGATGTGAGGTCCGTGGTATCCTCTCACTAGTTCTCTAAGTCTACCTGACGAACAAAGGTATGGGTGGAGTGAAAAAACTAGAGAGGCCCCTTTCAAAACTGCTCTAATACCAAATGTGGTTTTTACCCCATATTCGGGAATGAGCACAAGCTCAATAATTCATTTAAAATATTCCATACAATAATACATACCACATATATAGGAGAGGATCTCTAACCTCTCCCACTAAATCTAGGTGGGTGGTTCAACCACCTTTATTCCCTAAACTACCTCACCCTACATTCACTCAACCTTCCCTAAAATCACTCTCCTAAATCCTACGTGAGTTGTTTTCTCAACTCACATAATTTTCCAACATAATAATAATACTAATTTAAACATTAACTAGCACATAATAATGTGCACAATAATTATTCCTAACATTCCCCCCTTAGTGTGCACATGGGAAAGAATGTTGCATGTTGGAGCACGAGCGTGTGTGTTGGCCTCGTAGCTTGTTCTTATGGGTTGTTGATGAATCTCCTAACTTTGTATTTTCCCCCCTTAATCAAAAACCATTTGGATGTCGATTTCCATCAATAATGCATCCAAGTAAAAAATAATGGCTCTTTATAATTTTTTGAAAATATTTCCTTGATAGGAAAATATTCCCCCTTTCAAAAAAATTTACCCCTTTGGAGAAAATTATTTTAAATATACCCATATCTCCCCCTTTTCAAAAAATACATCCTCGTATAATCACCCCTCACTAAATATTTTTCCTTTTAAAAGAAAATATTGAAAGGATTTTTAATCAAAAGAATTTTATGATTTTCAAAATTGCTTAGGGTTAGGGAAATTTATTATTCCAAAATCTTTGTTGCCACAAGTGATTTGAATACCAAAAGTTTAGCTGACCACCATGGAAGGAGATAGAGATCCAAAGCGATGAAAATAGGGCAAGATCCTTTAATCCGGAGATGAGTAATATTCCAAGAAATCTGAGGGTCCTCGCTGTGAAAATAGATCAAATGTTGAGCTTGATAATATGACGAGTTTGCTGAACTGTGAAGTAATCCGTGAATGAAGGAATACCTCTGATTTGAGAAAAATCACCAAGCTCTCCAAAGTTTTGTGACGAATATGATGGATCTGTGAGATGGAGGTGGTCTACTACGTTGTTGAAGGAAATGAAAAATAGAGACCCGCGTCATACATATAGTCACCATAGGAGAACGTTGTTATGATTTGAGAGAAATTTTCCAATCCTTTTATCTTTTCTGATGAGAGGAAGAACTATCGAATATCGGAGATACAAATCACAAATGGATTGTGATCTTAGTAGGAAGTATATTTACCAATCCGCAGAAGAAGAAATATTTTATTCAAACATCGAGAACCACTGACACATTCAACTCGCCGTATTTTTGCGTGAAGCATAACTAAATAAAAATTATTGTGATGAGATATACATGGAAAACACCAAGAAATTTTATGTGATGGGATATTACTATGGGTTGAGCCATAAGGACCCTAGAAAAGACTCCAAATCAAGATGCACGATTCACCATTGAAGGATTTCTATCAGGTTCCCTTTCAAGTTGAAGAGGTCGCATGTGTGAAATAAAGCCAAGATCGTGTGATAAGATATGAAGGGGTGCCATCCCACTTTCCAATTTTGATCCACCAAATGATCCGATTCAATGTCAAGAGGGAATTATATTTAGCAGGGGTCCACGAGTTGTGTGGTATACACCAGAGAGGATGAACATGAGATCATCTTAGCAAATCTGAGTTCGAGGAGATCATAAGCGTTGGATCTAAGAGCTAGAACCTTGTGAGTTAGATAGACCAATGCAATGCCATGAACAAACCTGATATGAAAAAAAACTTTTGAGCAACCAAAATTTATGCTTCTTAGCATTTTTAATATTTTGGGTATGCAAACGAAGAAAAAAATGAAATGAAAACACTGTGGAAAGAGCAATCATAGTGGAAAGAAAAAGAAGATACAAATAAACTATGTAATGGGTTCACACAAGGTCCACTCTACTACACCGCCAACAGAGTTCAAGAAGGGTGAACGAACCAGCAATCGGGTTTACACGAGGTCCACTCGCATATCCTTTACTTTAACATTTTGGATCTACAATAGATGGATGAACACGAACAAAGTTAATAGGTTCGATGCGAGGTATGTGGTATCCTCTCACCCGTTCTCTAAGTCTACCTAACAAACAAACGCATGAGTGAAGTGAAAATACCATAGAGTCCCCTTACGAAACTTGCTTTGATACTAAATATGGGTTTTACCCCATATTCAAGAATGAGCACAAGCTCAATAATTCATTTAACATATTCCATACAATAATACATACCACATATATATGAGAGGATCTATAACCTCTTCCACTAAATCTAGGTGGGTGGTTCAACCACCTTTATTCCATAAAATATCTCACCTTGCATTCACTCAACCTTCCTATTGCCCAATTTTGCATCCCTTGTAAAATTCAAGCAACTTGCACAAGTATTAGACTTAACGAGATATTCAAAGGTATATTTAAAGGAACCTCGAGGCTTTGAGCATACCGCGGATGAAGAAGCATTGTCGTGGAGGACCTAGAAAAATCCGCGGTAAGAATAAAGTTACTGTGAAAAACAAATACTCGAAGGTGGATATTCAAAGTTGTGGTACTATAAATAGTTTTGGGGACTAAGGCGCGAGATCAAAAGATGAGCCACGGGTCACAAGGAAGCGAGTGAAGTCATTTGGGCAGGGCACAAAAGGTTTAATAAAGCCACATGGACTAGGAGTGCCATGATATAAATGAATGATCCGCGGATGTCAAATAGCCATGCAAGACTGAATGAAGGGAGCCACATATCAAAGAAAACAATAATTCCCACATATTTCTATGAGGAGCTAAGGTTATCGAATCTGATTTAATTTTGCAAATCTTATTTTATTTGAATATTTTGACATTCTCCATGTGAAGGAGATAAGATTTCATAAAATAAATATTGGTAGGTGGCGGAAGTGAAGGAAAACGTCTCTAACACGTAAAGAGGTTGTTTCAGGCCACACAACCACCAGTATTAAATGTAGTATGGGCGCTTAGTTGAAGAAGGTGTGTAATAGTGGATAAATAGAGTGATTCCTTGTTCCCTAAGGGAAATTAATGAAGGTGGTTGGGATTGGTTGAAGGAATTTGAATTTACCTCTAAATTATTCTCTTTCTCTCTCTCTCTTCCACAATTCTCTATATATAGTAGAGAAACGCTCATTCTTAATGTTGAATACTTTTATAATTTGGGCATCTTGTAATATAAGGATTTTCTTGTGTTGTGTGTATGTCCTAAGGGTTGCATGCCTTGGATCTTGATTCAGTGAATGCTTGCATCTTCCTCTTGTGATTGTAATAGTCTCATACAGAGTTCCTAGCAATAAAATTTAATCTTTTGGCTCTTTTCGCCCTTGTTCTTATTTTATTGCATTCCTTTTCTTTCTTTCATTCACATGTGTGTTGTATGTTTCATTTTCTGAATCTTTTTCTATTGTGTATCATGAAAGTGGATTTTGGGAGTGATTTTGATATGTGTCTCATATCCAATCCTCTTCATTATCATTGCCTTCCCTTTCCCCTTATCTAAATGTATTCATCCCCTTATTTTCTGGTGTTATTGCCTCTATAGATTAGGATTTTTGTTTTATACATCTCCTTCGCACCCTGGTCCCTTGGAAAGTTAGAGTAGATCTAGATAGTTGCATTTCAATTCCTAGGAGTAGTTTAGCATTAGGAGTAAGTAGAGGAAGTTGGCCTTCTCCGGAGGTCTATCTAAGTTCAATTCCTACAACTTGGAGACCATCCCATGTTGTCTCAAACCTTAGATTCTTGTGATTTGGGACAGGTGTAAATTTGAGCTCTAGTAGTTTTGGCATGCCCTATGGGAATTTTGAAATCAATATTTCTAATTTTATCATGTTTTGATGTCTTTCTCGATGAAAATCTAGCCTCTGAAGGCTCTACAAAACACATATGGTGAATCCATTTGACATATCAACTGGTTTCAACAGTACTAGTGGCTCAATCCTTCCTAGTTCATGAGAAGGATACAAACTCAGTCTAGAACAAGACAAGAAGGCATATTTGAATACTTGCAGTTATCCCTAGGAAGAGGTAGAAGAGGAAGACAGATTCAAAGATCTCCATCTCCTCCAAATCAAACTCTCTCCACACCTCCACAGTAGGCCTTTCTTACAGTCCACTAGAGTTCTCAAACCCATTATAATGGCTCATTTACAACAACCACCACCTCAGAATCCATTTGTAAACTTCACAAGAAGTAATCCACTTGCTTTGAATGCCCAAAATCCTATTCCAGTAGATTCTTTGAAGAATATTCCATATTTTACTAGAGAAAACCACACTACTCCAATTAACCACATTCAGGACATTGCAAATATCTGTGTTATCCATGAAATTTCTGAAATGGATGTGGTAGTAAAACTTTTAGCTTCATCACTTAAAGGAAAAGATCTGCAATGGTTTAGGAGCTTGACTATGGGCTCAATCAGAATTGGAACAAGTTATACACATCCTTGTATAATCAATTTGGGGAAAGAGATGATAACTTGTCTCTTTTGGAGAAGTTAACCACAATTAAGAGAGCACCTAATGAACAAATGGAAGATTTCAACTTCAAATTCCAAAGAATCTGGGACAGAATTCCAATTCTTTTCAAGAGTATAGGAGAAGGTGCATTTTACTTTCTAAAAGCTCTTAACTCTAACATATATGTTATGGTGCAATATATGGGAGGTGTAACTTTACCAGAAGCTTATGCATTGGCCATTAACACTAGAATTGTTTAATTCAAGATGGAAAATTAGCTCCTATGCCACCTATGTCATTATCCCCTAAATTTCCACAAGTCATGCAACCTTCCATTGCTCTTATTCCTCAACCAAATCCGTAGCCTATAGCTTCCACATCACAAACCCCCACAATAAAAGGAAGATGAAGAAATGAAATCTCTAATTAGAAACTTGACAAACAAAGTTATATCCCTAGAAAAACAACAAGCCCAGTCATATAGAAATTATCAAAATCAAGGGCAATCTTCAAATCAGGGATATCAGCCATATAGAAACCAACAGTCTAATCGAGATATACACATAACCAACGAGAATAGTAGATGGAAAATCAAATTGCCCCACTTCCATTAGAAACAATCCCTCCTCCACAGACTCCCTGCTCCCGGTTATAGTTGAGCCGTAGTTCCCGTTGTTGCAAAATCACTTTGCACCCTCCGATCGGGTCGAATGTGAACAAGACGTTCGGTGTTATTGGGACACATGGGATCACCTCTCAAGTTGTGGTACTTGGGATCAAGGTGAACCTCTCGGAGAAGGCCGGTTTCCTCTTCCTAAAGTAGGTGTTGTACTAATCCTAGTGTATTAAAATGGTTATTTAAACCTATGCTAACATTTTCATGGGTTTAAGGGAAAGAGATTTGTAAAAATGAAACTATATTAGGGATGGTGATGCATCAAATAAAGGACATTTCCAGACTCGGGAATGGTTAATTTGATGATGGTGTGTCCACCACAAGTCAACTTCACCTATTGCAACTTAGAGAGGGTACATAATAACATAGACTAGGAAACATGCATTCCCTTTGTTAAACTTGATCGTACAAAAAATCTATCATTCTTCCAATGAAGAAGGGTGAAAAACACCACAACTCAACTACATGTAATGCTCCACCACCTCATAAGCACAAATCTTCAAGAACCCGCAATAGAAACTTAAACTTGCATAGTGTACTTGTAAGCATGAGAAATGCACAAAGAAGTATAGAAGGATGAAAGGACCGAGATTATTCACAAAACACAAACTTTTATTACTTCAAAATGTGCCCAATGCATCATACATTCAGAAGAGGAAATGGTTTCCATTACAGTCTTGGAAAAAGGCTTGAAATTTCCCTTAACATACAAGGACAACTTGTAAAAGAAGGAGGTTTCTTGAAAAACTATACACTTGTCTCAGAAGTCTAACTTGTCCAACCTATTGGAACCCCTTGGGATGAGCTTTCAAATTACATTTATAGAAGAAGTTGATAAAGAGGAGAGAAGGAGTCATAAATCCCCTTCGTAAATTGAAGGGACATGATGTATTAATTACAATTGATTGAACCACTTGAGAAGGTTCCATCATGTATCATTAATGCCACTTGACTCATTCTTCTTACTTAATTAAAATAATATTTACATAAAATATTCTAATAATAATAATAAATATTATTAATAAAATATTTAAAATAAAAATATTAATTTAATTTTAAAATATTGGTGGGACCCCCATTGACTGGTTTGCATTGAAGAGGGAGGGTCACTATGAATGGTTAAAAAATAGACCAACTCGTTGGTTGGTTCACTGAGCCAACTCACCGAGTTGGTGTCGAGCTCCTCCTTCCTTCACCAGAATCCGAGCTCCCATTCCACATCAAGCTCTTCTTATCTTCATGCACTCACCACCACATCAACCAATGCAACTCGCGAGTCAATACCGAGCCTCGGTCACCACCCAGATCGAGTCCGCTTGGTAAATTTCATCACACCAACTATGTCAGATGGTCTTCACTTCATCGAGTAACTCTCTCTTTACCTAGCTCATTTCATGATGTTGATATCCCATGATGTGTACTTTCCATTGCAATAATGACTCGGCCAATAGCTCACCATTTTCCGACATAGTTTGACCTCTCAAATTCTTATCACAAGCCCATCAAGATACCATGTATCGATCTATTCACCTCTAAGTTTGAGATTTACATATCAATCCATCCTTCTAGGCTCGTCACTCAATGATTTTTCCTTTGTAGATGGTTAAAACCAAAATATTTGGGATGTTAACCTAGTTTGAACCGAGATCATAACTATTTTCTGATGTTCCCCGCATTTGAATCTACAATGTCATCTATGACTGGACCACCACAAGCTCGTCACTCTCATTATCTAAGATTTACTTTCCAAGACCGAGATTGCTAAAACCATGCCTATCTCGAGCTTGTGGGCTCCAAAATCATCTTAACATGTTGCTCCAATTTTCATTTGTTCTTCACAGGTGAGGGACGTGCCTCAACTCATCTTATCCCAAGTCACTTCCTCCCCTTCCAACCTGAGTACCATTTCCTTTCATGTCTCTCACCTCCAGCAAAGTTAGTGTGTTCAATGAGATTCAAGCTCTACATTTCCTTGAGCTAGCACTCCCACAACTTAGTGCTAACGTTCCCGAGTTTATCGATTTCTTCACCTTCGAACTCGCCGAGCGCTCACGTAAGTTTGAAACCTTTCTTGAATCTCCTGAGATTTTCATCCAATCTCCCCGTTTGATGAGCACCTATGACTCATGCCACTTTCTAATGAATGACGAGATTTCCTCAAATACCATTGAGCTGAATTTTATCATGCCAAATTTGATTCTCCTATTCCTCTTCAGAGTTCCATTCAACAATGCGGTGTTGAACTTGATCCCAAGCTCCGTAGTAATCTTACTCTTCCAATCGAGCTCGACTTCCACATCACCTAAGTTCAGCATGAGCTCACTGCAACCAATCTCCGAGCTCCCTTTTCTCCTTCCGAGTTCTTCAAGTTCACCGTGCATTTCCCGACCATCCTCTAACTCAACATGCATCACCAAAAGTGAGTCCCTTGTGGGGACTCGGTACTAGAACTACGCCAAGCATCCATGTTCCATGTGATAGATCTATATAATCTAATCACAACTAAAAATAAAGTGAACGTGCATAAGTGTATGATAAATATAATGACATAAAAGATATTCATTTATCATGTGCAAAATATTGAACATGTATAAGTAAATGCAAGCAAGATTAATAGAATCAAGATATGCGGTATGTTGTGGATGGATGGAATGGAATATAGAGTGAATAATAGGAGCATTGTGCCCCCAAGTGAATGGAGTCATATGTAGTGAAGTTCATTTGCTTATGGCCACTCAAAGAATTAAGAATGAGCCATAAATGAGAGTGCATCATCTATAAATTGTCAAACTATATGTTGTATGTAGCATGGTGTGATGAATGTGTAGTGATGGTATGTGACATGGAGATGGGGTGTGTGAAAATGTGTGATGATTTATCCTAGATTGTATATCACTAGATGATGTTATAAGAATTTTTATGTAGCCTATGGCATCTATCACAAAATGATGCAAGCAATATTGATGATATAGCTGATAGCGTATATCAAAATGATGTTAGTGGAAGTGATGATGTATCCTATAGTGTATATTAGTAACCTAGGAATGTCACATGATAAATATATTGAATGGTTTAATGTGTGAGTACGATGTGGTCCATTTTTATGTTTACCCTTAATAGTCTAATATGGACCGTGAGACTAGAGTGCGTCATCGGGTAGTGAGTGTAGTGCATATAAGTGGATGAGGAAAATGTAGAAAATGTGTAATAGATGCAGTGATGAGAAAATGTCATGTGATGTGTAATGTGTAGTGTGTAATGTAGGATGTACAAGTATGTAATGCATGATGTGTAGATGATATAAGTGTATAATGTGGATAACTCCTAAGCACAACGATGTAAGATGTAACATGTAGGATGTAAAATGTAACATGTGTGATGGTGCATAATTTGTAGTGTCTATCGTGTAGTGTGTGAGGTTCATGTGTATAGGATTCCCTCAAAATTCAAGTGTGAACCGAAGCATAAGAGTGCGTCATCGGGTAATGTTGATGTTAAAGTGTATATGCAGATGCATAAGCTAAAATGGTGATGGATGAAGATGTGAGTGTGGGAGATGTGCTTGATCTTTGGGGGTGTGAATGAAATACCCCCAATATGTGTGTATGATGAAGAGAAAAATCATGTAATATCATCTAGAAGATCAATAATGTCATGATCAAATAAAAATGGGACAAGGTTAGATACCACTTGTAGCAATAGTGTCATTTGATCATGTAAAAATCCATTACAAGTGTAGGTTATACATGCCCATAGCATATTCCTCGTCATTGAAAGGAGGTCATGGGAATTTTTGTGCATACTAGCAAGTGAATTTTTTTGTATAGCCAAGAAAGGAGTTGTTGTAGATTAACACGCGGTCAAGGGGCGTAGGGAATGAGATATCCATATGATCATGGTCCAATGTGTCACCTACATAAGCAAGCCAATACTACCCTAATGTGAGTGGAGAAGAGCGAGGAGTGTGTGCAAGGTAGACTGTGAGATGGAAGACATGTAGACTATAAGCAAAGCAGTGATAGTGATGAATTAATAGTATAGATGCAGATCATGAGTTTGGAGGATAAATATCCTCAAAAGCAAAACCAAACCGAGTCAAACCATCATGTGAACATGTAGAGACATTGCAAGTAGGATCAAAATAAATATGCTCCAAATATGAATTATTCATAAAAATATGCATGTAAACGGTGGTCGTGCGAGTGGAGTTAGCCATGTGAAGGTGCGGGGATAGATCCATGTTCATGACTGACACCCTAACAAAGAATCATAGCATAAGTAGTAGTTGGATGCGGTGGTGTGGAGGAAACTATATATATCATTTAAATAACACCTTTAAGTGGTGGTAGATGAGGTGGTTCGTCCCATAGGCCGAGGATAGTCATGATTTATGGAGTATGAAGTGTGGTATGAGGATCATGGTCATAATATTTATATGGATGAAGGTCACGAAAAACAAAGATATCTTCGATGCCATTATGGATTAATTTGACACAATGATGTACTTCAGAGGTAGCGACTTGCATAACATGGAGCCATGGTCTACCAAGTAAACAATTATATGACACCGTAATTCAATGACAAAGAATATCGTGTTAAGGGTTTTGACCCTACAATGATAGGTAGAGTATCACACCTACGCATGGATCGAACATAACCATCATATGCATGAAGGGAAAGATGTGATGTATTAACATTAGTAGTGAAATGACTTATATTTTCAAGGAATGACATAGGACATAGGTTGAGCTTAGAGCCATTGTCAATTAAAGTACGCTTGAAACCCACATTGTAAATGTGAATCATGATATGCAAAGCTGGGTCATTATCAAAAATATTAAGATCAATAGGAGGATTAGATGGAAAAGCAATATGCTGAGAGAAAGCATCAACAAATGATTGATAGACTGAGTCGGGATGCATATCAATAGGAATGTGAGTAATAGCTAGGAGATGTTGGACTCTATGTCTTAAGTCAATATTAGCAAGCAAGAAATCATTAATTGAGATACTCATGATGAGAATATGTTAGAAATATGAGCAATGAAAGAATGAGGATCCTAAGAGTGAAATGATATAGTACGGGTTCACCAAAATGATTATGCTAAAATGTAAATAATAGCCTAATCTCATGCAAGTTTTCAAGAAATAAATGAATAATTAAATACTAAAATAATACTCCAAGCAAGATAAGCAATGAAATGTAGAAACCTCAATGTAGAAATAAGGTTATAAGAGCCTTAACTGATTCATAGAATTCATAGGACTATTTCGGAATGAAGGTCAATTGAGCAGAATGGGAGACCATTGCAAAGAAGCTGAGAAAATGTAGATCTAGGTGATTTCGATAAATTGGGGCACCATGGGTGTCTTGGTCTAAAATATGGGTGCCCTATCCTATGGAGAAGGTTCGGAATCCAATTTCACAGAGTCACAAAATGGTGTGAAGCCTTCACTACTTATTGCGTGTATGTGGCACTTAGATTGTTGATGTCACCGTAAACATGTAGTAAAGAAATCACCCGCAAAACCCCAAAAAAATCATCAAACCCTAAAAATAAAGATGCAAATGAAGGGGTCGATGTCTCAACCACCACAATGGTGAAATTACAACCGAGAGTTGCATTACATCTCAAACCCAATGTATTTTTATGTGTGTGTGTGTGGAATTGTTCCTAGGTTGCTCTTGTGTGTGTTTCACTTAAACTAACAAGCAAGTATCTAGATGTAGATTGTAAGTAATGTGTGCATGGAATAGAATAAACTCCCCTCCTATGAAGTTTGATGTAGATGAACTATCCTTTTTCCCTTGTGATGGATCTATATGGATGCAAATGGAGCTATAGATTCCTTGATGGATGAAACCTTAGGTGGTGATAGCTAGTGTTTAGTGCTTGGTCCCTTTTAATGATCTCATAACTTTATATTTATATGATTCCTTAGCTTTAATTTCATAATTAACCTCGAAAAGGATGACTACCAAAAAGATAAGATGCTCAAATAGCTAGAAAGGACCCAAAAAGTGAGAGTAAAGTGTAAAGAGGACAGGGGCAGCCGAGGGTACGAGGGCACCTAGAGTTGGCATCCTTTTCTGGGTACCCCACCCGAAAGGGTAAAACCAAAGTATGAAAAGAAAAAAATTGTCCGCAGTAAAGGTGCAAAACCAAAATTAGCAATGTTAAAAACAACAAAATATGGCCAAAGACATGGTTTCATCATTAATTTTCTTACTTAGGAACCATATGGATAGTAGTATGTGATCGAGACTAATTAATTATCCAAATCGTATGATTTTTTATCTACATTTTACCAAACTTTATGTTAGTGAGCAGAAATCTTGGTAACATAAAGTAGATAGATATGCATACCTGTATCTTTATAGATCGATGTAGAAAGCATGTTGAGGGACTAGAAAAATCATAGAGTGATAAAAAGATGGAGTGTGCATATTAGAGATGTAAAAGTGTAAAAAAGTGATGAGAGTGAACCTCGGGTGAAAGATCGTGTGTAAATGCCGATGTTTTATGTACCTATTGTTGGTATTGATGTGTGTTTTGTTGTTAATTTTTGATGTTGATGTTCACTACTTACTTCCCATGTGCATGACGGACAAGCCTACAAAAGAGAAGACGATCAAGTATCCAAATATGCATGTATATGTATAAAAAGCATGTAAGGAAGTATGTAAAAGAAAATGCTGAAAATGTGAAAAAGGAACATGTGCACCTAATCCATGATGAGGAAAGAGAGTGTAGAAAGGATCATGTTGATGAAGTGTGAGTTTTGGGTGATCTCATCCCACTAGTCAAAGAAATATAGGAAGTAAAGTCTAATTTATCCTCCAACCTTTAACTGCTTCCCAAACTTAAGAGATCTTTGTATCTTTCTAGTTATTTGGGCGATCCAATGCCACAATAAAATTAGTATAGAGAGGAAGGTCTGGTTTATCCTCTAACCTTTAACTACTCCTAGAATAAAAATCTACCGCAGATGATGTGTACCAACGCATGTGCTAAGGACAACCTACCTTGTAAAATCCATTATGTAGAGTTTTGTAGACTTTGATGAACCTTGTCACCGTGTAATCGCTTTCCCTTAGTAATATGTGCTCCAAGAAAGGCACCCTTGTACTAAGGACCCAAGTTTGATTATGAGCCCATAACTATCTTATATTGTACTAGTAATGTGTTGTGTATACCCTATATGGGGTGACTAATTCACCAAAATGATGTCTCCCCTCTTTGGGGCCGCATGTGATGTTGTTGTATGAGGATGTAGTCCAAAAGAGGACCAACCACCGATACTCAAACCTGCTCGTCACAGGGGAAGGGAATTTTCTTGATAAAAACCAAGGCACATGCAAACAAGTGTCTAGAAACAAGTTTTAGTACAAGCAAAAAAACATGCATGTATAAGATGAAGTGTAAGCTAGATAAACAATGTGTAAGCTCAAACATGCAATAAGACAATGTAGACCGTGAAAAGTGGGTTACAAAAATGGGACACCACTCACGGTGTCACAAGAAAATAAAGTATCATGAAGAAAAAATAGTACAAGTGTGCATATAATACAAAGGGAAAAGCCCACAGACAATGACATACAATGAAAAGAAAGTACAAGAAATGTAACAAACAACCATGGTGTAAAATAATCCTCTAAAAAAAAATTGCACATGAAGCACCCATTAGTACATTGGAAAGATAAAAGTATGTCAAAAGCATGTATAATTGATAAAGTAATGTGCTATGAAACAATAGCACCTAGAGTGTACAAAATTCAAAGGCCCCGGAGCCACTATGGGATCGGTACTAGGGATCATGCGCCAAGCAACCATGTTGCATGTGATAGATCTGTGTAATCTACAATCACAACTAGAAATCAAGTGAATGCGCATGTCTGTATGATAAAGATAATGACATAAAATATATCTATGTAGCATGTGTAATAAAGTGAACATGTACAAATAAATGCAAGAAATATTAAATGTAACCAAGATATCCAAGATGTTGTGTATGAATGGAATTGAATGCAAAGTGGATGATATGAGAAGCATTACCCTAGTGAATGGAGTTGTATATAGTGATGTTCATTTGCTTATGAAAACTCGAAGTTAAGAATGAGCCGTAAATGAGAGTGTGTCATCGGGAAATGGTTGAACTATGTGTTATATGTAGCATGGTTTGATGAATGTGTAGTTATGATATGCGACATAGAGGTGGGGTATGCAAAAATGTGGGATGATTTATCCTAAAGCGTATATCACTAGATGATGTTATAAAACGTTTTGATGTAGCCTATGGCGTATATCACTAAATGATGCAAGCGTAATTGATGATGTAGCCTATAATGTATATCAAAAATGATGTGAGCAGAAGTGATGATGTAGCCTATAACGTATATCACTAACCTAAGAATGTCGCATGATAAATATATTGAATGGCTGCATGTGTGAGTGTGATGTGGTCCATTTGTGATGTATACCCTCAACATTCTAGTATGGACCATGAGACTAGAGTGTGTCATTAAGTAGTGAGTGCAAGGTGCATATAAGTGGATGAGGAAAATGTATAAAATGTGGAATAGATGCGATGATGAGAAAGTTTCATGTGATGTGTAATGTGTAGTGTGTAATGTAGGATGTATAGTATGTAATAATAAGATGTGTAGATGATATAAGTGTAGAATATGGATGAGTCCTAAAGCACAATAATGTAAGATGTAAAATGTAAGATGTGTGATGGTGTGTAATGTGTAGTGTCTATTGTGCAAAGGTGTGAGGTTCATGTGTATAGGATGCCACAATCAAGTGTGAACCAAAGCATAAGAGTACATCATCGGATAATGTCGATGTTAAAGTGTAGATGAAAATGCATATGCTAGGAGTGTGATGGATGATGATGTAAGTATGTGAAATGTGTTGATGTTGGGGGTGTGAATGCAATGCCCCACAAATGTGTGTATGATGAAGAGCACAATCATGTAATGTCATCTAGAAGGTAATCAATGTCATGATCAAAGCCAAATGGGGTAGTGTCGGAGACCCAGTAAGCAATAGTGTCGGAGTTAATCATGTAACAAACCATTATATCATAAGTTATACATGCCCATAGCATATTCCTCATCATTGAAAGGAGGTAATGGGCATTTTTTACATATCGATAGTGAGGTTTTGTGTATAGCCAAGAAAGGAGTTGTTGCAGATGAACACATGGCCAAAAGGCATGGGGAATGAGATATCCATATGATTAGGGTCCAATGTTCCGCCTATATAAGAAATCCAATACTTCCCTAATGTGAGTGGAGAAGAGAAAGGAATGTGTGTAAGGTAGATTGTGAGATGGAAGACATGTAGACCATAAGAAAAAGTGATAATGATGAATCCATAGTATAGATGAGGATCATGAGTTGGAGGATAAAGATCCTCAAAAGTGAAACTCATCCGAGCCAAACCATCATTTGAACATATAGAGACATCGCAAGTAGGATCAAATGCAATATTCTCCGAATAAAAATTATTCAACAAAATGTGCATGTAAACAAAGTGGTCGTGCGAGTGGTGTTGGCGCATGTGAAGGTAAAAGGTATAGATCGACATTCGTAGACTAGACATTTCGATAAAGAATCATAGCATTTAAGTAGTAGTTGGAGGTGGTGATGTGGAGGAAACCGTATCTATCATGCACATAACACCTTCAAGTGGTGGTAGATGAGGTGGTTCATCCATGGCCGAGGGTCGTTAGTAGCATCGACTGTGGAATAGGAAGTGTGGTATGAGGATCATTTTCACAATATTTTTATGGATGACGGTCATGGAAAATAGTATATTCTACACCTTCATGGATGAATTTGACACAATTATGTATCTTGTGGATGCGGTGATTTGCATAACATGGAGCCATGGTCTACCAATTAGACAATTATATAAGACCTGAAATTCAATGACAAATAATACCGTGTTAAGGCTTTTTGCCCTACAGTGATAGGTAGAGTAATGTGACCTACACATGGATAAATAGAACCATCATATGCTCAAAGGGAAAGACATGATGGATTAACATTAACAATGAAAAGACCTAGCTTTTCAAGGAATGACATAGGACATAGGTTGAGTTCATATTCATTATCAATTAAAGTACACTTGAAACCCACATTATAAATGCGAATCATATTGAATTAATGCCTTCCCAACCTAGCCATTTCACCGAGTAGCTCACCGAGCTACTCATAAAGCTAAAAAAAAAATTGGATGGCTCTTGGCCTATTTTGTAAAATCTTTCCATTTTTGGAAAAATCTCCCATATTTTCTTGACTCGACCACCTCTTTTCAATGTTGAGCTCATCCAACCGATTGAGTTGAGTTCTAATGATAAATGACCAAGTTCTCAACTGAGCTAACACCGAGTTGTCACCGAGTTGAGCTCAATTTGACCTCGTTCAATGCTAGGTGAGCTCACCTATGCAAATTATTAATTATTTTAATTGTGTTATCTTCGTGATTCCTTGGGACCAATGTTGTAATTTTATCGTAATAGGACATCATTGTCCAATTTTGTCATGTGAAAATTGGATAACATTTTTGGAAACATCTCGGGGATGATTACCTACTAAGCATGATTCCAGTAGCCTTAAGTCATCCATTGGGCATGGAGTCAATATTGGAATCCTGAAACTGATTTGGTTCCTTGCGATGGATCCTAGAATCCCCTTGAACATTGCCAATCTTGGACCTCCCTCGGAATGTTAAGCATGAAGTATACTGAATCTGATGAACACTTGGAATCTAGAGCATACTACAAAACTTTGAATGAAGTATCTAAGGAATTGGGGATATCTTGAAACTTTCTCTGAAACCTTGAACTTTTCTCTTCCTTGAAAAACCTCCAATGATGAAATAGTGTGCAAAACAACACAAGAGTGACAACGAAAAACAAAACACACTGAAAATGAAAACCATACATGCCCCAATTGAAACATGCAGGGTGTGCAATGCACTTATTCTGCTAAAATCAAACCTATTCCTACTCTATGCTAACTAGAGGAACATGTGAGTTAAACAAACCCTGCAACTGGTTGTGTAAAATAGCTCCCTTTCCTCACAATGGATTGCCATGCAAATGATTTGACAATGGACATGGATAAGAATGAGAGTGAAAACTAAAACAAGCCCAATTATCTACTTGGTCCACCGAGGCATCAACTAGAAAGAGAAAGAATGTCTCTTTTAGTTGCTCTACATTTGTCCTATATAGGCATTGCAACTGATCCTCAGAATTATGAAACTCATCCTCACATTCTAAAATGAATGTGACTGGTTGTGGCTTCTCTTCTAGCTTTAATGAAGCCAGCACTGATGGGACATGGTCGCATCCTTTGAATTTTCCCACTACCCCAAGATTCAACTTTGATAATGAAGTCCTGCAGACATTCCTAGATAAATGGTGTTGAAGTGATGCCCTCTTCGTACCTATTTTCCTCCTTGGAAACAAGGAGTTCTTCCGCGACATGCAACTCCTTTGGATTGTTTGTAGTTTCCAATGTTGAACCACTGCAAATGTTTAAAATGTGTTTCTCATCTAAGAAGTCCTCCTTTGATTGACCTTCACTATCAATCTCCTCATTCAACATAAAACCTTCCTTCATCACTGGTTCATCAACTACGTTAGATTCCCCAATTGAGAGCAATAAATTCTTAATGACATCATCTCCATCAAATTCTGAATCTGACTTAGTATTTCCCATGTGCTCCTCTTTTCCTTCATTCATCGAGCCATATGGAAGATTCAATTCCTCCACATCTAACAAATAGCTTGTTTTTCCATTCTCTAGTTGTGGAAAATATTTAACTTCATCCACCATGGTATTCTCTAGATTGGAATTTTGTTTTTCCTAATTGTCCTCATCCTCAAACATGAAATTAGAAAGATCAAATTCATCTAGGAGATCAGATTTTTGTAAGAATGAAGAAAGGGAAGGATTTGAAAACCTCGCATGGTCTCATCTACATTAATGACTATTGAATCTACCTTAGTCTCATGAAACTCCTTGTGGCTGATTGTAACATCTAATGATGACCTTAGAAAGTTTCTACAATCTTCCAGAAGTGTTTTCAGTTCCTGACATGCATGGAAATTACAATCATTTCATTCACTAGAACTATCTTGTACACTTGAGAGTTTTTCTTCTTCAACTTGCACATGCTCTTCTCCTGGTAGATTTGGAGTTGGCTCTTGCTTTTCTACAACTAGTTTTTTCCACTTGCGGTGATTCAACCTCCTCTAAAGATATGGAGCCAATATGAATACTGCATTCTGAATAGGTAGATCGTTGGTCTTCCTCGTTCAGCTCTAGATTTGTTTCTGGTACAAAAATAGTTTGTTTCACTTGTTCTTGAGCCTCAACTTCTGTAGAATATTTAGTCAGGAATGAAGTTTGCTTGATGTTAAGTTTTACAGCCCACTCCTTCAATTTGTTTGCAAGTTCTTCCTTACTAGTCTCCTCAACCATATACTCCTCCCTTTCACTCATTTCTTGATGATGCTCCTCCCAAAATGGGTTTAGGACTACCAGACAAGGGATGAATTGGGATTCAACTAATTTACTCACCATTTGAGGAAGTGGAAGAGATTCAACTTCTTGTCTTGGTGGCCTTTGTAGAAAAGAAGGAACTTTAGAAGAACGAGGCATGGAAGATTCATGATGGAATGGAGGAATAGAAGATGAAGTAGTGAATTCCACCACAGGGTAGCAACTAGAAGGTTAGGATCATGTGCTTCAAGTTGAAACTACATGGATGGAGACATGGAAAGAGGGTTGTAAGGTGGTAATGCAGGGACCTCCCATTTACGGGGAGTGACTCACATTATATTCATGAACGTCCCTCTTATTTATCCATTATCTAACTTGAGTTATTGTATTGATTATGAATTGAAGATTTTGTTGAGGATTAAGCTCACATGGTATAGGGCTAGTCTAGGGTATGGAATGTTGAAGCCAATCTAGGTTGCCTTTGTCATGTCATTGATCCTTATTTGCACCATGTTATGCTCCAACTCTCAAACCTTATTTTGTAAGTGGTATTCTTTAGGTGTAGGATAGATTTTAGAATCTGCATGCCATTGTTCTTCAGTATCCCCCCAATCTGGTGGGTGACCAAAATGATCTGCATCTTGCTCATGTGGGCATGCATGCTGAAACTGATATTTGTCATGAAATTTGTCTGGAGGTGGATTATAATAGCTTGAAGATGGAAAGAACCGCCATTTCTGCAAGTGGGAATCCCACTGTGGAAATGAAGTCATGGTGGCACCGCTTCATGAATGGAAAGATGTCGAAGAAAACTAGATGGAAATGGGTAAACTAAAATCCCGTGACATAGAGAGAAGGAAAATTTGACCAATGGAGTCTCTAGTTGTGCTTGGGTATGCCTCTTAAGGTTAAAATTTCACTAAGAGCACAAGAAATTGATGAAATGAAGTAATGTTGTAATTGGTGATGTTGAGATGCCTCTTCTCCTTCTCTTTGGAGGAGACAAGGATATTTTGATATACTAATAATTTCCTTTCTTTGAAGAAGATCTTGTCTGAATTCTTTGCATAAGTTAACGCACTAAGATTTGAAATCCAAAGATATAGAGTCGTCAAGTACTTTAACTTTTGTAAGTGAGAAAAGAAGTATCGGTAGACCTCGGATGAGTGTTTCGACAACACGCGAAAAATAAAAGAACATTGGAATCTCATGTTACAACTCCCATGGATAAAAGAAAACACATTAGAGGCACAAAGGAAAAGTCGTAGACCGAATCGAAACAAGAAACAACGATAAACTGTGGAATGAACTACAAAATGTGTCAAATAAATTTATAGGGCCTTATAAGATTTCTACAAAAAGGAGTTTGTTGTTTCACCAAAGCCGCATGATCAAACAATGCTGAAACAAAGGAAAGAAAGTAGCATGTCATAAATACATAATACCGCGGGTCTCCCATTCAATATAGTTGAGAAAATGAAAAATACTAATTTCAACATATCAATGTTAGATGTGTTGGCTACTCCATCACAGTGTGATCTCCTATTTGAATCCCTCAAGTAACTTCCTCCAAGTGGATCTAGTGATGCAAAAGGCTCATGTTTTGGTTCATGTCTTCTAAGCGAAAGAGGACCAAGTAAGGAAGATTGTTCAAACCCCACCCTTTTACATGTCAATAATTGTGGGTAGATACCTAATTCAGAAATGTATGATTGATTATGGGGCTAGTACTTCTGTAATGCCAAATAAAATTTCCAATATCCTAGGTCTCAAATATAATCCTGTGTTTAGGGGGTTTTGCAGCTTGATGGATAAATAGTGGGAATATTAGGAGTGATTAAAGATTTAGAGTTAACCCTCCATGCTTTCCCAAGTCTCACAATAACCCATGATATATCAGTCATATACTTTCCACCCATGTTTGCAATCTACTTGTCTAGAGATTTTACACTAAGGTAGGGGGTTATTTGTCTTTAGATTGGACTCACATGCTTTTAAGAACTAGATATGGCACAAGATTCACAATCCAAGCTGAGCCTATCTTTTCCTATCACATAGAGTCATATGAACCTTCCCATATCCAATCAAACTGTTTAATACAAGAGTAATAGGATCAAGTTTCAAGTCTAGAAGAACAACTTACTCCTCCTCTCATGCCTGATTTTTGTTTGATGAATGGGCTGAGAGAGATCACAAATTTGATCCATATTCTGAAGATCTTAAAGCTTATGAAACTGGTCTTGCACCTATTGTTTCCTGCAAGAAGAATATTTTATTCTTGCGGCATTCAAAGAAGACAAGGAGCCAGTCTTTGGCTTATGGAAGATGTATTTTGATGGTTCTAGAAGTAGAAATGGAGTTGGGGTGGGTGTTGTGCTTATTTCTCCAAAGGAAGAGAATTTCTTCTTCACCCACAGATTACAATTTTCTTGTTCTAATAATGTGGTAGAATATGAGGCATTAGTGCATGGCTTGTTGATTGCGGAAAAGAGAAAGATCAAGAAGTTGTAAATATTTGGAGATACTGAGCTAGTCATTAACCAAGTCTCGAGGTAGATGTGCTACAAAGAAAAGCTATTGAAGGCCTACAAACATAGAGTTTGGGACTTGCTTTGGAGAGTTTTGATGCTCTCAACCTACAAGATATATCACAGAAGTTGAACAAGGAAGCAGATCAAATGACAACCCTCAAATCTCAATTTTCACCTGTAGAAGACTTGGTTAAGGGAAAAATGTAACATATCAAGATGTTTGTTAGGCCATCCATACCTGATAATGCAACCAACTGACAAGTATTTGATAATGATGAATAGATTATCCAATTTATATATAATTAAGCTCAATTTTCTTCAAAAATGTAGTCTGATTTGAAGGATTTCTATGGTGATCAAATTATTCAGCTCAAAAAAATAAATTTTCAAAAGGATTGGTCACTCTAGAAAAAAAAATTTAGTCTAGATGATGAATTCAAAGGTATAGAAAAGAGCATGGCAGAAAAACAAGAAGATTGTCAGCCTATTGCAATTGCCCCAGGAAAAGAAATTTTTCTTGGAAAGGTATGTGATGAACATGAAAAGAAAATTTTTGTTTCCTTATGTCAAAATTTCAGTGATGTGTGGGTATGAAGATTTAAAAGATTTAATCCAAATATATCCCAACATTCTATTGATCTTGATCCCGATATCAAACTAGTTAGGAAAAAACAAAGGCCGGTAAACCCCAAGATAGAGCCCCTCATGAGAAAAGAATTGTCTAAACTCATCAAGGCTAAGATTATTTTTCCCATTAAGTACTCCACTCGGGAGAAAACTTGGTTCCAAATAAAGAAGAATGGAGAAATTAGACTCTTTGTATACTTTAGGGATTTAAACAAGGCCTCTCTCAAGGATCACTATCATTTTCCTTCAATGGAGTAGATTCTACAGAAATTGGTTGGATATGAGAGATTATCAATTCTTGATGGATATTTGGGATTCAACTAAATAAAAGTGAAGGAAAGTGATTAATACAAGACTGCATTCATCACCAAATGGGGAACGTATGCATATCAAAAAAATGCCTTTTGGTTTATCAAATGTAGGTGCCACCTTCTAAAGAGCAATGGATATCACCTTCAAGGGACATATCAATCAATTCATATTGGTTTACCTTTATGATATCATTGTTTTCTCCAAGTAGAGTGTGGACCACATGAAGCATCTTGGAGAAAGTACTTGAAAGATGCAGGGAGTTTGGGGTATCTCTTAACCCCAATAAATGTAATTTTATAGTCCGTAGAGGTAATATTTTGGGGCACGTTGTTTCTAAAGAAAGCATTAGGTCATTAATCCAGAAAGGGTTTTTTCCATCCTTTCTCTTTCCTTTCCATCTCACAAGAAAATTTTCTTGTCATTCCTCAGAAATATCAACTTTGTTAAGCAATTTATTCCCGTCTTCGGGGGTCTAGTAAAGCCACTCACACTTATGCTCAGAAAAGATTCAACTTTCAGATGGACATGGAGGGGAAGGACATCTTTGGAAATATCAAACAAGAAATATCCTAGGTTCCTACATTGATTAATCTAAATTACTCCAACTATTTTATCTTATATACGTATAGATTTGATTCTTGCATTGTTGGTTTTAACCTAGCCAAATGATCAAGACTTGGAGCAACCAATAGCACTATCTAGCCAAACCTTGAAGGATTATGAGCTTAAGTACAACCATATTGAGAAGCAAGTGTTTTCCATCATGTGTGCCTTGAAGAAATTTTAAAGCATGATTGTAGCTAGTCATGTAAAGGTTATGGTATTGCATCCCAAAGATCAAATATTTCACTATGGGGACAAAGATCGGTAAGAAGCGATGTGGATGGGTGACTAAAATCATGGAATATTATGTGACCATTAAGGCCACAAAATTGATGAGAGGTTATTCTTTCTACAGAAAAGCTAGCTCAAGATGTGTGGAATAACCAAGAGACTATTTTATTCCTAGGAAGAGGATAACCGCGCAAAACTTGAGAAGAATGAAGACATATTCATGGATAGTTGGATGAAGATAATGATAAAATTCCTCTCCTCTGGTATATATCCTCCTGGTCTTAGCAAAGAAAAGAGGCAAAATTTAAGGTTGCAATCTTTTCATTATGTTTTGGTTGATGGTGTACTATTTAAAAGGAACATTAATGGCGTGTTGCTCAGATGTATTGAAGATGAGAAATGTGACAGTTTTTGATGAATTTCATGATGGTTTCTCAGGTGGAAATTTCTTTGCTAAATCTACAGCTATGAAGATCATAAAAGTAGGATATTTTTGGCCTATATTGTTTGTGGATGCTCACAAGTGGGTTAGGAAATGTAAGGAGTGTGCTCTCTTTACCGGAAAGAAAATATTGACAGCCCTGCCACTTCATCCAATTCAAGTGGATCAACCATTCACACAATGGGGTCTTGACTTCATTGGGATGATCAATCCTCCATCTAGTGTGGGTCACAAATGGGTTCTCACAGCAATAGATTACTTCACCAGGTGGACTAAAGTCACATCATTGAAGGAAGCTACTGAATCAACCATCTTGGAATTTCTTGAAGAAATTTTTACAAGGTTTGGCATACCCCAAACCATTATTTCTGATAATGATAAAGATTTCTTAGGATCTAATATCTCTAATTGTTATCTTCAATTTAGAATTTATCTCAATACCTCCTCCAATTATTACCCCCAAGGTAATGGATTGGTGGAATCTACTAACAAAAATATGATCAGAATCATAAAGAGAACCATGGACGTAAATCAAAGGTAGTGGCATACAAAAGTGAAAAATGTTCTCTGGTGGATAGAAAAACAACGAAGAACAAAATTCACACCTCTCCCTACTAATTGGTATATGGCAAAGAAGCTAGGCTTCTTTTGTCACTTGAGTTTCCTTCACTTAAATTAGAACAACAAATGGAATTTAAAGGTGGGGATCAAAGAGGAATAAGAATAGTGGAACTAGTAGAACTTGAGGAAAATAAAAATTCCACCATGATCAGGATGGAACAACATCAAATTTTAACCAAACAACAATTTGATAGAAAATCTAGGCCTTAGGAATTCAAGGTCGGAGATTTGGTCTTAAAATGGGACACAGACAGAGCTAAACCAGAAGACACTCCAAATTTGATGTTATTTGGAGTGGACCATACATTATTACTACTTGCAAGCGGATAACTCATTTGAGTTATTTGATCTTGATGGGAATGCATTTCAAATCCTAGTCAATGGGATTCATCTCAAACCCTCTCACTAAGATATCTCATAGCATCTTGTATATAGTAGCTTAGGATTTCAATTCCTCCAAGTGCTTTGGCACATTGTCTTGTTGGTAGTTTAGGTTTCTTTTCCCTAATTTCTTTGCACATGTTTTGTTTCTTGGGGATCTTGTTGCACAGGTTCCTTGTTTTCGAAGGATGTTGTTATAAAATGAAGTCCAATGAATTAATGATCATTTTCCATCAAGTGAAGCATTCAAATATAGAGAAACTTGATCAATAATCTGACTTCATGCCCAAATAATTCCTAAGGCTACTAATCATCCATCTAACAAGAAGATGACCCTTGTGAGTCACCAAAAATGTTGCCCAATTTTTCATCCCTTAAAAATTCAAGAAACTTGCACAAGTATTAGACTTGGTGGATATTCAGAGGAAAATTTGAAGAAACTACGGAGGCTTTGAGCATACTTTGTGGATGAAGGAGCATTACCGTAAAGGACCTAGCAAATCCATGATAAAAGAAATTTCCATTAAAAAAAAGACTCCACGGGTGGATATTCAAAGCCGCATTACTATAAGTAGTGCCGCAGACTAAGGCGTAGATCAAAAGGTGAGCCACGGGTCACAAGGAAGTGAGTCACATCATATGGGCAGGCCAAAAAAGGTTTTCAAAATATGTGTGGACTAGGAGTTTCATGATACAAAGGAATGATCCACAGATGTCAAATATCCGAGCAAGACTGAATGAAGGGAGCCGCATATCAAAGAAAACAATAATTCCCACAGATTTCTATGATGAGATAAGGATATCAAATCTGATTTGATTATGCAAATCTGATTTTATTTGAATATTTTGACCTTCTCCATGTGAAGGAAATCAGATTTCATGAAATAAATGTTGGTAGGTGGTGGAAGTGAAGGAAAACATCTCTAACACGCAAAGAGGTTGTTTGTGAAACACAACCACCAAATTAAAAACAAGATGGATGTTCAGTTGAAGAAGGTGTGTAATAGTGGATAAATAGAGTGACGCCTTGTTCCCTAAGAGAAATTAATGAAGATGGTTTGGATTGGCTGAAATAATTTTAATTTCCCTCAAAATTCTTCTTCTTCTTCTCTCTCTCTCTCTCTCTCTCTCTCTCTCTCTCTCTCTCTCTTCCATGATTTTCTATATATTATAGAGCAATGTCATTCTTAATGTTGGATACTTTTAGAATTTGGGCATCTTGTAATATAAGGCTTTTCTCTTGTGTTGCATGTATGTCCTAAGGGTTGCATGCCTTAGATCTTGATTCAATGAATGCTCGCATATTCCTCTCATGTTTGTAATAGTCTAGGAAAATTCTTAGAAATATAATTTAATCTTGTGGCTCCTTTTTCCCTTGTTCTTATTTTATTGTATTCCTTTCCTTTCTTTCATTCACATGTGTGTTGTATTTTCATTTTCTGAATCTTTGTCTTCTGTGTATCGTGAAAGTGGATTTTGGGAGTGATTTTTATCTATCTCTCATATCCAATCCTCTTCATTATTACTATCTTCCCTTTCCCCTTATCTAAATGTATTCATCCCCTTATTTTCTAGTGTTATCACCTCTATAAATTAGGATTTTTGTTTTATGCATTTCCTTCTCACCTTGGTCCCTTGGAAATTTAGAGTAGAGCTAGATAGTTACATTTCAATTCCTAGGAGTATTTTAGCATTAGGAGTAAGAAGAGGAAGCCAGCCTTCTCTAGAGGTCTATCTCAGTTCAAGTCCCACAACTTGGAGACAATCCCATGTTGTCTCAAACCCTAGATTCTTGTGATCCTGGGATAGGTGTTGAGCTCCAACACTTCCCTAAACTCATTGTCCTAAATCCTCAATTAAATTATTTTCCAACATAATAATAATACTAATTTAAACATTAACTACCACATAATAATGTGCACACTAATTATTCTTAACAAGAACATCATAGAATTTTGAATCGATTCATTTTCTTATTTACTTGCTTGTTGTTGTGTTTTACCAAATCTTCTTCTTTCATAGATGCTTAAAAATGCATCTCTTCCTCATGAGCTGTCACAAACTCTCTCATTCCTCCAATCTCTCTTACTAGGTTCTTTGTTTGACCCACTTATTCTATCTTCAAGGTCATGGATTTGATCTTCTCAAGACCATATTTCACACCTGTATGTATAAATTAAAATACAAAGTTAAAAATCATAGTAAGATACTAAAACATATTCATAAGTTTCTTATTCATGGAAACTCTCTCATTCTTCTTACTCTCTTTTCCAAGTGCTCCTTTTGACACTTCCTTCATGTTATCCTCAATGAGAACTCTCTTCACTTCTTCACATGGTAACTCATTCTTCATTATCCTTCCAAGAGTTCCTTTCACTCAATCTAAGGAAACCATCATTTTGCTTTTCTTCTTCTCCATCAGTAGCTTAATTGGCCACTTCACCTTCTTTCTCATCTTCCATCCAACTTCTTGGATCTCTTCTTCCATCATGGTCTCTATCATGGACCCAAAATTATCTATTCTTTCTCTTAGTTCCTCTATTTCTTCATCGAAAACTAAGTGTTTCTTTCCCTGTGGCATTTTCCTTCTTCTATGTGCTTTACTCTTCTCATTCTCTCAATTTCACTAAGAATATTCAACCAAGTATTTTCCACCTTGGTCTATTGATCCCCTTAAGCCCTCACCTAGGTATTTTCCACCCTATTCTCTTGGTATTTTTCTAATAGCTTCAATGTTATAGGGTTTCTTCTTACCACCTACCTTTCTTAAGACTTTCTATGCCTTACATGTAGTCTCTTCTAAATCACCTATAACTTTGAATCACATCATCATTCAACATTTCATCATTAGTAAAATATATGAAAACAAAAGAGGTATCACCCTCTCTCGATACAAAAATGATGCCCATCCTTAGCTCAACCTACTCTATTCTGGTCATGAAATATTGATTTGAGACATAGGTATCTTAAGTAATAGTCCTTAGCTTAGTCCACAAAATGGTTCCTATCCTAGCTCAGTCCAAATCCTATCAATCACTCAAGTCTGCATATGTTATACTCAAACATCATTCAAATTGTCCTTCCATCATGCTTACATTATTTGTTTTGAAATGGGATAGGTGTGCACTATGCCTCTATGAATCTTAATTTACTGATTGCATGTTTCTTACCTTCTAACTCATCAAGATTGATCACTAACATAAGAGTATCCACAGTGGGACCTTTTACGAAATGTTACCTTGTAAATAATCTTACCTTGTTAGTTCTTTGTCAATTTACAACTTCCATGAGCATTGGTTTACCTTGAAGACCACTAGGCATTTGTAGGAGTATGGGTTGTATGGTCATTCCTTGATATGAAATATTTTATCCTTGTTTCTCTTCCCCTGATCTCTTCAAAACTTTGGTCTCCTCATCTCTAAGTACAAATAAGAACTTGATTTTCCAATCTCATCATGCAAAACTTTGCTCAGAACAAACAAATACAACCCAATTCTTTCGTGTATATATTTTTGTGCACTAGGCTAATTAATCTAAAATTTCATATATTTTATAAGTCTCTACAAGGAACATATGTTCCAAATTTCATCCATTTTCATTATGGAATTAAAATTTACGACTATCAAATAATTTGCATGCTTTCTCATTAGTAAAATTTATGTCATCAAGAACTTTGTAATAACTCTTTCTTATGACTCAAAAATTGTTTTATTTGCAAGAGGGATGACCAAGGGTCATAATTGATTATGCTAAAATGTAAATAATTGCCTAATCTAATGCAATTTTGTAGTAAATAAATGAATAATAAAATACTAAAATAATGCTCATAAGTGTTGTATATATCTTTCCCCAGGTAGATATAGACAAGCAGAAGATTATAGAAATCAAAGAAGCTCAAATCCCTGACATTTATCCCCTTTGCGCATAGAAATGGCGCATGGAAATGAGTGTCGACAGGGAAATGTATGCGCCCTTGGCACACAGAAATGGCGCATGGAAATGAGTGTCGACAGGGAAATGTATGCGCCCTTGGCACACAGAAATGGCACATGGAAATGAGTGTCGATAGGGAAATGTATGCACCCTTGGCGCATAGAAATGGCGCATGGAAATGAGTGTCGACAAGGAAATGTATGTGCCCATCGCGCATGTGAAAATGGCGCATGGAAATGAGTGTCGACAGGAAATGTATGCGCCGCGCAGCGCACGTAAATGGCGCATGGAAATGACGGAAATGTTGACAAGGTAAATGGTGCGCCCTTGGCGCATGTAAGAGGATGTCGACACACACACGGATGCACCTATGGCGCACCTTCAGAGGCACAACATTCTTGACATTCTAAGTCTTGGCAGAAGCACCACGACCCGAGATATTCAGATGGCCATAACTTTTGACTGGGAGCTCGGATTCATGCAAGGTTGGACTTTTTAGAAAGCCTACGAGGTCCTCTATCCAACTACGACTAGATATATTTAATTAGGTGAGAACAAATTCTTAAAAATGAAAAATACAGTTCGCCACTTTTGGGTTCGCTGGGTTCTCACCTACCATCATTATGAGATGAGTTAAGTGCATTCTGGAGGTGGTTGGGGCAGATTTCGAATTCCTCTCTCTTTTCTCTCTCATTCTTCCTATAAATTGTAAGGAGGGGCTTCTTTCTAAAGGTTGGACATTTCTGTTTTGCCCCTCCCTTCTTCTCTTTGGCAGGTGAACTTGTGGAGTTAAAACCTCCCATTTGAAACTGTAATGCAACCTTGTTTATTTGGCATTTTGCAGTGTGTTGTATCAATCTTTGGAGCAAATTAATGCATGTCTGTGGATGATTCTCAACCCTCTCTGTATTCATTTGCATCCCCTTGATCTTTCACTGTGGATCTGGCTATCTGTGCATGATCTTGCATTGCATTTTAATGGTCTTGTGTTTATTTGGCAAGACAGTGTTTCTTCATTCCTGGTGCATCACCTTGTAGTTTAGGTTTTATTTTATGCATTTTCTTCCCCCTGTCCCCTTGGCAAGTTAAATTAGGTTTTTAGTAAACCCTCTGCATCTTCTACGTGTGCATCTGAATAGAGGAATAGGAACCGGCCTTCATCCGGAGAGCTTTTCCGATTTCGCAAGGTCCCACACTTGGGAAAAGCTCCATGTTATGCAATCGTACTGAGAGTCTCAACCCATCGTGTTGCAGACATTCAGGGTTCTGATTTCGCCATCAACAGCTTTTTGGCACACCAGTGGGGACCAAGAGGTCATTCCATCAAAATTTGAAGGAACTTTCAAGAAATTCGGACTTAAAAATTGCAGGTTTTACAGTTTCATTTTTTTCACCTTCCAGGCTGAACTTTGAAATCAATTTTCAAGGACTTAACTTGCTCAAAACAAGTCAAAATTTCACCAGTTGATAGATCGGGGATAATCTTCAAAAGGGTATTCTTAGATTTTTGAGATTTTGACTTTCAAAATTTCATGGTTTTTTGATTTTCGGATTTCAGGTTTTCGGAAGTCTGGCATTTTTGGATTTTCAGGACTGTCATTCCAAATCAAATTCCAAACTCTAAAATATCAAAAATACAGGTCTTTCAAAATTCTATTTTTAAATATTGTCAGGTTTGGTGTGTAACTTGGCAGAAGTCTAGCCTTTTGAGGCTCATTTTTCTAACACATCTGGTGACTCCGAAGGGGATAGAATTCAGTGGTGTAGCAGCAAAGGTTGCCCAGGCATATGAGAAGAATTCAAACCAGGTCCAATACTCGAGAAGAGGGGCTATTTTTCCACTTGCAACTTTCACTAGGTAGAGGAAGGAGAGGAAGAAGACCACAAAGATCACCATCTCCACCTAATAGGACTTTGTCTACACCTCCACCTGGTAGGCCTTTTCTCGCATCGACCAGGGTTCTTAGGCCAATCATAATGGCACATCTACCACCGAATCCCTTTGTCAATTTCATGGGTAGTAGTCCACTTGCCCTAAATGCTCAGAATCAAATTCCAGTTGCAGCACTAAAGAACATACCCTATTTCACAGGAGAAAATCACACTACTCCTATTGATCACATCCAGGATATTGCTAATGCATGTGCAATTCACGAAATAAATGAAATGGATGTTGCGGTCAAGCTGTTGGCTTCATCTTTCAAAGGCAAGGCCTTACAATGGTTTAGGAGCCTTACAGCGGGGTCTATTATTACGAATTAGGAACCAACTTTGTTCTCGCTCTTTCATGCAGCCAATTCGGGGAGAGGGCGGACAATTTATCTTTATTGGAACAACTGACAACAATCAAAAGGGCTCCTAACGAACAAATGGTAGATTTCAACTTTAGATTCCAACGGACATGGGACAGGATTCCAATAGCCATTAGACCAACCGCCGAAGGAGCATTCCTTTATTTCTTAAAGGCTATAAATTCAGACATAGCCATGATGATCCAATCAATGGGAGGGACAACGCTGCCAGGGGCCTACGACACAGCTATCAGAGCAGAGAACTGTTTGATCCAAGCTGGAAAGCTTGCACCAAGGCCACCAATGCCTCTCTATCCTGGATATGGGAAATCCTACAACCAGTCAAGCACCAGAGTTGAATCCCATTCCAACTCCTAGGAATCAAAGCAATAATGAGGCGTCGACTTCTTCAAATACTTCAAAGGAATTGCAGGAGGTTATGAAACAACTACAGAACCTTGGAAATGAGCTAGTAACTATCAAAAGACAACGAAGCTCAAAGTGCTAGACCATATCAGCCTCAAGCACAAGTATGCAAGCTAGGCCCCCATACCAACAAAATAGACCACCACCTCAGGCTGCAAATCAAAACCAAAACCAAGGACAACCTCAAGCTGCTAGGCCATTTCGACCGTATGATCCAAATGCAACGACGTCCTCAAGAGCTTTGGTCCCGACACAAAATAACATGGCACAGGAGTACGACTGGTGTTACCCTTGCAATCTACCTCACAATCAGTCAGCATGTTTCAATGGTGCACTAAATCAGGCCTTGATGGTGCAAACCATTGGTGTTGCTCAAGAACCAAGCCAGGAGGAGAATCAACAGCAACAAACGCAACAAGAAGGACCTCCAACAGAAACCACATTGGCAAATTGGCAAACGGAAGACTTCTGTGGAGTTAACCAACAGCCTTTTCAAGGCGTGGCTGCCAACACACGGTCAAAGAAGAGAAATATAGGAGAGGGACAACCGTGTAATCCAGTTGTTTCTCAACCCACTCTTACACAACAAGGGGTCAGTAGACCAAACGCAGCTCCAAATGTGCAAAATCAGCCCAAGGTACCACAGTAACAACACACGCACATGCTCAAGCTCCGTAAAAGTTTGCACCAAGTAAGGGACAAAGAAAAGGACAATTCATCCCCTTTCAAAGATCATTGATCAAATGAAGAAGACGAACGTGAATATATCAATGTGGGAATCTTTATCCATCCCGGGACAAAGAGATCTTCTACAAGCTGCCATGAAGAATTGGTCAACTTCAAACCAACAGGCCCATATGCAAGAGAAGGTCCTCACGAATGTTTGCTTTCACAAGGGAATCATGGAGGACAACAAGGTAAATTTTGAAACCCCCTCCATTCTATATTTCATTAATCATCGGGGATAAATTAGTACACAATTGCATGATTGATTCTGGGGCAAGTAGTTCAGTGATGCCGAAGCAAATAGCGGATCAACTGGGTTTGAAGTATGAGCCAGTGCTGAAAGGAGTAGTACAACTAGATGGAACGGCAGTGGGAATAGTTGGGGTCATCAAGGGGTTAAGCCTAACACTACATTCATGTCCTAATGTTACAGTTCTGCAAGATGTGTCTGTGATTGACCTTCCGCCACTCTTTGCGTTGTGTCTATCAAGAGACTTCACTGCAAAAATCGGTGGATATTTATCTGCAGATTGGTCACACATGATTTTTAGGACAAGGTATGGAGCCAAAGCAACAATCAGGTCAGAACCAATTGCCAATTTCCATATTGAGCCTCATGTACCAAATCCTATCAATGTAAATTGCTCGGCTTTTGATCAGGAGGAGTGTTCAAGTGATCTAGAAATAGGTACTAAGGTCGAGGGAATTCCTGATTTAACTTTGGATGAATGGGCAAACAAGAGTCATGAATTTGACCCATACAAGGAAATTGAAGAATCTGAATTGGGCATGTATTGTATACACGAAGAAAATTCACCCATTCCCGACATCATTCAACCTGAACAAAAGGATGAAACAAAGTTTGGAAATTATTTTCGATGGTTCGAGAAGCAGACAAGGTGCTGGAGGTGGTGCAGTGTTGATTTCACCACAAGACATCAAATATTATTCAGCTTTTCGTTTCCAGTTTTCTTGTTCAAACAACATAGCTGAATACGAGGCCTTGATTCATGGACTTCATTGGGCCAGGAAAAAGGGCATAAAGAACTTGCAGGTGTTTGGAGATAGCGAGCTAATCATCAACCAAGTTAGGGGACAACATGCTACAAAGAATGACTTGCTAAGGAGCTACAAGAATAGGGTATGGGACCTCATTGAGGATTTCGAAGCTTTCAACATTGTGTCCATACCCAGGAAGAAAAATGAAGTCGCAGATAGGCTCGCAGCAGTTGGAGCAATGTTTGATGTGGTTGACAACATCAAAAGGGAAAAACACCCACATATCCATGTGATTGTGAGGCCAACAGTTCCAGATAATAACACAAGCTGGTAGGTGTTTGAGAATGATCAACAGATCATCAATTTCTTACAAGAAGAGGCTGAATTTTCAGCTAGGAATCAGGACAGATTAGAGCAGCAGTATGGGGATCAAGTAGTACAACTGCGGACAAACAAGCTTCCTAAGGGTTTGGTAACATTGGAGTCTATCTTCAACCCTAACGACCAGTTTCGTAAGGAAAAGGCAAACATACAGGTCAAGAGAGAAGATTCAGAGCCAATTCCGGTTGGGGAAGGCAAAACACTTCAAATTGGCAAAGTGGCCACTGAACAGGAGAAATCAGATTTCATACAACTTTGCCAAGAATTTCCAGATGTCTTCGCTTGGAGCTATGAAGACTTAAGAGGATTCGATCCAAATTTGGCACAACATACCATAGAATTGGATCCAGATGCTAAGCCCATCAGGCAGAAGCAAAGACCAGTCAACCCTCACATTGAGCCTCTAATGAAGAAAGAGCTAAACAAGCTAATAGAGGCAAGCATTATATTCCCGATCAAGCACTCAAGCTGGGTTGCAAACTTGGTTCCGGTCAGGAAGAAGAGTGGAGAAATTAGGTTATGTGTGGACTTTCGAGACCTCAATAGGGCATCTCTCAAAGACCATTACCCACTTCCTTCAATGGAACAAATATTGCAAGTAGTATCCGGTTCAGAGAGATTCTCTCTCCTAGATGGCTACTCAGGGTATAATCAGGTGATGGTGAAAGAAGATGACCAATTCAAGACGGCTTTCACCACCAAATGGGGGACCTATGCCTACAAGAAGATGCCATTTGGGCTATCAAATGCTGGAGCCACTTTCCAAAGGGCAATGGATATGGCATTTAAGGGGTTGATCAATAAAATAGTTTTGATATATCTTGACGACATCACTGTATTCTCAAAAAATGCATCGGATCACCTCTTACATTTGAGGCAGGTATTTCAAAGATGTAGAAGATTTGGGGTATCTTTGAATCCCAAAAAATGCATATTTTTGGCTCACGAGGGAAAACTTCTAGGCCATATTGTTTCAAAGGAGGGATTGATGATTGACCCAGAAAGAGTTGAAGCAATTCGAGCATTGCCATTGCCAAGTCACAAGAAGGCTCTTCAAAGCTTCTTGGGAAGGATCAATTTTGTCCGCAGATTTGTTCCAAATTTCTTTGCTCTCGAAGCCAATAACGCTGATGTTAAAGAAGAGTATGGCATTTAAGTGGACATCGAAGGCAAGGCAAGTTTTGAGGCAATAAAAGAGGCTATATCTCAAGCCCCAACTCTCGTCAATCCAGAGACTTCTCTAAGGACTTCGTGCTATATGCCTTCGATGGTGGAGACACATTTCTACAATCCTAGTACAAAAAACAAAAGAGGATTAGAACAACCGGTTGCTTTCTTCACCAAGGCTTGAGGAATACGAGACTAGGTACTCTTTCATTGAAAAGCATGTCCTTGCGTGTGTCGGAGCTTAAAGAAATTCAAGCACCTAGTCTCAAACAACAAGATCCAATTATTAGTCTCTCATGCGGGAGTCAAGGACTTCCTTCTAAACAAGGATCTGAATGAGAAACGTGCAGGGTGGATCACTCGTGTCATGGATGGAATATGACATCGAGATCAAGGTCACAAAACTAGTACATGGAAAAGGACTATGTGAACAACTAGCCTTGAGTCAACAGGTTGAAGCAGATGATGAAAAAGAGACTGCCTTGGTACTACAGGATGGTCAGGAACATGAAAATAATGATGTGCCTACTCCTTGTTGGGCTCAAAATATGATACACTTCCTACAGACAGGACTATGCCCTCCAGGAATGAGCAAAGCGAAGAGGAGATACTTTAGGTTACAAGCCATTCCATATGTGCTTGTTGATGATGCTTTGTTCAAGAAAGACATCAATGGAGTTCTATTGAGGTGCATTGGGACAGGTCAAATTGAGAGGGTGTTACGAGATTTTCACGATGGAGATTTTGGCGGACATTTTGCCCCACGAGTAACAGCTCTCAAGATAATGAAGGCAGGGTATTATTGGCCCACAGTGTTCAATGACTGTTATACATGGATAAGAAAGTGCAAGAAATGTGCACTCTTCACAGGAAAAGAAAGACTAGCATCGCTTCCATTGCACCCAATCTTGGTTGATCAACCATTTATGCAATGGGGATTGGACTTCGTCGGGGTCATCAATCCAAACTCAAGCCAAGGCCACAAGTGGATTCTCACAGCAATGGACTATTTCACCAAGTGGACTGAAGCAGTGGCGCTCAAAGAGGCAAACGAGTCTAATATACTAGAATTTTATGAAGGAATAGTGACCAGGTTTGGTGTGCTGGCCACTATCATATCAGAAAATGCATTGGCATTCGTAGGTTCCAAGGTTACAGAATGGGCTGTCAAGAATGGAATCTACTTGAGCACCTCTTCCAATTATTACCCACAGGGTAATGGACAGGCAGAGTCCACGAACAAAAATTTGCTAAGAATCATCAGGAGGACTCTGGATGAAAATCAAAGAACATGGCATACTAAGCTTAAATCAGCATTATGGGCTGACAAAATAACACCAAAGAGGTCTACAGGTAATTCCCCTTACAAGTTGGTCTATGGAAAAGAGGCAGTATTGCCTATATCATTAGAACTGCCTGCATTGGAGTTCATGAAGCAGTTGGAGTTGGCTGAGTTCGAACCAATGGAGGCTAGGTATGCAGAGCTGATGGAATTGGAAGAAATTAGAGAACATGCAGTTCAAACAATTGAGAAGGATCAGGCCTTAGTAAAAAGATGGTTTGATAAGAAAGCAAGAGCAAGGACCTTCTCGGAAGGAGACTTAGTTCTAAAATGGGATGTAGATCGGGAAAAACCGGGAAAGCATTCCAAGTTTGACGCCATTTGGAGTGGCCCCTACATGGTCATGGAATGTAAGAATAGCAATGCCTTCCAATTGTCTACATTGGATGGAGAAGAACTCCCGATTCCGGTCAACGGAATCTATCTTAAACATTGCTACTGAAAAGAGAAAAGTTTACCCTTGTAAATATTAGCCTAGATTTCAATTCCCCTAAGTGCGTATGCACATTGTCTTGTTGTAGTTAGGTTTCAGTTTCCCTAAGTGCTTTGGCACAGGTTTTGTTGCTCCTAGGTTGGATTTCTACAGTTCAGCGTGCTCTCGAAGAAGAAGTTGCGGTATCAGGCTCGGGATCAGATATCAGGTTGGTTTCAGTTATTGCTTATGACTCCATGCCCAATGGATTGCTAAAAGGCCACTGATCTTCTACCTAGCAGGTAGGTAATCCCATTGAGTCACCAAATTGTTGTATATATCTTTTCCCCTAGGTAGATATAGACAAGCAGAAGAATATAGAAATCAAAGAAGCTCAAATCCCTGACATTTATGCCCTTGGCGCATAGAAATGGCGCATGGAAATGAGTGTCGACAGGGAAATGTATGCACCCTTGGCACAGAAATGGCGCATGGAAATGAGTGTCGATAGGGAAATGTATGTGCCCTTGGCACACAGAAATGGCGCATGGAAATGAGTGTCGACAGGGAAATGTATGTGCCCTTGGCGCACAGAAATGGCGCATGGAAATGAGTGTCGACAGGGAAATGTATGCGCCCTTGGCGCACAGAAATGGCGCATGGAAATGAGTGTCGACAGGGAAATGTATGCGCCCTTGGCGCATAGAAATGGCACACAACACAGAGTGTCGACAAGGTAAATGGTGCACCCTTGGTACACATAAGAGGATGTCAACACACACATGGATGCACCTATGGTGCACCTTCAGGAGGCGCAACATTCTTTGAGCGCAGGAAAGCGCACCACGACGTAGATATTCAAATGGCCATAACTTTTGACCGTAGGAGCTCGATTCATGCAAGGTTGGACTTTTGGAAAGCTTACGAGGTCCTCTATCCAACTACGACTAGATATATTTAATTGGGTGAGAACAAATTCTTAAAAATGCAAAATACAGTTCGCCACTTTTGGGTTTGCTGGGGTTCTCACCTACCATCATAATGAGATGAGTTAAGTGCATTCTCAGAGGTGGTTGGGGCAGATTTGGAATTCCTCTCTCTTTTCTCTCTCATTCTTCCTATAAATTGTAAGGAGGGGCTTCTTTCTAAAGGTTGGACATTTCTGTTTTGCCCCTCCCTTCTTCTCTTTGGCAGGTGAACTTGTGGAGTTAAAACCTCCCATTTGAAACTGTAATGCAACCTTGTTTATTTGGCATTTTGCAGTGTGTTGTATCAATCTTTGGAGCAAATTAATGCATGTCTGTGGATGATTCTCAACCCTCTCTGTATTCATTTGCATCCCCTTGATCTTTCACTGTGGATCTGGCTATCTGTGCATGATCTTGCATTGCATTTTAATGGTCTGTGTTTATTTGGCAAGACAGGTGTTCTTCATTCCTCGGTGCATCACCTTTGTAGTTTAGGTTTTATTTTATGCATTTTCTTACCCCTGTCCCCTTGGCAAGTTAGATTAGGTTTTTAGTAAACCCTCTGCATCTTCTACGTGTGCATCTGAACAGAGGAATAGGAACCGGCCTTCATCCGGAGAGCTTTTCCGATTTCGCAAGGTCCCACACTTGGGAAAAGCTCCATGTTATGCAATCGCACTGAGAGTCTCAACCCATCGCGTTGCAGATTCCTAGGGGTGCTTGTGATTTCACATCAATAAGAAGCTAAGAAATGAAATGTAGAAATCCTAATGTGTAAAGAGGGTTAGAAAATCCTTAGCTGATCCATAGAGGTTGTTGGACTATGTCTCAAACATTGTGAAGGTTGGTTGAGTATGAATGAGAGACCATCGCATAGGATCCTGAGAAAATACATATTTGGGTTATTTGGCTAGACTATGGTTCCTAAAAAGATATTAGGGTGCCTAGGGCATCGTGGTCTGAAATTTGGGTGCCTTGGTTTACGTAGAAGGTTTAGAATCCAATTTCATAGAGTCCGCATGATGGTGAAAATCCTTCACTTCTTGTCATGTGTATATCACACTTAGATCGTTGATGTCGTCATAAACCCACAATAAAGAAATCACGCGAAAAACCCTAAACAAAGCATCAACCCCTAAAAAAGAAAGATGAAAATGAAGGGTTCATATTGTCCTTAGCCACCACAATGGTGGAATTAAAAATGAGTTTTTTACTACATCTCAGACCAATGTAGCTCTCTGTGTGTGTTTGGAATTGTGCCCTAGGTTGTTCTTGTGTGTGTCGCACATGAGGTAGTGAGCAAGTAGCTAGATGTAGAATGTAAGTAATGTGTGCATGAAATAAAATAAACTCCCCTCCTATGAAGTGTGATGTAGATGAACCATTATTTTTCCCTTGTGATGGAGCTATAGATGCCTTAATGGATGAAAACTTAGGTGGTGATAGCTAGTGATTAGTGTTTGGTCCCTTATTATGATCTCATAACTTTATATTTATATGATTCCTTCACTTGAATTTTGTAATTAACCCCAAAAAGGCCGACTACAAAAAAGATAAGATGCTCAAATGGCTAAAAAGGACCCAAAAAGTGAGATTAAAGTGTAAAGAGGATAGGGGCACCCAAAGGGGACGAGGGCACTGGCGTTGGCATCCTCGGCTAGGTGCCCTACCTAGAAAGGTAAAATTGAAGTATGAAAAGACATATTGGGCTATTAAAGGTGCAAGACCAAAAGTAGTAATAGAAAAAAATGAAAGATGGCCAAAGACATGGGTTAATCAATACTTTTATTACTTAGGAACCATATGAATAGTAGTATGTGATCAAGACTAGATAATTACTCAAAGTGTGTGATTTTGTGTCTACATTTTCCCCCACTTTATGTGGTGAGTGGAAATCTCGGTAACATAAAGTAGATAGAGATGTGTACCTGATATCTGTGTAGATCAATGTATAAAGTGTTACGAGGGACTAGACAAAGTGTGGAGTAATAAAAAGATGGAGTGTGGAGACTAAAGATGCAAAAGTGTAAAAAGTGATGAGAGTGAACCTAGGGAGAAAACGTGTGTGTAAATTTTGATGTGTGATGTACATGTTGTTAGAATCGATGTGTGTATTGTTACTATTTTTTTATGTTGATCTTGATTGATTTATTCCCATACTTGATCAACATGAAAAAGAGAAGACAATCAAGTACCCAAATACGCATGTATATGTATAAAAACATGTATGGAAGTATGTAAAAGAAAATTTGAAAAATGAATGACATGTGCACCTAATATGTGATGATGAAAGAGGGTGTAGAAAGGATATTGTTGATGAAGTGAGAGTTTTTGGGAAATCTCATAACATTGGCTAATGAAGTATAGGAGGAAATTCTTATTATTATCCTCCAACCTTTAGCCACTTCCAAAAATGAAGAGATCTCTATACTGTCTAGTTTTTAGGTGATCTCGATGCCATGAAATTAGTATAGAGAGAGGAAGGTCTGGTTTATCCTCTAACCTTTAACTTCTCCCAAATAAAACACCACTATAGATGATGTGTACCAACACATGTGCTAAGGACAAACTACCTTGTAAAATCCTCTGTGTAGAGTTTTGTAGACTGTGTTGAACCCTTTCATTGTGTAATTACCCCACAGTTATTGGTTCTCCAAGAAATGAACCATTGTACTAAGAACCCAAGTCATATTCTGATCCTTGAACTTTGTGTTATATTACAAGTAATACGGTAATGTTTTATTATACTCAGTATTGGGTGACTGATTCACCCAAATGATGCCCCCTCTTTGGGGGCACATACAACGTCGTTGTAGGAGGATGTGGCCCAAAAGAGGACCAACCGTTGAAACTGAAATTGTTCCCTATAGGGGAAGGGAATGTGTTTGATAAAAACCAAGGAATAGTCAAACAAGTGTTTAGGAAACAATTTTAGTACAAGAAAAGACAAACATGCATGTATAATACAAAGTGTAAGCTAGATAAACAATGTGTAATCTCAAACATGCAAAAGACGTGTAGACTCAAAAAAGTGGGTTGCAACCATGGGACACCACTCATGGTGTCATAAGAAAATCAAGGTTGACGAAGCCAAAAGCATACAAGTGTGCATATAAGACAAAGGACAAAGCCCACAGACAAATGAAATACAATGACAAGAAAGTACAATTAATGTAACAAAAACCATGGTGTAAAATAATCCTCTAAAACAAATGTTTCACATGAAAGCACCCATGCTAGCATACAAGAAAGATAACAAGGATGTAAAAATCATGTATAATCGATAAAGTAGTGTACTATGAAACAAAAATGAAACAATAACACATGTAGTGTACGAATTTGGATGCCCCCAGCAGATCGTTGTGGGACCGGTACTAGGTACTTACGCCAAGCATCCATGTTCCATGTGATAGATCTATATAATCTGTGATCACAACTAAAAATAAAGTGAACGTGCATAAGTGTATGATAAATATAATGACATAAAAGATATTCATTTATCATGTGCAAAATATTGAACATGTATAAGTAAATGCAAGCAAGATTAATAGAATCAAGATATGCGGTATGTTGTGGATGGATGGAATGGAATATAGAGTGAATAATAGGAGCATTGTGCCCCCAAGTGAATGGAGTCATATGTAGTGAAGTTCATTTGCTTATGGCCACTCAGCAGCTTAAGAATGAGCCATAAATGAGAGTGCATCATCTATAAATTGTCAAACTATATGTTGTATGTAGCATGGTGTGATGAATGTGTAGTGATGGTATGTGACATGGAGATGGGGTGTGTGAAAATGTGTGATGATTTATCCTAGATTGTATATCACTAGATGATGTTATAAGAATTTTTATGTAGCCTATGGCATCTATCACAAAATGATGCAAGCAATATTGATGATATAGCTGATAGCGTATATCAAAAATGATGTTAGTGGAAGTGATGATGTATCCTATAGTGTATATTAGTAACCTAGGAATGTCACATGATAAATATATTGAATGGTTTAATGTGTGAGTACGATGTGGTCCATTTTTTATGTTTACCCTTAATAGTCTAATATGGACCGTGAGACTAGAGTGCGTCATCGGGTAGTGAGTGTAGTGCATATAAGTGGATGAGGAAAATGTAGAAAATGTGTAATAGATGCAAAGGTGATGAGAAAAATTCATGTGATGTGTAATGTGTAGTGTGCAATGTAGGATGTACGTATGTAATGCATGATGTGTAGATGATATAAGTGTATAATGTGGATAACTCCTAAGCACAACGATGTAAGATGTAACATGTAGGATGTAAAATGTAACATGTGTGATGGTGCATAATTTGTAGTGTCTATCGTGGTAGTGTGTGAGGTTCATGTGTATAGGATTCCCTCAACAATCAAGTGTGAACCGAAGCACAAGAGTGCGTCATCGGGTAATGTTGATGTTAAAGTGTATATGCGAGATGCATAAGCTAAAATGGTGATGGATGAAGATGTGAGTGTGGGAGATGTGCTTGATGCTTGGGGTGTGAATGAAATACCCCCAATATGTGTGTATGATGAAGAGAAAATCATGTAATATCATCTAGAAGATCAATAATGTCATGATCAAATAAAAATGGGACAAGGTTAGATACTGGTAAGCAATAGTGTCAATTTGATCATGTAAAAATCCATTACGGTGTAGGTTATACATTCCCATAGCATATTCCTCGTCATTGAAAGGAGGTCATGGGAATTTTGTGCATACTAGCAAGTGAATTTTTTTGTATAGCCAAGAAAGGAGTTGTTGTAGATTAACACACGGTCAAGGGGCGTAGGGAATGAGATATCCATATGATCATGGTCCAATGTGTCACCTACATAAGCAAGCCAATACTACCCTAATGTGAGTGGAGAAGAGCGAGGAGTGTGTGCAAGATAGACTGTGAGATGGAAGACATGTAGACTATAAGTAGCAGTGATAGTGATGAATCAATAGTATAGATGCAGATCATGAGTTGGAGGATAAATATCCTCAAAAGTAAAACCAAACTGAGTCAAACCATCATGTGAACATGTAGAGACATTGCAAGTAGGATCAAAATAAATATGCTCCAAATATGAATTATTCATAAAAATATGCATGTAAACGGTGGTCGTGCGAGTGGAGTTAGCGCATGTGAAGGTGCAGGGGATAGATCCATGTTCATAGACTGGACAGACCCCAACAAAGAATCATAGCATAAGTAGTAGTTGGATGCGGTGGTGTGGAGGAAACTATATATATCATTTAAATAACACCTTTAAGTGGTGGTAGATGAGGTGGTTCGTCCATAGGCTGAGGATAGTCAGTAGCAGTTTATGGAGTATGAAGTGTGGTATGAGGATCATGGTCATAATATTTATATGGATGAAGGTCACAGAAAAGTATCTTCGATGCCATTATGGATTAATTTGACACAATGATGTATTGTAGAGGTAGCGACTTGCATAACATGGAGCCATGGTCTACCAAGTAAACAATTATATGACACCAGTAATTCAATGACAAAGAACATCGTGTTAAGGGTTTTGACCCTACAATGATAGGTAGAGTATTGTCACCTACGCATGGATTTAACATAACCATCATATGCATGAAGGGAAAGATGTGATGTATTAACATTAGTAGTGAACAATGACTTATATTTTCAAGGAATGACATAGAACATAAGTTGAGCTTAGAGTCATTGTCAATTAAAGTACGCTTGAAACCCACATTGTAAATGTGAATCATGATGTGCAAAGTTGGGTCATTATCAAAAATATTAAGATCAATAGGAGGATTATATGGAAAATTAATATGTTTAGAGAAAGCATCAACAAATGATTTATAGATAGATCGAGTCGGGATGTATATCAGTAGGAATGTGAGTAGTAACTAGGAGATGTTGGACTCTATGTCTTAAGTCAAGATTAGCAAGCAAGAAATCATTAATTGAGATACTCATGATGAGAATATGCTAGAAAGATGAGCAATGAAAGAATGAGGATCCTAGGAGTGCAATGATCGAGTAAGCGGGTTCACCAAAATGATTATGCTAAAATGTAAATAATAGCCTAATCTAATGCAAGTTTTCAGTAAATAAATGAATAATAAAATACTAAAATAATACTCCAAGCAAGATAAGCAATGAAATGTAGAAACCTCAATGTAGAAATAAGGTTATAAGAGCCTTAACTGATTCATAGAATTCATAGGACTATTTCGCAATGAAGGTCAATTGAGCAGAATGGGAGACCATTGCAAAGAAGCCCGAGAAAATGTAGATCTAGGTGATTTCGATAAATTGGGGCACCATGGGTGTCTTGGTCTAAAATATGGGTGCCCTATCCTATGGAGAAGGTTCGGAATCCAATTTCACAGAGTCACAAAATGGTGTGAAGCCTTCACTACTTATCGCGTGTATGTGGCACTTAGATTGTTGATGTCACCGTAAACATGTAGTAAAGAAATCACCTGCAAAACCCCAAAAAAAAATCATCAAACCCTAAAAAATAAAGATGCAAATGAAGGGGTCGATGTCCCTTAGCCACCACAATGGTGGAATTACAACTGAGAGTTGCATTACATCTCAGACCCAATGTATTTTTATGTGTGTGTGTGTGGAATTGTTCCCTAGGTTGCTCTTGTGTGTGTTGCACTTAAAGTAACAAGCAAGTATCTAGATGTAGAATGTAAGTAATGTGTGCATGGAATAGAATAAACTCCCCTCCTATGAAGTTTGATGTAGATGAACTATCCTTTTCCCTTGTGATGGATCTAGATGGATGCAAATGGAGCTATAGATTCCTTGATGGATGTAACCTTAGGTGGTGATAGCTAGTGTTTAGTGCTTGGTCCCTTATTATGATCTCATAACTTTATATTTATATGATTCCTTCGCTTTAATTTCATAATTAACCTCAAAAAGGATGACTACCAAAAAGATAAGATGCTCAAATAGCTAGAAAGGACCCAAAAAGTGAGAGTAAAGTGTAAAGAGGAAAGGGGGCAGCCGGAGGGTACGAGGGCACCTAGAGTTGGCATCCTTGCTGGGCACCCCAGTCCAGAAAGGGTAAAACCAAAGTATGAAAAGAAAAAATTGTCTGGTAAAGGTGCAAAACCAAAATTAGCAACAGAAAACAACAAAATATGGCCAAAGACATGGTTTCATCATTAATTTTCTTACTTAGGAACCATATGGATAGTAGTATGTGATCGAGACTAATTAATTATCCAAACTGTATGATTTTTTATCTACATTTTACCAAACTTTATGTTAGTGAGCAAGAATCTTGGTAACATAAAGTAGATAGATATGCGTACCTGATATCTTTATAAATCGATGTAGAAAGCATGTTGAGGGACTAGAAAAAGCATAGAGTGATAAAAAGATGGAGTGTGCATATTAGAGATGTAAAAGTGTAAAAAGTGATGAGAGTGAACCTAGGTGAAAGATCGTGTGTAAATGCCGATGTTTTATGTACCTATTGTTGGTATTGATGTGTGTTTTGTTGTTAATTTTTTGATGTTGATGTTGACTACTTACTTCCATACGGACAAACCTACAAAAGAGAAGACGATCAAGTAGTCAAATATGCATGTATATGTATAAAAAGCATGTAAGGAAGTATGTAAAAGAAAATGCTGAAAATGTGAAAAAGGAACATGTGCACCTAATCTATGATGAGGAAAGAGAGTGTAGAAAGGATCATGTTGATGAAGTGTGAGTTTTTTGGGTGATCTCATGCCACTAGCTAAAGAAGTATAGGGAGGAAAGTCTAATTTATCCTCCAACCTTTAACTCGCTTCCCAAAACTGAAGAGATCTCTGTATTGTCTAGTTTTTTGGGTGATCCAATGCCACAATAAAATTAGTATAGAGAGGAAGGTTTGGTTTATCCTCTAACCTTTAACTACTCCTAGAATAAAACACCACTGCAGATGATGTGTACCAACGCATGTGCTAAGGACAACCTACCTTGTAAAACCTACTATGTAGAGTTTTGTAGACTTTGATGAACCTTGTCACTGTGTGTAATCGCCCCTTAGTAATATGTGCTCCAAGAAAGGCACCATTGTACTAAGGACCCAAGTTTGATTATGAGCCCTGAACTATGTTATATTGTACTAGTATTGTGTTGTGTATACCCTATATGGGGTGACTAATTCACCCAAATGATGTCCCTCCTCTTTGGGGGCCGCATGTGATGTTGTTGTAGGAGGATGTAGACCAAAAGAGGACCAACCACCGATACATCGAAACTGTGCCTTAGGGGGAAGGGAATGTTCTTGGTAAAACCAAGGCACATGCAAACAAGTGGCTAGGAAACAAGTGTTAGTACAAGCAAAAAAACATGCATGTATAAGATGAAGTGTAAGCTAGATAAACAATGTGTAAGCTAAAACATGCAAGAAGACAATGTAGACCGTGAAAAGTGGGTTACAAACATGGGACACCACTCACGGTGTCACAAGAAAATAAAGGCTCATGAAGAAAAAATAGTACAAGTGTGCATATAAGACAAAGGGAAAAGCCCGCAAAATGACATACAATGAAAAGAAAGTACAAGAAATGTAACAAACAACCATGGTGTAAAATAATCCTCCAAAAATAACTTTGCACATGAAGCACCCATTAGCACATTGGAAAGATAAAAAGTATGTCAAAAGCATGTATAATTGATAAAGTAATGTGCTATGAAATAATAGCACCTAGAGTGTACAAAATTCAAAGGCCCCAGAGCCACTATGGGACCGGTACTAGGTATCTGCACCAAGCATCCATGTTGCATGTGATAGATCTGTGTAATCTGCAATCACAACTAGAAAGCAAGTGAATGCGCATGTGTGTATGATAAAGATAATGACATAAAATATATCTATCTAGCATGTGTAATAAAGTGAACATGTACAAATAAATGCAAGAAAGAGTAAATGTAACCAAGATATCCAATATGTTGTTGTGTATGAATGGAATTGAATGCAAAGTGGATGATATGAGAAGCATTACCCCTAGTGAATGGAGTTGTATATAGTGATGTTCATTTGTTTATGCCCTCGTGTTAAGAATGAGCCGTAAATGAGAGTGCGTCATCGGGAAATGGTCGAACTATGTGTTGTATGTAGCATGGTGTGATGAATGTGTAGTGATGATATGCGACATAGAGGTGGGGTATGAAAAATGTGGGATGATTTATCCTAAAGCGTATATCACTAGATGATGTTATAAAAACGTTTTGATGTAGCCTATGGCGTATATCACTAAATGATGCAAGCGTAATTGATGATGTAGCCTATAATGTATATCAAAAATGATGTGAGAAGAAGTGATGATGTAGCCTATAACGTATATCACTAACCTAAGAATGTCACATGATAAAAATATTGAATGGTTGAATGTGTGAGTGTGATGTGGTCCATTTGTGATGTATACCCTCAACATTCTAGTATGGACCATGAGACTAGAGTGTGTCATCAAGTAGTGAGTGCAATGCATATAAGTGGATGAGGAAAATGTGTAAAATGTGTAATAGATGCGATGATGAGAAATTTTCATGTGATGTGTAATGTGTAGTGTGTAATGTAGGATGTATAGTATGTAATGCAAGATGTGTGTAGATGATATATGTGTAGAATATGGATGAGTCCTAAAGCACAATAATGTAAGATGTAAAATGTATGTAAAATGTAAGATGTGTGAAGATGTGTAATGTGTAGTGTCTATTGTGCAGTGTGTGTGAGGTTCATGTGTATAGGATGCCATCAACAATCAAGTGTGAACCAAAGCATAAGAGTGCATCATCGGGTAATGTCGATGTTAAAGTGTAGATGAAAATGCATATGCTAGGAGTGTGATGGATGATGATGCAAGTATGTGAAATGTGTTGATGTTGGGGTGTGAATGCAATGCCCCCAAATGTGTGTATGATGAAGAGAACAATCATGTAATGTCATCTAGAAGGTCATCAATGTCATGATCAAAGCCAAATGGGGTAGTGTCGTAGACCCGTAAGCAATAGTGTCGGGTTAATCATGTAACAAACCATTATATCATAAGTTATACATGCCCATAGCATATTCCTTATCGTTGAAAGGAGATAATGGGAAATTTTTTACATATCGTAGAGTGAGGTTTTGTGTATAGCCAAGAAAGGATTTGTTGCATATGAACACATGGCCAAAAGGCATGGGGAATGAGATATCCATATGATTAGGGTCCAATGTTCCGCCTATATAAGAAATCCAATACTTCCCTAATGTGAGTGGAGAAGAGAAAGGAGGAATGTGTAAGGTAGATTGTGAGATGGAAGACATGTAGACCATAAGAAACAGTGATAGTGATGAATCCATAATATAGATGAGGATCATGAGTTGGAGGATAAAGATCCTCAAAAGTGAAACTGATCCAATTCAAACCATCATGTGAACATATAGAGACATCGCAAGTAGGATCAAATGGAATATTCTCCCAATAAAAATTATTCAACAAAATGTGCATGTAAATGGTGGTCGTGCGAGTGGTGTTGGCACATGTGAAGGTAAAAGGTATAGATCGACATCCGTAGACTAGACAGCCCCCGATAAAGAATCATAGCATTAGTAGTAGTTGAGGTGGTGATGTGGAGGAAATAGTATCTATCATGCAAATAACACCTTCAAGTGGTGGTAGATGAGGTGGTTCATCCATAGGTTGAGGGTCGTTAGTAGTATCAGTTCGTGGAGTAGGAAGTGTGGTATGAGGATCATGGTCACAATATTTGTATGGATGATGGTCATGAAAAATAGTATATTCGATGCCTTCATGGATGAATTTGACACAATGATGTACTAGTAGATGCGGTGATTTGCATAACATGGAGCCATGGTCTACCAATTAGACAATTATATAAGACCGGAAATTCAATGACAAATAATACTGTTAAGGATTTTGGCCCTACAGTGATAGGTAGAGTAATGTGACCTACACATGGATGAATAGAACCATCATATGCTAAAAGGAAAGACATGATGGATTAACATTAACAATGAAAAGACCTAGATTTTCAAGGAATGACATAGGACATAGGTTGAGTTCATATTCATTATCAATTAAAGTACACTTGAAACCCACATTATAAATGTGAATCATGATGTGAAAAGTTGGGTCCTCACCAAAAATATTAAGATCAAAAGTAGGAGGATTAGATGAAAAAATAATATGTTGATAGAAAGCATCGAAAAATGATTGATAGACTCGAGTCAAGATGTATATCGTAGGGAATGTGATTAGTAGCTAGGAGATGTTGAAATTTATGTCTTGAGTCAAGATTGGAAAAAATAAATCATTAATTGAGATACTCATTATGAGAATATGCTAGAAAGATGAGCAATGAAAGAATGAGGATCCTAGGAGTGCAATGATCAAGTACAGTTTCACCAAAATGATTATTCTAAAATGTAAATAATAGCCTAATCTAATGCAAGTTTGCAGTAAATAAATGAATAATAAAATACTGAAATAATACCCAAGAAAGATAAGCAATGAAATGTAGAAACCCTAATGTGTAAAGAGGGTTAGAAGAGCCTTAATTGATTCGTGGAGGTCATGGGACTTTGTTGCAGAGGTCGTGGGATTGTGTTTCGTGAAGGATCGACTAAACACGAATGGGAGATCATCACATAAGAGACTGATAAAATATAGATTTGGGTGATTTGGCTGGACTAGGGTGCCTAGGGAGTCTTGGTCTAAAATTTAGGCATCCTAGTCTGCATAGAAGTTCCGAAACCAATTTCATAGAGTCATTTGTTAGATGGTGCAAAGCCTTTGCTTCCTTTTACATATATGTCACACTTAGATTGCTTATGTCACCATAAATGTGTAATAAATAAATCACCTACAAAACCCCAAATAAATCATCAAACCCTAAAAATAAATATGTTAATGAAGGGGTCAGAATGTCCTCAACTACCAAAATGGTGGACTTATAATTGAGTGTTTCACTACATCTCATAACCAATGTAGTTGTGTGTGTGTGTGTGTGTGCATGCATAATTTTTTTCCCTAAGTTTCTCTTGTGTGTGTCGTAATTGAAGTAAGCGAGAAAGTAGATAGATCTAGAATGTAAATAATTTGTGTGCATGGAATATAATAAACTCCCCTCTTATGAAGTGTGATGCGATGAACTATCCTTTGTCCCTTGTGTTGGAGCTAGATCAATGAAAATGGATCTATAGATGCCTTGATGGATGTAACATTAGGTGGTGATATTTAGTTCTTAGTGTTTTTCCCTTATTATGATCTCATAACTTTATAATTATATGATTCCTTTGATTGAATTTCATAATTAACCTTGAAAAGGTCAACTACCAACAAGATAAGATTCTCGAATGACTAGAAAGGACCTAGAAAGTGAGAGTAAAGTATTAAGATGAAAAGGGCACCTAGAGGGTATGAAGGTGCCTGATGCTAGAATCTTGGGTGAATGCCCCAGTCCATAAATGGTAAAACCAAATTATGAAAAGATAGAATGGGCGGTAAAGGTGCAAGACCGAAAGTAGCAAAAAAAATAATGAAAGATGACCAAAGACATGGGTTGATCAAGTACTTTTATTACTTAGGAACCATATTAATAGTAGTATGTGATTAAGACTAGATAATTACCCAAAATTCATGATTTTGTGTCTACGATACTTTCCAAATTTCAACTCTTCACTCCTCCTAGTTAATAATTTATCACAAATTCTTCTCACGATAACTCCGTCTTGTGTTTCATAGTTTACTACTCCTAAGAGTATCATGGAAATAAGACATGTGTGAGGTTAAAACCATCTAATTCCTTTTGTATATGGTTTAGTATTTTGATTATTTTATATGTTCCAAATTTTAGTTCTTGGAATTCCCAAATTCATGAGATACAACAATTTCTTTTCAAACCTTGGTCAAGGATTTCTTAAAGCCCAAGAAGGGAAATTTTGAGATATCTTTCTATTTTGAATTTATCAAGGCCTAATAACCTAATCATGAGCTCTATACTATCTTTATAAACCTTTCCAATCTATTCTTCCATGCATGGGAGTCATTATTACACTTTACATACACATTATCCCTTAGAAAACAATGAAAACATAGCACAGTACTGGCAGACTTGAATTGAATTCTTGAATATTTAGTATTTTCATTAAAATATGAACTTGTATCATTGAAAGAACCTCCATAAACTTCTAAGTAGATGAGGTAGCATTAATCACATTCCCATAAACTTTTCTTGGCTTTCATGTGTTTACAACTCTACATCTTTCCATGATAATTTTTCATTTTTTGTCTCCATCTCTCCTCTACCTTGTCTTACATGCCTAAATTTTCTTTCCTAATATCCTTCCTATGGATATACTCAACCCATTCCATGTAAACACACTATTTTATTGATATTCATTCTAAAACAAGACTTATCCTATATCTTGTTGAGATATTCTCTCAACAAACAAGATAGACAATAGGAGTTGGTTTTATGACAGCTCTAATATGGATTGACCAGTTATTTATGGTTAGACAACCCAAATACAATCTCCATGATATCCTAAGAAAAATTTACTCCTTTTCCTACGTATAACTATCCATCAACCAACTAAATTTTGACGTTTACTCTCATTGTAAAGATCTTATTACATGACAATTCAAACTTCATACATTACATGATTTTGGAGGGAAACTATTCAAAATCCAAATGTATAGTTCAATATTGTGACAAGGCTTTATTATCACTTGTTTTTTATTCACCAAGCACCATGAAGGATGCTCCCGCATCATGATTAATTAATGAACATCACTTACTTGAACCCTTCAATGCCACCAAAGAAAGATAAGATTATGTATAGAACATTAGTGGGGGTCGGGCTGAACCTCTACCTAATATATAGTTTCCATATCCATGATATGATCATGCCGATATATATATATATATATATATATATATATATATACTACTAAATATTTGTCCTCCTCTCTACTCATCCATGGCCCGCCCCCACCTTCTTCCATCTCTACTCATACCTTCCCCATATGGATTAGCTAGGCCCCCCCATTACCTCTTATGGTCAATCTAGACTAGACATATCTATATATGATAACTAGATCCCCCGATTAAAATGTTAATAATACCATATATAAATATAGCCATATCCTTCATATCCCATATTTATTCGAGAGTAGGATCCACCTCTCTACTCCCATAGATATGGGAAATATGGGACCCTATATCTAAATAGGGTTTATAGGGCCAACCTAGATATTGGGTAAGAGCAAAATGCTAAATGTCCCCACCCCATAGAGATTTAAAGATAGGGTCACCTCTATCTATATATGGTTAGTCAAATTCCTTAGAGGAATTGACCTCCCCTATCTAGAACTCTCTGTGGGTTAGGGATGCTTGATCGAGGTTGTTGACTATAGATTTTATAATCACCCTTAATTTTTCTAAATCAAGGTCAGCCCCATATATCTAGAGGGCCAGAACTTGATAAATAGATCAAGAAGGAATATTAGTGGGGCCTGTATTTATATAAAACTCCCATAAATAGATATCCCCCTCTCTCAAATATATATTTTTAAAAATTTATGTCTTAGTCCGAGTGGGGATAACAGTCTTTTCCTACACATGTCCATAGAGTTTGAGTTTTTATAGATACTAAACATATCTAAATCTAAAAAAATTAATTTAATTAATTTATTCTAGAGTTAATAAATTGAAAACGAATCGCACTCCTTCATATACATCGGGGGTCCATTGATGAAAAGGAACTAGAGAAAGCTTGAATCCAATTCCTACAGTTATAGATATAAGTGCGATCCAAATTCCTGGAGAGTTATACATTTGTGTATGTATATAGAGAGGGGGACCGGACTATTGAAAGTAGGGTGACTCCTTGAGAGAGAACTATAGGCCTAACCTGAGCCTATATAGTTAGAGGCCCCTAAACTATCTTATCTATCGGGTGGCTCTATATCTTAGGCGTAAGCCCAAAGCTCTATATCTTTCAACACTATATCTTTATTAACTAGTCGTTATCTCATTCTAGATGCCAATTAATGACACTTCATTAGTTATAATCCTCCTTCAATCAATTAATTAACTATTATTAGTTAATTAAGTCTTTTTAACCTTATATTTAATCAATAAACCCTCTTATTGGTTAAATCCTCTTTTAAATCATATCTAACTACCTTTCTAAGATTATTTTACCCTATTAATTAATCCTAGTTGATTAATTAAATCATCTCCAACTCCCATGAGTTGCTAATCACTTGTTAATTCCTCTAATCAATCTTGTTTCTTCTAAATCTACTTTATCCTTTATCCCACATGCACTAGTTTGCAAGCTCTCCCAAATTGAAAATCTATATAAAGGACCTACCCCTTCCTTCACACCTTACACCTTTACAAACATTTTGATTACTATAGTCACATGAGAAGATCCTTCTCCATTGTTGGAATAGCTACTTCATCTTTGCATCCATTCTCTCATATTTGAGTAGTAAATGAAGATCTAAACATGGATTTGTAGCCATTTTAGTGAGATCATTTCCTCATCTAGAGACAACACAAAAATTGATTGCTTATGATCTAAATAGGTTCATAATTTGATAGCAATCATACATTTACAAGAGTAGGAATGGTTTAACATTATATGTTCATTCATGTTTATGCATTAGAATAGTTATTTCCTTTAAGCTCTTATCATGATGTTAATGGTAGATTAACTTTGTTATTTAGAACTATTAGGTGTTAGTTTCATTTAATTAGCTTAGTTATTTTAGCATACATACATTTGGCACGCCTGGTGGGACTTACTCCATTTTCCTTTGCATTAATTTCAAGTTTTTGTAGATTAGTTTCAATTTTGGTTACTAACCCTATTTTTAGCATTTATAGATAAATATTGAGTTTCTTAACTAGATTAGTTAAGTTTGCTTGGTTTTAGTGTTCTTTGCAGGAATAAAGGAGGTGAGGTGCTACCAAATTTGAAGAAAATTGGAAAAATATAATAAGCTTTTTTGACATTATTTTTGTCAAATAATTTTGTTTTTATGCTTGCATATGGGTACTTTGCGTTAGAATTTAAAACCTTGTGTCAACATCAAAAGGCATGCGCTACTATTAAGATTATTGCATTGTTTTCATTATGTTTACGCTAGTGTTGCTCAAATTTACGTTAGCGTGGTCTAGATTTTTCTCCTCTACGTTAGGCTTGCGTTATTATTTCTAAGCTTGCACTATTGTATCTCTTCTCGCACTAGTGTTACATTTTTCTATATTTATATCACAAAAATTCATTATCATTAATATGTTTGTGATATTATCAAGATTCTTGTGATGTTGTTCATAGGCTTGTGCTACTATTAAAAATCTTTCTCTAGCACTATGTCTCATTTTTGGCTCAATTTTTAAGGTTTTCATATTCTAATTTGTGGTGTTTTTTGTTGTTTTACAGGTATTCTAACTTTTTTTGGAGATTTTTACATTTTTAATCAGATTTCTAACATGTTGTCAAGCTTTAATGAATGTAATGTTTCCATGTTTTTCTTAAGTTAGGATAAAGTTTTTGTATGCTCTTCTCTTGCACCTTTAGGTGATCTTGAGAAAAAAAGAAGCTTTAGTCTTCATTTTCTAACATTTGGTTAATTTGGAAACTTAATCTTTCATTTTTGCTTAAGGGAATGAACAATTTATCAAGAATTTCTATGGTTCTTTGATTTCAAGTTTTCCTTTGCTATATAGTTGGGTTAATTGTTGTGTATGCTCTTCTCTTGCATCCTTGGACGATCTTGAGAATCAGAAACAACCTTTGATCCTCTTTCAAATATTATGATTTTCTTGGAAAATTACTAATCTTTGAGTGAAGGACCATATACCATTTGTCAAAGAAGAAGGATCTAAACAATACTAATATAATTTGGTGCATGTTACCAATGGTGTGCTAAACTACATTTTTAATCAAAGATTGAAAAAAAAACATGTTATTTATTCAAAACATTGTATTTATAAGTTTGGATAAGGGCTTAAACCCATCCTCTTTGAACTGTGGGAAGTATCTTGGCATAATCCATAAAAATCATTATGAGGATTACCATAGGAACCCCAAAGTAGTCCACACCTTGAGGGAACTGGTGGATGAAACGGAAGTGCCCCACTACCTACTTGACTAGTTGAAAACCCATATGAGAAAAGCTTCATGTTACCCATATGAGGCCCCGTTAATTAATTTGATTGTGGGGTAATTGTTCATTTTCTATTTTACTAGAAATGTGTATCTCTAAGGTAAGAATTGGTAAGTTTGTAAACAAAATCCTAGGAAACCATTTGGCATTAGGGGCTAACTTTACTTTATCCATCGTGTTCTAAAGATATCTCACAAAGAAACAAATTTGTAAGAGTCAAAACCTTTTTATTTAAACAAGGGGATATTCCATTAAAGTTGGCACCACGTGACATTCATCATAAAATTTACAAGGCATCATTTTTTCTTAGTTTCTACCTTATCTTAAGACAAGGCACAACTCTGCCAAAGTTACACTAAGTATTTTTCATCACCACTTGGTCTACTCCTTTGTTTTCTTGTTTCCCATTTGGGAAAAAAGAGATCATACATACATAGTGATATCAGGATTATGTCCACCACTTTAGCACCCGCTACATCCTTCCTTATTACATTTTGATCGCTATAATAATCGTTGAAAGTGTGTTGGTACGTATTCATATCTTTGATAGTCTTGTCTTGATATGTTACCAAAATATTGTGTAACATTATTAAATAAAATGTAATATTATTAATAATGATTTTATAGAAATCATATTAATAATATAGTTGTAATAGTTTTATTATCATGTCGAGTTGTGAGAACAACTCACCTAACTATTTTAGTGTGAGAGATATCCTAGAGATTAGCTATAGATATATTAGGGATAAGTTTGAGAGATTGTAGGGATTGGAGAGATATATGTGGGTTGTTGAGGATTGATGTTCACTCCTTGTATTAAGGAGAAAATCTCCTATATAATGTAAACTCTATCAATGTAATTTATATCTGAATAATTAATAATAAGAAGATTATTATTTTGTGATTAATATTGTGCATTATACATCTATAAAACTAATCCAAATTTATTATTTGGTATCAGAGCATCTTTGATCCAGTGCTTTTGGATGCCCTGTGACTGATCTAGATATTTATTTTAAGTCACCTACTGTGTAATAATTTTGCTTTGGAATGAACTTGGAATTCTACGTGGTGTGTTGAAAGGCTTGGTTTCAACGTTGCACGGTGAAGTGAATTTCTCATTGATATTCTCTTCCAGCTGTATTGAAGATTTAAATTATGCATTGACCTGTACGTAGTATGGACGTGTGTGTTAGATTTGATTCACCTAGTATTTGATTCGTCAAGTGTATTCATGTAGACCTACAATGTTTAACGACCATGATGATATGTGTCTTGTCAATTTATTTGAAGTCTATAATACGGATCAGCTTGGATTCACTCAATCTGCAGTAAAGATTGAAGTAGCGCACTATATTATTTCTACAAATAAAAGCATACAGTTAAATTGATACGTGGATAAGGTGGATTTTACTGTGTGTTATCGCCAGATTGATTCTTCACATCATTGGTTGAAATATCTACATGGTTCATGTTAAATCCTGTCACACATACCAAGATCTCACTAGTAATTATTAGCAATGGATTTCCGGAAGTCATCGCATTAAAAAAATTTAGATAATTCACCATGTTTTATTGATGATTGAAATTTTTTACCATGTTCTCAATCATTGTCCACATCATCAATGAATGCTTATGATCGCCTTGAGAACAACTTAGAATTTTATGGTAAATCGATGCAAAGGTAAACACACATGTTTTTTAAATGGAAATTCTTGTCGTTGTGGTTACAATTGTGGAAGTGTAGTCATTAGCAACTTGTGATTGTTATCCATGGATTTCATTCTATCCAAATTGACCTCTATCATATTCAATTTTCCTGAAGCTTGTGAGAGTGTATTTCATCAAAATTCTTGCAGCTTTGGTATTTAAGATTTGTTTAGTTTATGTGTCTCTCATATTTTTTGATAATGTATTCTTTAAAAATACCTTCGGCCCATTTGTTAAGTCATTTTATTATGTTTTGTCTAGGTCCCATTTTATTATAATTAGTTTATACCAAGGAGTATAAAGAACAATCGTTATTAGAAATAGTCCTAATGTTAGTGAAAGGTGGTCTTTTTATAACATTTTAAGTTGTAATCTTGTCATCACTAGGTCTTATGTCCAAAAATCATTATTATTGTGTCAACTATTATTATTGAGTTAAATCAATGTGTATTGTAAGTTGGAAATCCAATGTCATATGGGTGATTTTAGGTTTTTGTTATCAGTAGTGTCAAATGTCGTTAAGTCATTATTTATCATTGTAGTAAAAAAAAGAGTTTGGTAAAAATGTTTATAGTCATTTTTGTGTCAAAGTCAAGTGTTACCTTCTCAAATTCAAGTGTAATTTTTGAGTCATTATAAAAGTCTAGTATTTTTGGGTCCTTTATCAAAAATTCAAAGAGTCAAATATTGTAAAAATTAAAAAAATTACCTCACAGACGCATTTTCAAGTTACCCAACGTCTAATTTTTAGAGGATAAGATGAATAATATTGTAGTTCTAATGATATTTTTGATGACTTCAAAGAAGGAAAATATGTTTGGCTCCACCCCTCGACCCCACCCTATATCGTGACAGGGAGCACGCACAGGCGCTACCTCAGACCCCGCAAGGGGCGCTACCCTTGACCACGCTAGTGGCTATGTCTCTGCACCCTCGCTTTGGAATTTCAGAACCAAAGTGAATATTTGTGGGGAAGATGCATCAACAAAATGTGGTGCAAATTTGAGCTCCATGGTCCAATCTGCTAAGTAAGTAGCGACACTCATTAGAGGACGGAGGCAATGGAGGATGGAGGTCAATTAATGACCTCTCGTTAGTCACCAATGATGGGGAAATGAAGTTGTGGTGGTAGTGTGTGTGTATGTGTGTTTTATTTTATTTCAGATTTGCAGTATGATTTCAAAGTTCCTTTTTAAATACGTGAAATTTTCACATTAAGGGGGAACTGTAACATGGTCTCAATGTTCAATTTTCCTCTAATTAGTTTGTATTTATTAATCAGTGGTTCTTAGATTATTCCTTAAAGGAAAGACATAATGGACAGATTAAAGTAGAAAGGAAAAGCAAAAGCATGATATTTGGGCTGTTGGTTGTCATGTAAAGCCATCCTTTGTTTTAGGTTGTTGGTTATCCCAGAAAACCATCATTTGTTTCATGTTGTTGGTTGTCCCAGTAAACCATCTTTGTTAACGTTGTTGGATGTCCTAAAAACCATCTATATCATGAGCACACATGGGAAAAAGCTTCATTAAGCTATAGAAGAATTTTTATTGTTGTTTCTATAATGTCAACATTAGGGGAGTGTATATTGGGAATTAATAATGTTAACAATAGGAAATGAATGTTACCAAAATATTGTGTACCATTATTAAATAAAATGTAATATTATTAATAATGAGTTTATAGAAATCATATTAATAATATAGTTTTAATATTTTTAATATTGGTGAGTTGTGAGAACAACTCACGTAACTATTTTAGTGTGAGAGATATCCTTGAGATTAGCTAGAGATATCTTAGGGCTAATTTTGAGAGATCAGTAGGGATTGGAGAGAGATATGTGGGTTGTTGAGGATTGATGTTGAATCTTTGTATTAAGAAAACATCCTCTTATATAATTTAAACTCTATCAATGTAATCCATAACCGGAATGAATTAATAATAATAAGATTATTATTTTGTGATTAATATTGTGTGTTATTCATCTGTAAAACTGATCCAAATTTATTATGATACCCACATCAAGAATATATTATTTTAGTTAGGTTTTCTCATCACGATTTCCTCTTGAGTTAGTATGTTGCTCACATCCTATCAATACGCTCTTTATACTTACATCTTGTTTCATTTGTGAAACTTGATTTAAGTCTCTAAGTTGTATTGTTATGCTACTCACATAAATATCAACTTCTTGTTATACTTAGACCTTGTTTTTATTCCAACATTGCCTTGATTTTTGAAAAGTGTTGTCATTACATTGTTCACATCATTCCAATACTATTTTTATACTAATATATTTATTTTCCTAAAATCTTGATTAATGTATCCAAGTAGTGTTGTTACGCTGCTCACATGTGTAGCTTCCATTTTCAAGACTTGGAATTTGTTTGTGTTTAAACTTATTTAAGTATACCTTGTTTTGAAATCACGTTAGCACCATCTTAGTACTTAGGTATTTTTTATCCCAAACTTGATCTAAGTATTGATATTTTGTTTTCATTATTGCACCAAACCTATCTTTGAGAACATAGGGAGTAGTTATTCTTATGATTGGATCTTGGTCTATATTGATTTGTCCTAGATAATTCTTACTATATGGTTCCATATCAATGTGTCATTCTTTATTATTTGGTATCCTTGATTCATATTTCCTTGATTCTTTGGATTCTCTACCATTTGACATTCTTTGTGACAATTTGACGTCATCACACTGCTTGGTTTTTCCTAGGGTCCATTTTAATCAACCTTAGTAAAACCTTTCCCATTATGCCTCCTATCACAAGGATGGGGCATCAAATATTAGGTCAACCCCTTTTGTTAATGAAAATTTAAATCCATTGTATGAAGACAAAAACATGGTTGACCATAGTGGTGATGAGGGGAACTCTCCTCGGAATTACTTTGAATTTAATCCCACCCACATGGATAACTTCCTATTTCAAAATAGGAATGAAGTCCTTGTCCATGTCGTATAATTAGGGGCTAAAATACCACCTACATTTGATCACACTCTCCTCGGAAAACATGGTTCATGGAGAGAAGTAAGTAGAGTGTCCTCCTCACAATATTGATGACATCCTAAACCCAAGACATGTTTCTACTTCTAGTCAAAAGAATGAGGAGAAAATTTCATTCTTAAAATAATGGCCTTTATCGCATCCCCATTGTTAAAATTCTCTTTGAGGATCATGAGGAACATGTCAATCATGAACAACCCCTCCTCGTGAGAATCATAAAGAGACACAAAACAAAGAGGTTACAATAGAACAACAAATACAAGCTCTTACTCATCAATTGGTGAGTTTAGCTTCACATGTCAACAAAGAGCCTATGAAGACTCCAAGACAAGAAAAACCTAGAGCTTTGTATCATGAGTTTTATACCAAAACTCCTCATCAAGAAAAACATAAAGAGGTGTATCAAGAATTATACACAAATAATAAAGGTGGTGAAACATATAGACTTAACCGTGTATATATGCCTACTTCACCTACGCGTGGGAAATTTTTGACCAAGAATGGTTATCTATGAAGAATGCCCTCACTTCTTTATAAGAAGGAAATGTGGGACATAACAAGAAATACCAATTTGAGGAGTTATGCCCATATCCATTTGATAGAGCTATGTTGAGAACACCTTTCCCTCGTCACTTTGACTATCCAAAGTTCGATAAATATAAAGGAAAAGGTGATCCGCGAGACCATGTCAAATACTTCTTTATGGCATGTCAAGAGGTTGTTTATAGTGAAATTTTTCTTATTTTCCTTTTCCCACAAAGTCTAGGGGGAAAGCACTCAAATTGTTTTTAAAATACCTAAAGGGTCAATCTCTACATGGCTAGAATTAGCAGAAACATTTTGTGTCACTTTTCCTTTAACATGGAAAATGACATCACCATGATAGACTTTTGTAATGTAAAACAATGAAATAATGAAAACTTCGCTAGTTTCTTACAACAATGGTGAGGGTTAGCTAGTCACTTCCCTTGCTCCATACTAGAGAAACAACTAGTTAGCATTTTTGTGCCTAATCTACACCCTGAGATTGTTTTCCACTTGTAAATGCATTATGGAAACACCTTTGAGGAGGTTATAGAAAAAGGAAGCCAAATTGAAAAGTGTTGTTAACAAAAGGGACCTTAAAACCCTTTTCAAGAGATAACCACGAATCAAATCCTACAGAAAAACCAAAATTCTTTCCAAATAAGAATAAAAACATCATAGGTGATGGCATAACTGACTCTAAACGTGTGCAGGTAAGTTCAAAATAGTGCTCCTTTAAAACTATTCAAAGGACCTATTTCCCCTGAATTTAAATGTTGTGTGTTTACCCCTTTATCAGATTCTTTTTCATTTATATTAAAATAGTTAGACGCGGTAAACATGGTTAAATTCCCAAACACCATACCTTACGGAGATGATGCACCAAAACCAACATGGTTTTGAGAAAATGAATATTGTGGGTTTCATCATGTTAGGGGTCACAATACTGATAAATTTCTGAAGTTAAAACACTTCATACAAGACCTAATCAATAGTAGAGAGGTGGAAATGGATTCACTAGGCCCTAGAAAATCTGTAAATCAGAAATTGGGAATTTACAAAGAACCTTTCCCTAAGCATAATAAAGAGGAGAAAAATTTAGATCAAGGTCACTTCTCAGAACAAGAGTACTAACTATGTTACAAAACCAATAATCCATTTTATTCTCTAATTGGTTGTGTTAACCCACCTATTGAACATATCAACACTATTAAGATTAAAGCAAGAGAGTGTGTTGTGGAAACATAATGTTCTTGCCTTGTTATCTCATAACCTCCTCTTCCTACCCCTCAGGATAGTCATTATGATGTTTTAGAACAACTTGAGAAGACCACTGCTAATATTTTGATCTTAGATCTTCTCAAAATATCTAATGTTCACAAAGACATCCTTTGTAAAATGCTACAAGGGTCAGGAGTGTTAGTTGATATTAATCCTACACACTTCCAAGCCTTGGTTGCATAGATTGTTCCTACAGAGCACATAACCTTTAGCCACCAAGAGATTCCTAAGAGGATCCTACACATAATCTACCCTTACATATTGAAGTTATTGTAAATCATAAAAATATAAAAATGGTTCTTGTGGATGGGAAATCAGGCCTAAATATTTATACTCTAAAATTGGTTCGACAACTAGGTCACATTGATGTTGATCTAGAACCTAAATTCATCACTATTAAGGCCTATGATAATGAGGAGTGAAAATCAGCTGGTATGGTCACTTTTCCTATGGAAGTGGGGCCTACTACTCATGATACCAAGTTCCATGTTTTTATACTTGGAACTTCCTTACAATATGCTCCTCGGTCATCTATGGATTCATGTCATGTAGTTCGTGCCTTCCACATACCATCAATGTCTAAATTTATACCATGAAAGACAAAATATTACCATCAAGGGGATCCTTATCCTTTTCTCATCAGCAGAGCATTGTCGGGTTATTTTCCACCACATTTGAATTTCCTTCTATAGAAATGGCCATTCAAGTTCAATCAAAGGCTCTCACCTCACGTGTTGATCTAGATACCTTGAGCTCTAATGATGAAGATGCTTCAACATTGGTATCTCCCTTTTCTACGTGGGAGATGAAGGTTCTTCCAACCAGCTATGGAGAGTACAACCTCCAATAGGCCCTCTTAATTTTAAATCTCCCCTATCACCCAAAGTGTGTGGTAGACCTTCCTACAAGTATCAATGGTCCCAGAACATTATAACATCAATAATTTCACTCCTGGTGGCTTATTGGAAGATGAAAAGTTTCTTGACACCTCTATGATACCACCTCCTAATGATGAGATGGCTCCATGTTATCAATCACCCAAATATGCTATCCCAAACAAAATGATGTATGTTATGGGATACAAAGGATATGGATGCAAGTAAATGGTATGTAAAAATCTCTTCCGATACCACATCGCAAGGTTCGTGTTATCACCAAATTACAACACCCTTTGATTTTCTCACATGTGAATGAAATGGGAAATCAGTGTAACTGGGTAACATGGAATTATCTCAAGGTGTGAGACCATGCGATTCATTCAACTCTCTAGAGAAGGCTAGTTTCTCTTCCTAAACTAAGCACTAAACTACTCCTAATGAAGGAAATGAAACTATCTACTCTTAATCTATCAATTCTAAGGGAGTAGGGGGAGGAGAGAGAGAGAGAGAGAGAGAGAGAGAGAGAGAGAGAGAGAGAGAGAGAGAGATCATGAAAAAGGAAATAATATACTAAAGAAGTGATGGCACCAAGAAAAGGGGTGGTTTGGACACTCTCCAAGGATGGAAATGAAGGAAAATGGAGATAGAAAGGGTATTTAGACACCACACCATAAAAACATTTATATTATCATTTCCATTAAAAAATTATTCAAATTGCAAGAAACCATTAAAATACACAAAATACCTTAAAATTCAATGAAGATGTCAGATAATGCAATGAAACACAAGAGAGGGTTGTAAAATAACCACAGAGCTTGATTTTATTGCTTCAAAGAGTGACACAATCCATTAAAATCAAGAAGAGAGGCATGAATCTCTTGTCAAATTCTCAAAATGAAAGGTTTGAAGCCCACAACACCTGAAATAACTTGTAGAGAAGGAGAGGAGCAAAATGGAGAATGTTCCACACCCAAAAATGAGCTCTTTTTACAATATATGAGGGAAAGAGAGAAAGAGATTGAAATTCTCTTTAACTACCAAAAATGGCATTAATTATCCTTAAAAGAAATGGGAACCCTTAAAACCCATGCCTTCATGTACCCTTTTCTTGTTGGAGAAGCCAAGGCACCATACCTCATCATTTTTGGTGGTTAAACTATCTAAAACTATCCCTCCAAATGGAGGATTTTATTTCCCATTTAAAAAATACTTAACCTCATTAAAAATAAGAAATATAGGTTTTGTGGTGTAGAGGATGCTTGAGAGATTTCAAAAAGTCCAATTTTGTGAAAATTAGAGCTTTTAGGAGAAATTTATGGCCATTTTAAGATCTGGGTGCCATACTGCAATAAATGCAATTTGTTAAACTCGTTAAATCACACCTTCATTAGAACTTCAACCATGAAAACACATTCCGAAACCAGAAACAAGGAAATCAATTTTCAGAGATTAGAAAACAAGTGGAAAAATACATGCATTTGGTTTGTCATGTTTCGATGTCGAAGAGCTCTGAAATCCCAAAATGATTTAGGTTGTCGAAAGTTCGACTCTAATTTGCACCTGTTAACCTCTCGAAATCCGAGAGTGGAACTCGGACCTACGATACACGTCTGAAATTCAAACTTGGTCTTGGGTGGAAGTCGACCACCCTTTTCTGATTTTAGGTTTTGGGTTTTTGGATTTCAGGATGTAATTTGCATGCCTTTGAGTCATGATGTTCCAAACCATGAAATCCTAAAATCCAAAACCCCGAAACACTATAGACTATTGTGTTTCGAACTGGAAAACACATTACACTAAACATGTATTTGCAACATGATGTTTTTATGCAAGAGAGTCCTCGAAAACTTAAAATGAAAGGGTGGAATTTCGGACTCAGATTGCACGTTGGGAAACCCAAACAATGAAATTCGGATTCAGGGGGTGGAAAACCAATGACATGGAACATGTTAATGGATCAACATGTTTTGATGCATGAAGGACCCAAAACCTGAAATGAAGAAAATTCTAAACACTTAGCCAATTTTAAGATTTTCACAAGGTGGGTCTTAGCTAAGTGTGGGCCTGAATGGTTTTGCAAGGAGAAGAGGGAATGTCCTAGACTGCTGCAACCTTTCCAAAATGTGAATTTTCCCATTTCTTATCAATTTTTCTTCCCCAAGTCCAAGATGAAATGACAAGTTATCAAAATATCCCATGGGGGTATTTTGGATAACACTTTGGAAATACACTATTGGTATCTGACCATATATTTCTAATCCTCTCGAGGTCAAAGAAACCTCTTCTAAACGAGAAGATAGTTCATCCGATTATGAAAGAAAAATAGATTCCTGGTGTAGTCTTTACAAATACCTTACCTCCATGAAATTATTTTCTAGACATGACTATCTTAACCATATCCCCTACCATTCCTGAGTTAAATCTTGTCTATCCTTCCCTTGTCAACTGGGACCAACAACAACATGTACCAATTGATTTCTTTGAGAATGATGAAGAAATTGGTGAGTTTATGGGTCTCCATGATGACATTCCTGTTGGTGACCATAAGAAGGGCTTCTCCATTAATCTTGACACATACACATACTTTGAGGAGGAGGATGAACTTCATGGTCAAAAAAATTTAAAAGAGAAAAAGGAAAGATATCATCAAATAAGCCTTGTAAAAATAAAAAGTCCAAGTCCTATAGTGAAAACCTCTTTGAGGCACTTGTAGACAAACAAATGGAAAAATCACTAGACATAAAAATGACCAGTCTAAGGGTGAAAATCTCATTGAGATACCCTTAGATGAAGATCTCAATCTCCCCTAATCCTACGCATATGGAGGAAGAATCCAAATTGCTAGTGGAGGAGACCATAGATGTGAACATTGGAAACAAAGAATAGCCTTAGAATGGTTAAGTTTCGAGAGATTCACTCTCAACATAAGAGAAAAAAAATTTGTGATGATTTTGTGTGAATTCCCGATATATTTTCTTGGTCCTATGTAGACAGGTCAGGATTAAATCCATCATTAGTAGTGCATAACCTAGTTATGCACAAAGAGGAAAATCCAATACAATAGAAGCTTAGAAATATGCATCCTTGTGTTTCCATCTTAGTAAAAGAAGAACTGGAAACGTTATTGGTGGTAGGCTTCATCATTCCTATTGATTATTAAGAATGGAATTTAAATATAGTACTGTGCACAAAAGAAACCCATTGGTATCGTGGATCTCGTATAGATTTTAGAGATATTAATAAAGCTTGTACTAAGGATGACTTTCCTCTTCCTAACATCGACATGATTGTCGATTCAAGTGTTAGTATGAAATTCTATCCCTCATGGATGGATTTTCATGATATAATCATATTAAAATTGCAGAGGAATACCAACACAAGATAGATTTTACCACTTATTAGGGAACATTATGTTATCAAGTCATGCCCTTCGGCCTCAAGAATGTGTACGCAACCTATCAAAGGGATATGATGTCATATTTCATGATATGATAAATGATATAATGGAATATTATGTGGATGACATCTTAGGAAAATCCAGGACTAGAGAGGACCATCAAATGATCTTGCAGCACATCTTTTAGCGTTTTAGAGATTACAAGGTTAGACTGAATCCAAAGAAATGTGTATTTGGTGTGCTATCTGGAAAATTGTTAGGTTTTATTGTGTCAAGAAGAGGAATTGAAGTAGATCTTGCAAAGGTTATTGTCATTACATAAATACATCCTCCTAAGAACATCAAACAATTGTGTAGTTTACAGGGGAAGATCCAAGCTATCAGAAGATTTATCTCCCATCTCACAGACAAGTGTCATTCATTTACACATCTTCTTAAGAAATATGTTTATTTTCATTGGGGTCCAGAACAACAACAAGCATTTTATTTTCTCAAATAATATTTGTCTAAACCCCTATTCTAATGTCGCCTACTCTAGGTGAACCATTGTTGTTGTACATTTTTGCCACTTAATTTACAATTGGTGCACTTTTGGCTCAATATGATATAAATCAAAAAGAAAAAATTGTTTATTACCTTAGTCACACGTTGATTGCTTACGAGCTCAACTATCCACATATTTAAAAGTCTTTTTGGTCATCGGTTTGCTTTTCAAAAAAAAATCATTATTTGCTAAATAATAAGACCAAGCTCATTTCTAGAGTTGACCCACTGAAGTACTTATTATCTAAACCTGCACTTATAGGAAGGATGGATAATTGGATCATCCTACTTAGTGAGTTTGATATTGAGTATGTAAATCAAACTCGGTCAAAGTGCAGTTCTCAAGCGGCAGATCAACTAGTTGAAGCCCCTTTGTCAGGAACTGAACCATTGAGTCTAGAAATTCCAGACACTTCTATGATGTATCTTGAGGAGTCCATTACATGGAAAATGTATTTTTATGGATCCTTTACTTTCCATGGTTCAGAGCAGGAGTTTTGCTCATTACTCCCACAGGAGATTTGATTCCACAAGAGTTCAGGATTGGTTTTCCATGTACAAACAATATAGTGGAATATGAAGCTCTCATTGTAGGGTTGAAAATAGTTATACGCTAGGATATCAGGTAGGTCAATGTAATTGGTGATTCTATGTTAATCATCAAACAAGTAAATGATGAATACAAAGTTAAGGATGAGAATCTCATTCCTTATAAGAAAATGGTTGATACTTTGAAGGAATTCTTTGTACAAATCACATTTTAGCAAATACCTAGGGAAAAAATCATGCATCGATGTTATGGATATAGTGGGATCTTTACTATGCATCTCACCAGAAACAATGATATGCCTTTCTTCATGGAGCATTTAACGACACCAACATATGACATGTCAGAGTCTTGTTTGGTATGTGAAGTTGTTGGTCCCTTATCCCCCTGGTATAATGACATTTATAATTACCTTCATGATGGAACCTTCCCTACTAACATTACCCAATCTGAAAAATGAAACCTTATCTAGTGCATAGCCCACTACACCCTACTTGGGGGCATGCTCTATCATAGAGGCTATGACAGGAATATGTTACGCTGCCTTAATTTAGAAGAATCTGTTCTAGTGATCAAGGAGGTGAACGAAGGCATTTGTGGGGCCCATATAAGTGGAATGGTTCTGGCTAAAAAATTATTAAGAGTAGGCTATTATTTTCCTACCATGGAAACTGATTGTTGTCAGTATGTTAAGAAATGCTTGTTGTGCCAAAAGTACAACAACTTGATACATGCCCTAACATAGTCTTTGCAACCAATCACAACGTCATGGAATTTTTCAAAGTGGGGACTTAATCTCATTAGAAATCTTACCCTTAATTCATCTAATGGCCACATGTTCATTATTACTACCACCACGAATTTCAAAAAGTGGGTAGAGGTTGTCCTTCTTACTCCGTGTTACTAGTGTGCATATTTCAAAATTCATAATGAACCATATTATTTGTCGATATGAAATTCCCTCTGCTATTATAACTAACAATGGTAAGTCTTTTAAGAACAAAACTGTTAAGGATTTATGTCAACAATTTCAAATATGACTCAAGTGTTCAATTCCCTATTACCCTCAAGGTAATGGATAGGCTAAAGCCTCGAACAAGACTCTTGTTTGAATCATGGAAAATAGGGTTAGTAAAATTGGTCGTAATTGGAATTTACATATTCATCCAAACCTCTAGGATTATAGAACATCCATCTACATCCCTACTAGTGCTAGTCCATATTCCTTAATTTTCAGCAAAGAATGTGTCTCACCCCTTGAGATCGAGATCCCTTCTTTGCACATATCTTTGTGACACTACTTGGACAAAGAAGAGGACTATAGATTTTCTAGACTTGCAGAAATAGATTTTTTGGAAGAGAAATACCTTCATCAAAGGATCACCAAAAAGTGTATCATAATCGAGTGTGTTGAGGCTGCAACAAAATAATCATACCTCTCAAGTTTGAGGTAGAGACCTTGTCTTTAAAATAGTTCAATACCACCAAGGATAGAGAAAAGAAGGGAAAGTTTGAGCCTAATTGGTTAGGACCATATGTTGTGGTTACTAAGTTTGTTTTAGGAGCATAAAAACTTGTTGATTCATATGGTGATGAACTCCAGAACCCATGAATGCCATGCATCTCAAGTGGTTTTATGCTTAAACATGGAGGTCCTTCAAATATAAGAAAATCAAAAAAGTATAAAAATAAGAAAAATAAATAAAAATTAAAGAGAAATCAATCCATCAAAGTGTGGAAACCACACAATTTTGACACTTTGGAAAATTCCTTTGGTGAAAACCAAGTTTCTAGCACCATCGTAGGGTCCGTTGTTCATAAACATCTCATATCTAGGAATATAGTGGCTTTATCCTAAGCTATTTTTTTCCTGTGTCTAAGATACTTTTGAGCCTATCCTTCGTGGCCTTGATCCGGCTGATCCTACTCATATATGCAAAGAGTTTTCCTTTGTACATTCCCATCTAACACTAGGGAAACTTCACATCTTCACTTCTAGAACATGCACGTAGTGTTTTTCCTTGTACATTCCCATCTATCACTGGGGGAATCCATGTTTCTTCATTTTCTTGTACATAGTTTTGGAAAACTTTTAGAAAATCCCAAAACATTTGTATAAATTTTTGAAAAATTCCTAAACATTCAAATATGTCTCATAGAAAACTCAAAAACAATATAAAATTGTCTTGAGAAAATACCAAAACAACGCAAAACATTTCAAAATTGTCCCACAAAAACAAAGTAGTGTTTTCTTACTTAGTTGTTTTTTTGTACATACTTTTTTTTGGCTTTTTGTGATTCGAATCACATGCTTTTAGATTAGTATATTCTTTGTTTGATTATATTAATTCTTGTTGCATTGTTCATGTGTGTTTAGAGTAGATTTGATTAAATTTTTCTTTTTGTTTGTTTGCTAGTACATTTTTTTGTCATTTCATCATTCACCTCATCTATATCATCACATCTTACATCTATGCATCTCATATCAATAAATGTTAAGCTACATCATCATACAAATGAAACAACAACATGCATGTTAAGCTAACATCATATAATATCATAAAATTAGGGAAATGGGGATTATCTTTATCCCCCTCATCATAGACCATAATAAAAACATGGGCTAAACATGTTATCTCATAAACACAACATTCGATAAAACATTCAATTCCATCATCATATATCCATATCAAATATCAATGTCCATATAAAAATGTCTCAATGTACATCAAATACAAAATATACACCATCATGGGCATGGATAAAAATGTGCCTTCATCTCGAGGCATAATAAAAAACAATACATATACATCCGGTACAAAATTGTGCCTTCATCACGAGGCATACATCAAAAATAGTATATAAATAGATATTCATGGATGACTCTCACCGACGCTAAGACTATCTAGACTTTGAATCAGGTTGGTTTGTCTCTGACTAGTGGCGACATCTAAACTGATCTGAAAGACCTAGATGGCATGTGTGATCTCAATCTAGATCTATTTCCTACAATATGACTATAAGGGGATGCCCTATGTCCCTCTAGAATTACACCATGGTATATTTTCATGTAGTGTGATGCCTCATCCGATGCGGTAGCCAAAAATCATATACTAAATTCTCGAGATCCTACTCCTAATGTTTCATGATAAAATCATCATGCTCTGTTATGATTCTAGCCACATCCACCTCGTAGCTACGTCCTCCCAACTCCCCACTATACTATATTTCTCGTAATTTGGTCTCTCTCTGTGTTTACTAGCTCTACTCATAGTTGTAAGGTATTTACTATAATAAAAGGTATATCAAAACCCCGCAGAGCCGTATCTCTTTCAAGTTGTAGTGTGGCCACTAATGGCCCACCTGCTCCTAGAATAAACCTAAATCTAGACACCTATATCTCGTGGTGACCTCGGTGGTGATCCCCAACCCCTACCCGCAATAATTTTTTTCAGGTGATCCCCATCCATCCCATCCATCCACACCCACTGCAATATGTGGACTCATTTCTCGAGGAGGTGAGAGTGGAACCTATATAACAACTTGTTGCACAACTTGTTATAACACATGTATCTATACCTATGGCAGTAGATGTGGTTGTAGCTGTAGCTATGGCTATGGTTGTAACTAAGGAGGCTTCTATGGGGGAGGACCCTATGGTGGTATCTATACCTGTGGAGGAGCCTACTAAGATGGTACATGTGCTTGCACCTATGGACCCTAGCCTTAATCCTGTAAATCTTCCTCGGCCTTAGGCTATCCTAATCTAGCCCTCTCTCTCTCGAGCATGTCCCCGTAAACCTTATATTGTTATGGCTATACATGCATCTATCGCAACCTGTGGGATTGTAATACATCAAGGTAGTATTTTCATATACTAAGGCCCATATTATTACGTAGTCCCGTGGTTTATCTGTTGTGGTTGTGCAACCCATAGCTACAAGATGATATAATTGTAGCTATCTCGAGCTCTCTATTATTTAATGCGTGGGAAGAAATCAAATGTCTCACGTGCTCTACGCACATACCACATGTCATCTCCAAGTATACCCTGGATGTGGCCCAACCTGTCTCTTCACCCATTCAACATGGTACCACTCTGTAATATGTCTCTAGCTACCAATAATAAAGTGATCAACCTATGTAATTTTGAGCTCTATTTTGTCATCATACCACCGATATAATAGGTAGGGATGTGAGGTCACCATACGAGTTGTAGGTCATCAAAGGCATGTCTATAATAATATGTATCACCCATGTGTGATCTGACTTCCTCACCCACTATCTCTCATCCCATGATGGAGGGCTCATCTAGATCCCTAGCTCATTGTGCCTGATCGTAATATGGTCTCATACCCAAATCTATAAAAGTGTGGTTGGACCTAATCTCCTCATGCCTCGATATGAAATCATATGTAAGTCCTTATACATGTGGGCCAGTATGCACTGACCCTAGTAGAAGACTTCTCCATCCATAAGCCTATGCACTACTCCTGTCAAACCAAGTGGGAAGTGTGTACTAGTCTTGTCAGGTAGCAAGTAGTCGTTGACAAGAGCCATCAAATATATGGGTATATGTGCAATCTGTCGATCCTCAAAACATATGTATAGGAGTATCGCCATACCTTGTCGGGGTATGTCCCATCATAGAAACATGTCTCAAATGAAATATAGGATCAATGCATGATCCCATCATACGTCACCAAGCTTCCCTAAATCAAAACTCTGAGGATCTGATATACATCCTCTAGAGTCATGGTCATCTCATCAGTCGGTAATCTAAAAGTCTGGCTCTCGCTCCACCACCTCTTTGCTAAGGTAGTCAGGAGGGCATGATCCAACATAATATGGGGCATTTATGCAATATAGGAGAGGCTTGTAGCCTCCAATGTCATAGTTAGAAAAATCTTCTCTTGGCATGAAAAATTATGCTCATAGGCTCAAAGGCACACATTTTGCTCACACACATCCAAATTATGTAATCTTGACTGAAAGATTACACAAATCACTTGAATAACATCATCTCTTCTCATAACATCTTCCTAAGGTATTCTAATTACTTCTACGTTCTTCTATTCATCCCTACATTCTTCTAACAATCTTTCAATTTCCTCTAAAAACTTTCTAAGGCCCATTTTTGCACTAGCACAAGCCTTTTTACACTAACGCACCCCTTTCGACACTAAAGACTAGCACGTTCCTTTCCACACTAACTTTCTCATATTTTCACTACGCAAGCCTTCACTAGTGCACACATTTTCATGTTATCTCACTTAGTTTTACACTAGCACAAGGATGACCTAACCTGCAATCTAGTTTTACACTAGTGCACTAGTTTTCACACTAGTGCACAACCCCTTTGCACTAAAGCACACAAACCTTAAAAGTAGTGCACCCAAAGGCTTGTGCTAGTGTGAACCCGTAAACTTTACCCAACCTAAAATGTAATAAATGCACTAAAATTTAAAATTTTAAGTTTCTTACTATTAGACTATCCGCATGAAGCATCTTGGGTAAGTGTAGGGAAATGGGGGCCAAAAGGGGGTGAAAAAAGGACACCTTTTTCCTAAAATCAAAAACTTGAACTTCATCAAATAATTCAGCATTCTTATTTTCAAATTTTGACAAAGTGATAAGAATAAGTACCGTAGAGCTCGGAATCTAGTTTCTAAACTACTAATTTTTTTTTTAAATGGTTGAGATTAAGAGGGTCAAATGTGGTGCGCACACAAAGTATGTCTATTTTTGTGTAAAAAGATAAGAACCTATTGTGTGTGCACCCCCCCATTTTTTGAGTTCTATAAAAAAATTCAAATCCCTTCAATAGAAAGTTATCTAAGACCATGTACGAGGTCCCACTAATTTTTCATAATTTTTGGATGAATATATAATTTTTATTAATTTTCAAAGTGCACATATCCCGAAAATGAAATATTTGTGTGTGCACCCCCATAACTTTGAGAAAAAAATCATTTTTAGTTTTTTTTTAGTGCATGTAGAATGGAGTTTAGAAAAAACCACTTTAAAAAATTTGGATGAAAAAATTGTAAATTGTGCACCAAAACGTATGCATATGTTTTTGCAAGAAAACAAGGCACTAGTAAAAGAAATTATGGATGAAATCCTTAAACTAATAAGATTTTAAAACAATAATTATATCATCATCAAGGTAAAACTAAGCTTGACATTGTAGTATAATTTATTTTTGAATATTATGTTTTAATGCACAAGATATTGGGGTGCACACATGAAATTTTGATTTGTTTTGTTAAACACGGTTTTAATCACGTAGAACATAGTCCAAACCTCTAATTTGGAAATCCAAGGCAAATCAAAGCCTTTGGATTGGGTATTCAAAACACCAACAAGATGAAATGTGATCATGTAATAACATGAGCGCACAATAATGTGAGCGCATTGTAACACACTCGTGTTCCTATGTGTTATGTGGTATATGTGCTTGAGGCATGCTTCTATTTACAAAAATAAATGTTTAAGTATAAGTTTTAATTTATACTTTAAATTTATTTTAGTAAATATAAGATGTTAGGGTCACTCTGCACCTTATGGAACTAGTCTCACAACTCCATCTTTCATGGTTTAGAAGATAGTTTTTCAGATTCTAATCTGTTAGTACATAGGTATTTTTTAGGATTTCAGCATTTAACCTTCAAGATTTTAGGGTTTAAATTATACAATTAATATATGTTTTGTGAAAGAATATAGGTATTGTTTACGTTTTGGGGAATTTTGGAGTGGTTATTGATATTTTTAAGAGTGTTTAGGAAGATTTAGGAAATATTTCTCATTCAACGAAAATCTTCTCAACAACGGGTTTTCTATGTGTAGAGAACAAACACTCTAATGGTGAAATTTAACTTCTTCAGATGATTTTGGGAGATCCATAAGGAGTTAGGAGGATAAAAATAGGCACTAGAAATATATGTGAATCATATACATGTTGGTAACATACATTTTTCTCTAAGTCTTGAAGGTTTCATGAAGAATTTCAAGATACCGTAGCTACCCCTTTTGTTCTGACAAAAATGGCCCTAAATTTGTAAGCACTAGAGAGATGATCACCACAAGGTGAAAGTTTAATATTTATAAACATTGATAAGTACCTCTGGGAATGGGTTATATCATAAATATACTATTATTTATAATGGGTAAGGATATCATGAGGATGGGGCCAAATTTTGTGAGTTGGAAACACCTTCAACCCTGAGTCCTAAACCTTGAGGCTTAAACCCTAAATCCTAGACCCTAAACCCTAAACCATAAACCCTAAACCCTAAACCCTAAAAACTAAACACTAAACAATAAACCTAATCCTTGAACTCTAAACCCTAAACCCTGAAGCTTGAGGCCTAAGCCCTAAACACTCAACCCTAAGCCCTAAACCTTAAAACCTAAACTAAATCATAGGTATCCAAAATGACTCTACTTCATTAGATCATCGAGCAACAAAGAAGGAAAATGAATAAAAAAGTTTTTATCTTTATGTTAATAGAACCACCACTCTGTGCAGGTAAAGCGATGGTTACAAAACCACCGCCACCGGGAGGTGTCTCAGAATCGCTTCCTTGCCAGGGCGGCGGTCCTCCGACCACCGGCTATATTGGGCAAAGCTGTAATGTCACTTTCGGACATAAAATAAAATTTGAAGTGAACAGTCCTAGAATTGGAAAGGTTGTTTGTGTCTCTTCTCCTCCATGACCTTTCCCATCCTCCAATGCATAGAAGGACATGAGAAAGGCTATAAATACATGTAGGAAGGATTATTTTGGGCATCAAAAGTAAGAGACTTCGTGGGAGTAAGTGTAAGAGTTCTAAAGTGTTGGAATTGAGTTTGTAGAAGAAAGAGTTTGAGAATAGAAAAGTCAAATAGTTGGGAGGAATTGTGAGACATTGTCAATTTCCTTTCTCACTTATTATAGAGTCTGTATCTCTCATATTTTGAATTGGCCAATAAAGCAAAAAGGGAAGAAAGAGTTATTTGCCCTTCCCGACTAGTTTTCCTCCTCTGGAGGTTTCCAAGATAAAAATCCTTGGCATATGTGTGTGTTAATTCATCTCTCTTGAAAATTTCAGTTCTAAGGCATAAACAATTCAATCACTAGTTCAAATGTCATTTTTAATTTGAAAATAGAACAACAGTATAATTGTGGTTTTTTTAACAAATTCCATCAGCCCTTAACCCTAAACCCTAAACCCTAAAACCATCAGCCCTTAAACGCTAAAACCTGAGCCCTAAATCCTAAGCCATAAACCGTGAGCCCTAAATTATGAGCCTTAAACCCTAAACCCTCAACCCTAAGACCTAAACCATAAACATTGAACCCTAAACCCTAAGTTGTTAACCCTAAACCCTAAACCATAAACCTTTAGACATTTGACCCATAGCTCCGAGATCTAAACCATAAACCTTGTACCATGAGCCCTAAATGGTAAACCATAAACCCTCAACCCTCAATACTGAATCCTAAACCCAAAAACCTAAATCCTAAACAATAAACCCTAAACCTCAAACCCTAAATATTGAGGCTTAAACCCTAAACCATAAATCTTAATCCCTAAACCTTAAACCCTAAACCCTAAACAATAAACAATAAAACCTAATCCTTGAACCCTAAGCCCTAAAACTTAAACCCTAAACCTTGATGACCTAAGCCTTAAACCCTAAATTCTAAACCCTAAACCTTGAACCCTAAAATCTAAACTCTAAATCCTAAACCCTAAACCCTAAACCCTAAAACCTAAACCCTAACTCTTAAACACTAAACACTACACCCTAAACCCTAATTCCCAAACTTTGATCCCTAAACCCTAAACACTCAACCCTAAGCCCTAAGCCTTAAACCTTAAACCTTAAACCCTAAACCCTAAACCCTAAACCCTAAACCTAAGCCCTAAACCCTAAACCCTAAAACATTAACTGTGATCTATAAACCCTAAACCATAAACCCTGAATTCTAAAACCTAAACCTTAAAACCTTAAACCCTAAAAAATTAAGCCCTGATCCCTAAACCCTAAATTCTAAACCTTAAACCCTAAAAATTGAGCCTTAATCCCTAAACCTTGAACCCTAAACCTTGATCTTGGAGCATTGATCCCTAAACCCTAAACTGGTAACCCCAAACATCAAACCCTCAACCATAAATCCTAAACCCCAAACCCTAAACTTTAAACCCTAAACCCTAAACCCTAAACCTCGAGCCCTAAACCCTAAACCCTAAACCCTAAGCCCTAAACCTCAAACCCTAAACCTCAAAAAAACCATAAATCATAAATCATAAACCATAAACTCTAAACTTGAAACCCTAAACCATGAGCCCGAATCCCCGAACCCCTAACAACATTAAACCCTAAACATGAACCCTAAACCCTAAACCCTAAACATGAACCCTAAACCCTAAAACATAAATCCTAAACCTAAACCCTAAACCCTAAACCATTAACCCTAAATCCTAAACCCTAAACCCTAAAACCAAAACCCTAAACCTTAAACCCTAAACATTTCCTCTTTAACCCCAAGCCCTAAACCCTAAACCATAAACCATAAACCATAAATCTTGATTTTGGAGCCCTAAACCCTAATCCCTAAGTGCTAAACCGTAAACCCTAAACCCTGAACCATGAGCCCTAAATACTAAACCCTAAACCCTAAATTGAGAATAACAAGTCTAGTGGTATTTTTGGGTCTAATGGATTAGGATACCAAGAAAATTTGATCATTTTTACACTCTTTTGAATAATTATTTCAATTACAAGCTGTCAGGAATGAATATTTCATTCAAGAATAGAGCTTGATATGTCTAGTGCTTGTGTAAGCTAGAAATTTGAGAGGATTTCTGAGGTTCAATTTTATTTTCCAAGATGTATTACTCCCATGTTTGAAAATGTTTCTCTATATGCAACAACATTCTAATTTAGACACTTGATGATTCTTGAATGTCTAATCCTACCACAAACCCTAGTAGTCCTTGATCCTTGGATATAGGGAGACACCATTACTAAGAAAACCAGAACTTTCAAGGAAGAAGAGGTTCTTGTGAATATGAACATGTATCAAAGTGAATCATGAATTTGAATATGAGCATGTGGTTATTTTTTCTAGCTTCCAATGGGTCATCTAGGCTTGCATAATACCATACATGGAAATATGATCAATGTGAAAAAAAATTCAGTGTAAATAAATTGACATTCAAGAGCGTAAGTATATGTGGGGAGAAAAAGTTTGGCAAAGATGTGTAATATGCATTACAAGGCACAAGGTAGATGTTATATCCATTTAGTTACTTGTCCCACCCCTCATAAATAAGGTAGTTATACAAGAAAACTTGATGATAGTTCTAGCCACGAGACTAGGAAATATGGTCCTAGTATTGATATTCCAAAAGATGAACTCACTCATGAGACCTAATGGAAATATATGAGGATTTTCGATCCTTGTAATGCAGAAGATCAAGAGTATTTTACAATTTATAATCATTGTAGACACCGAAATCGTGTCGTAATCACCTTGGTCCCCTAGGCAACCCTATAATCACTTCTTCATCCTCAACACCTTATCATCTACCTCCCGCACCCCACACATTTTAATTTAATTACTTTAATTAAATTAATGCCATTTACCTCCATACATATTAATTTAATTATTTTAATTAAGTTAATAACCTTTTACCCACACACATATTAATTTAATTACTTACATTAAATTAATGCCCTACCCTCACACACCTATTTAATATAATTTCCTTTATTAAATGCACCTCACCTAACCACCCCCATCATTTGACCCATTAACCTAAGCCTTAAACCAATGCCCTAAATAAAACCTAACATTAGACACATCCCCTCACCTCACATTTAAAAGCCTCCTAAGTCTCGGTTTCACCCCGAGAAAAAGTGGAGACCCTTATCAAATAGTGGAGTAACTTCCCAGAACTTTTGGAACAACCTAAGATATCTCACCCAAACCGATGTCGGTTCACCCTAAACCGACACTGGTTATACGGAATGGACCAAATGGCATATTTAGACCCATCTACAGCTTTGTAATAGTTGTTAGAAAACTTCGATCTTGAGTTCGATCTCTTTAGACATGAAAACAGAATGAAGATTGATTTTGTGATCAATAAAGGCAATCAAATATACTGGCACAATAGTGAAACTTTCTTCCCAAAGATCCTCCAACACAAGAACTTCTTCATTACTCTTCGCACTGCACTCATAGAAGAGTAAGTATCCTCCTTCCATCTATTTCATTTTCTTATCATCATCTATAGTATTTGTGGTAAAGGAACCTAGTCTTTTACCCTCTATCCATTCCCTCTCTCCAGTTGCAGCCACCTTCCATACCTATTCAAGGTCAATTAATTTTGGGTGGAGTATAGGTAGATAGGTAAAGGTGATTTTAGGTTGATTGAGGTGGGAGAAGAAAATCCCAAAAGACAGTGTTGAAGATTTAGTCCTATATAGGAAGATCAAAAGGTAATGAAGAAGAGAAAATATAAGAGGGGGCAAGAAAGCCACCCGATTGGCAAGGAGAAAATGTATGAAACACATCTACGAGATAGGCTAGTGAACGTAAGACCCTAAAGACATTACATGATTGATTATTCGAAAGGTGAAGAATAGTCACATGATCACCAAATGTCGTAGGTTCAGCAGGTCCCTTGAGGTATGAAGTGAAAAGACAATGGGTAAGGAGGTGAAGGTAATCAGGTCATATGTTATGAAGTAAAATGCCTTGGGCAAGGAATCCAAGATCACAATAGACAAGTCCATGACGAAAAAGTTTACTTTTTTTTATTTTTTTGACTTTGTTAGATAGACTGATCGATGCGGGAAGTCTATATGGGATGAATATATGTCTCCTTGAGGTCTTCGCAAAGCTGATCAATGCGGGAAGCTTCTGAATATTTTTTTTTGAGAAAATAGTCTTCTTTTTGGAAAGACTATATAGAGAGTTGTGAGCTTTTTATAGCTGTCCTTCGAGGGATCAGTCTACTTATAGCGAAAATTGAAGGCGAAAGATGTCCTTTTGAGGGATTCATCTTTTATATTGGAAGTTTGACTCAAGGAGTTAATCCCTTATTTTTGGAAATAAATTTTTGGCTTTTAAGTCATGGACTAGACTATAACGAAGCATTTGGTTCTTGTTGAGAAGGAAAGGGTGAATGACCATGGGATCTCATCTAAAAGAAGACAAAAAGTATCCATGAGAATCATGCCATGTGCAGAGCCATGGTGCACATATTTAAGAGAAGGCAAAAGGGTGACGGGTAATCACATGATTCTTGTTTAGTCGTTGAAGTGGAGGGGAAAAGAGAAAGGTAAATGGTGCTCAAGGGATGAGCATGAACTAGATAAATAGTGATGTAGGACTAGAGGTCAACAGTAGAATGGTTGAAGATGTAAGGCATTGAGGGGATCAACTTTAGGTTTACCATCAAGTGAAGACAAGCGATAAGCACCTGATCCATAGTCATGGGTCACGATGTATGGTCCAAGCCAATTAGGAGCAAATTTTCCCCGTTTTTTTTTTTTCTTTGGTTACATGTTGATTTTCCTTGAGGACAAGGTCACCGACCTTGAAGGTACGTTCATGGACACGTTTTTCATAGGCACGCTTGATGCATTTTTGGTAGACTTGGAGATGGTCGAGAGCATGAAGACGACATTTGTCTAATAACTCAAGTTGTGCTAAACGGTCTTGGCGAAAGTCATCATCAGTAAGCATATCTTGAAGAGAGATACAGAGAGATGGGATCTGGACTTCGAGAGGCAAAACAGCCTTGGTACCATAGACCAGAGAAAAGGGAGTAGTAGTAGTGGAAGTGCGAATACTAGTATGGTATGCCCAAAGAGTGAAAGGAATGTGCGTATGCCAATCCTTCCCAGTATCATTAACCACTTTCATGAGAATTTTGTTTAGGGTTTTGTTGGTGGATTTGGCTTGGCCATTGGTTTGTGGGTAATATGGTGAGGAGAAGCTTAGTTGGATGTCGAAGGTGTCACAAATTTTCTGTAGAGTTTTGTTTTTAATTGTTTTCCATTATCAGTGATAAGGCGATGTGGAACACCGAAGTGACAAATAATGTGATGATTGATGAACTCACATATTTTCTCAGCTTTAGTGGAGATGAGGGGTATGGCTTCAACCCATTTGGTGTAATATTCGGTAGTGGTGATGATCCATTGATGTCTTAGGGAAGAGTGGGGATTGATCTCTCCGACAAGATCCAAACCCCATTGAGAGAAGGGCCAAAGGTCACGAGTGACCTGTAAGGCATGACTAGGTGTGTGATGAAGATTGGCATGTTGTTGGCATTTTACACAACACTTAACGTAGTCGCAACAATCATGATTGAGGGTTGACCAATAATAGCCTAGGCAAAGAATGTGTTTAGCAACAGCAAGGCCACTGAAGTGACCTCCGCATATGCCATCGTGAACTTCTTTAATGGTATAGGGGATTTTAGAGCTGGTAAGGCATCGTAAGAGGATATCATCAAAGCCACATTTATAGAGGAGGCCACCCATGATGACATAACGAGAGGCCCTTTTGAGAAAGGTGTGTTGTCCATTACGTGTGAGATTAGGAGGCAATATAGAAAGGGAAAGGTAGTCTCGCAAGCTGCTTATACCAAAGGTCTTGTGTGTTTAGTGAGATAGTTTGGACGAGATTAACACAAAAATATTTATAAGAAGGTCTCGGTATGCATTTTATGGTAACAAAGATGTCTGAATTGTAAGGAAAAGTGGGTATTTGGGAAGCGAGGCAGGCCATGGTATCCATGAATTTATTGGTGGATCGCGGAACGGTTTGAATTTTATAGTGGTCAAAGGTAGTCAACATGATGTCGACGTAACATTTGTATTCTTGAAGTATTTCATTATGACACTGATAAACACCATTGACTTGGTTTACTACCAGTTGAGAATCACCAAATATATTAATGGATCTGACATCTAAGGCATAGGCAGTCATGAGACCCAATACGAGTGCTTCGTATTCGGAATATTGTTAGTGCACTCGAAGTCGAGTTTAAATGATAAAGGCATGGGTTCCCCATCAAGAGGAATGAGGATAATTCCTACACCACCCCCACGCTGACATTTGGAACCGTCGAAGAATAAGGTCATTTGGTAAGGGTCATCATCCAAAGAGAGGTTAGCAATGGATTCATCAAGGAAATCAAAGTTCAAAGATTGATTCCCAGAAAGAGGTGCATCAACGAGCTAGTCAGCAATGGCCTGGCCCTTGATAGATTTTTGGTGGATGAATTCAAGGTCTAGGTCAACAAGAAGCATGAGCCAACATGACAAAGACGTTGATTTTGGTAAGGTTTAGCATACATGAAGTGTAAGGGGTCAGTGTTGGTCACAACATAGGTTTTGTGGTTGAGTAGGTAATGGCGAAGTTTGGTGGCAACAAAAACTAAGGCTAAGCAAATTTTTTTCAGGGTGAGTGTATCGGGTTTCGTAGTCTAGAAGGGTATGGCTTATGTAATAAACCACCTGCTCCCTATGTTGTTCGTCACGATGAGCGAGCATAGCCCCTAAAGAGTGATCGGTAGCAGAGATGTATAGGTAGAAGGGTTGGTCGTCTTTAGGTGGAACAAGTATGGGTGGTTGGAGAAGGTATTGTTTTAAGGCCTCAAAGCTTTGTGGCAGTCGTCATCCCATTTGAAAGAGACATCCTTTTTGAGAAGGTGATGAAATGGTTGACAACGGTCGAGAGTTGGGAAATAAATTGATGAATGATTATATTGCCTTGCCTATAAACTATGAAGTTGGTGAAGGTTAGTGGGTGGAGGCATATCGAGAATGGCCTTGACTTTAGCAGGGTCAACTTCTATACCACGGAGGGAAACAATAAATCCTAGGAGCTTTCCTGAGAGAACCACGAAGATGTACTTTTAGGTCAAGGTGGATGCAATATTTAATGAGGCGGTCAAAGATGGTTTTAAGGATGGCAAGGTGTTCACACGATGTTTAGATTTGGTGAGAAGATCGTCTACATAATCTTCTAATATATGGTGCATAATGTCATGGAAAATGTAGGTCATAGCCCGCTGATAGGTGGCACCAACATTTTTAAGGCCGAAAGGCATGACTCGATAGCAGAAGGTCCCCCAAGGGGTAATGAATGTGGTTTTGTGTTGATCCTCTGGAGCGAGCAAGATTTGGTTATAACCCGAGAAACCATCCATAAGTGATAGCATCTCATGGCCAGTGGTAAGGTCAACCAACTGGTCAATACCAGCAGAGGAAAATCATCTTTTGGGCAAGCAAGGTTGAGATCACGAAAATTGGTGCAAATGCGAAGTCCCCCTGTCACCTTAGTGACAGGGACAATGTTATAAATCCATTGGGGGTAATCGATGGGTAAGATGAAGGAAATTGAGAGAAGGCGTTGAAGTTCTTCTTTGACAAGAAGAGCAATGCGAGGGTGCATTTTCCTCAACTTTTGTTTTATGGGTTTGGCATCGGAATGGTTATAATATTGTGGACCACAATAGTGGGATCAATGTTAGGCATGTCAACATAGGACCAAGTGAAATCATGGCTATGATTTTTAAGAAAAGAAGTGAGGGCTTCTGTTCAAGGAAGATCGAGAGATTGGCCAATCTTGAGAATGTGGGGGTCATCTTGAGTGTGGATGTTGACTTCGATAGTCGATTCATTCAACATTGTTTGTGTCTCAGAAGGTAACGATCAGTGAATATAAGAGTCTTCAACACCAAGGTAGGTGAGTATGGACTCATCATCCCGACATTGAACGACAATTAATGGGGTGTGTGTCATCCCCTATCATCTCGTAGGATATAGGAATGGAGAGTGGAAGGGCCTCGCCATCGCGTTGATAAGTCAAAGGCCCCAAGGAAATGGTGTTTATGAAAAAAAAAAGTTAGGAGGGATAGATTCAGATCCATCGACTCTGCTTGGGTGAGGTGGGTGATGAAGAAGGTGGAGAAGGGCTAGGGTCTTCAATGAGTTCAATGTGGGGCTTTTTGGTAGGAGTTTGGGGGAAGCCGATACCACTACGATCATTATGTTTTTGGGTGGTACATGAAATAATGGTGTGATGACCTTGCTCATAAAGGCCAAATCTGAAACCCTTCCAGGCACAATGGTGTAGGAAAGTGTGAGCGAAGCGGCGGTTGGTAAGTGACTGAAGGTCAGCCAAAAAAGGTCGGGTTTTTGATGGTGGTTTGGGTGTGTAAGTGGAAATATCAAGTCCCCCATAGGTAAGATGGGTACGGAGGTGGGGAGGACCATAAAGGAGATGCTTGCCTATGCGGTGATCATAGTGAGGATGTTGGTGAAGGTTTCCATACTCTTGTGGAGTAAGGAATGTATTGACATTGTACAGGCGATACTCCCCCATAGTGAGGCATTGAAAAACACCTTCCAAGGGATCAATGGTTGATATATTGGTGGTTGGAATGGAGGAAGCGTTAGAAGTTAGATCGGTGGAGGTGTCGGTTAGTTGGGAAGCTGATGTGTGACTGGTAGAAGTGACAACAGTGGTGGGAATAGAAGATGTAGGTGAAGGTGAGGTTGCAATGGCACTGGTGGATGGGGTCGTGTGTGAAGAAGATGTAGGTAGGGAGGTAGATGCCTTAATAGGTACAAGGACATCATTAGGCTGGTAAAGCATGTTGCAGGTTTTGAAAGGTGATGGGTCAGCTGGAATGGTATAGGAACGTCCTTCATGTTCAAACTTTACACATCGGTGCAAAGTAGAAGGAACACAACCCATGGCACAAATCTAGGGTCTACCAAGAAACAAATTGTATTGAAATTCCCTTCCAAAATGTAGAACAACTCGAATAGTACGGGGACCCACACGAATGTGGAGGATGATAGTGCCGAGTGTAGAGGTGATAGCATCATTGAATGAACGCAACATGACTGGATGTTTATGCATGCAGTTGTTGGGTATGTGCATTTGTTCAATGTGTGAGAGGAGATGATGTTAATGCTAGTGCCCCATCGATCATAACATGTCGAACGCGTATATTATCGATATGGATGGAGATGAAAAGTGTAGGATCTGGGTCATCGGTTTGGTGGGGGACAATTTCATCATCCGAGAAACTAAGGATAGCAACTTGGTGAACAGGTGGAGGTGATGAGGTAGATGGAAATTTGGTGAGTGAGGCGACATGATGAGGTGTGATAATAGATACTACAAGTGTGGGGTCATTAGCTAAAACCTCAATAGATTGAAGGACCTCCATGAGGGCTTGACGATGTGACTCTGAGGTTTGGATGAGATCGTATAAGGACATTTTGAGAGGAGATTGGTGTAATTGTTTGAGCATCGCGTGGTGCGTAACCCCATCAGAAATAGGATATGTTGGACCACGGATAGTGACTTTAGGTGCGGTGTAATGGTATGTTGGGTACATGGTTGGGTGATGGATCAGCTATTTTGTCTTTCCCTTTGTCTCGCTGACCTCGAGTAATGACGTGAACCATATTAATTTGAGGTAGAGAGGTGGATGGGGTGGGGTTATCATGAAAGGTATATCGGCAGGAGGGACATTTACCAAGAGGTGGATAAGAGCCTTCTACGATGAGTGTCCAACACCGACATTTAGGATAAGGTTGAGCAATATCGTGGATACTGACCATGTTGATTTCAAATTTTGGAGATGGAAAGAAAGGTTGTGGTGGTGAAGATGGAGGTTGTGGTATAGGTGTAGGAGGAAGATGTGAAGAAGGTGGTGAGGGTGAAATAGGTTCATCATCCAGGAGGTCATCATCATCAAAATTGGGGTTAGAAGGACATAATTCAAGAAGGGCAGCCTTTAGACCCATACAGTTCTCAACATCATGTCCTGGCACACGATGGTAAGTGCAAATTTTAGTATCATCAAACCCTTCCGGTTTAGGTTTAAGAGGGTCATAAGGTCTAAGAGGAGGGAGGGTGATAGTAGAGATTTCCAGAGGTTAGCCAAGATGGTGGCGTATGATCCCACCAGTGGATCATAATGTGAAGTGAAAGTAGGTTTGGTTGGAAGATTGGGTAGTTGTGGTGGTAGTTGAGGTGATGCAGTCTTGGATTTGGGTTGTACTTTCTTTGGTGTAGGTGTAGCAATAGAAAGAGGGGTAAGTTTAACCACCTCTTTGGAAATTAATGGTTTTTTCAATTTTTGGTGCTTTTTCTTAGGTAGAGGTGTAGGGGGAGCACGTGATGTAGATGGCAAGGTAGATGGTGGGAGAGGATGAGTGACCCAAGGGGACAACTGAGGTGTAGCGGTAGGTGTTGGTCAAGGTCGAGAGGGAGGTACAGGTGAGGTGGAAGAAAATGTCATAGGTAGTGAAGGAGGTATAAAAGGTAATGGTGGTATAGGAGGCAAAGAAGTTATAGATGGTGATGAAGGACGTAAGGTTCACCTAGGGAGAGTTGTAGGCTATGGTAAAGGGGTCAAGATAATTTGAGGTTTATCCCCGAGAGAGTAGATTTTGTTAAGGTAGAGGGGTGATGTCCCAAGATGGATGGTAAAGGTGAAGGTGATAAAGGTGTAGTTGGTGAGGTCGGTGCATGCGGATTAGAAGGTTGGGTTTTTCGTTTAGGTTGAGGGATTGGTTCAATAGGTATATGGGAAGATGTGGTCAAGTGTATCTTGATAGGAGGATGTGCAAGGTTTGATGTGGGTGTGACCCCTAGAACACTAGTGGGTTTAGATACAAGAGATGGTGTTGGAACACATCGGCTAGCAAGTAGAGGGGCGGGTATAGATGAGGATGATGTAATAGAAGATGTATCAAGAGTTATGTTCATGTGTGGTTTGGGTTGTTGAAACATCTTTGGATAAATGGTAGAAGTGTTAGTGGAAGATGATTGCATTTGGGTCAAGACCGGGAGTAAGAGATGCCCCAAAGTGAAGCCCTATCAACATAATCCAAGCGGTTGGCCAAACGTGAGAATGGAACTGTGGTAGATGAGGTAGATGTGGAGTGAGTGGGGATTCCCATAAAATGTGTCTAAGAAATAGGGAATTCACTGGCTTTGGCTTTGTAGGTAAGAGAGCTGAAAGTAGGTCCGTATGATCTTGGGTAGTTGATGGAGAATGGTCACCGAGTGGTAACGGAAATCTATTGGATCCTGAATAGGTGGAGAAGACGATGGGTACTCCTCTGTGGGTGGAGGAGGTACAATTGGTAGCGGCTCATTGGGTAGGGAAGCTGAAGGGGAAATGATATCGGTGCTAATGAGAGACTCCTCCGCACGTGTATGGGGAGGTGAAGGGCTTTCCTCTATGGGTAGAGGAATGGATAAAGTAGGTTCTTGTGTGGGTAGAGGATTTCGGCTAGGATTTCCTCGATGGAGGGGATAGGAGATATTTGGGAAACAAGTGGTAAGTCGGTAAAGATAACATGTACCTCACGTGTATTACTTTCATTGTGTGAGGCATCACCAGTTTGATCATTAGATGGGGAATGGTTAGGGAATGGTTTCTTGAATATATGAAGGTTTTGATTGGCAGGTGCATTAGGGTTATCCAGGACTAACTCACTGCTCTCGAGAATTCCCTGAACAATGTTTTTAAAGGTGATACAATTGTTGTCACTGTGACCATTTAGATGATGATAGTTATAGTAGTCATTTTCCTTATACCAACTTGGTATGGGGCGAGAGGGGTCAAAACCAGTATGTGGTTTAATAGGAGGAAGGGTGATGGCATTAGCTTTAATAAGATTTTCTAAAATAGATGAATATGGTTCCCCAATTGAGGTGTATTTCTTTTGTTCTCATTTCTGAATTGGAAGGTTTGGACCGGTGACAGATTGGATGAAGGTTTAGCATGATTGGATGGATGGGCAGGGCCAGCCTTAAGTACCACTACATTAGAGGTTCCCTTGGATTTGGAATAACTCGTTTGAGGTTTCGAGGAAGAGGAAGTATCGTGTGATTTAAACGAGGAGTTCTTGTTTCATAATTGTATCTTCTTCTCTTCGATGGCATGAATTTCAAGCTTACGTGCCATGGTGAAAGCCTCATTGAATGTTCGAAGGTTTGCACCTGTAAGGTAGGTGAGATATGTCTAAGACATAGGCTCATGTGAAGAGCTCTATGAGTTCAGTTTGTAAATTAAAAGTGAGTTGGTTGATTAGGCTACACCAACGAGAGTGACAAAATATGTGATAGATTCATCATCATATTAACGCGTAGAATAAAGATCGGTCATGGTAACCTTCTTGACAACGTTAATCAAAAAATGATCCAAGAAGGCTTGGGCTATTTGGTTGAATGAGAAGATGGAATGTCTAGGTAATCCACTATACCAGTCCAATGTTGGACTAGTTAGGGACATGGGAAAGGTTCGCAAAAGCAAAGCATCATCATGGGCAATTAAGTAACACCCATGTTTGAAAGATCACAAATGTTGTTGCGGGTCTTCCTTACTATTAAAGTGGTTAAACTTAGGCATCTCCCAGTGTATGGGATATGGGTGAATGGGAATGGATGGGTGAATAGGCTCATTACAAATCTCATCATAGGTGAGAGAATTATAGGAGCCGGAAATAGATGCTTCTAATGTCTGCATCTTGTCCATCATTAACTTGATAAAGTCATTGTTAGGTTATGAAGATTGGGTACCCCTCGGAGTGAAAGGAGGTTGTTGTTGGACATATGAAGAATACAACATTCTAGAGTATGGTGGTGTCAAATAAGGAGGTGGGAATCGAGAGGCGATATAGAGGGTATATACCTGACTAATGATCGATGAAACAGAGGTGGATGGTAATAGGTATGTGAGAGTGGGACACTTGTAGTGACCCTGGTAGAGATGGGAGGTAGAGATTGGGGAATAGAAAGGAAAATGTTTTGAAATGGGGTAGAGGTTACTGATACCAAGGGTGGTAGCATTGCGACCGTATATACGAGACAACAGTGTGTGATGATGCTATGTTTTGGGTGGTGGATGAAGGTATGGTGGAGACTGTGGGTGCAATAGAGGTGGCGATGTGGTGGTCAAAGTTGGCGTGGGACCTAGTTGCGACACAACTAGGGATAAAATGGGTGAGGTCACATGTGGTAGGAGGTGGAGCCAAGGTGGAAGTGATCATTAGGGATGGAGATAAGGATATAGGCATGCCATAGATCAATTGACCCGAGGCATCTCGAGTGGAGGCATGGGTGAGGTAGTGGCTTAAAGCAGCGGGATTCTGATCCAGGAGTTGTGCAAACTCTGTGTCACCTATAGGAATGGTGATAGGTTTATTGGGATCCATGGATGATGAGATGGAAGGTGGTGAAGGACTAGGTGATGAAGGGCTAGGTGGGAGTGGTAGTTAACTAGCGTGAAATACGAGGGTGCTTGCCTATCTACGGGTCAACACCATGTGGGTAGGAATTGATTTGGTGAGACTGTATTATGTTTGAATGGCACAAAACACAATAAAACTAGGAAAATAGTCAATGGTGAGTGAATTAGGTTAGTTGGTGAGCTGTAAAATAGCACAGGGTGACCGACGCCGGTTTGGGTAAACCGATGTCGGCTAGGCTTAACCAGTTCCGGTTACTGTGAAAAACCAATAGTTTGTTAAATGATGGTCCCAGACTGACAATTTTTACACATGATGAGATGTAAGGTGACTGTGATTGAAGTAACGATAATATGAAAGGTGATAGGAGCCTTTTATAGCTCAAAAAGTGAAATAGGTGTCTTTTGGATAGGTATCCAAAAATACTTCAGACAACGCCGGTTGGGTTAAACCGATGCCAGTTGGAATGTAACCGGTGATGGTTAAGGATAACCGTAGCCGATTACTGTGAAATTGAAACAAAGAATAAGAAAAATGGTTGTGATTTAAAAATCTGGTGTTGAATCAAACCCAGAAGTCTAAGAATGATGTAGATGTGGTCCAGCACACTCAGATGAAGTCAGAATACACCGACTATGATTGGGAGTGTGCAAGGAAAGACAAAAATAATGATTGAAAGATCTCACCTCAAAATGCAAATCAAGCAGAACACTAAGAAAGAACATTCCTAGAGTGCCTATTCTATTACGTTTGTTCATCTTATGCTATTTGTATGGACTGATTGTTATGATAGAACAATAGAATTTTTTGGTGAGGAAGGCTTCCTACGAAGAAAGAATTCTAAAGGGTGAGGTTTTAGGAATGTTATGGCGGGGGCAGGCCTCACTCTAAAGTATGACTCGATAGAGCAACGAGCTGGGTGCCCACTGTACCATGATCGTGTGATCACCTATAGCTTCTTCCAAGTAGGATGTTGTTTAAGAATGTATGTATTTTGAATTTTTGTGTGGTTTGGTAAGACTCGGAGAAATATAAAAGGATAGAAGTTCTTTTCTATGATTTGTTTGTCAACCATCAGCTAGTCATGACTTCCAACGTATAGGTTTCCCTCAATTAATGTGAGCTAATGAGCTAAATCAGAATGCAATGCACTTGTTTTAAACCCAAATCAAAAGCATGATATTCGATGACAAAAATAGATGAATAGGAAGAGGGGTGCTCTTTCACTAAAATGCAGAAAACAAGAATAAGAAGGTTCTTTTTAAATACACCAAAAGAAATGTGTCTTTCGTAGCAAGTAGAAAGAAGAGAATGTTACCAAGGAGAAAGTTTTAATGTGAATGCTACTAGAAGGGAAACAAACACACACAATTTTTCACCTAGGAATGAAGAAAGATGCAAGGAACCCCGAATGGGTCCCACTGGGTGTGCCAAAATGTTTCACCTATTTCTTATTTTCTCGAGAAGTATTGACAAAATAGATAAGGTAAAGGTGGTAAGAGGAATACTGCTTTAGATGGTTCAGGTTGTATGCACACGCATTAAATCAAAGTGATTTTTTTCTTTTGGCTTAGAGGAACTACCCGTTGAACAAAATAAGATACCAAAGAGAGTTAAACACATGGCAAGAGGAACATATGCTAGATCTAGGAAGTGCACTTGAAGATCTAAGCATATGCTGGCAAATCCACCGTATATTGTTTAACCTCTTTGCATAAATCTTAAAGACCTGTGAACTTTTTGGCTGGAGGAACTACTGTATAAGACACCACGTAGTTCATCCTATGCTACAACATATGCTAGATGTCTCACAATCACTGATTCAGAATCCCACTTAGATGCGCGCACATACAACCTTCAACCATCCTAAAAAGGTATCTCAATCACTTTTACCACCTGCGGCCTTATCCTTCAACCATCCTAAAAAGTATTTCTTTACCAAACCTATCTGTTCGTCAGAAATCAAGAAATCGGTGAAAAAATCACTACTGTAGACTAGAGGGATTTTAAACAATCTCTAGGTTTCCTTGTGGTTGTCATGCCCTCCTAGTTGAGTCATCAATAAAACTGAAGTTTGTTTGATTCAAAATAAAGAAAGAGTTAGTGAGATTGCGAGAGGAAAAGAGAGATTGAGATTGAGATTGTGAGAGAAAAAGAAAACATGAGAGGGAGAGAGAGTGAGAGAGAGAGATAAATAGAAAGTAAGAGAATGATAAGGAGAGAGTGAGAGTGAGAGATAATGTGAGAGAGTGAGTGAGACAAAAAGAGAGAGTGAGAGAGAGAGAGAGAGATACAACATTCAATAAGCCACATAAATTAATCATCTAAGCACCACAACACATTCTCTAAGTAAACAATCTCTAACAATATAAAGAGTTGAATGGTTTCATGTTAGTCTGAGCATGGTGAAACAATATAAAGAGTTGAAAGGAGCAAATGGAAGCAAAAAATTCCAAATTTGTGCTTGATTTGGAATTAGGACACTTAAAGATAGTGAGAGGAATAGAATGGAAGCCCGAGAAAATGAATTTTCACAAGAAAGTGATTCATTTTAACAGTTGATTGGGCTTGTGTACAAAATGTGAGATTAGAATATGGGGGTTGGAAGGGTAATTTCTAGGTTGATTGTGTCATTTTTGCATGTTTGAGCCTATAGAGCTTGTTAGAAAGACTTATAAAAGCAAGATACTAATGAGAATGATTGAAATTGGTTGTTATGAGTTGATGAATACATGCAAATGTGTTGGATCTTTGCATCACCTCATGATGTTTCATATCCTTCATAGACCTTATGATGACCATTCCCTTGATTATTTGAATCGATAAAAACTTGCATATATGTTTTGATTTATTATGTGTTATAAGGAATTGCATGAGTCCATATATTCGAGCAATTGTTGCTACCTTTAGGAGTTGTGAGGTTTAAAATATATAGTTTTGACACATTTAACACTCCTAAAATGTTCAATAGCCAATCCAAAAGGCCCCAAAACCTAAACAATGACTATATTCTTTCACAAAACAAATATCGATTATATAATTTCAACCCCAAAAGCTTGAAGGTTGAATGTTGAAATCTGAAAAATACCTATGTACCGACCAGATTAGAATATGAAAAACTATCTTCTAAACCATGACAGATGGAGCTATGAGACTAGTTACATAAGGTGGAGAGTGACCCTAACATCATATATTTACTAAATTAAATTTAAATATTTTTTATTATTTTTATACTTGAACATTTATTTTTAAAAATTGAATCATGCCACAAGCACATATACCACATAACACATTAGAACGTGAACATGTTATAACATGCTCGCGTTATAGAGCATCTCGAGCCATAATGCGCTAAAAAATGGATTTGTGTCCACTTTTTGGCCCCCCATATTTCTGCACTTACCCTCCCGTAATCTGAAACTCGATCCACACAATGTCTACAAAGCTTATGAATTTGATTCATCTCTCTCCCAAGTTAGAGCTAAAATCTCACCAATTCTCAAAAGGGTCTAAGAACAATAATTGATCGTGATGGATTTTAGCCCTCCCGACCTACTATTTATACCCATTTTGACCTAGTTCTTCATTTTTCTCACCTCCAAGGGGCTAGATGACTAACACAATTCTTCTTTATCTTTTTTCCATGTCCTAGCATTCCGTCATGATGATTATTTTTATTAAATGGTCATTTTTCTAGCATTTTCTACGTTGGGGCATATTTTTTCTTCCTAGCGACCTCGTCTTCTACACGGGCATCATTTTGTTTCCCAGTGATTTTTTGGTGATATACCCCAAAATCGTCATCCTTTTATATAATATTCTTCTTGAATTTTAAAAATAGTAAAAAAACGCAAAAAATCATTAAAAATCCAAAACATTGGTAAAACATCCAAAATCCCAAAACATTTGTAAAATCATTAAAACTCCAAAAAATTAGTAAAAATTAAAAAAATCCAAAAATATATAAAAATTCAAAAAAAATAAAAATTGGTAAGAAGCATGCATGCAAATTGAAGCATTTATCAAAAGCATCATCCTCAAACATCAAAAATTATCCTAAAAACATCTTTCGTTGGTCCTCAATTATTCTCATACATGACTCACGGATCATCTGGATTTACCTCCATTAACAAAGTTGGTTTGCTTACTATGTTTGTACTCCTTTGCATAACGAGTTGTTTGGTACTATTTCATAGTGCATGATTTCTTTTTCATAGGACCCATGTGTCCTCTGTATATTCACCTCGCATGTATCCTTTCTTGGGGTGTCATTTTTAACCCTTATCATTAAATCAAACATTTGGGAACTGAAACTTGATTAAAAAAACATTGGTGCAAATATCTTGAATGTTGTTTGTTTATGTGTGTTAGATTGTTTACTTTCTCATACTGCATTACTTTATGTATGTTTTTTGGAGCTAGTGTTTTAGCAATTAAAAAATGTTCATATTATAGATTTTCATGTTATTTTACACTTTTTATAGGCTTATATTATAATAAAGAGTTAATGGCATAGATCATAAAGTAAAATGATGAAACAAAGTTTCACTTGAGCTAAGTTGGATGAAAACTATTTCCATTCTCTTCATCTTCATTCTTCTTCATTATCATTTTCTTCTTCAACAACACATGAGGCAATAGGGATTATATTTACCTCTTTCATCACCCCATCGACACTCGAGGGGGCATCCTTCATTCTACTAATTTTTATTCCATTCCTTCAAAATTTACTTGTTTATAATTGTCTACTATCTTTGAAGTGGCATCACTTACGCCACCCCAAAGAGGGGAAAATGTAGACACCTAAAATACGCCTATGCAGTTTTAATACTAAAATTGTACTAATTATCATCTTTCCCATCATTTCTATTATAATTAGTGTTTTCTTGTTAATTAACTAACGTTCCCCTCTATTTTGGTCAATTAACAACACTTCATTAATTAACTAGTCTTTATCTCATTCTGGATGCCAATTAACAACACTTCGTTAGTTATAATCCTCCTTCAATCAATTAATTAACTATTATTAGTTAATTAAGCCTTTTAACCTTGTATTTAATCAATAAACCCTCTTATTGGTTAAATCCCCCTTTCAAATCATCTAAATCATACATATTTCCCTCTAAATCATCTCTAAATAGCTTTCTAATCTTATTCTAGCCTATTAATTAATCCTAGTTGATTAATTAAATCATCTCCAACTCCCATGAGTTGCTAATCACTTGTTAATTCCTCTAATCAAGCTTATTTCTTCTAAATATACTTTATCATTTATCCCACATGCACTAGTTTGCAAGCTTCTCCCAAATTGGAAAGCTATATAAAGGACCTACCCCCTTCCTTCACACCTTACACCTTTACAAACATTCTGATTACTATAGGCATATGATAAGAGCCTTCTCCATTGTTGGAATAACTACTTCATCTTTGCATCCATTCTCTCATATTTGAGTAGTAAAGGAAGATCTAAACATGGATTTGTATCCATTTTAGTGAGATCCTTTCCTCATCTAGAGACAACACACAAATTGATTGCTTATGATCTAAATAGGTTCATAATTTGATAAAGAATCATACATTTACAAGAGTAGGAATGGTTTAACATTAGATGTTCATTCATGTTTATGCATTAGAATAGTTATTTCCTTTAAGCTCTTATCATGATGTTAATGGTAGATTATATTTGTTATTTAGAACTACTAGATCTTAGTTTCATTTAATTAGCTTATCTAGTTTAGCATACATACAGGAAACACACACATACACGCCCTAGAATAATATTTTCATCCCCCAGCTTGTGGCACTTTATGGTTTAGTGCGTTGATTACAACTAGATACCAATTTGTGTCATGAAACTATTAACCACTCACCTTGCAATCAACAATGTAAAATGCACAAGTGTGGATACCACAAAAAGTTTCAAGTGATCGCAATAATTCAACACCGTAACAACCAAAAAATGATGCGACAAAAAGAAGGGAGAGAAAAATAATCTTGTATGAGAAACATCACCTCACATCGTAAGAAACTCTCTTACCATAAGACTAGCCCACAAGTAATAATAAGAGTCATTACAAGTGAAAAAAACTCGAATGAGTCAAAGTGCCTACCGAAAGAAAGAAAACCATCCAAAAATAAAAAAGTCTCTTACATCACATGCATTACGCTTAGAATGCCCAATAACGCTAGTTTTACAAATATTTTTTCCAATTAATTGAATTATTAAAAATAGTTTTTAAAGGGGATTAAATTTGACAAAATTATCTATCCTTTAATTAACTATAATGACCTCGCTTTGAAAAAATTCATTCCTTTAATTAAAATATCCCTATCTATAATCTATTATAAACTAAGTTAATAAAACCTAGGCTATGAATATAACCTAAGTTAGAAAAAAGGCTAATAACAAAGCAAATAAAAATTAGGTTTTCAAAAATTTAAAAGGGAGGAAAAATCTTGATCGATCAAAGGAGTTTGGAGGGAGCACTACGTGGAGCTTAGTGGGAGTAGTGGGATTAAGGCGCATCCCATTTAGGCTAAGCTCGGTGGTTACCAAGTGGAGGGAGGGGTAACAAATGTAATGAGTTGGAGAAATGGACGAGGCGAGATCCGTTACCATGGCAAGGTAAGTAGGGAAAAACAACAGGGAGACACAACTGCAAGGTGAAGAAATGGCTCACATACACAAGGTCGAGATGTTATGTTTGTGGAGCTTGTTTTCATGTTAGAGTGTGGTACACCTTCTATGTGTTACACTCGGGTATTTTTACGGCGGTCCCGCTCGCCAGTGAGCGGGTCAAGGGGGTTTCGGGGGTGAAGCCCCCGAAGTAAATTTTCATGGGTGGTTTATTAACCCATGGGTAATGGGTAACCATTATGGGTTGTTTTTGGGCCCATGGTTTTTCGATACCCATTGTTTTGATACCCACGGTTTTTTTCCCATTGTTTTGATACCCACGGTTTTTTGCCCATGGTTTTGATACCCACGGTTTTGTATCAAACTGCTTAAGCAATTGTCTATTTATATGGTCTTATGCATATGATAGATAGATAAGCAAATGTATTATAGATGTGCTTTGAATTCGGTGTGAATTCTATAGAGTTTGTTGAGCATAGCTCCAAACGGATCTGGGTATTGTATTGAGAGAGTGGAGGCTTGAAATAAAATCTGAGCAAGTGATTCTTGGTGGATGTAGCCCAAATTGGGTGAACCGCGTTAAATCTTGTCTCTCTGTGTTGTGTTATTTATTCTCGCACTTTTATTTGAGATTTGTAATATTTTCTCGCATATTAGTTTCTACTTCATGCGATTCTATAAGGGATTATTCCACATATTTTATCTCTTATTTCCTAACAATTGGTATCAGAGCCTGGTTTTGGTTTGCTAAAGTGTTGAATCGTAGGGAAAGTTTTATCTTGAGTGGGAGCTATGGCAGATGATGGAAGATCTAAGGTTGATAAATTCAACGGAAGAATTTCAGTCTTTGGAAGATGCAGATGGAAGATTACCTTTATCAAAAGGATCTTTATACTCCACTGTCTGAGAAGGTGAAAAAACCCTCGAGTATGAAAGATGCGGAATGGGATTTGTTGGATCGAAAGGCACTTGGAATGATTCGGTTGTGTCTTGCATCTTCGGTATTATTTAATGTTTCAAAGGAAAAGACTACAAAATATCTAATGGATGCATTAGGGAAGTTGTATGAAAAACCCTCTACCTCTAACAAGATATTTTTAATGAAAAAGTTGTTTAATATGAAGATGTCTGAGAATGGTTTAGTAGCAGATCATCTAAATGATTTTAATATGGTTGTAAATATGCTAGCTTTGGTTACAATAGAATTTGATGAAGAAGTTAGGGCTTTATTAATTCTGTGCTCTTTACCTGAAAGTTGGAATAGCATGGTAATGGCGGTAAGCAACTCGGTTCCAGCTAACTTGAAGTTGAAGTTTAAGGATGTTGTAGGGGTGATTCTAAGTGAGGAAATGTGAAGAAAAAGCTTGGGAATCTTCTACTTCAGGGAATGCTTTGACAATGGAAACTAGAGGGAGACAGAAGAATAAAGGAAACCATGGAAAATCAAAGGATCGGGCAAGGTCAAAATCCAAAAGCAAGATAGTATGTTGGCACTGTGGAAAGTCTGGGCATGCAAAGAAGGACTATTGGGAGCTTCGGACAAGAAGAAACAACAGGAAGAAAACAAGGAGGCAAATGTGGCATCGGGTAATGTATGCCAGGATGCTTTGATTCTTTCTTTGCATAATATTACTGAATCTTGGGTTTTAGATTCAGGGGCTTCTTTTCATGCTACTCCACATAGGCATTATTTTTTTGATTATGTTCAAGGGGATTTTGGGCATGTTTTTCTTGGTGATGATGAGCCTTACAAAGATAATTGGAAAAGGTTCTATTTAGGTTAAGATGCAGAATGGGAATACATGGCTATTGAAGGATGTCAGACATGTGCCTACATTAAGGAGAAATTTGATATCGCGAGCAATTGGGAAGTGATGGTTGTACTGTGATATTTACAACTGACTCTTGGAAGGTTACCAAGGGTGCTCTTGTGGTGGCAAGAGGTAAGAAGGTTGGAACCTTGTATTTATCCACTGATAGTACTAATGATTGTAATCTTGTGGCTTTAGATGCAGATACAACATTATGGCACTATAGGCTTGGTCATATGAGCCATAAGGGCATGGACATCATAAAGAAGAATTTTCCTGGATATACAGAAATAGGTTTGGATTTCTGTGAGAACTGCATATATGGGAAACAAAAGTGAGTAAGGTTTCTCAAGGTTGGACCTACGAAGAAAGAGAGTAAGTTAGAGCTGGTACATTCTGATGTGTGGGGGCTAGCTCAGGTATCATCTCTTGGGGTTCAAGTTATTATGTTACTTTTATTGATGATGTAACAAGGAAAGTTTAGGTTTATTTTATTAGAAACAAATCTGATGTATTTGATACTTTTGTTAAATGGAAAGCCTTGGTAGAGAATGAAACATGTCTTAAGTTAAAATGTCTCAGATCAGATAATGGAGGGGAGTATTGCAGCAATGAATTTGATGATTATTGTTCTAAGAATGGAATCCGCAGGAAAAATACGATTCCAAGAACCCCGCAACAGAATGGGGTGTCAGAAAGGATGAACAAAACAATAATGGAACATGCTAGGAGCATGAGGATACATGTAGGACTACCTCTTTATTTTTGGGCAAAAGCATTGAGCACAACTATGTACTTAATAAATAGAGGACCCTCAAGTGCCTTGGATGGAGGCATACCTGAGGAGGCTTGGTACGGTAAGAAAGTCAATTACTCATTTCTTATAGTCTTTGGATGTGAGGTGTTTGTTCATATTGACAAGGATGATAGGACCAAGCTAGAGGCTAAAATAGAAAAATGCACTTTTATTGGTTATGGTGGTGATGAATTTGGATTTAAATGTTGGAGTATTAAGGACAAGAAAATCATTCGGTCTAGGGATGTGGTCTTTAATGAAAAAGTCATGTATAAGCAACAAATAACAGAGAAAATAGGAAGAATCCAAGAAAGAATATGCAGGTAGAGGATCTCTCCGAGATGGGAAAGTGACACATGAATCAGTTTTAGGAACCCCCTCAATAGAACCCCAAACTCCTATATTGAGGAGGTCTTCTAGGGTAAGAAGAGAACTTGAACATTTTTCTCCTTCTCTTTATTATTTATTACTCACTGATAGTGGAGAGCCAGAGAGCTTTGATGAAGCAATGCAGGTAGATGCCAGGAAGAAGTGGGAGCAAGCCATGGATGAGGAGCATCAAGCTCTCATGGAGAACCAAACATGGGATTTGGTGAAGCTACCCAAGGAAAAAGAGCATTATAGAACAAGTGGGTGTTCAAAGTCAAAGAGGAAGGAGGAAAGAAAAGATACAAGGCCCGGTTGGTGGTCAAGGGGTTTGCATAGAAAAAGGTATAGATTTTGATGAGATTTTTTCTCCTGTAGTAAAAATGACTTCTATTCGAACTGTCCCTAGGAATAGTTACAAGCAGAAGACTTGCACTTAGAACAACTTGATGTAAAGACTGCATTTCTCCATGGTGATTTGGAGGAGGAACTATATATGTAGCAACCAAGGGTTATGAAGTCAAAGGTAAAGAGGAGATGGTGTGCAAAACTGAAGAAGAGCTTGTAGATGGCTCAAACAAGCTCCACGTCAATGGTATAAGAATTTTGATAGCTTCATGATGGAGCAAGGTTATATCAGATGTCATTCTGAACCATTGCGTGTATACAAAGAAATTTGAGGATGGAAGTTATATTATCCTATTTCTATATGTGGATGACATGTTGGTTGCGGTTAAAAACATGCAGAAATAAAAGTACTCAAGAAGCAACTAAGTGAATCCTTTATATAAAGGATTTGGGTGCAACCAAACAAATCCTTGGTATGAGGATATCTCGGGATAGGAAGGAACAAAGCTGACTTTATCTTAGGAAGAGTACATTAAGAAGGTCTTGAGAGGTTTCATATGCAGAATGCTAAACCGGTTGGGACTCCTTTGGCAGGCCACTTCAAGTTATCAAAGGAACAGTGTCCCAAGACAGAGCAGGAAAGAAACCAGATGTCCAAGGTACCTTACTCATCAATGGTTAGTAGTTTGATGTATGCTATGGTGTGCACTAGGCTTGATATTGCCCATGCAGTGGGAGTTGTGAGTAGATTTATGAGTGATCCAGGTAAAGAGCATTGGTAAGCAGTAAAGTGGATCCTTTGGTATTTGAGAGGGACCATGGGGACAGTTTTGTGCTATAGTGGATCAGACACCACTTTACGTGGTTATGTAGATTCAGACATGGCTGGAGATGTTGATAGTAGGAGGAGCACGACAGGTTATATTTACATTGTAGGTGGGACAACAGTGAGCTGGATTTCATGACTACAGAAGTTGGTGGCTTTATCAACCACAGAGGCTGAGTATGTTGTTTCCACAGAGGCAAACAAAGAAATGATTTGGTTACAACAATTACTTGAGGAGTTGGGGCATAAGGAGGAAGGAAAGTTGCATAGTGATAGTCAGAGTGTTATACACCTAGCTAAGAACTCTTCTTTCCACTCTAGGACAAAGCATATACAACTTAAGGTACCATTTCATCAGGATAGCTTTGGAGGAAGAGAAGTTTAAGTTGGAGAAGATTCATACCACTCGAATCCTCAGAGACATGATGACCAAGGTGGTCACAAGGGATAAACTAAAGCTATGTTCAGCTTTGGTTGGCCTTCACGGATGACAGTGAAGGGTTGAGAAGCTTTCTCAATAGAAATCAGTCTCCAAATGGGAGATTGTTATGTTTGTGGAGCTTGTTTTCATGTTAGAGTGTGGTACACCTTCTATGTGTTACACTCGAGTATTTTTACGACGGTCCCACTCGCCGGTGAGCGGGTCAGGGGGGTTTGGGGCAAAGCCCCAAGCAAATTTTCATGGGTGGTTTATTAACCCATGGGTAATGGGTAACCGTTATGGGCTATTTTTGGGCCCATGGTATTTTTTGTACCCATTATTTTGATACCCATAGTTTTTTGCCCATGGTTTTGATACCCACGGTTTTGTATCAAACTGCTTAAGCAATTATCTATTTATATGGTCTTATGCATATGATAGATAGACAAGCAAATGTATTGTAGATGTGCTTTGAATTCGGGTGTGAATTTTATAGAGTTTGTTGAGCATAGCTCCAAACAGATATGGGTATTGTATTGAGAGAGTGGAGGCTTGTAATAAAATCTAAGCAAGTGATTCTTGGTGGATGTAGCCCAAATTGGGTGAACCACATTAAATATTTTCTCTCTATGTTGTGTTATTTATTCTGCACTTTTATTTGAGATCTGTAATATTTTCTACATATTAGTTTCTACTGTTGCGATTCTGTAAGGGATTATTCCGCATATTTTATCTCTTATTTCCTAACACGAGACCAGGTCCGCATGGCAAGGAGATAAATCGAGGTGAGAAGGAACGAATCAAGGAATCCACATAAGGTGAGGGTCGAGAAATCAGGTTGAGCTCGTGTTGAATAGCAATATAGGGTAGGAAAAAAATGGCTAAGCAAGGTATGCAAGCTCAAATGACAAGAAAACGGCTTGATGGGGAGATAGGAGGAGCTCGACACAGGGCCGAGGCTAAACTATAGGTGAGCAACAAGGAAGAGATCGACGGAGAACCAAGTAGGGAATGGGAGCTCGACACGCTTTGAGCCGAGGTAAAAACACTTCCAAATCCCCAAAAACAAACCGAGTAGGGTTAAAACAAGCCCAAAAAGGAAATTTTTCTAATGAGAGTGAGTTATAGAGATCTCAAATGAGATGTAAGAGAAGGAAACCAAGCCAACAAGGGGAAGAGATCAAGGTGAGAACCCAACTCGCGAGGGTGAGCCGGTGGGCTAAAAGAGATTAATGAGGACCTCGAGGAGGAGTTTGTTGAGCCAATAGAGAGCTTGACTGAGATAGAAGGAGAGGAGATAAGTGGATGGTGAGAAGTACATCATAGAAGAACAGATCTTGGAAAAACATAAATTTTCAATAAAAAACTAAAAATTTGATGAAAATTTCAATAAAACTAGCAAACTATAAATACCTCCAACCAGATTTTTTCTGAAAAATGTAGTTGTGACTAGCCAAGATTAGCAAGAAAACTCTTAAAACTACACATGCACAAAACAAACTCCAAAAACTAGAGATGTTAATCTATAATATCACAATAAAAATTGGTTAAAACTTGCACAAGAAGCGATTAAAAAATGAAACTAAAAGTATAATGTGAGTACACGTTTATCAAATCATAACTCTAATACCATGTGAGATTGTACTGTGAGGATCAAGATGGAAACCAGTGCACATCAACAAGGTTGCACTCTAGCAGAATCAAACATGCTCCAAGTAATCAACAAGATTATAATCAAACAACAAAAATCATACATAAGGAAAAACAATCTACTCATTCTCATAGATCAAAATAAGAGGGTACATATGAGAGTGTTGTGTAACTCCTGTGCTTGGAAAATCATTCCCTCCATGAGGGAGAAAGGAGTTACAATTCCCAAGATGGAATGTAACTCCTATGACACATATGAAAATGACATATTCTATGACGAAATCTATCATATGTCATATAACTCCTAAGGACCTATGACCTCACCTAAATGAGATGACTCACCATGTCAGGTGGACAATGCCCCAAGTAACAAAGCAAATACCCAAACAACATAAAACTCCAAAAACCTTTAACATTCCAACACAACTACACATGATATTTGCATAATAAAATGTAGAAAGACTTAACGAGTCATACAAATACATCAAATAAATAAAAAAATAGAATTGGATATTTTCAATTAAAAAATTTAAGTCAATTTATGTTATCTACATAATATTGGGGCCAAAAATGTTTTCCAAAAATTAGAGGCCATGTCTACAACTCAAATTATAATCTCATGATATGAATAGTGTGCCTTCTATTATGCAGGTGTATGTTTAAAATACTTTCTTAGTGACATGGTGTATATATTTCCTAGAAATGATATCCCATTCAAGATTTGTGCCATGACTTAGACCATAAAAAAATATACCACTATCTAATACACCCCAATCAACCACTAAGCACCTTATGTAAGAAATAATGATTTAACGAATACATGCCTACGAAGTGGGGAAACACAACAAGTCTAATGTTGAAGTAACCAATACACAAAATATTAAACTCAAAAATATGAAAAATAAGGTTATCATATCAATGAGAAATGGTGTAATCCCAATTTCCCTTATATAGGTGTAGAGACATATGGACATGAGCTAGATAACTTGATGTTAGTCAAGTATATTACACTACCAAAGAGTAAAGATGACCATGAGCATCAATTAATAAGGAAAAGAAAAAAATATCTTATCAATAATTCTTGCAATGATAATAGCACAAGAATTAAAACAAAAGATATCACTTGGATTTAAAAGTTACAAAAAGTATATAGTATGGTAGGAAGGATTAAAACAAAAAGATATCACTTGGATAATTTAAAAGTGAGAATTAAAGAATATTAGCAACTAAAAATGAAAAAAATTTAATCAAAACAACTTGTAAAAGTTGAGTTCTTATATGATGGCCTATGTTATAGAGGTCATATATTTTTATTTAGAAATTTTACTAATCCAATTTTTTTATAAAAAAAGATCTCAAATGTTTCTATTTAATGATAATTGGTAAAATAAAATTAGGGTCAAATTGTAAACCTTTTTCAACACCAAAATTGAACATTCTAAGGGTCGAACATTACATTTTATTTTATTTTTACTATTTTTAGATTCATATTTTTGTATGTGAGCGTGAATTGGAGATGTAAGTCATTCTCTATCTCTATTTATACATGTACAATTTAAGGGATTATTTTTAGGCCTATCTAAGAGTGTATGCAAAAATGATAAGAAAATGAGTTGCTTTAAAAAAGTGATTTTTGTTAACTAGATAGGTTAGATTTTTTCCTTTAATAGACTTTTTTCTTTAATTGACATATATAGTTGTGCATGAAAACTTAACATTTTATTTTTGGTGTTAATCTAAAAATCTTATGTATTTCTAATGGGATAACGAATAATAGAATTTCCTCTTTTCTTCTCAATACTCTTTTGTATGCAGTTTATTGTTTATGTTTGAATTTTTGCATTAGTGAATTCATCAAGGGGTCAGAAAAAGGGGTTTGGTGAATAGTTCCATCACCAAATTAACCCCTTAACATGTCCCAACTCCTTAAAATTATTACCACACATACCTCATTGGGGTAAATTGGCATATGTCGACTTTTCAAAAATATCTCAAGATGCCAAATCTAATGACATATGATTTGACCTTCATTTTGAGAAACATTACAAAATATCCATTATTCAACTACTTGTTCCTATGTCCTATTTGAATTCTAAAACATCAAAAAATAAACCATAAGGCATAACATTTTGAAAAATTTAACCATAATTTCTCAAATACTTTTCAAGAAAAATACATGGTGACCCTTTAAATATTTTTTTGAAATGAAAATAAAAAAGACCCTAAATTTTTAATTTTGGCTCAAACAAAAAAATATGAAGTGGATAATTTGGAAAACCCAAAAGGTGGATGGGCTTAAAAAATATGATTACGGTCTTAGGAATTTGTGTGGAAATATTTAACTCTTTGAAACTCCAAAAATTAACAATGTCTACCTATTGATGCATGCTCTTATACAATGTAGAAATGGTGAATTATTAGGAAAGAGACCTCTATAATATAGAACACACACCAAAAAATGAAACATTATCCAAATGGTCAACAATTTATATATTAAACCTCTAATAGAAAATGTAAAATTAGAATACAATGTACATAGAGGTGACATGTATATATAGCTTAATCAAGAGTTATGTCTTTATTTCCAATTAACTTCCAAAGAACATCCCTCATACATACAATATGAAAGAAGGATGAAGGTACATGAAAGTAATGAAAAGTATAAGGCGTAGAAACAAACGTACAAAAAGAAGGAAAAAGGTATTTGAGGAAGGATATTGAGTGACATGATGGTAAAAGTGAAGATACAATCACTAGTATGGTGGTCCCTTCTGAAACCTGCTTGCCCTTTGGCTCTCAACCTCTTAGTCTATGTCCATGTGGCGATATTAATGTCCAGACTTGTGGCAAAGATCTTGGCCAAGGTGTGTCCAACGATGATATTGTGGTAATTAGTATCATTCATGTCTTTACTCTTGTAGATGGGATGTATGATATAGGAGGTCCAAGAAGGTGGAAAGCCACAAATCGCCGTGTAGTTAAACATGTATGCACTATGTTTAAAAAATCGAGCTTTGAGGTTCTCCATATCATGAGCTTTATTGGATTACAGCTTAGAGATGGTGTGAAGGATTAAGCGATTAGTATTGAAATGACAATGAGAAAGTTTTAGATTGACTTGAGTGTTTGGTTGGTTTGGAGAATTATATAGGCTAGAAGCATACTCAAAACAAGTAAGGAGATTTGATATTGCACATACTAATTTCTTAGGAAGGAATACTCAAAAAGGAAGAGAGATATTTTGGGCTTTACATTTATCAATGAAATGAAATGATATGATATGAATTTCACAATGATGAGGCATAAGTGTAAAATGCTCTTCACCTTATTAACAAATGTTAGTAAGAAGTTTAAAGAATTCATCTCAAAGGTAACCAATAAGTCACCAAAGGTAACCAATAAGTCACCTTCCTTAGCCTTCTTATCCTTGATGAAATCAGGATACACACAAAGTCATGTACAAATACACACTAAAGAGTCAAGTTGGTGAAAATTTAAAATAAATATTAACTTGAAATAGTTCAAAATACGAAGTTCGAAAGTTTATATTCACAAAATCCATAGACAAGGAACCACAACATGAAAAAAGCTATAAAAAAAAGGTAGGTATTAGTGCCACATCCCCTATGCTAATTAATTGCAGAACTGGTAACTTTTATGCTCTCAAAACTAGAAAACCATCTGATTGCATCTCAAAGGTGCTAACAACTTACTCTACCAAATCTTTGTTAGTGTATAGCCAATCGGCATGCTCACCCTAAGGTGCTTGGTTCATTCTCTCAATGTTAAAATATATTCTTATTACACTCATAGCTAAAAGAACTGTTGATTTGGCTCAACACTTGGATAAGAAGATTAAGGAGTTTAGAAGTATTGCTATTGAACTCCTATAATACAACTACCATATGCATAATGTGATGTTACTAAGAAAATGTAGATTATTTTGCTTTAAAAAGTAAATAGCACTTCATTATCAATCAGCTAATGAATAATTTGTTCATGTATCTTATAGGTTGGACGAGTTTGGTTGGTCTATTTGCAGATTGCTTGTTAGCCATCTGCAACGAGTGATCCTTTTAGTTTACGCAAATTTTGTATGGACTTGTAAGCAAATGCTTAATGTGCTATTCAATATTAGGCTTAAGTTACTTCTAAAACCACAATGCATTCTTGCCAATCTATACAGGCCCAAATTTTGGTAGAAAATCAAAAAAATGTGGATTTGAAATTGGCAATACAAATAGCAGCAGATGTCCAACCATTACATGTCTTGCCTTCTATTATAAGTGATGTAAGAAGCATATTTTATATGGAGAGTTGTCCAATAGTTTCAATTAATATTTAGTTTCAAAAAAATACCCAATAAATTAAAACAAATTAATTGTTTTCTTTTATGATCACTGATATTTCATTTTCAGGTGCTTCTCTTTGTGACACGAAGGCTAGAACAACTATTGATTTGTTCTCTTACTTACTCTCATTATTTTTTTTTTGCTTGAAGGTTGTTTCTGAAGCTACTAAACCATGACAAAATGGTACATGTATTATATATGCTCTCTCAGTCTTTATGCTTTGGGCTCCTGAGATATCCATGTCCTGTTAAATGCTTATTTTGAAAGCACTTCTTAAGAAAAATCCTATGTCGCATGTCAATGAATAGGGGTGGTGATCTTCAAAGACAGGATCCCAATCAATATATTTGCATATGGTTTTGTTCCTTTTTTTTGTATTATCTGGAATTTCTAGCAGAGACACAAATACTAACCAAGGGGTTTTTAATTTAATATATCATTACACCAGAAATTACAGTTTTCATAGCACCATTATTCTTCTACTGTTGGAAACTAAACACCCAAATTTGTGAAGCCTTGGTCATGATACAAGAGATTTTAAATGGGGTTTTACAAAAAAATGAGCTAGGGTTTTGCAAAAAATGGTATCGAAATGGCTAAAAAATGGGTTTCAATTTTTTTCACCCAAATACATCACCAATACAAATGGCTACAAAATGGCTACGGGTAACATACCTGGTCGCTCGTCGTTTGCTAGTGGGCTCATTGTTCTTTGTGGGCTCATCGTTTCTTGGTGGGCTCATTTGCCGGTGGATCGTTGCTCGTGGGCTCGTGGGTTGGTGGGCTCGTTTGCTTGGGTCTCCTCGCTAGTCCGGTCTACAGGTCTAGGTGTCGTCGGTGGGCTCCCTGAATCTTCACGTGAACGGAGGCGGGCGGAGGAAAATGAATTCCTCCGTAGCACCTCCGATATATAAACAAGGGGTTCGCATGAACCCCATTAAATGTTACACACGGCAAGATAATGGCCTATGTGTCGCTTCGCCCGAACCGGGTTCTGCGCAAACGAGGGATTCGCGTGAACTCTCCTTGCATACCGCCCACGCCCTTTCCCACTCGCATTTTTGGGACAACAAGTGGGACACAACACCATGCGTTGACGTTTATTTATCATCTATTAATTCAAATGTATTGTTAGTCTAAAAATTACTCTCCTTATCAAAAACAATTTAATAAAGAAAATAAATCCATGTATGGAATAACATAAAGAAAATGCATAGATTGATATAATGAGTTTTAAAGTTTTATACCTAACCATAGTAACATATTTTTAATTCAAAATTATCAATTGCTTTAATTTGTAGTCATTTATATTTCAACTTTTTTATAATGTTTTGTGTATAAATATTACTTCAATCTAGAATTTTTATATAGAATATTTTAGATTTTTTATTATTTGATGTAGTTTAATTGTATTATTTTATTATCTTATTTAATGTGTATAAATTTGGTTTTTATATTAAATTAAAAGTATTGAAGGAGTGATGTTTGAGGGATATGAGCTTATTATACTTTTAATTTAAGGTATAGTGGTTTCATTGCTTCCTTGGAAATTAAATTAGCATAATGTCATAATATGGATACTTGAACCAACTTCCAAAGTATGCAATCCAATGTTGGGCTCCGATCATGGTAAAATAAAGGGGCAACTATTTGCAAATTAAATCGTTATTTCATGGAAAACAAAATTAAATACCAAAATGGAGAAGGGAGGAATAATTCAACAATTTGAAAGTTTTATTTTCCTTTTTATTTGTAATGAAATGTGAATTTATGTTTTCTTTTCTCCATTTAGATTATTTGGCTTACATAAAATACAAGGAATGGGTAAAAAAATTTAGCAACGGATTCGACACTACTTCCAATTATTATATCTTGTTTAATTATAGGCAATAGCAAATAAGAAAAATATACTAACCCATAATAGCGAAGTACCAATCAATTATTGTTTGGCAAAAATATGGCATTCATTTACTTTTCACATAAAAATTCTATTTAATATGCACAATATTTTGACATTTGTATTCAATATCCAACTGTTTTGTTCGTCACGTAATATTTGTCAAAAGAGATTGACAACTATCCAACTAAAATATAATCCAAAATAAAGCAAAAGCTACATTATCCATAGCAACTCCCAGGGATCCAAAATTATTTTTTGGAATATGTAACTAACTAATCAACCAATACAAACTACCACAACTTAAAATTAAATTGAGTAATTTGTATTTTGTTATTTTATTATTATATCAACTTTTCACTATCATAAATACAATGATTTTTATTTTATTATTACATCAACCTTTCAAGTGCACTCATAAATATGGTGTTAAATGAAGAGGGGAATAGAAATAAGTGCACTCATAAATAAGGTGTTATTCTTTTATTTATTTATAATATACCTTTATATTTATAAACAATTAACACCTTAGATTCAAATAAATTGACACAATAATTAATGAAACAAGAATGATAGCCATGAAACCTAACTACGAAAATTAACATAGAATTTACAGAGAATAACAATAGGAGATGGGAATTAAAAAGAGGGAAGAGCACGAAACCAAAATAAACCCAAATAAAAACTAAATTTGGATCAATTATTGGTAGAAAACAGCTTTTCGCATTTCAAATTAAAAAACAAATGAAAAATCAAGTAACGACCGTGGGTTCCATTCCTTTGTAAAAGTGAAGTTACGTTCACATATGTTTTTAATAGCGTATGCTTAGTTTGTACGCCATAAAACTGATATTTGGAGGTAAAATGAATTTCATATTCCACCAATAATACAAATTATGGAAATGAAAGTTTCTCTCATCATCAATGCATCATTTACAGTAGATAATCTAATGCTTTGAAATCGAAACTATTTACAACAAAATCAAAATAATACATACATCATTAATATATACTGTACAAACTTCTCAACGGAAAAAAGCATTATTAGAGCATAGAGCAGCCTTTATTTTTTCAGTCTGAAGCTCGCCTCTCCCTCCTTTGAGAGGAGTGGGGACTAGACGGGGAGCGGTGGCGGCGGCGGTGGCGGTGGCCCCATTGGTATTCGGAGCGGTGCAATCTGCATCGAAACGAGCCCGCGTGTGTTGTGGGCGAACAGAGGCATAAATTCCCGCGACTCGAACCCTCGACCCTATTTTCAGCTGCAGATGTTTGGGCAGTAATTAACTGCGTGTAATATTCCGGCGGCGCAATTGCCCGCTTTTCCTCAGCGAAATGATGTGGATAACACATATCGGCGCGCTTCAAAACAAAACACGATTACTGCGAAAAATGATGGGTAAATAATGGAAAGAAGAAACGCGCGTGGGATGAGGATGGAATCGTAAACATGCAGAAAATGTTTGCAAACGGACACCACATGCGCTTCTTATTCTTATCTTCTGCTTCTGCTTCTGCTTCTTCGTTTCTTCGTATCTTACACACCTCCTCGCAAACCGCCCAGTGTCGAATCATAAATTAAATAAGTAATATTATTCGTATTCGGTTGGGAAGAGATAAAGCATTGGATCGCCACGCGTCGTAAGATGAGAGCAGTAGAGTTCCATGCGCACTTGTGTGGTCGGCAATACGAAGTTGATTAACACCCACTTTCCATGGGTCCCATCGCCACGTTGCATCTTTCCACTCAATAATTATAGTTGATTGGTTTTGTGTGATTATTATTACATTCGGTTTTTGGAATTTTCATTTATTTGTTTTTCTTTCGGCACTTGTCGCCTTTCATAAGTCAAAATAATTCATATTCATGTATCACTTTATAATTATTTTTGATACTCTAACACCCCCTTTTAATAATAATTTCATTAAAAGGAAGTGTAATTATTATAGTATTGTCGGTGGTCTTTTATAATAATAGATTTGAGACAATAACATTATTACTTTTAATGTGTATCAAGTATTGTATGGGGGCAATTCTCACATTAACAATTAATAGGTATTTGATTTTGCTTAAGAAAATTAAACTATAAATGAGGTTTTTTTTATAAAATATGAACTTGAACATTTAATGGACCCAATTGCAAAACTCTTTATTTTTTCATTTAATTAGACAAGGCATATGCTATTAGACTTGTGGTATAGGAGACACCATTAAAAACTATTTATCATGACAATAAAACATGGCATAATGGTAGATAAGAGTGCATGGTCTCTCTTTTAATACCTATCATGTATCACATTATCATAATAGAATTGAATACCAAACAACACCACCTTTATCCACTTTAGAACTGTAGTGCATCTACAATTGTCCTATATATATATATATATATATATATATATATATATATATATATGTAAATAAATTCTCATAATATTCAAACTAATCAATATATATTAATAAATAATCATACCTTGAATTAATTATTGAAAACTTGATTACTATGGAAATATCATAGGGTGAACACTTGTCTTATATTATTCTCATGGGTGATTAGAATACAACTATAAGATTATGATACTACATATAACAATTTTAGAGGCAAATAGAGAACCTAAAAATCTTGCAATAAATTATGTATTTTTATCAAACCACAAAGGTGTTTAGATAATAATTTATATATACACCTTATTTTCACTAATTTGTGTGTAGGAACACTCCTTCGCACCACTATGTAAGTTCTCGCACTTTTCAACTTATGGTTTAATTTTTGCTAGACTTATGCTTTCCCATAACCATGCACAAGGATCTCACTTTTGTGTGCACCTCACAATGTTAAAATGCACAAGTCTCTTGCTAAAATTATTCCTATTCACAATCTCCCGCATAAGTTGCACACACGGGTCATACAACCTTTTCACGCTTGCTTGTAGTACTATGTATACTTTGTGTCTCGTGTAGAGCCTTAAGAGCCTCGTAGCATCCATTAAACTATTTCATGGACATGATCAATGTATTCCTCACATATCATGTCTTTCAGTCACTTTTTGTGGTACATTATTTCATAATTCCCTACATTTCATGTAACAAAATATTTTAGAATCGATGTGCGAGACTCTATATTTATGTATGATTTTCCAAGTGGCACCTTCCAAGTTTGTGGCATGTTAGAGTGTCTTGTTGCGTAAGCATTAGAGCAAGAAGAGTAACTTTCATACACATCCAAAGTAATTTTAACCATCATGATTGGAATATGGAATGGTTTGTAACTACTTCCCTTCATGATCACATACTAGTTATAACTTCCCTCCTAGAATGATTGTACTAATATGTAACATATGCAAACCTTCCTAAAGGTTAGTTGTCTCTAAATTAAACTTAAGATGAACCAAATAATAGGAATACTCAAGGATGTTTTGTGCATATTATAATTTTCACAATATTCTATATTTCACTCTAGTCGGGAAAATTGGCCAAGAATAATTCCTTTACTAATCACAAGAGCTTTCTCTCTTTGCCTCACTATGATATTGTACACTTGTGTATGTATTCACTATTCACTATTAATGAATAGAAGTTGCATTTCCTATCGATAGCACTTCAGGTCACATCATTGTAACTCTCACTAGCATAGGATTCAATAACCCGCTTGTTCTCTTATAATCTTTATAGCTCTCATTAGCATAGGATTCACGGGGGTCACTTTAGTAAGGTGGTACATAGATAACATGCAATCATACAAAGGTTTTTTTAACATTTTTACACTACTATTTCAGTATAAATAGGGGTAGAAGTGTAAAATGGGGCCTCAATAATGATAATATGTAGTGGTAAATCAAATAAATCGGGGTACTATTTAGAATCCCATTATCCTACTCATGTTTAAGAGATTATTTTACCATTGACCCCCTTGATAGGATTTTCCCCATGTATGGTCATGAGATTCGTTGTGGGGATCATTTCTATCAAAGAATAGCTCTTAGTTTTTCTATGCCTATAAAAATGTGAACACAAAATATAGAGAGAAGGAAAATCAATCGGTTGTGTTTCCACCTACCCAAAATAATGTCATAGTGAGAGTAAGATGATTGATTAGACCATAAGAACACCAAGTTATACCAAGACATTCAAAATCTAAAAGCACATTACAATGAAATATCTTTCCAATTCCAAAATTTGATGATTTAACCCAATCAAATGTGAATTTGTCTTTTCCTAACCATCTCGCATGCAGTTTCAACATCACACCCCTTTCAAAAATTGAGTAAATCTTGGCATTCCAATGTTTGAAGGATATATTAATGCTATAATTTTGGATTACTGGATTTTTTTATCTTGAGCCTTACTTATTAATTTAAAAACCACTAGAATGAGAATAATATCAACTTCATAGTATTGCATATGCCCACATTGGCATCTAATTAGTGGAAGAAGTTCAACACACCATGCGATAGAGAATTTTATCCCATTAGTACTTGGGGTTTAACTTATTAAATGCTACGAAAAAGTAGTACTAACCCCTTAGACACTATAAGCATGAATACATGAAGTTCTAGTAGCTGCAATGACATAGGGGAGTTTGATTGAAGAATATGCAAATAAATTCCATGACTAAATTTTATGCATATAATATGACCTCAAAGATTAATATAAGCATTGACTTACAGCATATGTTTTCCTTATATAGGTGAAAGGATGAAGTTATTGGATTTTTAATCTTTGGTAAAAACATACTTTGCAACACCACAAAGATCAAGACCAAGGAAAATATGAAGCAACTCACTTTGTATCTTCATGTTGTAGTGTGCATAATATTTTTCCTAAACAAAATGCACCATCTCAAACCCCTTATGCAAAACAAACAACGCTATTCATAAGGAAGTAAGTATCCAAAGAAGATTTATCAACCAAGAAAAGGGACCTACACCTTTCAACTTAGACAAAGGAAACACGAAATTGGATGAAAAATATCATCATTAACATCACTCACATATACACAATGATTTTAAATGTGAAAAAATTACTACTTGCATAGTTTGCATCAATTCACACATAAATGGATGACATTGATCCAAATAGTTCCTATATGAGATTTAATACCGATGTCACTGATGCTTCGAAGAATGTGATTCATCACTTACACATCAATTTTTGGGTCAAATAACATCATCTCCATGTCATCATCGATAATGGGAGTCAAAAGAACATTATCTATTAGGATACAATATAATGCCTTGCACATCTTACTTTTGTGCATCCTCACCCATACTCACTTGGATGGATATAATTAGGAAAGGTTATACATGTTTAATGACAATATACATTTCAATATGAAGTCAATTCAATAGAGGATAGTTCCACTTGTGATATCACACCTATTGAGGTCAATGATATAGTGCTAGGAATAACATAATTGTATGCAAGAACGATGCTACATATTGGGATAAGCCACTTAGATGGATTGTTCAAGAAAAAGATTGATTTTTATCATCATCAATGACCAAAGATACCTTGGTCTTTACGAAAAAATGTTGAAAAATCATATTTCTTATATAAACATTTAGTTACTCATGATCAGTCCAAAGATACATGTTTGTAAGAGAAAGTGAGAATTGATAGTGTACACTATGAAAACATCGTCGTAAAAAAAAAACTAATTCACCAAGCTACTAAATTAGCCACATAAAAATATTTACAAAACCCAAAACCTTCTAACACACTCGCACACTAAATCACCAAATTGATTTGGTTCTTCTATCCCATCTTCCAAATAGCCCATTCTTATTTCATGTAACTTTGCGAGGATAATGAATTTAAGCACTAAATGCAAGAAATCATCAATCATGGAAAGATCTCGCCTATATATTCTCCTTGTAAGAGTCAAATAATCCATGCAAGCAATAAAGACATGGGATCGGTGATTGTGCATATACTATCACACATTAAAAAGATAAAAATGAATAATTAGTACTCATTTCCATGCATCAATCGGCTCTAGACTAGGTCTAAGGAATACAATCCTTCACTAAGATTGACTTAAATTCAAGTTATAATTAGGTTTTAGTCCATCCCGAATAATTCTATAAGAAATTTTCAGGACACAACAAGGATTGTACAAATTTTAGGTTATGCCTTTTGACTTAACCAATGTGCCAATAAGATTTATGCACTTAATGAATGATTTATCGAGGCACTTCTTCAATTCAACCTCATCATCTACTTATATGACATCATCATCTTTAACATATCTTGTGAGGAGCATGTGGATTACGTCTCATGAATCTTATACACTTGATAAAAATAATAGTTTTAGGCCAAATTTAAAAATTGTACATTTTGCATAGTGCAAATCTAATACATAGGATACATCATTGACCATGTAAGAATAAATATTGATCAAAAGAAAATCAAAAGTGATCTAAGGTTGTCCTAATCCATGCATCTCATAGAATTGATAAGTTTTTTGGGATAAAAACTTTCTGCTTCATGTTCTTCTTTAGTTTCTCACACTTATCATTACCCTGATTATATTATTTATGACTCTTTTGTTAAGTATGTTTTCCCAGGACTCTAGATGCCCTTGGTTGATCAAATCTAGTAATGACTAAGTATGAAATGCTCACGGTGGTCTCCATGTATCTATCTAGCGCATGTTTAATATAGCCCAAAAGGAAGGAGGACCTTAAGTGAGCACGAGCCCTCCATGTGGCCCGAACAAGGAGTCTAATCAGACAGGGACTCAGTGGCAATACCAAGAAGGGAGTAGATGCACGGATTTCTATAAAGGGATGAAATATTTATTCCAAAACCATGAAGGTCAAATATCCGAATTAATAGGGAAGACAATGGTGGTGTTGCATTTAAAATACTAGGGCGGGAGGGTAGAAGGATACAAGAAGATAATGGAGGAGAGGGAATTCTGCCGAGAAAAAAATGTTTCCTATAAAAGGAGGTGAGATACAAGAAGATAATGGAGGAGAGGGAATTCTGAGCCAGAGAAAAGAAGAGAGAAAAGAAAAGAGTTCTGCATATTTTGTAAGAGTCTAGCCTTAGTAAGTCTCTGTCATAAAAGAGAAGTGTAATATGTGCTTTTATGGGCCTTATGTACCCTTTCTCTATATGAATAAAGAGTTCTTATTCTGTGCAAATTGGATTTTCATATGTTCTGAACTTTCGTTTCTTTTATGAAAGGTAGTTCTAAATGAGTCAGAAAATTCATCATGCTTGACGCCCTTAGAATTTCCTTGTTTTGTTTATTATTAATCTTTTCAGTTCCTCATATTTTTGCATTATCAAAGTAGTAGATCATGTTGTTTATCCCTTCAACTATTCTCGATAAAGATCTCAGATATTCCATCATTTATCTTTTAAATTTGGTGCATCGCCTATTTATTTCAGTCATTTACATTCTTTTTCTAAACCTACTCCTAAAAAAGAGAAGATCCAGCTTCTTTAAAACCTGGAGGTCAACTTAAGGCACGTGTCTCACCAACCTAAGGTTTCCTACAACTCTGACGGTTCATTTGCAAGGATCATTGTCAACAGCATTTTCTGGCATGCCTCTTTGGGACATTAATCTTTCCTATAGGTTAAATCATCACCCAAGATTTATCAACGAATGCGAACGAGATCAAAAGCAAGGGAAGAAGGTCTCATTGACTATTTGCAGCTATCCCCTCCGTGACATAGAAGAGGAAGATAAGTTCAAAGGTCTCTATCCCCCAAACTGGACTCTCTCAACCCATCCACTAGGTAGGCCCTTCACTCAGTCAACAAGGACCCTTAGACCTATCACTATGGCGTACCTTCAACCTCCATTTCTAAGACCGTTTGTTTCATGGGATCAGGGAAGCCCACTCATCTTTCCTACACCCCCAATGGTATGGAATCCTATTCCAACCAATGCGTTGAAAGCGCTGCCCAAGTTCAGTGCGGTGAAGACTTCAAAACCCCGAGGAACATCTTCAAGACGTAGCGGAGATATGTGTGGTACATTATATAAGGGAGTAAGATGTTGCCTTATGATTACTGGTTGCCTCTTTCAAGGAAGGGCCTGGAATGGTATCGAGCCTTGACCCCTAACACTATCGGTACTTGGGACCAGTTGGGAACACCATTTGTAGTAAGGTTCAGTGAGAAAGGAGACTAATCATCACTCCTACAACAATTAATTGGTATCAAAAAGAGTCGGCAAGAGTTGATGATAGATTTCAACACCCGGTTCCAAAAAACTTGGCAAAGGATTCCAGTCTTGGCTAGACCACTGCAGGTATGGCTATTGTTTTCTACTTAAAAGCCTTAAATTCAGATATTTCGGTAATGATTCAATCATTAAGAGGGGATTATTTTCCACAATCCTATAGCTTTGCGGTCCAAGATGAGAACAATCTAATAGACACAGGGAAGCTTCCTCCCAAAACTATTTTTCCCATAAATCCTCGAGATAGCCCCCTTCTGCAAGTACAAGCACAAAGTCCAACCTCAAGCCCTAATTCTCTATATAACTACCCCCCAGCAGTTGTGGCCCCGCTCCTACCGCTACCGCCTCATCTTCGTTCCCCGAGATGGATGAGATGAGAAACATTCTGAGAAGCCTCTCGAATGAGATAGTAAATCTTAAGAGAAATCATGTTTCCTATCTAGATAAAATTTATCAGAATGTCCAAAGTAGTGACCCACTTACCCATCTACATACCAAAATGCTTAGAGGCCACCAACTACTCAACCATCGAATCAAATAGTCCCTGTACCCATGCCACTTCGAACTGCTCCCCCAAATAGTAGTAGAGAGCTCGTCCCCAAAAAAATATGGTTGAGGAACCTAACGCCTGGTGCTTCCCTTGACAATAATCCTCATATGGAAAAAGACTGTCCCCAAGGGAACTTGCAACTAAGGATATCCAAGCAATGAGCAAGAGAGGGTTATGACACATCTGCAGTTGGACCTCATCAATTTGAGGGAGCCCAAAGCATTGCTTTCACCACCCAAATGCAAGGAATGTCTTTAGAACAAGAGGCCAAGATTGCACCAGAGCATGCCCTTTTCTCCTAGGTAGAGGGGGAGGAGTTCATTTATATAAATGAGGTATCTATTCCAAAACCTGTGTAGTTCAACTACAATACTCACTTCAAGAAAAGGATCATTGAAGCAGACACACCAGCTTCCAGTTCGGTTGACAAGGTGTATAAAGAGCCTCTAATTATTATAAGTGTGTCATTGCCAAAGACAAAAGAAGTCCCCAACCAACTATACATGAGAAAGAGGTCCATCACCTTGAGAAGGAGAGGATGAAGCATCAGCCACCTCTTAAACCATTACTGGTTGGACCCATCAATGTAGTCCAACAACTGAAAAAGGCACCAGCCAATGCATCCTTGTGGGATCTCTTAAGCATTCTCGGCGAAGGAGCTGGTCCAAGGGGCGTTAAGATTGGAGGAGGATGTGACTATGGTGGGTCCCATAAAAGGACAAGTCAAAGATGCACGGGTGCCTTTAGAAGCCATATTGATAAATCAAAAGGAAGAAGTGAGTAAACCAAGGCCTAACCCATTATTTTTTACTCTTATTATAGGAAAGAAGTTATTACATAATTCCACGATAGATTCTGGTGCAAGCACTATTGTCATGCCTCAGGCAATAGCAGATGCTTTAGGGGTCCAGTATGAGCCCATGAAGAAGGGGGTTATGTAATTGGATGGGAAGTCTATACCAACCATAGGAATTATCAAGGGACTCCCATTGCAACTCTATTCCTATCCAAATATAACAGTTTGCCAAGATATCATGGTGGTTAATGTCCCACCGATCTTCGGGCTTTGCCTCTCTTGAGACTTCATAACTAAAATCGGTGGGTACATGTCTTTGGATTGGTCCCACTTAATCCTATGCACCAAGTATGGGTCCAAGATGAAGGTCTTGTCCGAACCACTCTCCAAGGAACATATAACAGACCAAGTACCTTCTAGTTTCGAGGCCTCCCATGCTATGATCACAAGAGAAGAAGAGCTATATATAGAGGGTGGAGAACCCCAGGAGGGTGACCATCTATCTAATCTTCCCCTAGAGATCTGTTTGGAAACTTTGATTCAACCGGCCTGGGAACTTACGTCATTTCTGACGAAACCCCACAATCCCAAAGGTAAAAAGTGAGGGTGACGCACTAGGGACAAGCTCTCCTGGCGACCCTCCAATATGGAGCTTATATTTTGACGGGGATAGAAGTAAGAACAGCTCAGAGACGTAGTTTTCCTCACCTCTCCAACCGGTAGGAAGATTCTCCAGTCAGTATGTTTCCAGTTCTCTTGTACTAGTAACGAAGCAGAATACGAGGCCTTGGTGCACGGTTTATGCACCACCCAAAGGAAGGTATCAGGAAGCTAAGGGTATTCGGTGATTTAGAATTAGTGGTCACACAAGTAAGGAATACCGCCGCCACCAAGAACCCAAGGATGAGATCCTACCGGCACCGGGTCTGGGATCTAATAGATGATTTTGAAGCTTTCAACATTAAGGTAGTTCCCCATGAGCAGAATGTAGAGGAAAATATAATGGCTACCATTGGGTCTCAGTTTGACCCGACCCAAGTAATCATTCTCCCTCGATCCCTAACAACCTCCATCATTGGCAGGTGTTTGATAATGATCGACAAGTCATACATTTCCTCTAACGATCACGATCGGTTTGTGAATCAACTCCAGTCCAAGGTTGAAGAAGCATATGGAGACTAGGTAATAGAGTTAAAGATGAACAAGCTCCCAAGAGGACTATTCATGTTTGAAAACCTTTTCGAATCAGATGATGCTAGCCCAAATTGAAGGAGGTTTGAAGCAGTAAAAGAGGATTATGAAGAGTTGGAAATAGCCAGGGACAAACGACTGAAAGTTAGCAAATCAGTAACCGAAAAGGATAGAGACTCGTGGCTTTGTGTCACAAGTATGACAAGGTGATGGCCTAGACATATGACGATCTTCACAGCTATGATAAAGATATTATCCAACACACCATTGATCTGGAGGAAGGGGCTAAGCCTGTGCGATAGAAACAGAGACCTGTGAATCCTAAAGTGGAGGCCCTCATGGTCGAGGAGTTGAGAAATTGTTGGAAGCTCGCATCATTTTTCCAATCAAGCACACAATGTGGGTCTCCAACCTAGTTCTAGTAAGAAAGAAAAATGGTGAAATCTGACTTTGTGTAGATTTCAGGATCTGAATAGAGCCTCCCTAAAATACCATTATCCCCTGCCCTCTATAGAACAAATTTTACAGACGGTTGCGAGATCTGAGATTTTTTCCCTATTGGACGGCTTCTTGGGTTATAACCAAATATGGATCACAGAAGGGGATCAACATAAAACTAATTTCATGACTAAATGGGGAACTTTAACCTATGTAAAGATGCCTTTTGGGCTCACAAACACAGGGGCTACTTTTTAAAGAGCCATGGACACCGCATTTGGGGCGTTGATAAACAAGGTAATCCTCATATACCTTGATGATCTCACTGTGTTTACCAAAACAACAGAGGAACATTTTGATGCTTTAGAATCCGTGTTTAAAAAATGTCAAGAATTTGGGATCTCTCGAATCCCAAGAAATGTATTTTCGACATTCCCAAGGAAAACTCTGGGGTATGTCGTGTCGAAGGAAGGAGTTTCCGTTGATCCTGAGAGAGTCAGGGCCATCTTGGAGCTGCCTCTTCCGGTCAACAAGAAGGTTGTTCAATCCTTCTTAGGAAAGATCAACTTCATCGGCAGGTTTATATCATATTTTACGGGGACCGTCTCGCCCCATTACTCTCATGCTAAAGAAAGATCTAGTTTTCAAATGGACTGAGGAAGGTTAATAGTCTTTTGAATTGATCAAAGAGGCTATTGCATCGGCCCCCGTACTCCACAACCCTGACTTCTCAAAATATTTCATCATGTATGTATACGGGGGAAATAGCATAACATCTGTGTTAACTCAAAAGGGAGAGTGATAGGGGAGGAACACCCCATTGCCTTCTTTTCAAAAATGCTTCATGACTATGAAACAAGGTACAATTTTGTGGAAAGGTAGGCCTATGCCATAGTCAAAGGTTTGAAGAAATTCAGACACTTGGTCACACACAACAAAATTCTGGTCATGGTAGCTCACCCCAGCGTCAAAGAGTATATAATGGAGGGTGAGATAACTGAAAAAAGGGAAAATTGGATAACCAAAATTTTGGAATATGACATAGAGATAAAGCCCACGAAGCTTGTAAGAGGCAAGGGACTATGTCAATATTTGACACAGGAACCGGTCCTTGAAACAATTGACGAGTTGGAAAAGATAATGTACCTACAAGAGGATAGGCCCGAGGGGTGGGTCTTTGGCAGAATTCATTTTATTCAAACTGGAGAGTATCCTAGCCATCTCCCCTTGAAAAAGAGGAGGTATTACAGGCAATAAGGGACTCATTTTGCTATAATTAATGATTTCTTTTTAAGAGGAATTTTAATGGGTTGATGTTGAGATGCCTTGAAGATGAAGAGGCCAAAAGATTCTTAAGAGAATTGCATCACAGAGACTCGGGCGGTCATTTTTCAGCCCAAACCACTACTATAAATATTTTGTAGCGAGATACTTACGCGTAGCTTGTTCACCGATAGTAAGGCAGAAACAAACAAATGTAAGGTTTGTCAAGTTTACGCAGTTTTCAAAGAAATGCAGTGTTTCCCCTCAACCCCATTTTACGTGAGGAACCTTTCACGCAATGGGGTCTTGATTTTATCGAAATGGTTAATACAAATTCAAGTCTTTGGACACTAGTGGATTCTCATGGCAACTGATTATTTCACCTGGTGGATGGAGGTAGTCCCACTTAAGGAGTCTACTGAAGATGTGATCCTAGGAATCTTACAGGATATCAGTATTCATTTTGGTTCCCCCACACCATTATATCCGACAATGCTAAAGCTTTCCGTGAGCTAAGGTGTCTGATTTTGTGGTCAAACACGAGATATATTTAAAGACATCCTCTAACTATTACCCACAAGGAACTGCCTGGTAGATTCTACAAATAAGAATCTGATAAGACTCATTAAAAGGATGGGACATGAGCATAAAATGTTGTGGCATGAGCATGTTAAAACAACCTTATGGGCTGATTGGATCACTCTAAAGCAGATCCTAAAAGATTCACCATATGAAATGGTCTATGGGAAAAGTGTTGTGATGCCAATTTCTTTGGAGATTCCCACATTACAACTACTGAAAGGATTTGAGATAGAGGAGAATGGAGAAATGTCAGTAAGGCTCACCAAGTTGGTAGAACTCTAGGAAAAGCGTGAACTCACCCACGAGGCCATGATTAATCACCAAAAAATAGTTAAGACATGGTTCGATCAAAAGACATCGAGTCAAACTTCTAAATCGGAACCGTCATTTTAAAGTGGGATGCTAGAGCAGCTAAACCCGGGAACCATGGAAAGTTTGACCCCTTATGGATTGGACCATTCATAATCAGTGTATGCAAGTAGCATAATTCATTTGAGCTCAAAACCATGGCAGGAGATCCTTTGGCGATTCCAGTAAATGGGATCCATCTGAAGCCCTAAATTTAGGTATCTTCTAAAATTATATCATATGTATATATTGTTGCTTGTGTTGTAGTTTTAGTTTTGTTTTGAGCCTCCACTTTTGTTGGATGTTTTTGCCATGTGCTCCACCACCCCTGTCCATGTCACTTTTGATATATCGAAGAAAGCACCCCTACCATCTTCTCACATTAAATTCGTCATCAAAGGTAGGGGCCTCTTTCCTAAATAAAAGATCCACAATCAATGTAAGATCTATCAAAGGTGCCAAGTTCGGTGCCTCGGTCTCTTTCTTAAAGGAAGCATTATGAGAAGTAACTTTAGGCACGTACGAGTTTTTACTCCTTGGGTAGAAACATCTATTAAAGGCCCCTCGAGCTCTTCTCGGTAGGATCATTCTGAAGCATTTATATTTTTATCGGTGAATATAAAAGTTTCCAAAATCTCTAGAGTCATTCGAAGAAATTCAGATCACCATGGCCAGCACCACCTCTAGCTTTGCTCAGCTAAGAAAGTCTTACGTAGGACAACCCATTCCTCCCCGACAACACCATCCAAATTTAAAATACCCAAACTCATTATCCTAAATACAACACCCTTTGTTGGTCATCAACCCCATGACGATATATTTGAGCCCAGTCTCAACAAAAGGACTAAAGCTTTGAGAGAAGTGACATGCACCAAGTTCAACCTTCAGGGAGACTCAAAGTCATTCAATGCTTGGACCTGGAGCACTACTCTTGCCCAATACATGGTTCCTTTCACACACCCATTCCCAAAACTCATACAAATGTGAGCAGAAAGTTTCAACTCAGGAAACCATAACATCAAGGACCGGAATTCAACTGTTGTAATCACACCGCAGGCCATCAGGGACATGTTATCCCTGAACTATGATAAGTCACCTAGTTTATATGATATAGCTAAGATCTAGAACATATGGGTCTAGTGTTAAATGAAAGTTATGACCCTTACCAAGGAACTGAACAGTTAGACTCCAGCACATCAGGGGTTCCCGATTTCCCCATCCCCTTAAATTCCCTCAAGCCTGATGCTCAAGATGTCTGCTCTATGTTGGCTTTTATTTTTGGGTAGGACTCGACAAGGATGTTGAGGACTGCAGATGGTGGTTATATTCCAAATGAGGACTATCAGCACAAATCAAAGATATAAATTTGACTTCACGGAAGTCATAACAGGGTCAATTTGTGAACAGCTCAAGCATTTCTCAATGACGTCCACCTTCAGGTATTCGTCTTTCCTTTTTCACCTCATTCTGTACCAAAATGCTCAGTATTTTGGTCAATTCATGCCCATGACCCTGTGGGATATGGAGGTGAATTCCCCAAATATTATCCCGACATCTGCGTGGACCCATATATTGTCTCGTTCTTTAGACGTCTATGAGTTTTTCAATGCTTTTATGGAGCCTCTTTTGCTAGAGCTCAATCCTAAAGGGATCAATAACAGAATGAATGAATAATGCACGTTCTATCTTCTCAGACCCATTTCACCCCATCGACTACTTATTTTCCAGGGGTTCATTCTATGATTTGAGTCCATGGATTCAGAGGTGAATCCTTCATGCTCCTAAGGATCCTCACACCTTGGATAACAAGTCTCGAAGTCACCCAGCTGACTCATCGTGCTAGACTTGGAGGTTAGCGACGACCAAAAAGAAGAAATAAATCTATGACATCCCTTTTAGTAGGGTAGGGATTACTATAATCAAAAGGCAGGTAGACTATTGTCCATTTCAGAATTTGGCCTCCTATGGCTTCGCCTTGATCCAGGACTCATGGAGGTTTGATCCGGATGGGAAAATAGTTGAAACCCTGTCTACAAATAAAATCAAAGTCCCCTATAAACATGAATCGAGACCTTTTTTCGATTCATGACAAAGCCCCAAGGCTGAAGCACCTGAGATCTTCATCAAACTCTAGGATATCCCCACTCTAGACTGGGAGTCATTTCATCTAGTGAAAAATACATTTGACCCTACTCTAATGATTGGGAAAGGCCTAAAAGCAAGCTTAAAAATAATGGACTGGAATTCCAGGAAGATCGAGAGATTTTGGAAATATAGGAAGGAAATCGGCCAAACCACACAAAAATTTGAGTCACTAATGATTCCTATGAGGATAAGTAGGACATGGAGCATGACTCGATGCGAGACAATGAGGATTTACTTGTCCTCCTCACTTCTGAGTAACCTCTCAGGTCAACCGTGGGGTCCTCCGAGATACAACAATGGATACCTGAGGTACCTTCATGGGTCACCCCTCTTTAGAATCCTCAAATTTCTCATCCCCGAGCTCTCAGAAGCTACAACAGAGGGAGAGTCTCTCTCCATCCCAACCCGCAAGAAGATAAAATAAGTCACGATTCCTGGAAGTCCCACCACTTGAGGCTCCACTCTCTATAATTCTTCCACCTCCACCTTCCCATTCAAAAGGAATCCTTCATTTTGTCACTACATCCCAGCCCCTTCCTCCGCCTAGTGCTCCTCTACTTTCATGGTACCCTACTGCCATCCCGATCTTCTCACCTCGCATAATCAAGCCCCCTTCTTCATCCCTGGCATATGCAGTATCTCAATCACCAATGACTATTCCATATGGCCTACCACCTGGTTTCCCATTTGCAGGAGGGATGGTCTCTTCTCCTTTTGAGTTTTGGAGCCAAGTAGAGGCCACCAAGGCGGCCCGAGATCAAAGGAGATCAAAGCAGAGAAAGAAGGAGATGGCGGCTCAATCAACTAAGCAGGTTCGATCCCTATATGATCATCAACAAGGATCCTTAACCATTGCTCACCTTGTCCCTTAGGTATCCAATCCCATGGAACAAATGTGCCATGATGACTATTCCATTAGCACTATTATAGTGGACCTCGTTGAATTTCGGCCTTAGGAAAAGTTGAGTTGATGAATGAAACGGCGGTGGTAGTCACTACCGACTATTTGAAGCTCAATAATCAGCTAAAAAAGGTGCAGGCTAGCCTCCAAAAGGTAGAAGCTATAGCAATGGGCTGCATGGCTGAGCTTAAGGCCAAGGATAGAGAGGTAGACCAGCTCAAGAGGGAGTTAAGGGACACATCGACCAAGCAAGCCCTCGCGGCTTCTCAAGTAGAGGCAAAATCTCTGGCAGCTAAGCTCACCACCACCGAGGCCCTGGTTAATTTGCTTTCATAGGAAAAGGATGGCCTTCAAGCCAAGTTAAAATCTTATGATAAAATAGTCAAAGACTTGACTAACCAATTGAGTCAAGAATCTCAAAAAGCTGGAATTATATCATTACTACAAGGTCTATATGCCTCTTGTTGTGACAGGATTTCCGCCACTACCAAAAATCTAGCCCCGACACTCGTATTTATATCTAATGCACAGGAATTGTGCTCTAGGGTAGAAAATGTAGTCTCTACCATCAACAACACCTTATCCACCAAGGTCCAGGAGTCAAAAATCTTGATTCAGAAACTCTACGATGCCTCAAATCTCACTCTTCAGAACGCAGGAATCAGCGACAGGTGGTTGAAAGTGGAAAAGATCAATGATATTATGAGTTGTGACAAAGCTTCTATCAAATGTCAAAATCTCTTGGCACAACTTCGCTGTCAGGGGTATGAGGGAAAGAAAATAGAATATCAATGAATTAGTATAGCTTGGTTTCCCCTCTCCCTTCCTAGATGAGTCTATGGTCTTATCCAAAGACCAAATTCAACAGATCTGATCGCTAAGCACCAAGACAAGACAATTTTCCAGTCTTTGAAGGAAGACTCCAGTGTTGTTGAGGTCGAGGCCATCATTAATCCTATCATACAACTAGAGTTCCACTTGCATGTGGTCATGCAGAGCCTTCAAGGTTTCTCCCACAGGGAGATAATTGAGTTGGACTGAGCTTTTCAAGCCTTGCAGCGAAGAACCTACCTAATGGAAGAAGAATGGCTTGGATATCAGGCTTCTTTGTGAATGCTCTAAATGACCTGTGGTTAGCCATAATTTTTGAAATTTTGGGAAGGCATGAGATATCAAATTCTTCCATGGTAGGCATGGAATCCCTGGTGATTTACCAAATTGATTATATTATTTTATTATGACTCTTTTGTTAAGTATTTTGTCCCCAGACTCTAAATGCCCTCGGTTGCTCAAAGCTAGTAATGACTAAGTATGAAATGCTCACGGCAATCTCCACGTGTCTATCCGACGCATGTTTGATATAGCCCAAAAGGAAGGAGGACCTTAAGTGAGCACGAGCCCTCCACATGGCCCGAACGAGGAGTCTAATCAGACGAGGGACTAAGTGGTAGGGAAAATTTTAGTGGCGAATATTTGTTAATTCACAAATATTCGATTTTGAAATTTGAAATTGGTGAATATTTAGGGTACAAGCTAGGACCAGATTCGCCAAATTTTTTTGGGTACAAGTTAATTATAGGGTCAATTCGCCATTCCCATGAAATATAAATTCACAAAATTCACCTAAATATAGTCAGTCGGTAGCATATTTTTATGCTACCGACCGACAACATATAGTATGTTTTGGCTAGTAGCATAAAAAAATGCTACTGGTGACATCATTTTTATGCTACCAACTGACAACATATAGTTATGATGTCTGCCGCTAGCTTAAAAATGTTATCGATCGATTGCATTTTTATCAATCACGATATCATACTATATGATGTCGATTGGTAACGTAAAAATATGATATTGACTGTAGCATATAAAAAAGCTACCATCTGGTAGCATTTAATAGTTATTTCGTGATGTCTTGATATTCGTCATTCGTGTGAAAGATAATTTTCCTAGATTTGCCAAATATTTTCTAAGGCTTTTTTTCGAGGGGCCTTAAAATTTTCCCCTAAGTGGCAATACCAAGGGAGTAGACGTGTGGATTTCTATAAAGGGACGAAATATTTATTCCAAAACCATGAAGGTTAAATATCTGAATTAATAGGGAAGACAGTGGCGGCGTTGTATTTAAAATACTAGGGACAGGAGCCAGAAGAATAAGTGCAAGGCCTTATCAGAATTGAAAGCAAGGGGTGGTAGCTGGAAGTGACAGAGAAAAAAAATGTTTCCTATAAAAGGAGGCGGGATATAAGAAGATAAAGGAGGAGAGGGAATTCTGAGCTAGAGAAAAGAAGAAAAAAAGAAAAGAGTTCTGCATATTTTGTAAGAATTTAGCCTTAGTAAGTCTCTGTAGTAAAAGAGAAGTGTAATATGTGCTTTTATGGGCCTTATGTACCCTTTCTCTATATGAATAAAGAGTTCTTATTCTATGCAAATTGGATTTTCATATGTTCTGAACTTTCGTTTCTTTTATGAAAGGTAGTTCTAAATGAGTCAGAAAATTCATTGTGCTTGACGCCCTTAGAATTTCCTTGTTTCATTTATTAGTAATCTTTTCAGTTCCTCATATTTTTGCGTTATCAAAGTAGTAGATCGTGTTGTTTATCCCTTAAACTATTCTTGATAAAGATATCAAATATTCTTTCATTTCTCTTTTAAATTTGGTGCATCACCTATTTATTTCAGTCATTTACATGCTTTTTCTAAACCTACTCCTAAAAACTAGAGAAGATCCAGCTTCTTTAAAACCTGGAGGTCACCTTAGGGCGCACGTCTCACCAACCTAAGGTTTCCTACAACTCTGATGGTTCATTTGCAAGGATCATTGTCAACATACCCCTAAGAAAAATAATGCACAAAAAATTCAGCTTGATCGGACTCATTATCAAAAATGTTATTTTGAGGTTCTCGAGTAACTCATATGTGAGTACATGTTCTCCTAATTTTTACATTGCACAATCCTTTGAAATTCATACCGATGCATCTGAAAATGCATTTAGAATAATTTTCATACAACAGTGAAATCTATTCGTATACCACTCAAATACATTCAATGACGTGGTGAAAGTATTCCATATATGAAAAAAGTTATACACTTTTGTTAAAGAAATTAGAAATTACACAACCGCATCTTGGGTATGGAGATAATGTTTTATTTTGACCATAAGCCACTCTATTTTATGGGAAAAAACAAGATAGAAAAATTACTTGCTCATGACACATGAAGTGGATGGTGATCTTCAACAATACCATCTTGTGATCAATAACAAGAAAGTAAAATGAAAAGGAATCATATTTCATTATTTTACCTTTGATTCATGGGTAAGTGCAGAAATATGGGTAGCCAAAAGTGGACACAAATCCATTTTTTGGCCATTTTTGCCATAATACGCTCATGTTATGGCTCAGTCGTGCTATAACGCGATAGGGGGAAAATCGAGGTCATGTTATAATGCAAGTGCATTACGAATCAAGTTTGCCAAGACAAAATGTGCTCGCCTTCTTGTTTACATGTGTTATATCATGTTATCCCTTCCAAATGGACATGTTCCACATTGGAAACTAGAATGCGAATGCATTATAACACGCTTGCGTTATTGCGTGTTCACATTTCATCTTCTTTAGGTTTGAAATTCCTAATCCATAGGCTTGGATTTTCCTTGGATATCCAAACCTAAGGTTTGAATCTGTAATCTGTGAATAAATTCATGTTTGACAAAAAAACATTAAAATCTCATGTGTACACCTCGATATCTCATGCGTTATAATATAATATTTTAAAAAATTATACTATGATGTCAAGCTCGGTTTTACCTTGGTGACGATATACTTATTTCTAAAATCTGATTAGTTTAAGGATTTCATCCATAATTTCTTTTACTAGTGCCTTCTTTTCTTGCCAAAACCTATGCATACATTTTTGTACACAATTTATGATTTTTTAAATCGAATTTCAAAAAAAAATCCTCGTCTAAACTCCATTCTACATGCATTAAAAAAACTGAAATTCGACTATTTTTCTCAAAGTTATGGGGGTGTACACACAGATATTTCATTTTTTGGGATATGTGCACTTTGAAAATTAATAAAAAATTATATATTCATCCAAAAATTATGAAAAATTAATGGGACCTCGTACATGGTCTTAGCTAACTTTCTACTAAAGGGATTTGAAAAATAATTTATAGAACTCAAAAATGGGGGGGCACACACACAATAGGTTCTTATCTTTTTGACACAAAAATAGACATACTTTGTGTGCACACCACATTTGACCCTCTTAATCTCAACCATTTTTAAAAAAATAGTAGTTTAGAAACTAGATTTCGAGATCTATGATACTTATTCTTATCACTTTGTCAAATTTTGAGCATATGCATGCCAAATTATTATATGAAGTTTAGGTTTTGTTGATTTCGGAAAAATGTGTCCCTTTTTTACCCCCTTTTGGCCCCCCATTTCCATGCACTTACCCTTATGTTCTTATCATAGTGTTGGGAATGTGTGGATAAAACATTTCAAAATTGACATCCCTTTACTTTGATTGATAATTAATTCATGGAAAAAGGTGCCACCTTTGGATAAGGTGAATAGATTCAAGAGTTCTATATAGGTGACAAGTTCATGGGGATTCAAAATCCAAATCATTACCTATCTGGTGATTTCATGTAGGGGTTTTAAATATTAGTAAAAATGGACTTAATATATTGCCCCATAATACTAGGTATAAGGGGTTAAAGAATAAAGGGTTTTAAAATATATTGTGTGTAAAGCATGTGGAGTGATAGAGATAAGGGAGGAGGAGGAATTATTTGTTGATGAATAATCCTGAATTCAAACCATTTTTATTGTGTGTGTTTTCATAGTAAGGTCATGTTTTTGGATAAGAAACATGTATTTCCATAGTAATGACACTATATAACTCTTAATAGTTGGGACATCCTTCATAGTATCATTGCTAAGGTATATTTTTTGTCATTCGATTCAATTATTTAAGGAGAATGGATGTCGTGAATATTAATAAATTTAACTAATAAGAATGCAACCACATATGACCCTTCACATTACTATAAAGAGTTTGATTAATGTGATGAATGTGGATAGAAAATAAAGTAAAAGAGACATCCAATTACACATATTGAGGGTTTTTACTTTTCAAGTCCAATATAAATTTCATCAAGGTTTGAGGTGGAAATATAATTAATTTTTTGAAAATTTGAGACATTTAATCCAACACTAAAGTGGCGGAAATACTAAGGGTTATAAAAATGTCATATGGAAAATGGGTAGTTTGGATATATGGTAAAATAAGGGGTATTTTATAATTGAAATATTTTATTGGGAGGGGTGTTAAATAAATAATTGAGTTTTGAAATAAGTGTATCATTTAGTATCCTATGAACACATGCAATATGGCTTAAGTTTACATAGTGAATCCTCTATGGAAAATATTCTTTACAATATTGGTCATCTCTATGTAATTGGTGGTGAGCCTCATTAAATTTAACCACATTGCAATCACACTTATATTAATTGCACATGAACACATATGCAGAGTGCCACACCAAGTATTGTATTCTTTATTACATCATAAATCCCGTGAGTAGGATTTTATGAGTTTACACATCTCTATTGGTTGTTTAAATACTATGGGAATCCATAAACATGAATTACATGATTGGGTTGCTTATAAAAAATTCCAAAACAAAACAATATTTTTGTAGTGGATATGTTTTCAAAGATGGCTCTCATTTTTTCCATATAAGAAAGTATTGGCACATCCAAAACAAATTCTGCATTTTCACTCATGTATAGGTTCACTTTATACTCCTAACATACATTATATCCGATGAGAGATCCTCCTTTTTCTTGGTCACATTTTTTTCCAAGGGTTTTGTTTTAGTGGTTATGTTCAAGTTTGAGCTTGAGGGTTGTGTTATGGCTTGGAATTCTTAAAATTGAAACCTAATCCCATAGTCTAGTGATACATCAATATATGATATTATATTTAATTGATGTTTGACTCTTAAGGTTCTATGTAAGCTATAATTTATAAGCATGACAAATGTTGTGTTTACCTATTAAAAAGGATTAAATTCCCCTTATTATGGTGAAATATTCTACTAAAAATATTTTCTACATTATATCCACCTAACATGATTTCCATTACTATTCCAAACAAAATTCTTAAATATTACTCATAAAGATGTGATTTATTCTTCTCTATTACATTAGATAATTTGGTGCACTCTTCCGGTTGAAGGATATATACCTTGATTCTTTGGAAATATTTAGAATTTTTATGGATTGGGTGCATGAGTAATAAACCTTTTCAAATTAGTTCTAAGTATTAGGTGGTATATATTCCACAATATTTATCCGATCCTTAACCCAACCAAATTCCTTTTTGTATCTCCTAATATTTTTAGCTTGTTTGATGACGTGTCAACACACTTTAACATCATCTACACCAATTGAGATAAAACACTTATTATAATTCTACACACTTTAATGTTACCCATATGAATAAGATAGGTGATATTGCACTATGTAAAAATCGTAATGGGAAAATGATTCATCATGAAACACTACTTACAACATACTTTGTAACATGGATAAATGGATAAAATTTATATTTTAAAAAATTATGAATATTTTTATGTGTAAATGAAGTGAAAATTGGATCTGAAATACCCTTTAAATGAAGTTAGTGATCATCTAATCTTGTTGACAATAACTAGCTATTAAACTAGTATTGTTATAAGTGAGATTGATGACAAAATATACATTGAATAACTTAAAATAATGAATCCAAAATTTATTTCTTTTATTTTTAAATACATACAAATAAAATTAGAGACAAACTTAATGTAAACAATATTTCTACTTAGAAAAAGTTCCCCAATATTGTTCATTCAATTAATTAACAAATAAGGCTATATTAGCCATTACAATGAACTTGTTTATTTCGCATGATAAGCTAATGACTAATAACATTTTTTTTATAAATATTAAGATAACTAAATTCAATTTAATATGATTAAAAATATACTCAAGATTATAAGTATCATCCACTAATAAGATTTAGTCATCATGCACGAAGGACCACCTTTCATTAAATTTGGGCGTATGTCTAAGAATATGGACTTATAGTATTACCATTTATGGTTTATAAATATTAAAATTGGATTCCTAAATTGTTATTATTGTTTTTTAACTAGTGTGATAATGAATTTCAATATTTTTATCAAATCAAATTCCAATATTTGATACTATTAAAACTAATATAGACATTTTTCTGTTTTTAATTTGGACTAGAATATGTCTAGATTTAATGAAATGTTGGTTGAAGCCATTATTAGTTTAACTCACACATGCACGACCATCATGCACACTAGTCAAATTAGGCACCAAAATTCTCGTAAAACTAAAATTGATCTAAAATAAAACTAAATTCAGTCATCTATACTTAGAAATCTCTTGAGAATGAATGGATAATCATTTGACCATAGTCAAGTGCAAACACGATGAACTAGACTCTATCTTGCACTTCTAAAAATAGTTTTTTTACTTGAACAAAAAATATCTCACAAAAATAACTCAAATAAATATATTAAAATGAGAAAAATAACTAAAACTAATTTTAACAATAATTATTTAGGTGATCATATTGGCATCATACTCAACAAATTAGGTTTAATTATTATTAATCGGGCATAATAATCATGCGTGAATACATAATGTCTATATTAGGTTTAATTATTTGTCTCATTATGACGATCAAAACCAAGATTGACAGGGGCTATCAAGTAATGTGGTGATGTCTTTGTTGTTTCTTGGGCCGTGAAGTTCATTGCATGGTAGCGGATCTCGAGAGCTATTTTTCGGCGGAGATATTCTAGGATAGATATCTATTGTTTGCTTTTTGATCTCTTCTCTGTTTTTGGATCATTGTACGACTAGATCCTTTCTTTTAATATGTTGTTTTATCTGGCTGATGAGCCCTCGAGGTTGGTTGTTTTGCCCTTCTCTGGGCTGTTTCTCTCACTTCTAATATCTGGCTTTTGAGCCCTTTTGTATACAGTGGTATAGTCCCTTCAAAACTATTTTCCCTTGATAAAAAAAAATAATAAATGAAACACTCAAATCAAACCCTAGCTCCTACGGACATCATCCATTCTTATCTTTAGCTCATGTATAGATATAAACAAGATCTTATGTAGAGATAAAATTTAGCTTGTTACGACCTCCATAACCCAATCTTCTAAATATGGTAGCTAGGTGCAAAAATTAGAATATGAAAATGAATCCTTGTTATTACATTCATGCCATAAATTGGGGTATTAAAAAAGCAATGCAAAAACAATCTAAAGCAAAAAGATGTTATTTCACGAAACTTTTAGATCTTAGACTTAAATCTAGAAAAGAAGGGGTTTTTAATCACTTAATCAATGGTGTTACTCCACCGTATAAGCACAATGTTCCATTCATAAGGAAATAAGAATTTATTAAGAAAGTAGGTGAAGATAGAAACCTTGATCAAAAGGAAGAGGGAGACCTAGCCAAAAGTTCAAAAGAGAAATCTAGAGATGAATTGTGTGATGTAGGAGGAATATCATGAAGAAAGGGCCAAAAACAAGGAAGAATCTATATGGGGTGTTTTTCTTGTAGATGACATGATGTTGGAAGATAAAAATGCCTCGAGATAGCACTTCATTTAACCTTAAAGATGAAGAGTTTGAAGATTTAGAGCTATAAGTTGCTCAAAGTCAAAACTATGTGATAGAAAAATAGAAAGGAGGGATTCTAAGATACATTATGAACCTCAAGATCAAGTCTTAAAGATTAAGGAGAGGGACATAGTTTTGGGAGAGTGTTGGACATATCTTATAATAGCTAGGGTAATTAAGAAGGGAAATTACCAAGAATTTATTATGATTGTAGACATAAAATCATGCACTTGAGTACATTTATAGGTCCTAAAAGCATGTTAGCATTTACATGATTCCTAAGCAAGAAAAATAGTGGTTGACAACTATCTTTGGCCTCTTTTCTTTGTCTCTTGCTTTCTATTTGGTTTTACACCCCTCTGACAACCTGGTCAAAACTTAAACTATTTATCTTGTACGGATTTAAACACCAATGCCCATCCAGAAAAATATCTCGTGCGCTCGTGTTCCTCTTGGCGCCCCTTACCCTTTCTTACCTCACTCACTCTTTTTGGGTCTCTTTTATCTTTTGGGCATATTTTTCACTTATGGGTCAGCCTTCCAGTTGTCAATTATGAAATTCAAACAAGGGAATCATATAAATACATAGTTATGTTTTCAAAATGGGGAACCAGCACTAAGCATTACTATCAGCACCTAAGATTTCATTCCAAAGGCACTAAAGCACTCCAAAGACATCCATCTAACACTCATTCAAGGTAAAATGGATGCATACTTATGCATATACTACATATGAGGGGGAAGTATATTCTATTCCATTCACACATACTTGTACATTGCTACATTCTAGCTACAACCCGCTATCAAGTGGAACTTGCGAAAGGGAATCCTAGGGAATCATTTCTACACACACACACACACACACACACACACACACACACACACACACACACACACACCATAACTACATGGAGTTTGAGATTTAGTGCAACACTCAGTCATAATTTCACTCTCGGGGTGACCATCAAGGTTATTCGACACCTCGTTCTATATTTTCCTATTTAGGTTTGATTTGGTTTGTGGGTATGTATAGGTGAACTTCTCTTTTCCTATTACAGGTACCTTTGGTGATCAAGGAGTGAATATCAGGAGATCAATAGGAATAAATAGTGAAGACCTTGTGACATGGATGAAAGAATATTTAGAGATCCTGCATAGTCACCAGTTCCAAGATCTAATCACCAACACCCAAATGCCTCTGTCTTTTACTAGGCACCCCCTACGCTCTGTTCCTACTTCCAAATTTTACGAGTAAGCAATTACAATCCGCCTATAGTTTGTTCAAGAATTGCACCTACCCGAGATCACTTCATGTTCACTTAGAAATTAGATAAGTTTTCTTAGCTCTCCTTCTTTCTTAGGGTTATACATTATTGTTTGCTTATTTTCTTGTGTCTTACTATATTTTAACATTCATACATTATTTATTTCAATAGTTACTTATGAAATCATATTTAATTAATTAGAATTAAATTAAATAATTTAGTGAACCTTTTATTTACATGCCAATTATTGGATCTTTCATGGCTTCCCATTAGATATCCCCTGTTCTCGGCTTCATAATCTCCTCATTAAGCATGTCCTAGTTGATCCTAGTTTTGGTCTTAACATATGTACTTTTTCCTTTCTCCATCAAATAGGACTTTCTTCTACTCATCTCAAGCCATCTACTCTTTGTATATGTGTCCTTAATAATATACCTAAACAAGTGTTGGGAAAAATCTTTCTTCCCTTTACTATGGGATCTTGTACTCTTAATGGTTTATGTCATGTTATTCCTCATGATGCACCTTATACTATCCTTCTAGGCCATCCTTGATTACATGTTATGCATACCCATGCCATATCACACAATTCCCTTACTACACCTTCTTCTATGGATAATTTTATAGTAGATTATGCACCTCATGTTGCTACTCCTTGTGATATTACTCTTACATATCATGTTAATGAAATTACCTACATTTCACATCCTTATCCTCTTGGGATGCACCTTCATGTTGCTGATTTACATGATCAATTATCTATTGGTACACATGATACTCCTCCCATTGTGTCTCACTCTCGATACACTTTTATTGATCATATGCTTAGTGCTTCCAATTTTACATCTCTCTATGCATCTTCTTCATTACATGTTAGAACATTGTATGTTGGTTTTACATTGATTCCTAATCCTTGCACTTTCCATAATCCTATGCATGATTCATTTACTATGGATACACCTTATCTTGTTACATTCATGGCATCCATCCATTCCCCTCTTTCTACATTTTTGACTATGATCATAGGGGTTAGTTCATACTGCTTTATTGCTTATAATATTCACAATTTGCACTTATTGCTTTTCATTACTATTGATGAGCATCCCAACATTACATACGTTACACATCTTTTGACTCACATATTGTTCCTTATGCTTGCACTTAATTTTTCCACTATTTCCAACATACACAATTCTATGCCTATTCTATTTTCCCCTCATGGGTACATTCTTATTACTTATACACTTCCTATTCATCCAGTTTGGATCTTAGACTCTATCAGTTTTCCCCTCACCATGTTGACATTATTCTTTGGTAACTTTTGCAATCTTCTACTGCCACCATGGCATGGTATCTCTTGCATCATCACATAGATATCCCTTACTCACACACTTGGGGGCATCGACCTCTCCCCTCCTCATAACCACATGTTCTAATCAATAGTTGTCTATCCATGTTATTCACATACACATCTATACATCACTCTTTCTTTGCAATTCATGTCAATCTTACTAGTAGCACTTTCTCATATCTGCACAGAATACCTTCCTCCATCTCTCTACGCTCCTATAGTACTCCATACATGCTTTACTACTCGTTCTTACTTATGGATCCTTCCATTCATGGCACACATATTACCTCATATATACGATACACATCCTTTAGTGCACTTTACATACTCTGGATATTCTTGCTCATAATGATCATATCTATTTACTCACAACTCCTTATATACACACTTGGGGGCATCACACTTCCCCTCAACACTATCAAGTTGTCTCTAGTCTCTACTACCACAATTCATGCTCTGCACTTTACGATTAATATTTCTCCACACTCTTACATATTTGATACACACACTATACAATTTCATTACCCTATGAGGAAATCTATTTATGGTTCATACTCGAATGTTGAGGGTCTAATTCTAACATGAACCTCACATCATTCACACTTCACACTCGTGCTTCATGGTCCATCTTTCTAGCATCTATTCACACAACATATTCATTACCCAATGACATACTCTTGTTATATGGTTCATTTTTGACTATTGAGGGTTACCATAAATGAACCTCATCTCATACGTATTCACCGGGGGCATGCTGCTCCTATCATCTTCACACTTTTCATACCATTCCATCACACTCATACATTACATTTTCATATCTTGGTTGCATCTACTCTTGCTAAGATTATTCTATTTACATGTTTCACTTTGTTTTCCATGCTAGATGAATTCTTAATATGTCATTATCATTCTATATATACACATGCATATTCACTTGGTATTTTTGGTGAATGCAAATCTCTTATAATTTCTTACATGTTGCATTGATGTTTGGCACTATACCTTTTACTAGTCTTACCGAGGCTCGTGAAGGTATCTAATTTCACTACTATCACATACTACGATATTTTATTATTACATCTTATTACATTTACTTTGCCTTTCACTAATTCATACACGCCCATGACATACTACTTATCTTTCTAACATGCTAATGGGTGCTTCATGTGTAGCATTTTCCTTGCAGGACTATATGCCACCATGTTTATCTAATACACGTTTCTTGACATTGTTTGATAGTGTATGCTATTGTTTGCGAGCTATTCCATATGTATTGTGTGCTTATTGTATGCTTTTGGCCTCTTTGGCCCTGATTGTCTTGTGACATTGTGAGTGATATCCCATGTTTAAAACCCACTTTTTGCAGTTTATCTTGTCTGCACACTTGTTTCCTACATTTTTTCCTATTGCATGTTTTTTTCACTAACACATATTTCTAGCCCACTTTGTTTACATGTGCCTTGGTTTCTACCATACACATCCCCTACCCCCTATAAGTATTCACTTCAGATCAACATCATGTCCTCCATTTTGGTCCACATTCTCCTATAGACTTCGCATACACCCCAAAAAAGGGGGCATAAATTGGGTGAAAAAATCACCCCTACATCAACTCGTAGCAACATAATAGTATAGAAAAATGCAAGAATACAGTCATAGAATGACTTAGAATCTGACTTGGGTCTAACACACAATACAAACACCATTCCCATACTCAGACAGGTAAAGCAAACTTAGGCAACTATTTCCTCCCCAGGGAGTTAATGTCTTGGGGGAACAAACAATTATATTCTCAAATCAATAGAGTTCACGAAGTCTTCAAAGTAGTTTTTACGAAATGCGTGTTATCTCCGACAATCAAGGTATGATCCAAATAAAAGGAACAACAGGAAAAAATATAGGACACACCATCTGTAGTGGTACTTATTAGACAGAGTCATGGAAGGAGAGTAAAACTATACCTCTCTTCCCAACACTCGCTCTTCTGTGATATCGCCCAAAAAACTTGCACTTGACGTGAGATCACCAAAAAAATCGCACTTGTCATGAGATTGCCCAAAAAACTCACACTTGGAGTGAGATCACCCAAAAAAAATTTCTATCAGCGTGAGATCACCCAAAAAAACTTTCTCTTCACAACATTTTAGGATACTTTTATATCCTTTACACTTTTTACATCAGGTGCACACTTTCTTTTACTACCACTTTTACATACTTTGCTTAGATTTTTCATATACAAGACTTTGACTAAACTTTTTCTCTTCTTTTGTAGGCTCGTCCTTACAAGAAGTAGAAATCACAACCTGACAACAACACACTACAAAGCACACACGTCACCCCTAGGGTCCACTCCCCTTTCCTAGTCTCCACATTTCACGCTTCACTTGTCCACTCGGCATGTTATTCACCTGATTCTCTACAAGATCATAAGGTACACATCTCTTATCTACTTTATGTTATCGAGTATTCACTCAACAACATAAAATGGGGAAAATGTAGACACAAAATTGCACACTTGGGTACATTTCTAGGTCCTAAAAGCATGCTAACATTTACATGATTCCTAAGTAAGAAAACTACTAGTTGACAACTATCTTTGGCCTCTTTTATGTGTCTCTTACTTTCTATTTGGTTTTACACACCCTGCGACCCATTTGGAACTTAACTTATTTATCTTTTATGGATTTAGACACCAACTCCTAGCCGGATAGAAGCACTTAGGCGCTCATGTCCCTCTTAAGATCCTCGACCCTTTCTTACCTCATTCACTTTTTTTTGGGTCTCTTTTATCTTTTGGGAATCTTTTTCACTTATGGGTTGACCTTCCAGTTGTCAATTACAAAATTCAAACAAGGGAATCATATAAATACATAGTTATGTTTTCAAAATAGGGGACCAAACACTAAGCTTTACTATCGTCACCCAAGCTTATATTCCAAAGACACTAAGTCACTCCAAAGGCATTCATCTAGCACTCATGTTAGGGATAAGGGCTGCATACTTCTCGCATACACCGAGTATAGAGGGGGAGGTCTATTATATTCCATTCACACATACTACTACATTGCTACATTCTAGATATAACCCACTATCAAGTGAAACTTGCACAAGGGAAACCTAGGGCATCATTTTTACACACACACACACACACCAAAACTACATGGAGTTTGAGATGTAAGGAAACACTTGGTTGTAAGTTCACTCTCAAGGTGACATTTGGGGTCATTCTTAATCCTCATTTTGTATTTTCCTTTTTAGGTTTGATGTGGTTTTTGGATATGTGTACGTGAACTTCTCTTTTGCTTATTACAGGTACCTTCAAAGTGATCAAGGAATGAATATCAGGTGATCAATAGGAATCAACAACGAAGACCTTGTGACATACGAATAAAGTAGATTCATAGCTCCTACATAGTCACAAGCGCCTGTATCTAGTCACAAACACCCGTGTGCCTTTGTCCTATATTGGGTGCCCCAATCCGACAATGTTCCCAAGTTCTAGATTTTACAATAAGCAATTACAAATCTGCCTACATTCTTTTCAATATTTGCACTGCCTAGATCACTTCCTTTCCACTCAAAATCATATAAGTCTTCTTATCTCTCCTTTTTCTTAGGGTTTTACATTATTTCTTCCTTATTTTCTTGTGTCTTACATTATTTTAGCATTCATACATTATTTATTTCAATTGTTAATTTGTAATCATATATAATTAATTCGAATTAAATTAAATCAAAGATCCCTGTAAGGAATGTAGAGCAAAAATTGAGGATCCTCATGTTCGCAGGATCCAAGTTCAAGGAATATGAAAGTAGAAGGTTGGAAGGGATGGAAATAAAGTCCATTCATAAGGATAGTGATGACGATAAGTGCGATAAAGAAAGGTTAGAATCCGTGTCCTACAAGAAAAAAGAAAGAAAAAATGGGGTTGAGTTTGGTCCATCCATGTGTCATAAGTAACGTGGAGTGTCGAATTGAAGGAGGCAAATAGATCCGAAAATTGCTTGACTTGGATAACTTTTTGTGAACATTTTTCTAACTAGTGGGTTTAATGTTTTTTTTTTTTTGTGTGTGTGTGTGTGTGTGTGTTTATTTCTTGTTGGATCAAGTTATTTTGATCATGTTCAAGGTCATGTTGTTAGCGAACTTTCATGTTTTATCTTTTTGCTTTGTCTGAGGTTTTGGGAGTCTATCAAAACCCTAACCATTTACTTAATAAAACAAAGGTGTGAGTACAAAAATAACAATTAATTTCTTGAAACTATGGAAATGTGTTCATACAATATTTAGATATATATCCTAAAATTTGTAAGATATGATGTGATTTGTTAGAATTTGGCCCTAAAAATGTGTGTTAAGAAATGATGAAAACCTAACCTAAAAATGATAGTGAGCATAGGCGAATGTACAAAGTGTGAGGAATTCTTTATATAGGAGAAAAACATGGGGGTTGTTACTGGTACGTGATATACAAGTTGAAAACAAATAAATGACTATACTCATATCCAGTCTTAATCTACTTCTTTGTTTCTCTTACTTTTGTGTTGTGACCCATGAAATCTGCAAAATATATATTTTCTCCTTTTCTTAGGTAACAATTATTTAAAAGTAAAACAATATATTATTTGGGGATGTGTCGCAAGTTGGTTGAGGTTATCGAACTATCAAATTATTAGGGCACTAGACAACAACAATATATTGAAAATAATGATCATCCATAATTAAAAATTCATCTAGGGATGTACTAAACTATTACTCCCAATGACTACTTTGACATGTACATGTGTGTAATAATAGAATGATAAACGCTTTGGTCTTTTTAATCTCTCTAAAACAATTGTTAGTGCTTAATATATTTTTAAAATATTAATATATATTATAAGGAAAAAAATTCAAACGAAAATCTTAGTACGAGCGAACCAACATCAAACAATTACAAAAATAAATAGAAAAGATGAAATAGGTATATACACTTTAATCATGCCACACATAGAGAAACAAAAATATGATCCGACACACCCAAAAGCATGGGCCACACTCCAAACGTAAAACTTAAGGTAAAGATAAAGAGGACATGGAAAGTGATGAAAAAGATAGAAATTGACGAATGAACTCACAAATCTAAGCGGCTAATTGTAATTTTACATGTATACGAAACTTTTTTTTTTGGTATGGTATCTAACATCTTTTGTAGTGGACTAGGTATTATTGAGTGTTATGAGATGGTATAGAGATACTCATTTGTGGCATTTTAATAAAGTGTTGAGTGTTTTCATCATTAAATTTTGTGTACTCTATTTTGACGTGGATAACGACTTCCTACGGTCTTGTCGTTCTTTTTTTTCTCAAAAAAAAAAAAACATTCAATACATTACGCTCGTGGGTTTCATTCATGAATTTAATTACACCGTAGCTCTTAGGAAAGAGCATAAGTTTCGTTAAATCAATTCAATTAATCAATAAACTAGCAATCACATGTGTATAATGCAATGTGAACACTGAAAGACATATGTCATTTGATTTAGAGTAATAGTTATTATTTTTGTAGTTGATGTTAATAAGAGATACGATTGATTTTGTAAGTTTAGGAATATAAATAAAGCATTACATTTAAAGGTTCTATCTCTACATTTCAAATTTGTTACAAATTCGTACATATACATTTACAAATCTTGTATCACAAATTAGTAGCGATTTGCGGACTATTTTATTTGAACTAAACATGAATACATGAAGACTTCCGTACATTTGTAAATTTTATATCATGAGTGGTAGCCTTTTGTGGCCATTTTTTTGCACTAAACATGAATACATTTGATACCGCTTTGGATAGTTAATTACTTTTGTAGTTGATGTGGTTTGTAATTATTGGAAGAAATTGTGTTAGTGTTGCAACGTGTTTGATATGGTGGTTGCATCGGTTGTTTGGTTGGTTCTTTGTTGAAAAAAAAAAAAAAATTTGTATCTTTTCATCGATAACATGTTGATAAGGGATGTGATAGATAGTGGAAGTGTAGTAATATATATGAAACATTATATTGAAAGGTTCTATGTGGACATTTCAAATTTGTTACAAATTCGTCCATATACATTTTCAAATCTTATATCATGAGATTTGAACTAAACGTGAATACATGAAGACCTCTCGTACATTTGTAGATTTTATATCATGAGTGGTAGCCTTTTGCGGTGAATTTTATTTGAACTAAACATGAATAAATTCAATACCCCTTAAACGACACTTTGCCACTTTGGATACAAGAAGTGTTGAGTAAAGTAGCATTGGAGGTGTTATCAAAGTAGAGGGCAATATTTACAACGGGTTGTTTTGGTTGAGTGATAGTAGTCTTGAATCCTCCTTTCTTCTTGCTCCAAGTGTTGGTACGTGCGTTGTTTTTGAGTATCTTTCAAATGAAAAAGGAGGGAAATGTGCAGATTGGCAAGTGAGGGAACTTTGGAGAAAGTTGTGAATGTCATACCTTTCTTTTAGTGGTTCCAATGTCGATAGTTGCTCTATGCAAAGTAAGTCCCTGGGACTTGTGGATAGTTAATCCTAGGCCATTTTAATTGGCAATTATCTTCGATTCCCTATCGAAATAGGGGTATTGGAATATGTAACGGGTTGGAGGGATTATCCCCTTGTCACACAAGATGGTAAGTTTTTTATTCTATTTTAGTTGATATTTTTATTTAATATTGGGCCCTCAGAGAGATGCCTCTCCTAATGTCATTCACCATTGGCATTTATCCATAAATTCCATACCTTGTTACTGCCAAAACATTGGGAGTGAGCCTACTCATTGATTATTTCAAAGATGAATAATTTTTAAGCGAGGAAATATACCTGTAATGTCCAAGACATCAGGGTGATCCCCCTATTGCAAATTTTTCAGGGGCTAACCATATTTGTAAGTGTTAAATTTCAACGATTTATAAAGACAAAATTCAAGACTTGAAGTGCAAGTCCTGAGTAAAGGATGAAGATAAGACACAAAATGAGCCGAATCCAAACAACAATGTCGATTTTGGAGCATCCCTCCACATTATTAAATCTACTGAACATCAAGAGAAGACACTGTCAGTCAAAGATAAATTCTCTTTTAATTCGAGCTATTTTGGCCCAGAATGATTTAAGACTTGCAGTGTCTAGTTGACAACATGAAGAACATTTGGTTAGGCCCTGACTTCTGTGCTAATGAGGTCTACCATAGGGAAACTTTAGGTACTATTTTCATTTGTGGATGGCAGGCTAACAACTATTGGTGCATTCAAGTATGACCTATTATTACAAATATTCCACTTTTTATAGAACAAAACATGGATCCATCTTTCGGTTGTGATCAAGATTGAAAAGGTGTATTTCTTGAAATCACATATCAAATTTTTAGAGACTCAAAAGGATCTCATTAGTCCCACTTCTCCCACCCAACTTCTATTCCATGGAACAAACTATCAAGCTATTCAGGGATTTTGAAGGAAGAGTTTAGGGTTCTGCCTCGAGATGAGTGAAATATGTGTCATGATTTCTGGTTTCTGTGTAAATTAACAAGTGAATTCCAAATACTGACTCCTAAATATTTACCTTTAATTGGAATTTTTAGTGCAGTTTTAGCATTTGTTTGAAGACAATGCAGGGGCACTACATCATTTCATTATAGGTGTGGAGATGTGCCATCTGTATGTGTGGAATATGAATTTTCAGTTGATAGTAATGACTGCAACAAATTCAACAAGGAATTAAACACATACCCCACCAGTGGCCATCACAATGCTTGTTAGGTTTACAATCAAATAAATCAATCTTAGCATCCACATAGGCATAACAGAAGGAATTCAAAACTTTGTTTATAATATTAAGCAGTTCCCTATTCCGTAGTAATAACATTATACCCCGTGGCATCCATGTTGAGTAGACTGAATCTCAACACCACAAAATATTAAAAAATGAACATCAATGCAAGGAACTTCATTAAAAGGCACCATAAGAAATGATGGAGCACAGAACATACTCAATAGCTTGATCGGACTTTGAGACCTCTCCCAAATATAATCTGGAGTCCATAGGTTTCTATTGAACATGATGAACCACAAATTCATTATTATTTCACTGCATCTTGAAATCATCATATTTTTACAATTATTTGCAGGAAATGGTTGATGGGTATTCATTGAAGGTTAATTTTACTGGTTTACAAGCAGAATTGACAGAATTTAATGGGTGCCTGGTACATATTTTAATACAGATACACTAGGTTACTTTGTTTTCCCCTTTAATAATGGCTCTTATTATATGCAAATTCATCTTTTATCTGTTTTAAGGGTTAGAGTGGACTGAATTAATATGAAAAAAATTTGGGTTGTTAAAGGAAAAACTGGTCATTAAGCCGTGATTTTTTTGCATATTCAAGGTCAATGTAACCAATGGTATCCATAACATAGGTAGTGGTGTGGGTTTTGGCCAAGGAAATGCACTTGGAAATGTCAAAGTATGACAAATGTGCTTCAAAATTATAATCCAAAAGAATGTTAGAATCCATTGTGGGTGAGAGTGAGAGTGAGGCAAACCTACTAGGAGTCGTGTGCGGCGCGAATAGGGTCTTCCTAAATTCATAAATGTGTCTAAATGCAAGTAGAACATCTTGATGCATCAAAATATGAATCTTAGATTGTTTCTTAACTAACAACTTTATCAAATCCGTCTTAATCAATAGACATAATTATAATTCTAACACAGGCTTAACACATTTTTAAAACAAAAACCTTTGCAAAATTAGGATCTTAATATCTTATAAAATTAATAATAAATAGAATATTGTATATGATCCAATAACAACAAAACACCCACTGTGAAATGTCTAACTTACAAAATACAAACTTTAAAAAGGAAAAACAATTTAGGGAATACCAGGACCAAGTACTCGAACATTGGCACCCAAGTCTTCTTGAATAGACTTTATTGTTGATCTATGTTTTCCTATTAAACTTCCAAATTGTGTCCCAGGTAGCAACATTCGAGTTGAAATTGATCCACCCGCACCTTGTTGTGCTCGACCAACATCTTTAATAAGCATCTATGCCCTCTAGTATCCGCTTATGAACCTTAAGTACCCCATCCATTGCTATGGGGAGATTGGAGCTTCTGGTTCATCCTTTGCTGAGACCATGCCCTAAAACATACCAGGTTATCAATTACATTTAACAATGAATGAATTTATATAAGATTCTCTTTAGGTCCTGCAATTCAACCCAAATAAATGTCATATGATATATATCCTAGCAATACCCCATTGAAAATATTATGCATAATAGTTTGACTACAACATAAACTACAGACAAAAAATCAAAAGTTGGAGAGGGGAATTCACTAAAAATGCACCACAAGAGCAAAACATAGTTTATTTTGCATTAACATCTTGAGAGTAGTAAATGGATATAAAACAAGAAGACATGCAAACAATATATTTTAAATGAGTTTTCTTTATCTAAAATAAATGAACATGCAACTTACAACACGATCAGGGATGCCAGGGACTCCATCTAGAATTTTGATGCGAGATTTGGTCTCTTCGCACATTTTCTTCACAAACTCTCCCTTGCGACCAATTATTCCACCAACCTTCTGACTGGTTATAAGAAATTGAAAAACACTCTGTCCAGGCCACCCAATCCACTTTTATCGGGACTTGTTCCAGCTTTATTGTTTCCTCATCTTGGATTAACTTCAAGACTTTTTATAATGGGGACAGTTATTGTAAAGCTCTAACTTCTGCACTCGCTACAACCATCCAAAACCCAAAAAAACAGCAGGCCCGCATTCAACATGCAAAAAAGAAAAAGTAGAACTGCTGAAAATAGACGGAAAAGCAAGAACGTCAACAAGGCTGTCATAACCGTCATTATTCTTGTCAAAGGTAAAAAAACATCCAAATGGACGTCAAATTTAAAATAGTTGTAGAAACGCGTCTGAAGGACCTTTCCCATAGGGGGACACCTTTGGCATAATTAAGTTACATTTAAATAGGGTTTAAATTTTTGAATAATGTGAAGTTTATTTAATTATTATTTTTTTACAAATTTTCTTACATCAATTTATTCTCAAACAAATATCTTACAACCTCACACCTAAATATATTATGGGAGTTTTTAACAACTTATATTATTCTACAAACAAATATACTAACCATTTTATTTACACTCATCAAAATGTGAGCATCAACTAAAAGGCAATGGTTGCAGAGGGGGCAAACTATAAATTTATGTACATGTACTACGATTAAAATTTAGGATGCTTTTAAGAAGGTAAGCGCCCATAATTTGTAAAAACTCCAAAATAGCTTCTAGATTCTAGTGACCGAAACAAAGACGATATTAAAATTTTATAGAATCCAGTTAAAAGTATAACTTAACTAATGTGCAACTAACATTTGTGGAATGAAAAACTATGATTTCTCTATGGTTACAACAAATTCTTAGCTCCCAAAGCTTGTTGAGTCTCATACTATTCTCAAACAACAATTACTCCAAAAATCTAAGAGGAAATTCTATTATTTGTAATATTATAATATTTTCTTTTGCATGGGACCACTTGTAACATTAAAGTCGAATCAACAACCCCTTCCATGGATCCACTATCCAAAGATTTCATAACATTTCCCCTTAGAACTAATATGGGGTGATGAATCACACTCGAAATTGCTTCATGTGGTTGTCTCTATCTTCAAGATTCTTGTTTATGTTTGTGGTTCACCCGATCCATTTTTGCTCCACCTCGATAGAAAATCTTCGTAGATGTTGATTTCTTTGATAATACATCTAATTACAAATGATAATGGCCCATATACAATTTCTCAAAAATATATCCCTTAAAAATATCATTTATAAATTCCCCCTTTTCAAAAATACATCATTTGAAAAGCAATTACACCTATTTTACCAAAAAAAAAAGAATTTATACAAGAAAAATAATCACTTATAAGGGAGTTATATTGCTTCCACCAAGACTATTAACTTTTTACCTCTAGTCAATAACAATATGTCATGTGTTTTATAAAGTTTTGCATTAAATTTTGTGAGAATAATCATTTTTCCTTTATTCAAGCATATTCCATTATTTTTGCTTCTTTCTATAGTTTTGATGAACACTAGCACATGGGCCACAATGTCATGTCACTTAATGAATTAGTTTCAACTCATAAATTTTGACATTTATATTATATTTTTATCCAAAAAAACTCACAAATGGTCACCCTATATATTTAATTCTATATGAGGGTACATACCAAGGGAAAATCTATTTTCCAAATTTTTAAAAGGATAATAAGGTTGATATTTATTGTCATGTGTTTCCAAAATAAATTATTGAACTATAATTTTAATTTAAAATTTAAAATTTAAAATTTTATAGAAATATCCACTTCTTTTTATATTGTTGAACATACTTATATAACTTTTCTATAATCATGTTTTCTCATAATGTGTTCCCATTAACTTTAATTGTGAGATCTAGTGGGCTCGTTTCACAAGCCAAAATTCTTAAGAGCTTGTTTCTTTGTCGCATTGGTTTAAAAAAAAATTCTGTGGAATTTTCCTCCCCTCTACCCACAAAACATCACCTTTAGCAGTATTTTCCAAAATTTGGATTTGTTATATAAATCTTTGGAAAAATGCCTCCTTTTAATTTTACAAAATATTATTTTTCCGTTATAAGAAAAATGTAAGTACCTCCATTCCAAATAATTACCCAATATATATATAGACCCCCATTTACGAAATTCTTTCGAGGGGTTTCACCTTTTGAGAAAGAGGTGATTGTAGCTTTTACCAATAATGAAGTATAAGGTCTTCCAAAGTGTTTTCGCACTAAATTATTTTTGATCTAAAAGTGTACTTCATGTAATTAACAAACAAAACACAACTTTGTATTTTGTGTTGCATGCATAGTCCTTGGTTGTCATGTGTGAGAGAACAACGGGGTTGTTCACGATGGGAGATCGAGCTTTGGGTGGAGACACTTGTTGGCAAAATTTAGTGTCAAATGCAACCAATAAGGGAAAGACACAACTAGAAACAAAAATAAAACACACACACAAAATATATATATTATATTAATTTGAAAAACTTCATACAATCACGAGTTCTTTGCACTATGTTTTCCTTTTGTTTCTCTTCTTGTGTCCAATTTCTTTTTTCTTTTTCTTACAAAAATTTCTCTGTGTTGTTGCACATTTCTATTTGCAAAATATTCCCCTTTTCTATATTTTTCTTCTTCTTTTTATTCTCCCTTTTCTTCTATGTCTTTGGTGCACATCTATTATCTTTTTTTTTCTTTGAGTTGTTGCTCTTCTTTCTATTCTATGTGTGTGTATATTCATATGTTGCTGCATATATATTTATATATCCACCCTTTTATATAAAATATCATTGTCATAAATATATAAAACTATACCCAAAAATATCTATAAATTAATATTCCTATGAAAATGGAACCCCATTTCTGGGAAGAGCCAAAGGCTCAAATGTGCATAAGCACGATTAATCAATCATCTTCAATTAATTAAATAATAAGATACATTACAAATATATAGGTCCATACTATTCTAATTCCTATAACAACTAGCTTTATTTTAGATAGGTTGTTCTAACAACCTATATTCTCGCCTATCCCTAAAATCTATCACTCACTATTCTTACGTGAGTTGTTTACTCACTTACATTATTATTCTCCACACACAATATTATAATTCAATCTAATATTGCTAACCTAAAAGAATCCATGTTAGGAATAATTCCTAACATTCCTCCTCTTAGTTATAACTTGGGGTGAAGAACATTCTAGAGCCGCATAGCGATGGTAGGCTTTGGTTTGCAGCCGCCTCTCATCTTCTAATTGATTGCTACATTTTATTGTTTTCCATCTATTTTGTATTTCCCTCTCAATTAAAAAATCCTTTGGATGTCAGTTTCCACCAATAATGCATCCAAAATAATCTTCAGTACAATTTTTTCGAAAATATATTAAGTTCCCCCTTTTTTGAAAAATAACTTATGTAAGCTTGTAACCTACTTGAATGAATAGAATTGAATTTATATTTTAAATCGTGATTTTTAATAATAGAAAAAGATAAATAATTCTTCACCGTGCAAAAAATCAGGATCCAATTTAGCAACTAGGGAGATGAATGACACTTAGGGGTATCCTTAGTTATTGGCATTGTCTCGGGTTCTTCAAGTTTAGAGCCTTGACATGGTCATCAACTAAATCAGTCACATGAATATAATCCCTTATACACGTTGGATCTCATGTTTCGCAATTCATTCCTTTGATCTGTAAAATCTGGGTGATGCCCATAGCTGCATCAAAGCATATCCCAGAAATTTGACCGTGATTGCACAACCTAGGGCTTGGTGCTTCACCAATCCTTCCTTCAGGATCAGAGACAATAACATTAAAATACATCAAGACTGTTACTATGAGATCTGAGCTTCTCGCGTAGTCTCTTTTTATCTCCTCTGCCATTTTCTTGGCCTTTCCGTAGGGATTGATAGTGATCTTCCAAATATCCACGCCAAGATAGGGATTTTGCATTGCCAAATTTAGAGTATCAGACGAATAAATCTTGGTCTTCTTTGCAGCATTCTCTAGCTCCTGTGCCTGATCCCACCTATTCCTCTTTTCCCTCTTAAAATCCTCTTCCCACATAACATCTGCATAAGTTTGAATGACAACATTTGGGGTTTTATCTCCCATAAAAAATGCATCAGTTTTGTCAAGAGAAATAATCCTGTTAAGCCTTTGTTTTCTGTAATCATCTTCCTTATCAATAATCCTCTACGGCTTCTTAAACACTAGATCATCATCCTATCCACCCTGGAAAATCCTTTAGTAGAGACTTGGGGGTTGTATATGGTTGTTGCAGGGATCGCCATTTTGTAGATTTGTTCAAGCCCTAAGACTTCACCGAGCAGGGGTTTGTCAATCCCAAAGGTAGGTCGTGTAGCAGAGGGTCTTGTAACAAGGGAAAAGCTTGGAAGACTGTAAATGCATGCCAAAAACATATGGACCAATCACTTTAGGTCAAAATATGGAAATGTCAACAAACTACCACATAATATCAATACAAGTTGTGGCCAAGCCAAAGAAAATAATACACACCAATGCAGACTGGAATATGAAATAGATCGATAGAGTTGAATGCAAATTCAAATGTAAATCATAATCTAATGTGGTGAGTTCACGAAAGCTTCGTATGCCCAGATTTGATACAAAATAAAACCTTCAATGCAAATCTTCTCAATAAAAACTTCACTAAAATGATGCCTGAAAATTGAACGGCCAAGGTGAACCAATTTGAAATGCAAATCAATTTCCACAAAAAAGATATATATTATTTATTTTTCAATTTATGAATGAAACAATGAACAATATGGAAATGAAGACAACAGAAAGTGTGAACAAAGTGGGAGCTTGAAGAAATTGCAAGTGGAAGGTGAATGCGAATAGGTTCACACGTGGTCCTCACTGTTCAACCATTGACAACATGCAAGAATGGTGGATGAAAAAATAATGGCTATTATAAATGGTTTGCAAAGCTATTTTGTGAGCCATTTGAATGTAAAAAAATGAATGGAGGGTGAACGGAGAGGTTCAGAACCAATGGCCCGATACCAAACGAAAATGGAACCCCATTTTTGGGAAGAGCCAAAGGCTCAAATGTGCATAAGCACGATTAATCAATCATATTAAATTAATTAAACAATAATATGCATTACAAATATATAGGTTCATACTATTATAGTTTCCATAACAACTAGATTTATTTTAGATAGGTTGTTCTAATAACCTATATTCTTGCCCATCCCTAAAATCTATCACTCATTATTCTTATGTGAATTGTTTACTCACTTACATTATTATTCCCACATACGATGCTATAATTCAATATAATATTGCTAACCTAAATGAATCCATGTTAGGACTAATTCCTAACATCCTGCCCCCACAAATATTCTATGACCAATAATTAAAACCGGACTGAAATAGATTAAATTATGGCGTAAGCCGAGGGTTCACGTCCAAGTAAAAAGGACAGACCCAAAATAATCATCAAAATTTGTTAAGCCCAGAGTCTCACGTCCGGGGGTAAAACTTGGAAGCTCCACGAAATGGTGACACATGGAAAGGTGCATTGGTGGGGGATTAGAAATATTCAATGACCAAAATAATAAATACCCATAAGAAAGGCGGTTGGAGGAGTGGGAGGGTAGAGTTTTAAATTTTTACGGCTCGATATTATAGACACATTTAATTCTAACACACCCCTTAATCTCGAGCTAAACAAAAAATCAATACACAAAACAAAATTTTAATTTCTGAAGCTAGGCGGTCCATTTATGACACCCAAATTTTCTCTCAAATGCTCAAACCTTTCCTTTGACAGTGGTTTAGTAAAAATGTCAGCTAGTTGTTGCTCTGACTTGTAAAATTTTATCTCAATTTATCCTTTCTCAACCAATTCACGAATGAAGTGATATTTGATTGCAATATGTTTGCTTCTGCCATGGAAAACAATATTTTTAGACAATGCAATTGAAGACATATTATCATTAAAATCACAAAACCTCCTTGTTGCTCTTCGTGCAAATATGAGACGATTATCTTTAGCCATATCATCGACAAGTGGATAAGTTTGTTCAATATACTCTACTTCGCATTAAACAAAGAAACTACAAATTTTTTTCTTCAAAGTTCATGATATAGCTCTTGATCCAACATTAAAAACATATCGAGATGTACTCTTTCTATCATCAAGGCTACCTTCCCAATCACTATCTGTATATCCAACTAATTTAAAATCATTATTAGCAGCATAAAAATTCTAAAATTCTTTGTTCCATTCACATACCTCAGTATTCATTTTCTTGCTTGCCAATGAGACTCTTTTGGTGTCTCCATAAATCTAGAAATTAAACTAACTGCATACATAATGTTTGGTCTTGTAGCAGTTAAATACATCAAGCTTTCTACCATGCTTTTGTACCTTTTAGGATCCACATCACTGATGCAATAATATTTGGTCAATTTTAGACTTAATTTAGCTAGTGTAGATGTTGGTTTGCAATCCAACATTCGAATCTTTGCAAAACTTATTTTGCATACTTTGCTTGACATATAAAAATGCCCTGCTCCATTTGTTTAACTTCAATGCCAAGAAAATATTTTAAAAATCCCAAATCAGTCATCTCAAACTCTTTCTTCATGGCTGATTTAAATTCATCAATTTCTTTGTCTGAATTTCTAGTAAAAATCGATCATCTACATACAAAACAACAATTAAAATCTCACCATTATTTTCTTTGATGTAGAGTGTGGGCTCACTGTTGCTTTTGCTAAAGTCATTACTTGTCAAATAGGAATCTATCCTACTATACCAAGCTCTTGGTGCTTGTTTCAAACCATACAAAGCTCTTTTCAACTTGTACACTTTTCTTTCATGCCTTGGAATTTCATAACCAGGTGGTTGGCCCACATACACTTCTTCTTCCAACACTCCATTAAGAAAATATGATTTTACATCCATTTGATGGACCTTCCATTTGTGATGAGAAACTATGGCAATAATTGTTCTCACAATTTATAACCTTGTTATTGGAGCAAATGTCTCATTATAATCACATCTAGGATTTTGTTTATATCCTTTGACAACTAATCTTGCCTTGTGTCTTTCAATTTTTCCTTCAGGAGTAGTTTTGGTTTTATAAACCAACTTGACTCCAATGACTTGTTTTCCTTTAGGAATATGTACTAACTCCAATGTTTGATTATTTTCTATTGCATGCATTTATTCATCCATTTATTATCTTTAATTATTTCTTCATAATAAATTGGATCAACTTGTGAAAATAAAGAAAAATTAATCATTTCATCTTTATTTTCTTCATACCTTAATTGGTCATAAATATCTTGTACATTCCTCATTCTTCCTTACTACTGCAATGAGTCTGATGATGATGAAGATGCTTCATTTTTGGTCCTTGCATGTTTTGTTGGATGTTGTCATTAGAAGATTCACCCCTTTGTGAAATGGGTGTCCAACTTGGTACATTGTTTTCTCTTCCTTTTGTTGGTTCGAGAGGTGCATTTACATTTGTTTGTGGTTTCTCCACTTCTTGTGCATCTTCCCAAGATGCTTCCTCAATGAATTGAACATCTTTGTTGATTATCACCGTTTAGTAACTGGATTATACAATCTGTAAGCTTTTGATTGCTCACTATATCCAATAAAAATGCACTTCTCTCTATGTTATTCTTTTTTACTTTGGCACATGTGCATATGCCACACATCCAAAAAATCTCAAGTGCTCAACACTTGGTTTTCTTCCACTCCATGCTTCTTGAGGTATCTTTTTCCTCACACTCTTTTTAGGACATCTATTCAACAAATATACTATTGTCCCAACTACTTCCCTTAGAATTCATTAGATAATCCTCTTACTTTCAACATGTTCCTTTCCATTTCTTGAATGGTTCTATTCTTCCTCTCAGCTACACCATTTTTCTACGGTGTATACCTTGTTGTGAATTGTTTCTTGATCTCGTGCTCTTTATAGAATTTTAAAAAATCATTTGATATATACTCCCCCTTCTATCAATTCTTAATGTATTTATATAATGGCCACTATGCTTCTCAACCATGGCCTTGAACTGTTTGAATACTTCAAATGTTTTTGATTTATTTTTCAAGAAATAAATCCATGTCCTTCTACTGAAGTCATCTATAAAAGTAAGGAAATACACATTTTTAGACAAGGAGGGAGTCTTCATGGGACCACACAAATTTGAATGTATTAGCTCAAGTGGTGAGCTTGTTCTCCATGATTTACCTAAGGGAAAATCATTTCTATGTTGCTTCCCCAATATGCATGCCTCACAAACCTTGTTTGGTTGTTAAATAGGAGGAAGTCCTTTAACCATTTACTTTTTATAAAGAACATTCAATCCACCAAAAATCAAGTGCCCATACCTAAGATGCTAGAGAGTGGATTGATCAATGACTATTGTTTTGAACGTTGTTGCATCTGCATTCTGCATCCTCAAAGGAAACATTTTGTTTTGTGTCATGTGTGCAACTACAATCAACTTTTGTCTTCCATCGTTATCATACACAATGAATTTTTCATTATTAAACCTCACCTTATATCCATTTTTGAAAATATTTCCAATACTTAGTAGGTTATACTTCAACCCTGACACATAGAAAACATTATGTATATGCTTCTTGTCTCCTTGATTGGTGAGAATGGATACTATGACTTTACCCAATACAGAAACTCTTTCATTTGTTTTCATCTTCACTTCATATCTGATTGCATCGTCTATACTATTAAACATTTTTTTTTCCACATATATGATTCTTTGTAAGAACTATCTAAATACCAAACTTGCTTGTTTCCTTGCTCACTACATTTCAAGTTAGATAGAAATTTCCATTCTTCTTAGGTTCAACTTCTTTTACATTAGAGAATCTTGCATTATGATTATGATTTCTCATATCATATTATTTATTTTTGCATTCATTGGCATAATGCCCAAACGTTTCTGATAATATAATTACACATTTTATTTTCCATATATTTGTGTAGAACCACCTCTGGAAGTGATGTTGCTCCTTCATCTTCCTTTGGCTTGTGTTTCTTGATGATTGTGTCACTTCTTGCTCGTTTCTAAATCTTCCTCTTCCTCTGTTGTATGATCCTCTCCCCGCCTCTAACATTTGTATTTGTTTTGAAGGCTTGTTCATTGGAGGAGCTGGCTAATCTACTCATCCTCTGTTCATGGGTTTGCAAAGAACCCATCAACTCATCAACACTCATTTGTTTTAAGTCCTTAGACTCTTCTATGGCTACCACAACTGGGTCAAATCTGACTGGAAGGATTCTCAATACCTTCTCTATGATTCTATGCTCTTCTACCACATCTCCATTTGTCCTCATCTGATTGACAATGGTCATAGTCCTTGTAAAGAAGTCATTTATAGACTCTGAGTCTTTCATGAGAATAGTTTCAAACTCTTTGCTTAACATCTGCAATCTTACAAATTTTACTTTATCACTTCCTTGATATGCATTTTACAAAGTATCCCAAGCTTGCTTTGAGTTTGTAGCTGTTGTTATCCTTGGAAATATTGAATCTGTGATGCATTCTGGATGTATCTTAAATCCTTTGCATCCTTTCTTTTATTTTCCTTCAAAGCATTCTTTTGTGCTTGTGTCAGTGCATTGAAATCATATTGGTTTGCTACCTCTACATATCCACCTTCAACTAGTTCTCATAGATCTTGAGAAGAGAACAAAGTCTTCATTTTGATACACAAAATGTCATAGTTCTTCCCATCAAATATTGGGGTTGTTTCCACGAGTTGCTGCTACTAGAAACCATTACAACTCAACCCCCAAAAAAAACCTCAAACCCACTTTACTAATGAGCTTTTTGTTAGCCTTAATACCAAATTGTTGGAAAAATTTTGTGCCTGTTATCCCGTAAAATTGGCAAGGGCAATTTTACAGATAACCCTACCAAATTTTGTTCCGGTCCCTCGTCAGGGACTCCTTGCATTCGAACGTTGCAAAATCCCTTCCCGGAAATCTGGTTTTCCGAACTTAGCCATTTTTGGTCTTTTTTGGTCGGGCGCACTTAATCTCTATGCAACATAAAGTGTTCATGCGCCCCCTTTAAATCCTTCGGTGCACGGTTCGAAGTGTCAACACACCTTTTGGTGTGCCTCACTATGTTGCACCTTTCTTGCATGTGCCAAGGCACATGCGCCTTCATGTCAACAATACTTTTGTTGTGCCACGTTTTGGTGCGCTAAGGGCACACGTATTTCTGTGTTGACAACGCTTTTGGTGCACCAAAGGCGCACATAACTTCGTGTTGGCAAGGCTTTTGGTGTGCCAAAGGGTGCATCCTTTCCATTGTCGACAGGTGTTTTGGCGTGCCACTTGAAAAAGTGGTTGGCACATTTATTACCACCTTGCCTATATATAGGCGCATCTGCCCTGTCATTTTCATCAGACAAAATCACGTGATTATTTCTTTTCCCTCTACACCTGTCAGCGCATGCCTGTCATTATCGAATCACGTCGTGGACCCAGTTTCACACCTCTCACATTATATAATCCTGGTAAGAGGTCCCTATTGCTCTTGTGTTTTGTGTTTTTTGGTTTTTGGCTGCTTGTTTGTGGAGATTGGATGGAATAAATCTGTGAACCATGGAACCCTCCCCCTTACTGTTTTATCTGTCCTTCCCCATGTGCTTCCCCCTCTTTCCAGATCTGCTGGTAAAGAGGACTGTCTCGTAAAGAAATTGCTTGGACCCCTTTGATTAAGCTTCTTCACCACCCAAGGAACCCTGCAAAAGAAGCTTAAACCACATGTAAACCCCTCAGAGAAAGAATCAAAGCTTAAAAGTAAGACTGTATTTTTCTCCTCTTTTGGCGCATCTGCCACCCCTACAACATGATATACAGTCGTGCCAATGGTGCATCTACCATGCCTGTTGCATAAAGAACAGCTTGCGCCCTCAAGGCGCACTTCCCTTGCTTGTTACACCCACTTTCCCTGTGCCCTACTTGGCGCACCAATCTCATGTGTAGCATTGTTAAAACTTGCGCCATTGGCGCACCCTACGTCCATGCGACACCAACTTTATTTGCGCCAAGGGAAAAACTGTGAACGGCGCAGGCGCACCCATTATTACAACAACAACATGTTGTGCAGACCTTCCATGCACCGCGCCAAGTTTCCCTGTGGCACATGAAAAAATGATGTTACACGCATTAAACCTGTGCCCTTTGGCGCATCCTGTACCCGTGTAACATGAAAAGTATCAGCGCCCGCTATAAAATGCATACATATGGCACAGCGCACTTCTGCTTGCAACAACAAAAAATGTAACCTACAGTATTCATGCGCCCTACGCCCTGAGGCCTTAAAATTACTAACTCTTTCTTCTGTCAATGCTTTAATGGAAGATCAAACAGCTAATATGACTTTCTTGCATTGGGTTTCACTTCTTCTTCTTGCAGATCAGCAACTGAGTTCAGAGTTACATATGTCAACATCAAGCAAGAGACCTACCAAATCTAAGGGCAAAGCCAAGCTCACAGAGGAAGAAATGAAGTATAAATATCAGAGGGTCAGGATGCCCGAATCCCAAGCAGAGTGTGACCTAGATATCAGAGACTCAGAACTTGGTCACATTGATATGGAGGATTTCTGGGCCAGAACCCGGAAGGTCACAAGAAGTCTGTGGATGGACAAACTGATGGGCAGTGGGTTGCATTTTGCTGGAGGGATCCCAGTTAGTGCCGTGAACAATGAGTTCATGATGGTAGTAGCCCGCTGCTACAACAAAGACACAAGATGTGTCCATAATGAGAAGGGCAAGGTCATAATCAACCTCACTACCCGACACTTCGAAATAATGCTCGGCATTCCTCATCACCGGCACTTTGTGGCCGTAAGCCGGGAAGATTGCATCAAAGCTTGGGATGACAATGAGGATCAGTGTATGTAGTTGATGAACGAAGTATACCTGAAGAACAAGAAGGTGGTGACCAGATGGCCACAAGTCATTCATCGAAGTGACTTTTTAGAGGAACTCAGTGATACAATCACGTTCCTGAGCAGAGTGTTTGGGCTTCCTGATGCCCACTACTTTCACAAGTGGATGCTGAGGTACTTAGAGACGATGAACAAAAATGTGCCAGATCAACGCTTTGAGTGGGCGGAGATCATAAGCAGCACCATATCTGAGCAGCTCCAACAACTCACCACAACGGGGAGGTTCTATATGAACTCCTACGTAGTCTATCTGCGGCCTCAGAGAGAGACTATCCAGCTTTGATGCGGTGCGGGGTTTGGCCCCAAGTTAAAATATATGAATACTATCCAGAACTAAAGCTGGAAAACAGTATCCCCCAGTTCACAAAGATCAACGATGCCTTCTTCTACGGCATCATCATCTTCTAAGGCCAAATATGACTCACGGTCGTACGACCAAGAGTATCGTCGTAGCTACAGAGAAATGGGGGGCCTTGTTCACTCAATTCCCCACCTTCACTTATCTGAGGGCAGTTAACTTCTTGGGGGAACCAACCAAACTACCGAGATATGCCGGCCCCAAGTTGATCCTGTTGGAGCTGTCAAGACAGCTTATCACCTACCACGAGAAGTGTCTCAAGAGAAAGAAGGGTGGAACTCCTTTCCCCCTCACAGTGGGCAGGTATACTTGTCTCTCTCACCATAAGGTGAAGGATATGTTTGCAGAACTGGAGCTGCTAAATCTAAAGCATAACTTCCCAGCAAGGCCCACTTTCGACCCAAGAAATTGTCTCCTAGGGCCAAACTCGATCCGATCCACATCCCTCAGATCGAAGACATTTATATCGACATATATCATGAGGTCGAGCTCAGGAGGAAGGATCATTCCCGCTTGGCCTTGGCCGAAATCATCTAGTACGGTGTGGCCATCATCCCAAAAGGCTATCAAACTACTGAGCAAGAAGTTGATCAAGTGTACCTTGACATGGGTGGGGACGATTGGCCTTTCGCCGTGATTGACAGAAACAAAGCTCCTCAGACAATAGAGGAAAGGGTCAAGGAAACTCTGCGAAGAACAGAGCATTGGTGCAGAATGAATGGTCTCATTTACCTCGGAGTTGATTTCACTACATCTCCGTTGGGCAACGCACCTCCTTGGGAAAAACAGCTACCAAAGGGCAAGGGGAAAGGCAAAGAGGGTGAGTCAAGCTCCACCCAAGAGGAAGCTCCTGAAAGTCCTCCTTCCACTTCACAAGAACGGGTTGAAATCCCGAAAGCTTAGAAGAAGAAGCAGCGGAAGATGTTCCGATAGGCACATCCACTCAGGATGTTGCCACAACTATAACTGATGAGGTCCCTTCATCCCTTCTCCTTCTCCTCCTTCCCCTCCTTAGGTGACCCAAGTGACCATTCCTTTGGTCGTGTCCTCTCCCCCATCTTCTACTATTCCCCCTTCTTCATCATCCATCTTCTCTTCTCTCGCGGAGCTGTCCCCCACCATTTCTTCCCTCATCTCTCAGCTCCCTTCCATTCCTATGTCTACCTCCCCTGCAGTATCCCTTCCTCCCGTGAGCACTTCCTCGGCTTCCCTTTCAATGCCGCCTCCAAGTGTCTCCACGTTTTCCCTTCTACTACTGCAGCTGCTCCCTTTTCCATTTCTGGTCCTTCTCCCATAAGTCCAGCCTGGATCTCCCAGCACCTGAGTCAACAGAAGAGGAAAGTTCCCATCACACCGATGGACTTCTCCGTCATCCCATCAAAAGGGGCCAAGAAGCAAAAGCCTATAACCCACTTCTCTCAGAGTGCATCAGGGGAGAGAGTAATGGAGATTGCATACCCCAATCCTTTGAAGGATAAAAAGGATCTATCTTCGACAGATTACACAGTGACTCAAGTCACAATGGGGACATCTTCAGAAAGCCTGCAAGGAGAGGCCCTATCTGCAGTTGACGCCCTTTGCAAAAAGCTCCAGGAAGCAAAGGAAGAGAAAAGGCTGCTAAAGGAGCAAAATAAACATCTTCTCCACGCCTTGCAGAAAATGGGTAGTGCGCCTCCTATAACTACCGCCGAAACTCCTGAGCCTCTGAGTCAGGATAAAATCAATGAATATGCCAAAATTGGCGAGCAGGGCATGGCAGTTTCCACCTGGAGGAGCCAAATCCTCAAGGAAAGCGAGGGAGTGATCGCTAAGTTCACCGGGTTATATCAGAATATCAATCGGGTGAACAGAGAACTCCAGGCGATAGCAGGACCCATCTCCGAAGAGCTGGATCATGCCAGGATGCAGCACGAGACCTTTCAAAAAATGCTCGACTGTTCAGTCGAAGATCTGGTCAAGTTTGGTGTCTTTGGACACCCCAGAGCCCTCAACAAAATCCTTTCTACTCTGGATTATCGGTGGATCAGCTGGAGTTCATCCTGGAGAAGATCGACAAAGTAAAGGAGGAAGCCCTGGATGCCATGCATCAAATGGAATAGATTGTCCTAAGAATGTCTCCAGGCTTGCTCACTTCTTCTTTCACCTTAAGAAGGGTTGAGGAAACTATTCAGATCTTCAAGGAGATCGTTTCACAGGGGCTGGGGCCAGAGGTCATGTTCGACGCCGAATCCATCAACAACCTGTTGGCATGTCGCGACTTCATTGGGTACCTGATAGAAGCAGAGAATGATTATTCAAAACTCCCAGAAAAGCTCACAGACGAGCGGGAGACCTGTGAAGCTATCAGCGATCGACACAAGGATCCTTCCCAGGATCAACTTCAACCCATGATTATCAAATTCATGGAGTACCGTGCCCAGTTCCACATCTCGTCACCTGAGCAACAAAAATAGGATATCCCCTTTCAGCCGCGGGACGACGATGAATAGTTTCCTTCTTCCCGACTTTCTCCTTGTGAAATATCTAAAGTGTGTTGACACAAATGATGACATCATCCATGTTGCACCATGGGATGATGTCATCCACCAAAGTTGTCAAAAGTCAACAAATGACTTTGTAATCTATTGTAAGATATTTTTGTAATTAAGTGGTTGGTTTGCTTTTGTCTTCTTTTCTTCTCTCCTTCTATATATACTTGAATACTTGTTGTATTCGGGAGTGGATATTTTTTAGATGAAAAATAGAAGTGGGAAGAAAAGGCTTTGTACTTTTTGTAACAGAAGAAAATATTAATACAAATATTAAGAATTTGTGCTGAATATGCATGTTATGGGCATCTGATCTTTCTTATGTCAGATCTATGTGTTTATTCTATTGGATCTATCTCTACTTTTTTGTTATTTATTCATCAGTATTGCTTTATTCGTTTATGCAAGTAGGTTTGGCTCTGTTTACTACCAATCCCAAAACATAAACCCTCTGACCTTTCTACTTTGGAATTCATTTCTTTTCTCCCTTCGACCTGATCTCTCTTCATCCTCTCTTCCATTCCTTTCTTTTCGCAGTTGGAAACACCCCTACTGGGATGAGATCCCAAACCCCTGAAGGAGGAAAATTGTGAGACTTGCATAGATTCTTGCTGGTAGAATAACAATAAACCAGATTTCACTTTGCTTTGACTCAAAGAGAGGCTATGCCCTACACTGCTTTGTTGGCTCGTTTATCCATAGATCTTCCCTAGAGACAGATTTTCGAACCAACAAGTGCCGAATGTAACTAGTAAGGGAAATAAAAACCGAAACACAAATAAAACACATAAACAAAAATATATGTTATATTAATTTGAAAAACTTCATACAATCACGAGTCATTTCATTGTTTTCCTTCTTCTTGAGAAGACAAAAATGGCCTAAGTATTGGGCGCACTACACTATGATAGGATTGGAGCACCCGAGAGCAGGACATGGTCGTTTTTAGATAAGGGATATTTTTGGAGTTAGCATGCTGAGAACACAAAGACATGAAGAATTGCAGTCTATATAATGATATTTTGGGAACAAGCAACAACTAAGAATCATGCATAGTTTAGGCTAATAATAGGATTTCTACTCAGAGTTAACTATAGGAAGTCTATTGTTAAAGCACTTGCATGTTGTGGATCCTATTATAAAGGCACATGACTATTATTTAGCATGTAACCTATTTTGAGAAGTGCATGGGTGGTGAAGGGCAAGTCCCCACCCCAATATATTTGTTTTGATTTGTATGAGTTAGGGTGTGAAAAACTATGGTAGAGTTATGCTATTGGTTTTGTCGCACACATGACTCATGAAGATGATTATGTAATGTAAGAATATTTTGTGTTTTACAGTATTCAATAAAATGGTTCATATTGGCTGGATAATGGTATTGAACATGACTGAATCTAGTTCTTGCATGGTAAATCTTGTTATAGGCATTGTTTAGTCCATTCTATATCTGTTCTAAGAACTAGATCTGGTTTATGCACCGTGTGTTGTTTACTATTGTTAATGAATCTGGATATCTATATGCACCATCATGCTAACATTTTGTCTAATCAACTCTAAAGAGGACCTGACACCTTTGCGCTTTAGGTGAGCGCTCACTCTGGTTGAGTGATGTGCTAGTGTGCTGGTTATTCACAAGAAATTCTAGGCTGCATCACTTTTATTTCTCTTCTTGTGTCCAATTTCTTCTTTCTTTTTCTTACAAAAATTTATCTGTGTTGTTGCACATTTCTACTTGTAAAATATTTCCCTTTTACGTATTTTTCTTCTCTATATTCTCCCTTTTCTTCTATGTGTTTTTACAAATCTATTTTCTTTTTTTTCTTCGAGTTGTTTCTCTTCTTTTTATTCTCTGTGTGTATATATTCATATGCTACTGCATATATATTTATATACCCACCTTTTAATATAAAATATAATTGTCATAAATATATAAAACTATACCTAGAAATGTATATAAAAGTAATATTCCAGGCCCCCACAAATAGTCTACGGACAACAATTAAAATTGGACCCGAAATAGATTAAATTATGGCTTAATCTAGAGGGCTCATGCCAAATTAAAAGGACGGAACCAAAATATTATTTAAAAGAAGTTAATCACAAGAGTCTCATGTCCGCTGTGAAGTTAAAACTTGGAAGCTCCACATAATGGTGACACATTGAAAAGTGCATTGACGAGGATTAAAAATCTTCAATGGCCAAAATGATAAAGACCCATCATAAAGGTGGTTGGAGGAGCGAGAGGGCGAGTTTTAAATTTTTTTGGCTCGAGATTACATGCACATTTAATTATGAAAACACTCACTAAGAGAGACACCAATGTAGGGAAAAGGAAGGGTTGGATCAAGAGAGAAACAAGTTTGATTGGGTTATCAAAGCCAAAAATGTTGAAATATCATTTGGTGATTCATGTAATGTTGACAAATGAGCTTTTGTTTTCCAATGAAAAGGAGAGCTTGTGTCAAGCTCATGAAGTCGGGGTGTTATCATCCAATTCAAAAGAGTTGGGGTTTGCTAAGAGGCTCGAGTGTGAGATGTGACGAGGAAGGAAATGAATCCACCACATTGTTGAGATTTCAAAAACCAAGCCAAGTTGCAGTGGCCTCCAGTTGGGGGCTTGAGCTAAGGTGAGTGTAAACCAAAATTCAATGGAAAAATGATGGGTGATGAATATGGTGAAAGAATGAAAATTGGTATTCTATAGCGGTCAACCAAATCTCTATACCAAGATTGAAAATTTTTCAAGTATAGACAAATGAATGAATAATTTTAATAACATCCATGAGATCAAACATTCTATGGGATAGGAAAAACACATTTGGAGTGTACAAAGCCACCCCAAGAGCAGCCCTAATAGTTTTGAATATAATCCATTGCCTTTTTGATGTTACCTCCCTTGTTATAGATTTTGACTAAGAGATTCACAATTTGGGAAAGTGTTTCTTCTTCAAACAAGGATGGTAGAATTTATACCTTCAAATTGTTCTCATACCTACTATAAATTTCATTATAGGTTGTGCATTCCATGATATAGTATCATTTTGTTCCACTACCAATTTGTTGCAAAGCAAACACATTTCCTCTCACTCTTCTTTAGGAGATGTCCATCTCCCGGTTTCACACCTAAGATGGTGTGAACTAGTCCTTAATTGGGCCATCAACATTTTTTCTTTCCATTTGATTTTTGCCCCTATGTAGGCCTTTTCCTTGTGGTCACAAGTTAGATTAAATTCTTTGATGTAGTATTCTTTCTTCCGCCCAAGTTGTTGAGTCTACATGTTTATCCCGAATTTTTATTTGGCATAATTTTTTTATCTCTTCATTGGAATGTAAGAAACAAACATAGCTTGTTAAGGAGATTGTTAGAATAGGGATCTTTCCACTAATATTGAATGACAAATGTATAAAATTGAATCGGGATCCTTTAGTATATTTGAATATATTTTCTAGTTTAGAATAATACTTTGAATTTTCTACACACTTGTAAATAAACCATTCAAATTTTTCTCTTTTTAATTGTATCTACTTGATATATAGTGTCATGGCCCACATTTTGAACTCCGAAACACAACTAAAAGATGTGTAACTTTTTTTTCTTTGAGCAAAACATACAATTAATATATGTGACAATACATTATCCCTTACATCACAATAAGACACGGCTCGTGACAAGACGCTACTAATCATACTAGCCAATAATTTCATACAACTTAAAAAATTTCAACTAGTTATTCAATTCCTTAATCAAAGTGCAGATCATATCAAGATGTTCTCTTACTTAATTGCATTAATACATGACAAAAAATGGTTTAGTTTGATTACTTATCATAAGAGTACGCAATTTACATTCATAGGGAAAATTTATTACTTGTTTATTCTTTAACTTTGTGGAACATTTCAAATGCACCAATATATTGTTAGAACTCATTAATGGGTTAGGATTTTATCATCTAGGTCAATATCCTTCCCTCTGAAGGTACATGCAACTTATTTTTATTAAGTGTCACAAGGTCAAAACATGGGTTCAAGGGGAAAGAGTTTCAAACTCTAGGTACACTTTTTATTAGGGTATTATTAAACACAATATTTTTGAGGAGTATTATCCCCTCTAAGGTTCAAAGTACAATTTGTAAAACACAACAAGTTTCAAATTTTTTAGATAATAGCTTTAAGAGGAATGAATCCCAAGGTTATGGCATGTTGGCCTAAGTAATAGTGGAGTGTTACATAGGTGCTACCATTTCCATGTGGGTACACAAGATAAGGGAATGATATTGAATCACTTAGTATTCACGCTTTGTTAAGAAGAAGACATCATTACATGGATGACTTACAACACATTCCATTTTATATAACCAAGATTAACTCATGAAATTTCAACAAGTCCTTCACACATGTCTTAAAGTTTGGATAGCTAGATATGACTCCATCTAAAAGAATATCCTAATGATAATTTTAGAGAAAAAATTAGTTTCAATGCATCTAGTTGTTTCCTTTTATTTTTAACTAGACATCTTGTAGTTTTTGCATCTTATTCACAATATCAAAGATAATGGTTGTTGGAATACGCAAGATTCATTTGGTACAACATGATTCATGTAAGCATATGATTATTCTGAATTATCGATATGATATTTTAATAATTTTAATCTCTTTTACTGATGATAAGAGTACAACTATCTAAGTATTTGTAACCAACCATTCCTATCTCAAGTGAAATATGCAAGTTATAACTATTTGTAAATGTAATCTTTGAGATGCATTTTCACCCAAAGGTACATGCATAGGTTGATTTTCTATGTTCAAGTGAAAATTCTCATCCCATTGGGCTCAACATATTTAGCAAGTGTCTTAAAGAGAGATACGATAAAAGGTGTCAATTAACATATAACATCATAAGGACCACTCAAGGCCTTTATATTCTAGCCTTCATATAGAGTCGATAAAATGTCCAAGAAGGAAACACACTTGGAAGTGATATTAGTTGTATTGATTTAGTACGAGTTAACCATATGACGTCTTTTACTATTTAACACTTTTTGTAAGATGAATATTAAATGTGAGCTCTCTAAAATGGTTAGTTTTGTGTTTAAGTATATATATGTAGTGCATGTCTATAATCAAATTTACACATTATTATTTTTCATATGCATCAATCATTACAACCACACTATAATCTCATAATGTTCATCATTACATAACCAAATCCATCAATTACTAGCTATGATAACACCAAGATGAACATTACACTTGGATGACAATTTCTAAATCATAACTCCACAATATACATATCTTTGAAAACATTTAATTTATAAATACATCAATATATGCCATCTTTGAGACTTATAACTCCTTTATTCACTTTTTCCATGCACCGCATTAACACAAGTCATCACTAGCTAGCATGGACCTACCCTATCCTTTATAGCTATGTGAACATACATTTAACTTTTCCTTTCCCAAAGTATTCATAGTGGTTTTGCACATTCAATCAGAAGGAAGAGGGAGAGCTTAATATCTTCACATAGTTTGCATTTTGTTTAAACTTTCAAATTCTGGCGAGAGAGAGAGAATTCATTATAGTCACACATTTTCCACACTTCACTTATATTTATAAGTTCTTGAGAGAGAGAGAGAGAGAGAGAGAGAGAGGATAAGAAGAGAGCATACATTATTTCACACTATTTTTGAGTTCCTCTACAAGTTAGAGTCTAGAGAGGGATAAAGAGGGGGAGATTTCATTTCCACACATTTAGAATTACAATTAACATTACTTAAAAGTGTTGCTAGACAGATAAAATAATTCTATTAAACATTTCATAACAAAAATTATCAAAACATACCAAGGGGGTGTCATGGAACAAATATTTTGGTCAACAACCTTATTACTAAAATAATTCAAACTCAAGTTAAAATGGCCACTTAATAGCCTCTAAAAAGGGTTGATAACTATGTGAATTAGGGAATGGTCACTTATAACCTCTTCCCTTATGTGGCAAGTGTATGACAAGATAAGAATGTGTCTCAATAGTTTTCACTCCTAAGTCTTTCATTATACTAGGGTATGAGGCAACGAATATGAGACACACATGAAATGACACATAATGGATTGATTTAAAGGGGCTACAATGAGCGCTAAGGTCACATATCTAGAAGGTAGTAATCCCTACAATAGGTAAACCTAGGGTTTCCAAGGTCCACAATCAAGATAGAGGGGAGTGCCCTTCTAGGATATTGGTAAATGGATAGAGGTATAGATCGATGGAAAGATGTGAGAAGCATGCACAATCTACACTACTGCAATGTAACTGAAATACAAGGAAATCTAAGGAGTTGATCATATAAGAGCACTATGCTAACTAGCACTGATGTACATACAATACTAAGCTAACATAGAGCAATGGGGAAGGATAATGAACTAATATATGCAAAATGACAAAGAGAGTTAGAGAAATTACTTGTGGGGTGGTCGCCGATGCATCTATCTCCCAAGAGAAACAATACTCTAAGAGATAATCGCTAAGGGTGGAGAAGGGGAACACTGTTCCTTTCATAGATTCACTATAGATGATCCAATAGTGCAAAAAATCTAGCAATCAAGAAGATTTTCCAATCCAATGCAAGTCAAGTGCAAGATGAACTAAGAGAAGAGTGAGTAGATAGTGCAAAAGAGAGTCAACATAGATGATGGCTAATTCCTAAGATGTTTCTTCCTTCCTTATGAAATTCCAAAGTGTTATGTGTATATATATCCGATGCCATTTCCCACCGGTGATCATGTCAAAAAAGGGAAATATAACACCGACACCATCTCCCACTTTGGTGATGGCATTAACCAAGGATGCTAAAATGCCAAATATGATGAAATGTGTCGTGGATCAAGAAAGAATAAATGGAAAAGGTTCCAACGATGGAGTCAAATGCAAACAAGTATTGGGAGTGCTAGTATGTGAGACATAAAGGGACAAGGATAACCAATCCAATAATAACTAAATCTAGGACTAGATATCGATATTTTCTCTGTGTACTATCTATAACCCATAATGACCACGTGAATAGTCATACCCTTCCTGACATTCCCCTTAAAGTACCCACTTAATAAATAGATGCATCAATGACCCTTATCTACATAAAGGAAATTTTTAGTAACAAGTATGAAATATTAAGATGAAAAATTAGGTGTATACATATGCCCCAACCATTGATCACCACATGTCACAATAGCAAAACATGAGGTGGTCAACGAAATGAAATAGTCTATAACACTAAAATTGAAAGTAGATACTGAAAGTAAGAAAGGACTAGCTGAAATGAAATATACCCACCAATACATACACGATAGTTTCGTTAGTCCTTCCATGTGTGAGTACAATCAATGTTGTAAGAACCCTAAAGAAATAAAAATGAAAAGAAACACTAGAGGATCATTAGTAAAATAAGACATAAATCACCTAGCTAGGGGCTATGGGATGGATGTCGTGTCATAGTGTTGAGATGTCGTGACATCATAGATATCATATGGTGTTAAAAATATGTGAAAATCAAAAGATGTTGAATGTATACGTGTAATAGGTAAAAAAAAATGGTTCAAGATTATGGTCATAACAAAACAAACAACACATTTTTTGGAGATTGGGATAAAAATGGTAGTTGTTAGAAATTTACGATTATCGCAACCAAATTTGAATAAAAATTTTAGTTTTATATATTGATTTAGTTTTTATTTGCTTATTGCTATTTTTGGAATTGAGAGAACGAGATTTGGTTTCCAAATTTGAGTATATGATTTAGTAAAATCTGAATATTAAATGTAATTTTAGAGTCACTATGATAATTTCAAAGGTTTATTTATATAAGACCCTCAACAAATCAAGAATGAACCATGGAACAAGAGTGTATCGTCGGAAATGGCTTGATAGTGTGTGCAAGATAGGTATTTTTTAAAGTATAGAGAGTAAAAATTGAGTGAGGTTCTTATTATAATAGATCACTCAACGGTCATGTGAAAACCATAATAACATGAGTGCGTCATCGATTAATGAGGTGATCATACAAAAATCACCTACCAAATATGGAGATGCCTATGAGGCATGGTGGAAGCATGTGAAGTGGTAGTAGCATGAGTGTAAGATCCAAACTGAATGTTAGATGAAATGGTGTTAGTGATAGGATATGTAGTGGTAGGAAGCACATATGTCAACAATTTTGGTAGCTAATGAGATGTAGTAGCACTATGAGGTGGATGAGATGATGCGACGATATATGTGCTAAGTGGAGGACGTAGATGAATAATTATTTTAGGAGATGGATGAAGGAAAACCTTAGAAGAAGGTGGAGGTGACAAGTGAACAGTGGTGGAAGCATGCTTATGTGGAATGGGAGAAAGAGACCACTCACGAGAGTGAGATCCAAAGGAAATGACACCCTTATCTTCTAATTTTTGTAACTTGTCATGAAGGGAAAAACAATCATTGTCATGGTGGCCATTGATACGGTGTAAATTTTAAGAAGGGTGATCACACTGCTTGGTGATACAAGTGATGAGGAGGATGATGTTATTTATAGGGTAAGAGAATTAAATACTTTTCAAGAAAATTACACAAGACATTATGAGGCTTAACAACATGTGATGAAACCCTATTTTTCATGATTAGCCCATGTGAAACCCTATGTTATTTTTATATCATTTTACATGATGTATAGTATCGACATTTATAATTAATACTTTATTATGTTTTGGAAGGAAATGTTGTGCATATTCTTGTTATTTTTATCTTTTTATTTTTCTTCAAAAATAGCTTAAATGAACCTTTTTATGAGCATTAACAATACATTTGGAAAAACATATGTTGAGGCATCACATGAGTTATTTATAGACTAGCACAAGACTAGTTGAAGCATTGGCACAGGACTCACCTTTGTATTAGCACAAGACTCCCCATGAAGCGTCGAGGCTCATCTTGTTGAGTTACAGAGCTCAATTACTTCAGATTAGCATGTTATATTAAAATTGTTAGAAAACACAAGAACTCAAGCATCAATTATGAAGGGTCCGACATCGATTATTAAGGGACCAACATCGGTCACCTATGACTGGCATTGGTCGGGTAAGTAGGAACCAACATCGGTTATGGCTAACCAACGTCGATTACACATGCGTGAGTGTTTTATTTAACTCACATGAATCTAATATAATTTTAGCATTAAAGTAGATCTATTCATTGTAATTACATGGCTAGGTGCCCTAATTTTTACATGCCTATATAAGCATGAAAGATAGGGTTAGAAGAGAGAGTTAATGATTATTGTGAAAATAAGTGTGAGAGAGATAGTTCTTGGAGAAGGAGAAGCTTGAGAGAAAGAAAATATTGTACATCTAATAGGTGTGGAAGATTGTAGATCTTCATTGTAAGCTTTGGATAATATATTGGCTTGTTTCTTGGTGGATGTAGCCCACACTAAGTGAACCATGTTAAATTTGGTGTTGATTTAAACCTCTTTTTTTATATATTTCTTCTCATAGAATATCTAATTTTATTACATGTATGCTTAGATCTGATATATTATCTATAAAAACCTTGTGCTAACCCCAATAAATGGTATCAAAGATTTATTTGAGGGTTTTTGTGTTGAAATATTTACTCACATAAGCTTTTCTGATTGAGTGGGAGCTAAAACAATGAAAAAGAAAACAAATACAAGGTAGAGAAGTTTTACAACTGAAATTATATATTATGGAAGATGCAGATTTAGGATTATCTCGTATCAAAGAGATTTGTACTTATTGTTGGATGAAAATTCCATATATACGAAGATGACTAATGAAGAATGGAAGATTCTTGACATAAAGGCTTTGGGATCTATAAGATTGAGCCTGACATCATCGATGGCTTCTAATATTACAAAAGTGACATCTATAGTAGAGTTAATGAAATATCTTGCTAATTTATATGAAAAACCTAATGCTTCAAATAAATTTTATTTGATGAAGAAACTATTTAGTTATAAGATGCATGAAGGTGGATCTGCATCTAGTCATTTGAATGATTTCTGATCTATTGTAAATTAGTTAAAATCAGTTGATATTTCGTTTGATGATGAAGTGAAAGCACTTTTATTCTTATGTTCTTTTCTTGATAGTTGGGATAAATTGGTAATGGTTGTTAGTAATACAACATCTGCTAATAATATTTTGAAGTTTGATGATGTGGTTAGTATAATATTGAATAAAGAAATTTAGAGGAAAAGTACAGAGGAATCATCATCTGGGAATGCTTTGAATGTAGAAAGTAGAGGCATGCAAAAGGAGAGATCCAAGATTAAGAATAATGGGAAATCAAACTCAAGGGATGACATATCTAAATCTAGAGGTAAGGTAATTAATCGTTGGAAATGTGAAAAGAAAGGACATGTAAAGAAATATTTTTGGTCAAAGGATAAACATAACCAACACCCGGACAAAAGTAAAGATTCAAATAAGGAGGAAAATATTGCAGCAGAGGTAATGCAAGATGATATTATTATTTCTTTGGATAATAGAATAAAATCATAGGTTTTAGATTCGGATCTTATTTCCATGTAACCCCTAATAAGGGTTATTTCAGAAATTATGTCCAGGGAAATTTTGGACATGCTTATTTGGGTGATGATGAACCTTGTAGTATTACTCAGTAAAGGGTAATTTCATCTAAAATTATATAATGGAAATACATGTTTATTGAAATATATGAGGCATGTTCCAAGCCTCAAGAGGAATCCTATTTTTGCAAGGAAACTAGGTGAAGCTGGTTGCATGGTTACATTCACATCGAGACTCTTGAAAGTCACCAAGGGTGCTTTTGTTTTGGAAAGAGGTAAGAAGGTAGGAACATTATATATATCTACCTATGTTATTGATTCCTTTTCGTATTTATCTACTTTAGATTCGAGATGCTTACATGTGGCATAATTGGTTCGGCCATATGAGTTAAAAAGGAATGCAAATCTTAAAGGCTAAGGGTAAGTTATCAGATTTGAAAGATTTAGACTTGATATTTGTGACCATTGTATCTTTGGAAAGTAAAAGAGAGTGAGATTTCTCAAAGTTGGGGTAGCTAAGAAGGATCGAAATTGGAGCTTGTACACACAGATGTGTGGGGACCAGCCCAGTAGCTTCTCATGGAGGATCCCAAAGATTATGTTACTTTTATTGATAATGCTACAAGAAAGGTATGGGTTTATTGTATTAAACATAAATTTGATTTTTTTAGAATTTTAAAATATGGAAATCCCTTCTTGAGAATGAATCAAATTCAAATTTAAAGTGCGTTAGATCCGAAAATGGTGGTGAATACTATAGAAAGGATTTCAATGATTATTGTTCAGTGAATGGAATACGTAGAGAAAGGATGGTTCCAAGAACACCACAAGATAATGGTGTTGTAGAAAGAATGAACAAGATAATCATGGAACATGCTAGAAGTATGAGGATACATGTTGGATTTCCCTTACAGTTTTGGGAAGAAGCAATTGATACATCAATTTATTTGATTAACCATGGGTATTCAAGTTCACTAGATGGAGGAATACCGAAGAATCTTAGACCTTAAAAGAGGTAGATCTTTCTTTTCTTAAATTTTTTTGTTCAAAAGTGTTTGTGCATATTGATAAGGAAAATAGGAAAAAAAAATGGATGCAAAATCCAAGATATGAACTTTCATTGGTTATGGATTTGGTGATTTTGGATTCCATTTTTGGGATTTAAAAAATTCTAAAAGTATTAGGCATCGTGACATTGAATGGAATGAAAAAATAATGTACAGGGATCAAATTTTGGTACCCAAGGATGAACCGGTTGAGAATTTTGTGAATGAAAATGAACTCTTAGATTTAAAAGTAATACCAACAGGGTTACACAATAACCGGTGTCGGTTGACCCCTAACTAGTATCATTTAGCTGAACTAGTATCGGTTATAGAAGATCCAAACCGACATCGGTTAGCAAAATCGACATCGGTTAAAGGTGATCGGCATCATCACTTTGTCAAAATATGAAACAAATGTCCAGGAGGTCCATAATGAGCCTTGATGACCCAAAACTTTTGTGAGAAGGTCACAAAGGGTAAGTAAACCTCTAGAAATATTTACACCTTCTCTATTTTATTTATTATTGATTGATAATGGTGAACAAGAAATTTTGAAGAAGCAATGCAGGATAAGACTCACGTGCAGTGGGAGCATGACATGGATGAGGAGATGTACTCCTTGTAACAAAACCATACTTGTGATTTGGTTAATTTGCTAGCGAGTAAGAGGACATTGCAAAAACAAGTGGGTTTACGAGGATCAAGGAAGAAGAGGGTGGACAAAAAGGTACAAGGAAAGACTTGTAGTAAAGGGATTTACACAGAAAACAGGTATTGACTTTGGTGAAATATTTTATCCTATTGTTAAAATGACTTCCATACGTACTATATTGAGTATAGTTGTAGTAGATGATTTGCATTTAGAGCAACTAGATGTGAAGACAACTTTCCTTCATGGTGATTTGGATGAAGAGATTTATATGCAACAACCGCTTGGGTATGAAGTGAAGAGTAAGGAGAAATTAGTGCACGAGGTTGAAAAAGATCCTATATGGGCTCAAGCAAGCTCCAAGGAAATGGTACATGAGGTTTGATAGTTTCATGCATGAGCATGGTTACTTGAGATGTGAATTTGACCATTGTGTTTATTTCAAGAAGCTTGAAAATGGGAGATATATTATTTTGTTATTGTATGTGGATGATATGCTTATTACAGGATCTAGTATGTAGGACATTGGTGAGCTTAAGAAAAGAAATCTCACATATTTTCTATGAAGTATTTAGGAGCTACAAAAAGAATCCTTGGCATGAAAATACACAAAGACATGAAGTACAAGAAATTGTATGTCTCACGAGGCTTATATCAATAAGGTGTTGGAAATGTTTAACATGCAAGATTCAAAACTTGTAAGTACACCTATGGTTGGACACTTCAAATTGAGAAAATATCAATGTCCTTCATCACATGAGGAGGTCAAATACATGACATGAATATTATATGCTTCAAAGTAGGGAGTCTCATGTATCTTATGGTTTGTACTAGACCAGAAATTTCATAGGAAGTGGGAGTTATGAGTATATTTGTGGCCAATCTGGGTAAAGGGCATTGGAAATTAGTCCAATGGATACTCGGGTATTTGAGAGGGACGTCTAGCATACAGCTATGCTATGGAGGTTTGGATATTTCTTTATGTGGCTATGTTGATTCGGATATGGTGGAGATTTGGATGGTAGAAGGAGCTTTCTTGGATATATTTTCATAGTAGGTAGGATGAAAGTTAGATGGATTTTGATATTGCAAAAGGTGGAGACTTTCTACTACAAAGGCAGAGTATGTTACAGCTATAGAGGCTAGTAAAGAGATGATATGGATCAACAGGTTCATGGAAGAGTTGGGAAAGGAACAAGATGATTGTAAATTGTTCAGTGACATTTAGAGTGTAATTCATGTGGTAAAGAACTCAATGTTTCATTCTATAATGAAACAAATTCAGTTGAGGTATCACTTCATACAACATGTATTGGAGGATGGGAAACTAAAACTGGAGAAGATTGATGAGAGTAAAAACCCTGCGGATATGCTAATGAAACCATTAACAAAAGAGAAGCTGGAGCTACAATCCACTTCTGTTCATCTTCGACTTTGAGAATTGAAGAGGAAGAAACAAAGATAAGGAAAGGATCCAAGAATGGCGGTGTATAGGTATAATGCATTAATTTATCTCCAAGTGGGAGATTGTTGAGTTGTGGAGCTCAATTACTTCATATTAGCATGTTATATTAAACTTGATGGAAAACATAGTAACCAACATCGGTTATGAAGAGACTGACATTAGTTATGAAGGGACCGACATCGATCGCCTATGACCGACATCGGTTAAGAAAGTAGGAACCATAATCGGTTATGGCTAACCAACATTGCTTACCTATGCGTGAGTGTTTTATTTAAATCACAAGAATTAGATATAATTTTAGTATTAAAGAATATCTATTGATTTTAATTACATGGATAAGTGCCCTAAGTTTGTATATGCTATATAAGCATGAAAGCTAGGGTATAGAAGAGAGAGTTAATGATTATTATGAAGATAATTCGAGAGAGAGAATTCTTGGAGAAGGAGAAGCTTGAGAGAAAGAAAATATTGTACATCTGAGAGGTGTGGAAGATTGTAGATCTTCAATTGTATATCTTCTGAAAGCTTTGGATAATAGATTAGCTTGTTTATTGGTGGATATAGCCCACACTGGGTGAACCACATTAAATCAGCGTTGATTTATATATCTTGTTTTGTATATTTATTCTGGTAGAATATCTACTTTTATTACATGTATGCTTAGATATGATATATTATCTGTACAACCTTGTGCTAACCCCAACTCGTCTAGATCACCAATTCAAAATTCCTTGAAATAAGGAACTTGCGTGAAGGAGATAAATAGCTCAGGTTGTTGAAATATGAGTTCATATAGATGGCACATCAATTAACATAATGATATGAGCATGAACATGTGCTACTACTTCAATCTACCTACAAGTGGATTATAAGGAATCTTAACTTTAGTTTCTTGGAAATGTGATACGACCAATAACAATGGATTTATTACCACAACAATGTTCTGCAATCAATCTAAAGATCTGAAGTATCTTCTAGCACTAATTGACTCTCTCAAAGGAGTCAAGTATGAGCCTCCTCTGTAGTTAGAAATATTAATTCAATCCAAACACTCCAAAACTACTCCTTCCATAGCTGTAATTCTTAGAATAGTTAGTCATTATTTTAGGCATCATCTAGTTAAGTAGGTGTTATTAACTGCAAATAAACTAGTTCTCTCTTGGAGGGACTAGGACTACTCTTGTATAAGAGAGCTAATGTATTAATATTTAGGTCCAGTTTAGTTAGTTGATTATTGTAAAAGTAGACTATTTTAGTTTAATAAAATTGCCAATTCAGGGGAAATTATTTATGTGACTTCTAGCATTGAACTTGATTAAAGGGAAGGAGCAAGGACCACTCCTCCACAATGAGAAGGGAGATTTACTATTATTTCCTTTCTGTCATTTCGAATGCATTTACCATGTCAACATTAAATTGTGTTAATTACCTTTAAATTATGTCTTTAATATTCTTTTTCTTTAAATGCATTTCTTTTTCTTTAAATTCATTAAGTCTATTATTTAGTTAATTATGTTGTTAAGAATGTGTTAAGATCAATTTCTATTGTTCCCTTCATTGTAAACAGCTATAGACACCTCCCTAGACTGAAAAATATGATATAACTAAAGTGTGAGTATCAATGATGCTCGTCAGCATGCAATAAATATAATGGATTCAAAGTAGGAGATGGAGAAGTCTTAGGTGGAGATTGGTAGTGCAAATTAACTTGCAATAATTAATATGTTGTTCACTAATTCATAGTCATTTAATCATCAAACCAAGGGATGTAAAATTTCAATAATTCCAGTGTTGTATGCATAATTACAAATAATTTAGGAGGTATGGAAAGAAATAGTTATCACTACAATACTTAAAATAACAATTCTTGAAAGTACAATGCTTGAAACAAAACTCAAAACTAAAAACAAATGACTTCTAAACACTATGACTAAAGAAAATATTGTACATTCAAAATGTAGATAAAGTGATAAATTGCTTTCTAGTCTAGTCATGAAATGAAATAGAGAAACAAAACTATGGAGGGTTTAACAGACCATAAGTGGGCCCTGCCTTGGGTGCTAACCCCTCCTAAGGCCTGTAACTAAAAGCTATTGAACATAACTCATATTCTTTATTGAATTGGCATGAATATTACATCTAGGAACAAAGTAGCTTCTATACCTGCGTATCTTCTATTCTCTAATTCCTCTCTTATCTATATTCTCCATCTAGATCCCTATTTCAAGAATTAACCCTTTTCTTTTATACTCCTCAATTACAAAAAATGTGAGAAGAAGAGTTCAACTAGGAGTTCCAACAAATTACATAAAATATCTTCAGTAGAACAAGTGGAAGATCTCAAACAGATCAACAAGAGATTCAACACATGCAACAAGAATAATTAATAAGTGTCCATATATCAAACACATAACTTAAGTAACCAACAAGTTCCTTAAATCACATGTTAACTAATCAATCAGTTCTTCAATGAGTTATAATGAATAATTAGATCTATTATTGAGTTATCTCCCAATTCTTCATGTCCCATTTTGTAACTTCCTCTTCAAAGACACGTAAAAACACGAGTGTCGTTACTCACGTTCAAAGAGATCTTCATAATCACGAATTCTTTGTTATAGGTGATCCTTTTTTTCTATGGATGGGTTGTTGTGGATAGGTCATTTCGCTATAGGTGATTCCCTTTGGCTTCAGACAAGTTGCTTTGCGGATAGGTCCTTTACCACATACAATTTGTTTCATATAACAAGTTGCTTACAAACAAGAGTGAAATCACACATATCATCATTCAAACAACTTATTGAAATCAAGAGAATAAATGCACACACAAAATACCAAAAAATAAAGATAATTAGTTATAACTATATTAATTAGTATTTATGCCAATAAGTTCAAGTTATGATGATAGTGTTCAGCAGTATCTGGGAAATACAAGGACATAGCTTTAATGGATTAACAAAATTACAGATGATGGGTTGTTTATAAAGGGGATTTTCACAAATCATCGAGAGACCGATGTGGTGGAGGAGATGGAGGACACTTATGTGGTGGAGGGGATGGAACTTGCTTACAAGGTGGAGGAGATGGAGACCTTGGAGGATGCTTAATAGATGGTAGAGGAGAAGAAGTAGGAGACAATGAAGCATTAGAAGGAATAGAAGGGGGTTCTATAACAAGTGCAACAATGAATTTTTTTCTAAATCAATGAATTTATAACATAAAAGTGTACACGATTCACATGCATCATATTGTAATTTTTATTTCAATGTAGGAATAAAGGCACAAAATAAGATAAATTTCTTCTCTAGATCAATAGGATAAAATACTAACTGATGCATGTAAGAATTGAAGTGTAAAATGTAATCTAGAATAGGTTATTTTTTTCCTTGATGTAAGCTAGGTAAGTGATCATGTGTGACTTTAGGACCATTGTTAAGCATAAAGCATCTAAGAAAAGCATCTTCCATTTCACAATATGTACTAATAGATCCATAAGGAAAATGGGTATACCATTGAAGAGCATCATCAAAAATACTATGACGAAAAGATTTTAGTAACAATTGATCATTAGAATAAGAAGCCATAGCTAAACAATAATGATTAAGATGCAAATATGGATTGTGAGTACTATTAAAACACCAAAAGGTAGGCATCATAAAATCATTACGAAAATTTGAATTGTGAATTTTCTTTGGAATAGGATTGTCATCAAGATATTTACCGTCAATGGAAGCATAATAGGCTTTACTTTCAAGAGTAAGAGATTGAACTTGAGATTCTATATGGTGACAACAGGCATGAGTGATAAAATATCATGTGAAGGAATCATAGAAGAAGTGCTAGGCACATGAAGAGGTTGAAGTTTTCCATTGTGAGTGATCATGGGGATGTGATAAGAAGAAGTGGTATATGAAGATGCTATGGGAACTTTAGATGTAGATGCAAAAGAAATAAGAGGAGGTATATTAGTAGGAATAGAAGAATCAACATGAATATCATCTAGAGAAGAAGAAGAGGAAAGAGGAGGAGAAGAACATGGAATATCAACAGAAATGCTAGCAGTAGAATCAGAAGAAACAATAAGAGGTGAACTAGTAGGAGTGGTAGAATCACCATGAATTACATTGAAAACAACCTCAGAAGTAGAAGAAAGTGGAGTGGAAAATTCACATTCAATAGTCTTAAGAGAAGTAACATCCTCACTAACATGTTCATGATCAAAAATATAATCAACATCACTATCAGACAAAGTTTCACATGCAAGTATTTCATCAAGAGAGTCATCAACATATAGAGAAGTAGGAGAAGAACTATCATAATATATATCTTTGCAATCATTGGAAATATTTTCAGAAGTAGAAGAAACATGAGATACAAATTTACATTCATCTTGAATAGTATGAGAAACATCATCATGCACATGTACATTTTCAACATTGGAAGTAACATCATTTTTATCTACATTTTCACATGCAAGACCAAGCATAAAATCTATAATAGTGCTATCTAGTTCTATAATAGGTTGAGAAGAAGGTGGATTAGAACGCGTTCTTATAGAAAAATAAAGAGAGCATTTAACAAAGTTTGGGTCATGTGAAATGATGCTCACACTAGAGTTGCAAAAATTAATAGAAATATTGGTTTCGTGGGAAAGAAGTTATCTTTGAAATTCATCATCAAATTGAGCATTGTGATAAAGGGCATTATGTTCAACCTTAGCAACATCATCAGGGAAAGGATTCACACTAACATGATGCATATCTTGCCTAGGAGAGGGGGATATTTTTTAGACATGAGGGTATTGTGGATCCTAGGGAAAAGATTTCTAAGAGATGGGTTCACTAAATGATTTAATAAAATATGAATATTAAATCTAATTTCAAAGTCATTATGATAATATACAACCAAATGCAATTTTTAAGTAATCTAAAGATGCAACCGTATAAGAAAATGAGAAATATAGGGAACCTATCTGATTTTTGCTTATCTCGAAACAACTATGAGCTGGGAAAACTAATGAACAGGATAGGAAGAATGTAGGAAATTCTTGATATAATTTTTGGAAGTTCTGCACAGAGATGGACACAGGATAGGGTGAGGGCGTTTGGGTGCTAGAGACCACTCCTGAGTGGTGGTGACTTTGTGAATGCTTGGAATCTGATTTTTCTTTTGTCACTAGGATTTCACAATTCTTCACTTTTGATCACTGTATGTTGCACTTGAATCACGAGGTACCATGTCAGAACAAAACCCTAGCTACATGCACAAATAACAAACACAACAAATTGGAATAAAATGCAATATGTGAATTCGGATTGACCTCAATGGTCATCTGAATGATGAACTTATGACCGAGTGTTTCATTACATTACGTACTACATGTAGTTATATGTTATTGTGTATGAAATAGTGTCCTTAGGTTTCCCTCATGCCAATGACACCAAGATAGTGGGATAATTCTAGATAAAATGTAAATGTGTGGGATGGAATTCAAAAATTTCCCTTCCTATGCAATGTATGTAGAGTAATTAGCCCAAAAATGTAGTCCTTTTGATAATATGTAGATATGATTTCCCTTTAGAATTTCCCACCCATATAATGGTATGTATGTTGTGTATATATAGGGATATCTTGTTTGAATTTCGACATTAGTGACACAACATGCCGACTAGGACCTCGAGATAGGAGTAAGAAAAACTGAAAAGGCCAACCATAAATGTCAAAAATGTGAACAAGAACAAAGAGGACAGGAGCGCCTAGGGTGGACAAGAGCGCATGGGTGTTGGTGTCCTAGGATATATGATGAAAGATGTGATAAGAATGAAAGATATGGATCATTATGACTGACTGAAACTAGGTGTAGAAGTGACATACGTGAGAGATAGAGACAATAGTTCAACAATCAAAGTAATCGGATGGACTAGGAAGTGTGTCACCGGTTAATACTTTTCCTACTCAAGATCCATACATATAATAACATACTTAGTGGTATAGTAAAGTAATAGTATGTGCATGATTTTGTGTCTACATTCCCCCTTTATGTTATTTGAATGAAATCAAGTAGTGTAAAGGAAGTAAGGAACATACCAATGAGAAGTTCGAAGAAGATCTATTGCACAAGTATGCATAGAATATAAGAACACATAGAGTGGAAAACCATGGATCATTGTTTTGATCCATGTGACACAAATAGATACAATGCACCATTATAAGGAGCACTTGGATAAATTGATGATTTGATTTGGAGAATTTGGAAATTTTGAATTGTTGTCGATGGAGATTCGAAGGGGTAGGGAGTGATCAATTCCCAACCCAATTTTGTAAAATTTTGATCAAGGGAAGATTTGGGCATCCTCACAAGAGGAAGAGTATTGGGGAGAGTGGTATAGTTTTACTCTCCATCCATGACTACATACTCAAAATGTCCAACCGATACTGTACATATAAATACTCAATTTAGCTCCATTTCAATCCATGCTTAGTTCCGAGTGGAATAACCCATATAAGAGTTGTATAGGAAAGGAAATGACATCTCATTTCTCCAAATCCATGGGTGTCATGATTTGTATAGTGCTAGATCGATTCCATGTTATTTTATCCGGAAGCGATAGAATACTGTAAGGTGATTCCCATGTTAGCTCATCTCGGGAAAGATAAAAAGATGTAGCTCCCAAGTTAGGTCATCCGGGAGAGCTAGTAAAGTATAATATTCCATATAGATTGAAAGATTTGATTTTAATGTTTGAAATTAGATGTGTGTGATAGATTACTCATGGAGATATTTTCACATTTCCCCCAATTAGGTCATTAGGGTGAAATAGATAGAAAGTATTTGAATATATCGATTTGTTCCTTTGTTTTAATAGTGTGAATGATTTTTTTAATAATTATGTACTAGGAGTATCAAATGATAGTGTATTATCCTAAGAGGGATCATAGGGTGATCCTAATTTTATGCCTCCCATTTCGGTGAAAGGGCGAGGGGTGGAAACAATGAGCACCTTATCTTGAAAGTAGAAGTGAAAAAATGTAATGATGACCCATAGGTAGTATAAAAGATGTTATAGGATTGAGAATATGTTGAATAATATATGCATTAGATAACTTTTTGGAATGTGTATAGTATGATGGTAGGAGAAAATTTTAACCGAATGGTGCAAACAAGGAGGAAAATGGAGTAGTGAAGCTTAAGATATGAACAAAATTGTGTGTCATGTATTAGTTGGAAGAATGAGTGTAAATGGTAACTATAGTAAATTGAAAATTTCAAAATTACTATATATAGTGATAGTAAAAATTGAATAGTAAATTCATTTGAACCGTGATTGATTGAAAATTTTATCTCTAAGCTTGCGAGGATGCCACAGATTAGGGCAGCTAGGTTAACTAGGTTTGAGAGAGTAGCAGTAGTCGTGGTGTCGTAGATGATGGATGAGTTGGTAAGAACGATAATTTTTTTTTTTGCGAAATTTGTTTGATTTTTTCGATTTTTACCAAATTTGAGATTTTGAATTTCTGGGCGTTTCTGACCTAGGTGGGAGCGACCAAGGTGTTGACATCCTTCAGACACCAATGTCCAGCCTCCGAGGCATTAGTGACTTGTTGGTAGGTGTCCACATCCTAATCCTGGCATCGGTGACCCAAGATAGTGTTTTAATGGTAGAATGTGAAATATGTGGAGTTTAATGAATTTTTGTAGTTTGAGGTATTATTGTCAATATTTTGTTAGCATTTGTGTTGTGCAGAGAGATATACATTCAAGGGAGTTCCACGCAGGTCGGCATTTGAGCACATTATTGACTTTCGACTTGTTTTTTTGCTAAGTGGGACATACTAGACCGTGACTTCCTATGGCACATAGTGATATTGGGGAGGTACCCCATAATATTCCTATGGTGACTGCATTATGTGAGCGATGGTGTACGGATACATGTACTTTTTGGTTTCCTACTAGGGATATGACAGTGACCCTAGAGGATGTATATCGTATATTGCGACTACCATTGTGGGCAAGAGAGTACATGTGATGGCATGTAGCTGATTCCTAGAGAAAGATGAGAGTAGCTAGGTGATACTTTACAAGGAAATAGGTACAAACATAGACCCTTATTATCCTAGATGTCATATTGAGATCAAGTGATCCATAGTTGCAAAAGTTTATTGTAGTTTTGATTGCTTCATATGTTGCAATAGAGGGTGGCGAGTAGGAATATTATATAAGATGCATGAGATTTGTCAGTGTATAGAGGAGCATGGGATCAAATTTGCATGGGTGAGGTGTATTTTGTCCCATTTATGCAAAGATCTATAAATATTCATGCAGGAGGACCATGGGGGTGGACTAGGAACCACCACATTGGTACATATATGGTTCTATGAGCATATTATGATATTGATGCCACTCAATGGGCCACGGGACGATTGGGCAAGGCCCGATATTTTTACGGTGAGGTTGAAAGGTACGCATAGTAGAAAAGTAGATACTACTACTTATAGATCTATACTTGATCGGATGGGACCATGACCATCACATGGATGCCGTATAGATACCATGGTGGATGGGCGAGAGGATGGAGTCAAGTTGTGGTGCATTTGACGTACCATGTGGTTAGAGGACCGATTCCCTAGAGTGACCAAGATATTTCAAGAAGAGCAAGTGTCGAGGTAGTTTGGTATGGCTCAGGACATGCCCTTGGAGCCATATATATGGGTTAGAGATACTAGAGCACCAAGGCATCCTAGAGCGAGGCCAGGTTTGACAGAGCACAACTAGTGCATCTTGATCTAGATGAGGTGGATTTGGCCATAAATCCAATACAGATGGACAATGTGGGATGTATCACGGCTTATAGTACATGGTGGGCATCACATCAATGGGTGTTATTATTTCCATTGTCGTAGATGCGGCAGGTGGACCACCGGTTAGAGGAGTAAAGGGGCATGCACCTACCCTCGATGGGGATGACCTAAGCATGACATTAACAAAGCGTAAGCATTGTTTGTTGACATTTTATTATTATTACATGGTTTTTGTATATTGGTAAATGCATGTGATAACAAATGTGGTATTGGATGGTTTTAGGCTTATTGGTCCTTGATCATTGACTCATTGATCCACACATTGGCGTGGAATGTACCCCCAGATGTGCTCATGGGAGGTGGAATGTTAGAGAGAGTGGATGTTATTACGGGTGAGCATACCCATTTTTTAGCCAATAGTGATAGTGGGAGACACATGTACTCTACTATTGAGTGAGCGTGATGAGGCTCAAGCAGAGACAAAGTGAGCTAGATAAACCATATGAGGAGGGTCTTGGATTAGGATGTATTCACAAAATATGTGGAGTTACTGGGTCGATTCATAGAGTATTCAATCGAGGTAGATATATTACGTAGATAGGTGGGAGATGTCGGGGCCGCGACTAACGGCGTAGATTGAGCGGTGAAGCATCTAGTTCTAGAGCTCCCACGGTTGTATATAGTGATAGTGATGATGATGTATGAAATATATGAATGTACCAATGCATGTGGACTTACCCCCCCAATGATTATATTTTTGTAACTATGATTTTTGACTATATATATATATATATATTGATTATTGTATCGATGTGTTGTGTTAATGTTCATATGTTGGTTTGCAATGTTTGATTTTCATTGTGTAAATGATTATGTGGATTAGAAATAGATAATGATGTAGTAATGCTTGAAAATTGGATTTTATATGTGAATGAAGATTTCATACCCCCACCCGCCCATACTGCTCCCACTCCACCCCTGCTAAAAAGAAAGAATGATGATGTTGGCTCCAGCAAGAAAAGCAAGAAAGCTAAAATCCCTGCTTCCCAACGAGTCCTTAGGAGCCACAAGGACTTAGAATTAGCTGAAAACCTCCTGCATATTAGCATGCCTGTGGAGAAGCCCAAAGAGGAGGATTTGCTGGAGAGGGTTGACAGATTGGAGAAGGATATTCAAGAGCTCAAAGGAGCTCTAAAAAACATGGAGAGAGCCAAGGGTAAAAGGATCCTTCAAAGTGAGGAGGAAGAGGGGGTCATCGATGAAGTCTTCAAGAAACTGTAGTCCCTTGATGGCAGATTGGGGAATGCCAAAAGCTGTAATGACTACATTTTATCTGCCCTCAAAAGCATTTATAACTTCATTGAACAACATGTCCACAGTGTTTGCATTTTAAGTGGAATCAATGAAGACATATGGGGCCCTAAAGAGAATAGGGACATTGCAATCTCCCAAGTAGACATGAAGGACCCCTCTCAGGCCACTGCCATTGCCTTTTTCATGTCACTACAGGCCATCAAGACCAAGATTGATAGGGCCATCAAGTAACGGGCTGTTGTGCTGCTATTTTTTGGCTGCGATCTGGCTATCCTCGGGTGGTTCAGGAGCTGTTTTTTGGCGGAGCTCGTTCTTCTGTTTCTCTTTTGGTTTCTTTTTGATCTTGTCTTCTTTGATCTGGATCTTTGTACGTCTTGATCCACTTTTCACCTATATTGTAATATCTGGCTGTTGAGCCTTCTTGGGTGACTGTTTTGCCCCTCTCTGGGCTTCTTCTCTCTTCTTTTCTATCTGGCTTTTGAGCCCTTTTGTATACAGGGTATAGTCCCTTCAAAACTATTTGCCCTTAATAAAAAAAAATATGGGTAGCATATGATAACTAGTAATATATGTATGTGATTTAGTGTAGTATATAAAATGAATGAGTCATGATATATTAGATCGATACATTACGAAGTGTAAGAGATGTAAATGATGTATGTTAGCTTGTGTAAGTATACTAAATACAAGGGGAATAAAAGTAATTCCCCACAATGTGTGTGTAGAAAAATGAGGTTCATTTATATAAAACCCCTCAGTAGTCAAGAATAAACCATGGAACAAGAGTGTGTCATTGGGAAATGGATTGATAGTGTGTGCAAGATAGGTAGATCATTGAAACATAGAGCATAAATATTGAGGAAGGTTCTAATTGTAATAGATCCCTCAACAGTCATGTAATAACCGTAAGAAAATGAGTGCATCATCGAGTAATGAGGTGATCATATAGAAATCAACTACCAATATGAAAATGCCTGTGAGGCATGGTGGAAACATGTGAAGTGGGAACAACATGAGTGTAAGAGCTAAACTAAATGTTAGATGAAATGGTTCCAATGATAGGAGATGTAGTGGTAGGAAGCAAATATGATGATAACTTAGGAAGATAATGAGATGTAGTAGCACTATGATGTGGATGAGATGATGCGGTGATAGATGTGCTAGGTGGAGGATGCAGATGAATAATGATTTTAGGAGATGGATGAAGGAAAACCTTAAAAGCGAGTGTGAAGGTGACAAGTGAATAACGATGAAATCATGTTGATGAAAAATGGGAGAAAGAGACCACTCACGAGAGTGAGAGCCAAAGGCAATGACACCCTTATCTTCTAATTGTTGTAAATTTTCATGAAGGGCACAACAATTGATCATTGTTCGATGGCCATTGATGCAATGGAAATTGCAATAAGGGCAATAGTGTTGGTGATGCAAGCGATGAGGAGGAGGATGTTGATTAGAGGGTAAGTGAATTAATCACTTGTCAAGAAAAGTACGTAAGACATCATGAGGCTTAGCAACATGTGATAAATACAATGGATCTTGAGTAGGATATGGAGAAGTCTTAGGTGGAGACCGACGCGATGAAGGATGTGGGGGACACTTATGTAGTGGAGGAGATGGAGATCTTGGAGGATGCTTAATAGATGGTAGAGGAGAAGAATTAGGAGATGATGATGCATTAGAAGGAATATAAGGGGATTCTATAACATGTGCAACAATTAAATCTTGTTATAAATCAATGACTTTATAGCATAAAAGCGTAAACAATTCACATGTATCATATTGTAATTTTTCTTTCAATGTAGGAATCAAGCCATGACAAAATATAAATTGCTTCTCTAGATCAATAGGCTGAAATACTAATTAATGCATGCAATAATTAAAGCATAGAATGTAATCTAGAATAGGTTCTTTCTTTCCTTGATGCAAGCTAGGTAAGTGATCATGTGTGACTCTAGGACCATTGTTAAGAATAAAGCATCTAATAAAATCATCTTCCATTTCATAATATGTACTAATAGATCTAAAAGGAAAATGGGTATACCATTGAAGAGCATCATCAACAAGACTATGATGAAAATATTTTAGTAACAATCGATCATTAGAATAAGAATCCATAGCTAAATGATAATGCTTAAGATGCAAATATCAATTGCGAGTACCATTAAAATACGAAAAGGTAGGCATGATAAAATACGTAGGAAAATATGAATTGTGAATTTGTTTTGAATAGGATTTCCATAAAGAGATTTATTGTCAATGGAAGCATAATAGGCTTTGCTTTCAAGAGTAAGAGATTGAACTTGAGATTGCAAATGGCCAACAACATGCATGAGTGATAAAATATCATGTGAAGGAATCATAGAAGAAGTGAGAGCCATATGAAGAGGTTGAAGTTTTCCATTGTGAGTGATCATGGGGATGTGAGAATAAGAAGTGGAAGATGAAGAAATTAGGGGAACACTAGATGTAGATGTAGAATAAACAAGAGGAGGTATGCTAGTAGGAATAGAGGAATCAACATGAATATCATATAGAGAGGAAGAAAAGGAAAGAGCATGAGAAGAACAAGAAATATCGATAGAAATGCTAGTAGTAGAATCAAAAGAAACAATCAAAGGTGAACTAGTATGAGTGGTAGAAGCACCATGAATGACATGGGAAACAACCTCAAAAGTAGAAGAAAGCGGAGTAGAAAATTTACATTTAAAATTATTTAGAGAAGTAACATCCTCACTAACATGTTCATGATCATAAATATAATCAACATCACTATCATACAAAGTTTCACATGCAAGTATTTCATCAAAAGATTCATCAACATATAGAGAAGTAGGAGAAGAACTATCATAATATATACATTTGAAATCATTGCAAATATTTTCAGAAGTAGAAGAAACACTTGATATAAATTTACATTCATTTTGACTAGTATGAGAAACATCATCACGCACATGTACATTTTCAAAATTATAAGTAACATCATTTTTATCTACATTATTACATGCAAGACCAAACATAAAATCTATAATAGTGAATTTTAGTGCTATAATAAGTTGAGAAGAAGGTGGAGTAGCATGAGTGATTATAGAAGAACAAGGAGAGAATTTAGAGAAGTTTTGGTCGGGTGAAATGATGTTCACACTAGAGTAGCAAAAATGAGTAGGAATATTGGTTTTTGGGCAACAAGTTGTCTTTAAAATTCTTCATCAAATTGAACATTGTGATAAAGGGCATTAATTTAAGCCTCAACAACATCATCAAGGATAGGAATCACACTAACATGATGCATATTTTTCATAGGTGAAGAGGATCTATTTATATCCATGTGGGTATTATGGACCCTAGGGAAAAGAGTTCTAAGAGATGGGTTCACCAAATGATTTAATAAAATATGAATATTAAATATAATTTCTAGGTCACTATGATAATATACAACAAAATACAATTGCTAAGCACTCTAAAGATGCAACCGTATAAGAAAATGAGAGAGATAGAGCACTTATTTGATTTTCTCTTATCCTGAAAAAATTTGAATTACGAATTTTGATGAACAGTGGGGAAAATGTCAAAAATGCTCGATATAATTTTTGGAAGTAGAGACAGAGCTAGACATGGGATCCTCAGGGATAGGCGCGGGCACTAGAGACCACTCTTGGGCACTTTGGTGATTGTGTGAATTCTCGAAATCTAATGTTTATTATGTCACTAGGGTTTCCCACTTGTTTGATATTGATCACTTATATGTCACACTTAGAATCGCTGAGGTACCTGTAATCTAAAAAACAAAACCTAGATACCTACAAAAGCTCACAAACACATCAAATTGGAATAAAAATTCAATATGTGAAGTCAGAATGACCTCAACAATCATCCAAAGGATTAAATTATGACCAATCATTGCACTACATTCTAGACTCCATATAGTTCTATGTGTTTTTGTGTGAAATAGTGTCCTTAGGTTTCCCTCGCACCAATGATGCCAAGATAGTGGGATAAAGCTAGATAAAATGCAAATGTGTGGGATGGAATTCATAACTCCACTTCCTATGTAGTGTATGTAGAGTAAATATCCCAAAAATGCAAACGCTTTGATATTATGTAGATACGATTTCCCTTTAGAATTTCCCGCCCATATAATGGTATGTATGTTGTATATATATAGGGATATCTTGTTTGAATTTTGACACTAGTGACATGACATGCCGACTAGGACCTTGGGATAAGAGTAATAAAACCAAAAAGGATGACCACAAATGTTAAAAATGTGAACAAGAATAAAGAGGAGAGGAGTGCCTAGGGTGGACATGAGTGCCTAGGTGCTTTAGTGTCCAGACTAGGCTCAGTGTGCTAGGTTAGATGACAAAAAATGTGAGAAGATTGTAAGACATGGATCGGTGTGACCTAACCAAAACTGGGTGCAAAAGTGACAGATGTGAGAGATACATGAAATATAAACAATCAAAGCAAGTAGATGGACTAGGAAGTGTGTCACTAGTAAATATTTTTCCTACTCAAGATCCATACATGTAACAACATACTTGGTGGTATAGTAAAGTAGCAAGATGTGTGCATGATTTTGTGTCTACAAGATATTTTTGGTGATACATGACACGAGTATGAGGTGGTGGAAGGGGAAGGCGAGGTATAGCATGCGATGGGTCATGACCATAAGTAAATCATTACATTTAATGTTGTTGAGTAGATTAGGTGTCATTCATTTTTTTGCATTTTTAGAGTCATTAGGCGTAATTTTTATCTAAAATTGCATCATAGATTAAGACAAAATACACATGTTTTTGGGAGGGATTTAATTTTAATTTGTTTATTTTATAGGATTTAATTTCATAAATGACGTGATCGCATTATGCGATGCCATCGACCCCTTTGGAGGAAGAGGGCCAATGACGCAAGATTGATTTGAGATTTTGACAAGGGCAATGCATAGAGTAAGGGGCCGATGACATAGGGATAGTTATAACTATGATAATTAAATGTTTATTTTTCATTCCAAACTATTTTTAAGAGTTATGATGCTTGTTTTTGTCATTTTGTGCATGTAGGAGACCGTAGGATCTACATGCATAGAAGTGTTGTCATGACATGGCTTATTGGGTTAATTGCTAGATTGAATCAAATAGAGATAGCCTAATTACAAGGTTCAATTTTTTGGGGCATCATATTGATGCCCATGATACCTTTGTATCTATACCTTCTCCAGATTTTTTTGTTCATAGGGGAGACTAGGTCCAACACCTATCGGTGGTGGACAAGATAGGAGACCATGGAGAAGGCCCTAACTTTGCATGATGTTCACGAGATTTTACTCTTACCCATTGGAGGAACCCATATGTACTATGATTTAACACCAAATGCTGTAGATAAAATAGCCTTATCTATATGGGCTCTTGGGAGAAAGACATACGACGATGATATGTTGTGTGTGACTCAACATAGTTTATGCCATAGGGATTACGATTATCCAAAAGTTGGTCATGTGGATTGTTATGGGTTATGGCATGGATAATGTGACACAAGGAAGATGAAGCCATCTCATGGATTCTGATAATAGTATGTTGGGATGTGGTAGATCATGGGATATATTTTAGTTGGGGCATGACCATATGGGTACAGTTGGTATATGATCCATACAAGTCAGAAAGCGAGGTCAAAGGGCGTAAGACCCATAATTTTATTGAAGGCCTAGATTTATGAGATGTTTATGATGTATCAGCCAATAGGGACACCATTTATAGTAGAAACGGATGCCCCAAGAGTACTCTAATGGGCACAAGGGCTGGTATTAAGAGCACTTTGAGCATTCCACCATTAACACAGGTGGTTCCATATGATGTCACATTACAACCCTATCCAGGGAATGTCGATCAGTGGACTAGTTAGCCAAGAGAATATTACTTAGAGGCCATCATCGAGATGACATGGAATTATTTGTATTAGGTGGAGACCCATTCAATGAGTAGGATCTCAAAGCCGTTTGGGTGTCCAATGCCCATACTCGATACTACCATTACCACCTTAGTGACAATGTCATGCTAGAAAGACCACATGAGGAGCGATGAGGGTACCATCACTATGACCCCATAGGGTAAAAGGTGGAAGTTAGATAGGGTTAAATGTAGCACATGTGTGGTGGGGATGCATAGGGCCCACCATAGATCATATCGATTAGTGGTTCGAGAGAAGGGATTCGTTGACATAAGAACACATGGAAGAGGTGTAGGTGAAGCTAGTCCTAGTACCATATGGGGAGTAGTTGGACAACTAAGAACATGGCTAAGAGAGCATAAGATGTGTCATCCAGGGAGGAGGTTACCTAATGCCCATTGAATTCTAAATGGTTATGCACACCGAGAGAGAGGCTTAGGCCACACGTAGAGGGGATATGATACTAGTTCCCGAGATAGGTGGGGTAATACATATGAGCCAAAACTCATCGTGATGATGATGATAAGGAGGTATTTGGTGGAAAAGGAGACGGAAAGACTTTTGTGATGAGGCCTAGGAGGCAATGTATGTATGACACAATATTATTTAAATGATTCTTAAGAAATAGTGTTTCAAATGGTGGTACTCATATCGTAAGTAGAAGGCATCTTTGTAAATGATTTTACAGAGTGGAAAGTAGAGGAATGACACTTCCTAATAGAAAATATCCATCATGAGATCTTGAACCGCTCTACCTATAACTCCCCCTCTCCACCTACAGAATTTCCACCTCTCCTCATATTGGCATTTCCTCCTCTTCTCCCTATGATGCCTCCTCATATCTATAGGTCACCTAATGTTGAGTCATCCACTCCAAACACCACTCTGTTATCCCCACATAATCCTCACCTATATCCACTAGCTCTCCCTCCTCCACCAATGGATCGAGATCACCGGACTAGGTAAGACCCCTCTGCCTCATCATGTCCGTATCTTATTGGTTCCCTAATTGACGCGACCTAAGCTAAATCTCCATCGACCCTACCCGGTCGTCATTGACCCAACCCTATTTTCCACCATTTACCTTGTCTAATCCAATCACTTATCTAAAATTATCTTTTCTTCCACTTTAGACTTGTGTGTCACCCATAACACACCATTCCTTTCCTTACATGGCTTATTCTACAATTTTTGCCTATCTTGGCGAGACATATTTAATCCTATCTAGAATCCCACTCTATGGTCATCTCTGTGTTCCCTCTCGAGGAACCATATCTCATCTTAAGTCCACCTTTGTGGCCATTTTTCCCTTTCCGTCCCATCAAGATGCATAATTTATTGATTCCTCATATCTAAAGGAGATAACATACTTTTTTCCCCTTCATTGACTAATAGTTTTCATACCTTCATCTTGACCATCCTTGCATTTTTTGCAAAATTTTGATGTCTTCCTTTGACCCATTGGTCCCATGGCTTGCACACATCCATCTGAATGGATTCCCATTATATTCCCTTCATACCATAGTGATATTTTCCGACTCACGGGTTCGTATGACATGAACGTTGCCTTCATTGAGGTTGTTTTATGTTCCCTACCGATGTGTTTCAAGGATCACCACCATATTTATTTTATCCTATCCTTCTTGCTATGGTTATATCACTCTCCACTTGGGGAATTTTTTTTCTCATTTTTCTACTCTTTCCTCATTTTCCCCATCTATCCTTGTCAACCTAGTAATCAATTCCTCTTCATGTCATCGATCCCTAGTTTTAGAGGGAGCACCTCAACCATCATCGTCTATCACTTCTGGGTTTTGTCTTGTGACCTACTTAACACAAACCATTTGAAAAAAAGGGGCAAATGTAGACACTAAATTTTGGATCGTTTTTCCCCATCCCACAATTGCTCCCCTTTTTTCTTCATCATGCATGCTCACACCCATATCCTATACAAATTCCCATTTCCATCCGAAATCAAATTTATTTCCCCTAATCCCTATTTTCCTACCTTAATTCTCTCTTATCCCATCATTATCTTATCCCTATTTATTCACTCCTAATCACATTTAATCATCCCTAAACATTTTTATCACCTAATTCATATCCCTAAACCTTTAATTTATCTTCCCTAGACCATCATCTACCCTCATTTAATGTTTTCAACCATCTAATCACCCTTTCTTATCCCTATGCAACCCTAATCCACCAAATCAACTCAAAACCCTAATTTAACCCTAATAGGGCCTTTTTCTTAAGTTTGAGAATTATCCACATCACCTAAATCAACGGTCCTCCATAGCTAATGACGACCCTATCGGAGTGCTGCGACCACTATAAACATGTCATCACCCCTCTTCAAAGAGGATGAAACTTTGGAGATTCAACTTCTATCAAGATTTTGTAGATTTATTTTCTTCTTGTGAGCTGCCATCAACAACTTGAAGTCATCTTGGAGCCCTTGCTTATCATTTTCGAGAGAAATAAATATTTGAGTTTGTTTAGAGACCTATCTTGTTTCATCATTTCTTTATCAACTCTTTTACTGAGCCCATTCGTCATCTTGGAGTTTTGTCATCACCTCAGTCACTCTTATTTCTTTCTTGCATTTTGAAGCCATCTATAAGCCTTTATCAAATCCTAATCCAACCTTGTTTAGTATCGATTCTACACTAGTCACCATCAAATGAATCTACATTAGTTATTTTCCCTTCATTTTCCCACTCGCCATCAATTTCCTTATTTTCCTATCATCCAGATCCCTCGGATCCTACAACCTTTCTATATTTTCTTTATGATATCCATGTTTCACTGTTTTTCTTTATGTTTTTGAATGATGAAACAAATAAGGGTAAGGGATAAGGAGAAATACATATTTATGTTGGTTGGTTGATGTTTATTTCACTTGTTTTGAATTCTCGATACAATGCCGATTGTGAGAGCTTCCTTTTGGCTAGGAGGAACTACCTGTAATGAAAACAAGACCATAAAAGAGAAGTTAAATGATATATGACAAAGGAGTGCCTAACGTGTGCTAGTTTCGAGAAGTGTTATACTTCATACATGGCTGTTAATCCATTGTTCAAAAGAAATTAATGCAATAAATAAGTAAATTCATACTTTGTAGTTGATATGATCTAGGTATCTCATTCAATCACAATAAGAAAATATAATATACCGAGCTAGGCTATAGTCAGATCTAAATGGTTGGTAGGTGTCGGGGTATTGGAACTGGTTAGGGTCAGGTTCTAGGTTATTTAGGTTATTTTGTAAAAGGTTGTTTGGCTCTATTCTTAGGCAGGGTATAAAACACAGAGACCGCTGTCGGTTGGGTATAATAGATGATGGTTTAAGGGAGATCTAGCGATGGTTATGGGTAACCGGTGTCGGTAGAGTAGGATGATAGTAGTTCACTGAAAACTTTATTGTAGAGTCTGGGTGAGGTTGGATGAGGCTAAAGAAGGGGATGACAAGGTCTATGGGAATGCTGAGAACACTTAGAGAGGTGGAAGGGCTAGGATAGGTAATCTGATAAATGGGTGGGTGAGGTTTTTGAGTTTGTCAGAAAGAAGGCTATAGAGGAATGGGAATGTTAATAGAAGAATGTTAATAGAAGAATGTAAATAGAAATAATAACAATTATATGAGTAGAATAAGAATGGAAATAATTAATGATAAAAACACTTACAAATGTTGTAGGTCCGATGGTTGGGTGGTGGTGATAATCGGTTGGTGGAATGGAGCTTGGTGCAATAGTGATGCTTCCTGGAATGTTACCATGTGAGTGAAAATGCTTATGGATTTGTCCTAGTATTGGCTATGGATGTCTGGGTGTGTGAAAAGACTCTGGTTTTGTTTACATGTAACCCTCTTCTCATCCTCTTGATATCAGAATGTACCAACCTCTCAAACAAGGTTTCTAAGGTGAATAAATGGTAACCGACGATGGTTCCATCTTGACCGGTGTCGGTTTAGGTCTGACCAACATCGGTTAAGGTGGGATTCCCTAGGTTTACTAAAATGGGTAGATATTTCTAATTTCTTGGGCCAAGTTAGTTTGTTGTCGTGGATTAGAACGGAAGCTTCCCTTCTAATGAGTGGGAATGTGGTTAGAGAAATCTTAGGCATTGATTTTAGGGTTAGACCAAATCTTAGCTCATTAAGGCAAGTAAGACTTAGTTATTGTTAGTTATGGAAACATGCCAAGAATAGGTCTAGGGTGAGGTGGTTGGATGAGGTGTCTAGGTGAGGTGGAAATTAGGTCAATTAAGGTAATAAAATAATGGATATTGTGAGGATGGGTATTTAATTTAATTAAAATAATTAAATTAATTATTAATGTGGGGTGAAAGGGGGCCATGGTTAGGTGCCCATGTTTAAGTTGGTTATCGATCAGAGGCTAAAGGGGGACGTAACCAAATTTAGGTGTCTACATTTGCCCCTTTTTGTCACGTAGCTTGTATTGGTAAGCGATGCTGACAAAAATAACAAGTGGGTACCCCATGTGTGGGTGAAGGTGATCCCCCACAAACTAGGAACTTGTGAGGTGGAAGATGGAAGTGGTGACTGGTTTGAAAAAGGTGGATGTGGTGAAAAGGAGAGTAGATGTGGGTGATTGTGGAAAAGGGTAGAGGTCAAAAGTAGGCTAACAGTAAATTTTCCAGGGTCAAAGGTAGTGGTAGTCAAATGCATGCACACATTATAAACTACGACACAACTCGAGGTTAAAGATCTTGCAAACTTACATCGTCCAAGGTCGATAGGTTTATCCGAACAAGGTTGAAGTGATTTCAGATCAAGGCATAGGAAATGGTGCGTAAACACAATGTGTAGTTCAGCTACGAACAATGAGGTATGTTTCGGTACACCAAAGGCTAGGTTAGAATAAACATCACAGAAATATGCAAGGTAAGGTCATTAAGTCAAACAACATGGGTAACAATGTCGTAAGTTATATCGAGCACATGAGTTCACGAGTCACTAATTATGTTCTTGGTCCAGGGAGCTAGGTCATGGTAAGGGTAGGGCCGAGGTATGGGTAAAATAACAAGTGCCTAAACTTAATTAAGGACAAGGATAGGTAATGTATGCTTGGAGGTAGTTTGCGACAAGGGTGTGTAAGGTCAAATGGTGGTAGGGAAGGGTAGATTTTGGTCAGGAATGGGGAAAGGGTATTGACAGTAAATCGATGCTAGTCATATTAAACTGGTGATGATCTAGGTAAACCGAACATATTTTACTAGGGCACACAACTGATTTTGGTTTAGGTACAATCCGACCACAAGTGTCTGCTAGGGCATAGGACCTATGTCGGTCTAAGTATAATTGACACTTTGGTGAGGTCAATGTGGGTATATAAAAAGGAAAAAGATGTATAATACGGATTTATTTATACATTTTGGATTTTGAGAAAATGACAAAGCACCGAACAAGTTGTGCTTTGTCGAGAGAGAAAGTATGAGGGAGAATATCCTACTAAGGTGGAGAGATCCGGTTGGTTAGAGGAGCTAGGTAGACGGGTCCACGAGATCGGGAAGAGTGAGGTGATTGGTAGAGAGGTTGGAGGTTGATTTGGACATGGCGGAGGTAGGAGAGGGTTTAGGTGGACCACCAACATAGCAGCAAGATGTGCCGCCACGAGAGGGGATGTCGAGATGAGGTAAGATCTAATCCTTTCATTGTTATTTGATATAGGAAGAAGGAAATGTAGAGAGGTAGAGGTAGGGAGGTTAAAATAATTGAAATTTGTGGTTAAATGAATGAAAGAGGGGGTGGGAAAGGTTAGAGGTAGGGGAAGAGGGTTGGGGAGGGACTTAGGTGAGGTGTGGGTAGGTTCATAGGAAAAATGGGAAAGAAATTACGTAAAGGAAATTGGGGTTTCAGGTTTGGGCATGGTAACAGTGACCGACATCGATCAAGGTATGGCTGACATTGGTTCATGGGTAATGTATGCTTGGAGGTATTTTGTGACAAAGGTGTGTAAGGTCAAACGGTGGCGGGAAGGGTAGATTTTGGTCGGAATGGGGAAAGGGTAGTGACAGATGTAACTCGATGCTAGTCATATTAAACTAGTGATGATCTAGGTAAACCGAACATATTTTACTAGGGAACACAACTGATTTTTCTTTAGGTACAATTGACCACGGTGTGCTTAGGGAATAGGACCTATGTCGACTAAGTATAATTGACACCGGTGAGGTCGATGTGGGTATATAAAAAGGAAAAAGATGTATAATATGGATTTATTTATACGTTTTGGATTTTGGGAAAATGACAGAGCGCTGAACGAGTTGTGCTTTGTCGAGAGGAAAGGATGAGGGATGATATCCTGCTAAGGTGGAGAGATCCGGTTGGTTAGAGGAGCCAAGTAGATGGGTCCACAAGATCGGGAAGAGTGAGGTGATTGGTAGAGAGTTTGGAGGTTGATTTGGACATGGCGAGAGGCGGGAGAGGGTTCAGGTGGACCACCAACATAGTGGCAAGATGTGCTTTGCCATAGAGGGGATGTCGAGATGATGTAAGATCTAATCCTTTCATTGTTATTTGATATAGGAAGAAGGAAATGTAGAGAGGTAGAGGTAGGGAGGTTGAAATAATTGAAATTTGTGGTTAAATGAATGAAAGAGGGGGTGGGAAAGGTAAGAGGTAGGGGGAAGAGGGTTAGGGAGGGACTTAGGTGAGGTGTGGATAGGTTCATAGCACAAATGAGAAAGAAATTATGTAAAGGAAATTGGGATTTCGGGTTAGGGCGCGGTAATAGTGACCGACGTTGGTCAAGGTATGGCCAATGTCGGTTCATGGGTAACCGACATTAGTTAGGTATGATGGGAACTAGTGTTGGTTGTAAGGGACCAGTGACGGTTAGGAAGGATAAGGGGAAAGGTTAGGGAAAGTGGGTAAAATAGATAGCGGGTGAGGGAAGGGAAGAAGGGAGGGGTTGAAGGTCAATGTTGGGTAAAATCAAGTTTTAATAATGTGTGTGATTTGTTGAATGTAGGCCAGGGACCATCTACGATGAGGGATATGGTACCTCCCTTGCTCGTGGAGGTACAAGGGGGTGCGACAGCTGATGATTGGTGCCATGTTGTAGAGGTTGGCCTGATTGGGGTCAGACGCTACCGAAACGTAGTCCAGGAGCCAAGTTTGATGGTCACTCTCATTGAAAAATGGGACTCAGTGACCAATACCTTCCATCTGTCGATGGGTGAGATCACAGTCACCCTGGAGGATGTGTACAAGATCCGGTGGCTACCAATTGTAGGGACACAAGTGTATTCTATCTTCTCATAGGCCTTTTAGGAGTTGATGTTGACCGTTTTTGGCAAGGGGCTGGTAGAGTTGAGGTTCCATAGCACTAGTATGAGCTATGGTGATATGTACCGGGCCCATCCGGAGGAGATGAGGCTAGTAGTGTTGTTGATGGAGGTAGTCTGTTGCTTTGCACTGCCAAATGCAGAGGGTGGGAGATTCCCATGATCCTTGATGGGGTTACGCATGACATGGTGGAGGACAGGACCCATTTTACATGGGTGCCTGCATTCCTGGTATAGTGTACAAGGAGCTATGGGCTTATGGGAAGCTAAGGAGGTTTAGCATGTGTTTTACTTTCCTACTTCATTGTTGGGAATATGAGCACATTGTATGTGTGCGTCTAGTCGGTATGCCTTGGGATGATGCATTCGATCCGGGGTTTTTTTCGAGTGGGTTTCGGGCGTTGGGTACCTACGATTGGGGAGTGCCGAGTTGCTAGAGCTACACATGATGTAGCCTATTATAGGTGATTGCTAGAGGGGTTATCTAGCATGGACATCATTTGGAGGCCCTATGTGGGTTTTCCATCATATGGGTGGATGGAAGAGGAGCTACTACTCCGGTGGATAGAGGGGCAACGTGTAGGAGAGCACGAGATGATACCTATGGACATGGTCAGATGGTAGTTCGGGATACTTTAGGATATACTCCCTCCCTTCCCACAGTATAGGAGGGATGACATGGAGAGGCCTCTACATCTACAACATCCAACATTACGATAGGGTAGGAGGAGCAGGTGATAGATTGACGAATTGATGATGTCAAGGTGACTGATAGATATAGGTAGTGGTGGGCCACACATTTACGAGTAGTGCCGCTGGGCTGGGGTAGCCAAATTTAGCCACCATCACAGTGCAGAGGGATGCCCTATAGGGGTAGGTGGTGACCCTGATTACATAGTTGGGTATAGTGTAGGGGCAAATGACAGCTCAAAGGCACGAGTTCTTGCTATTTTATAGGCACATGTGGCTACTCTGTAGGCCCAAGTAGTGCAGGGACAGGTACCTGCATAGGGTGGAGATGGGGTACAGGTGGCCACCCTATAGATGTAGATTATAGGTTTGTAGGGCTAGTTGGCCACTACACGGTGCAAGTTGTGGCCCTTCGAGCCTAGATACGGGCGTAGGCACGAGAGACAGGGTCCTTCTTTACAGTACCAGCGGGACAAGGTCCTGAGAGATAGGCACGAGGGGCGAGGCCGATGGCTCCACCAAGTCTTGATAGGTAGGTTGAGTGATGCCTTAGGTGAGGTCAGTATTATCAAGATATTTTTATGGACGTAGGGATAGATTTTCTATCCTATGAGGAGTATAGAGCACATTAGGCCTCAAGTGAGAGAACCAGGTCACGTATCCATAGTGTAGAGAGTACAAGGATCTGACAAGCCTCGGGACAGTGTCAGGGTGAGACTACCAGTGCACATAGGCCAACTCTAGGTGAGGGACCATAAGAGGAAAAATCAAGGTGAGGGGGAGAGAGGTTGGCAGGGCACCCCACTAGAGGGGAGACTAATGAGACAAGGATGGATATCTAGTGGGGTGACGATTAGTCATCATTGATGATCAGTGTGTCCATGTTTTTGACATATTTTTTATATGTATACTGGCCTACGTGCCGAAGATGATGAGGATGTAGATGAGAGTTTTTGTTATTTTTGATCATATACCGGCCTGCGTGCCAAAGATGGTGAGGCTGTATATGAGAGATTTTGAGAGATTGTGATTATTATTTGTATCTATGTTCACATGTATTTTTACACGACTTTCGATTTATAGATGATGGTATTTATAGTATGGATGGTGTACTTGTTTTAATTTTCATTGCTATATATATATAGGTGGAAATAAAGTGGGTTAGGCATGATAGAGTCAAGTTTGTGTAGCCATTGCAGATTCAGTCTGCATTTAGGTATGGCGGAGTCGTCAGTTTAGGCATGATGGAGTTAGGTTGATGTAGGCATGGTTGAGTCAGGTTGATTTAGGCATGATGGAGTTAGGTCGATGTAGGCATGGTGGAGTTAGGTTGATGTAGGCATGGTGGAGTTAGGTTGATTTAGGCATGATTGAGTCAAGTTGATTTAGGCATGGTTGAGTTAGGTTAATGTAGGCATGGTTGAGTTAGGTTGAGTTAGGCATGATTGAGTCAGGTTGATTTAGGCATGGTTGAGTTAGGTCGATTTAATGTCCAAGTTTTTGGTAATATGAGAGACAAATGTTGATGTATATACTGGGTATGGTTTTTAATTTCCAAATTTGTGCCATAATGGAAATGTGAAAATGATAAATGGATAATTTGATGATGTAATAAAATGTGTATGAGTTGATGCTTATTAGGTTTAATTTCCAACTATTGATATAAAATAGAAACTAACCAGGGTAGAATGTGAATAGGAAAGGGAAAGGGGAATTGGTTAGGGTGAAGAGTGGTGAGCTATCCTCCAAGGGCCCCATGCCCTCGGAGTGCTACCTACATAGTCCCAGTGAAAAGGGACCTCAAGCTGATGTAGTTCTCCCATAAGCTAGGGAAGATTAGAATGAAGTAGAAGAATGGGTTGGTAAGTGTTAGGCATTGTTGAATGTAGGTCATAGGCATGAATGAGTGTAGGTCGTAAGCATGGTTGAGTTTTTGGTCGTAGGCATGGTTGGGTTTTAGGTCGTAGGCATGGTTGAGTTTTAGGTCATAGGCATGGTTGAGTTATTTTAAATAGAGGTTTCGATGATCGGTCCTGTATAGGATAATCAATAAGTAATGAGGAAGGTGAATAGTAAGAAGTGGTAAAAGAGCCGCTTAATTGATAAGAACCCTAATGAGTCAACCATACCGAAGAGGGGCTCATGAACATAAGACCCTAAAGGCATTGTATAATGAACCATTCTAAGGATGAAGAAAGTCACATAATCATGAAATGTCACATTTACAAACGTCCCTTAAGTAATAAGGGAATTAGGCTAAATAGGAAAGGATATGAGATTAGGCAGCTCGGCGTATCTTAGTGTACGACAACATGTCTTTTGGAACAAGAAGAAACACCGGGATCAAGATCGGTAAGTCCATGACGAAAATTTCATCTTTTTCTTCATTTTTTTGTTTCTTTTGAATAGACCGATCAATACGAAGTCTATATGGGATGAGTATATTATCTCCTCAAGGTCTTCACAAAGCTAATTGATGCGGGAGGCTTCATGATATTTAGTACATTTTTGTAATGACTGGATATAGTTGTCCTTTAAGGGAGCAATCTATTTATAGCAGTGGAATTTAGAGTGAAAAGATGTCCCTTTTGGGGGACTCATCTTTTGCTGGAATTTTGACTCAAGGAGGTGTATCCCTTTTTGTTTTTATATGTTTAAGTCATGGACAAGACTATAGAGGAAGATTAGGTTCTTGTTTAGAAGACAAGACCGTAGCACACAAAGATTAACTATGAAAGAGGTGGTTTTGAGTTATGAACGACCATGGGATTCCATATTGAAGAAGACGAAAACTATCCATGAGAATCATGCTATGAGTAGAGTTGTGGTACTCATATTGAAGATAGGGCTGAAAGGTGGCAAGAATCACATGATTCTTTTTAAGTCACAGATCCTCAAAAATAGGTAATATGGAAGGTGATCATAGTTCAAGGGATGAGCGATCAATAAACAAAAATTGATATAGGACTTAATATCAATAGTAAAATGGTCGAAGATGCAAGGCATTAAGGGGACCAAATTCAGTTTACCTTTGAGTGAAGACAAATGATAAGCACCTGATCCATAGGCATATATAACGATATAGGGTCCAAGCAAATTAGGAGCAATTTTTTCCCATTTACTTTTCTCCTCTTTGGTTACATGTTGATTTTATTTTAGGATGAGATCGCTAACCTAAAAGGTTCGTTCATGAACATGTTTTCATAGGCACGTTTGATTCATTTTTGGTAGATTTGGAGATGGTCAAGAGCATTGAGATGACGTTCATATAATAACTCAAGTTACACCAAACGATCTTGACGAAAGTCATCGTCATTGAGCATGTCTTGTAATGAGATGCAAAGAGATGGAATCTGGACTTCAAGAGGTAAAAAACCTCGGTACCATAGACTAGAGAAAAGGGTGTGGCAGCCATCTAAGTGTGAATACTAGTACGATAAGCCCACAAGGTGAAAGAGATGTGTGTATGCCAATCTTTCCCAGTATCGATGACTACCTTCATAAGAAATTTGTTTAAGGTTTTATTGGTTGTTTTGACTTTACCATTGGTTTATGGGTAATAAGGTGATGAGAAACTGAGTTGGATGCCAAAAGCATCACATAGTTTGTGTAGGGTTTTGTTTTTGAATTATTTTCCATTATTAGTGATGAGGCAGTGAGGAACACCAAAATGACAAATGATGTGATGGTTGATGAATTCACATATTTTCTCGGCTTTTGTAGAAATGAGAGGAATGGCCTCTACCCATTTAGTGTAATATTCGGTAGAGGTTATGATCCATTGGTGGCGTTGTAAAGAATGGGGGTTGATCTCACCGATAAGATCCAATCCCCATTGAGAAAAAGGCCAAAGGTCTCGTGCAACCTGTAAGGCATGACTAGGTGTGTGATGGAGATTAGCATGTTCGCGGCATTTCACACAACATTTGACATAATCACAACAAATTCATTGCGGTTTAGGGTTTTTCAATAATAGCTTAGGCGAAGGATGCATTTTATGACGGCTAAACCACTAAAGTGACCTCAAAAAATTCCAGCGTGGATTTCCTTAATGGTGTAGGGAAGTTTAGAACTCGTAAGGCATTGTAAGAGAATTCCATCAAAGCCACGCTTGTAAAGAAGACCACCTATGATGACATAACAGAGACAGTTTTAAGAAAGGAACATTGTCCATTATGAGTGAGATCAGTAGGTAAAATGGAAAGGGAAATATATTCTGCATATTGCTTATACCAAAGGTCACATGGGTCGGGGCAACGGTTCTAGCGGAGTATACTTCATGAGGTAAATAAGAGGGTGATTGTAGCCTCTGTATGGTGAAAAATATTTTAGAGTTAGCGGACGAGGTAGCTATATCGAGAAGCCAAGCGGTGCCATGGTATCCGTAAATTTATTGGTAGAACTTTGGGTGGTTTGAAGTGTATAATGATCAAAGGTGGTCAAAAGTATGTCTATGTGCTTGCTTATACTTTTGAAGGATCTCATTATAACACTTTGGTATATACCATTGACTTGGTTTATGATAAACTAAGAATCACCAAAGATATTGATTGTCTTAACGTCTAAGGCATATACAACCCTGAGACCCAATACAAGGGCTTTGTATTCCACAATATTGTTTATATAATGAAAATAAAGTTTGAAAGACAATGACATAGGTTCACCCTCAAGAGGTTATGGGGTCATCAATCCTTTCCATTAATAATGTCAATCCAGGGCTGGTGTCCGATGGCTGTATGCATTAAGAGAAGAAGATCTTGGAAAGCAACTCCTTTAAACATAAACCAAACTTGCATAAAATAAAAGCACACATGCGAAAATTTAAATGCACACTTGCATAAATGTAAATACACTTGCATAAAGGAAATAAAACTTACAGAAATGTAAACACACTTACATAAAGGAAATCACACTTCACACTTGCAGGAATAAAACACACTTGCATAAATTGAAATTGCTGAATGGGAAATAAGAAAAATTAAATGAAACACCTGCAGGTTTACAACAGATTGAATTTTCACAATACGAAGATAAAAACAATACAAAAAAATGAATAAACATAAACATAAATAAAAAGATCCATCTTTATTGGAATGAGTGGGAACTTATTCTTTGGAAGAGGATTTAAATCATACTTCGAGATCTTAAAAATATAGAATATTTGAGAGGAAAGAACAAATCTTTATTTCTTGAGAGTAAAGCATTACATATCGAGTGTGGAAGGTTGTATTTATAATTTATGCATCCAACCAAATCCTTATTTTATAAAATATAATATTATCTTATCTTTATTCCAATCCTAACAATTAATATCTCCATCTCCACAAAATATGGAGAGAGATATATTATTGAAGTCAAAGTCTTATCTCACTTATTTTAGGAAGATTTGCTCCCAAATCTTGTCCTTGCTTTTCGGTAACAAGAATCATAATGATTTTATTCCTCTACATTATTGGAAGGAGTATTTTCCTCCAAATATGATTTTTACCAAATACCTTTCTCAAATTTTCCATTTGACATTTTTGTTTCTGTTTATGGAACTTTTAGTGCTCGTCTGATACACTTTTCCTTGGACTGCAGCTCACTAAAAGTTATATATCTCTTCATTGGTAAAACTTGTAGCAAATATGAATGAGGATTTTTTAAACACATTTCTATGAACAAAAACCTCTCTCAGATTTTCCATTTGACTTTTCTGTTTCTATTTATGGAACTTTTAGTGCTCGTCTGATACACTTTTTCTCGAACTGCAGCTCACTAAAAGTTAGATCTATCTTCATTGGTAAAAATTGTAGAAAATATGAATGAGGGTTTTGTTAAACACATTTCTATGAAAAAAACCTCTCTCATATTTTCTATTTGACATTTCTATTTTTGTTTATGGAACGTTTAGTGCTCATCTGATACACTTTTCCTCGGACTATGGCTCACTAAAAGTTAGATATCTCTTCATTGGTAAAACTTGTGGTAAATCTAAATGATTTTTTTGTTAAAAAATTACTATGAACAAAAATATATCTCATATTTTCCATTTGACTTTTTGTTTATGTTTATGGAACTTTTAATGCTCTGTCGATACACTTTTCCTCAGACTGCACTCTCTACTAAAAGTTAGATCCCTCTTTATTGGTAATATCTCGTAGCAAATATGAATACGGTTTTTGTTAAAAAAATTTATATGAACAAAAACCTCTCTCATATTTTCTATGATCTTTCAAAATTCCTCAAAAACTATCAAAATCAGCTTAGTTCCAGAACTAAGCCTGCGAACTTAAAAAGCTGCTATAACGTTTGCATACGATCTCAGATTGAGATGATTATTTTTTTGAACTTGCATAATTTTTTGAGAGGAATATTAATATTAAATAATATTTGAGTTTAGATAGAATATACATGAACAATTTCACTTTTATCAATACTAGCATTATCTTTCCTTTATAGCCTTCATACATAAGACATTGCATCTTTTCCCAAATAATCAATAGGATTAGTCAACAAAATAGATTAAAATTTTTTATAAATAATGAATAAGATATATATCCTATATTCTATCTTAAGAAAACTATAAGTTCCTAGATTACATTTAAATCCACTTTCAAAGGTAACTTTGGAAGGACAAAATAATGGTAATTTATGGCCAATTTATGGCCTCATCATTGCCCCACACTTAATCTTATGCATGTCCTCATGCATTATATTATTATCTCCTCTTCTTAGATTATTCTCCACATTGATCTTATGCATGTATGCATTCCATATATAGTTCAAAGACAAGTTCTTGTGGATCTCTTTCTATTGTTTTTAATTTCCTTTCTTTTAATAGGTTCTTGTGTGGATCTCTTTTTGCTGTTTTTTTATTTTCTTTCTTGTACAACAAGTTCTTGTGTGGATATCCTTCTATTGTTTTTTATTTTCTTTCTTGTAGAAAGCGAGTTCTTGTGTGGATCTCGTTACATTGTTTTTATTTTATTTCTTTTGCGAGTTTCTTGTGTGGATCTCATTCTTGTTTTTTATTTTCTTTCTTTCGACATAGATGTTCTTGTGTGGAGATCCTTCTGCTACTTTTTATTTTGCTTCATTTTTTGTTTCTTTTGAATAGATTGATCGATGTCAAAAGTCTATATCAGATTATTATATTATCCCCTTGAGGTCTTGGAAAGCTAATTGATGCGGGAGGCTTACGGGATATTTAGTACATTTTTGTAATGATTGGATATAGCTATCCTTCAAGGAGAAGTCTATTTATAGCGGTGGAATTTAGAGTGAAAAGATGTCCCTTTTGGGGAATCATCTTTTGCTGGAAGTTTGACTTAAGGAGGTGTATCACTTTTTGTTTATAAATGTTTAATTCATGGACAAGATTATATAGGAAGATTAGGTTCTTGTTTAGAAGACAAGACCGTAGCACATAAAGATTAACTATGAAAGAGGTGGTTTCGAGTTATGAATGACCATGGGATTCCATCTTGAAGAAGATCAAAAGTATCCATGAGAATCATGCTATGAGTAGATTTGTGGTACTCATATTGAAGATAGGGATGAAAGGTGACGGGAATCACATGATTCTTTTTGAGTCGCGGATCCTCAAAAATGGGTGATATGGAAGGTGATCATCGCTCAAGGGACAAGCAATTAAAATACAGAATTGATATAGGACTTGATATCAATAATAAAATGGTTGAAGATGCAAGGCATTAAGGGGACCAGATTCGGGTTTACCTTCAAGTGAAGACAAATGATAAACACTTGATCCATAGGCATGGGTAACGATATAGGGTCCAAGCCAATTAGAAGTAAATTTTCCCTGTTTACTTTTCTCCTATTTGGTTACATGTTGATTTTCTTTTAGGATGAGGTTCTTGACACGAAAGGTTCATTCGTGAACACATTTTTCATAGGAACTTTTGGTACATTTTTGGTAGATTTGGAGATGGTCAAGAGCATTGAGAGGACATTCATCCAATAACTCAAGTTGCGCCAAATGATCTTGGTGAAAGTCATCATCATTGAGCATGTCTTGTAATGAGATGTGAAGAGATGGAATCTGCAATTCAAGAGGTAAGACAACCTCGGTACCGTAGACTAGAGTAAAGGATATGACATCGTCTAAGTGTGAATACTAGTACGATAATCCCACAAGGTGAAAGGGATGTGCGTATTCCAATATTTTCCAGTATAATTGACTACCTTCATAAGAATTTTTTTCAAGGTTTTATTGGTTGATTCGGATTTACCATTGGTTTGTGTGTAATAAGGTGATGAGAAACTAAGTTGGATGCCAAAAGCATCACATAGTTTGTGTAGGGTTTTGTTTTTGAATTTTTTTCCATTATCAGTGATGAGGTGGTGAGGAACACCAAAACGACAAATGATGTGATGGTTGATGAATTCACATATTTTCTCATCTTTTGTAGAAATGAGAGGAATGGCCTCTACCCATTTTGTGTAATATTCGGTAGTGGTTATGATGCATTGGTGGCATTGTGAAGAAAGGGGGTTGATCTCACCGACAAGATCCAATCCCCATTGAGAGAAAGGCCAAAGGTCTCGTGCAACCTATAAGGCATGACTAGGTGTGTGTGAGTTCGAGAAGATTAGCATGTTGCTGGAATTTCACACAATGTTTTACATAATCACAATAGTTTCGGTTTAGGGTTATCCAATAATAGCCTAGGGAAAGATGCATTTTTCAACGACTAAACCACTAAAGTGACCTACACAAATTCCATCGTGGACTTCCTTAATGGTGTAGGGAAATTTAGAACTCGTAAGGCATTATAAGAGAATGTCATTGAAGCCACGCTTGTAAAAAAGACCACCTATGATGAAATAACAGGAGACACTTTCAAGAAAGGAACATTGTCCATTATGAATGAACATTATGAGTGAGATCAGCGGGTAAAATGGAAAGGAAAGATATTCAGCATATTGCTTATACCAAAGGTCACATGGGTCAGTGGAAATGGTTCCGACGGAGTATACTTCATGAGGTAAATAAGAGGGTGATTATAGCCTTTGTATGTTGACAAAGATTTTAGAGTCAGTGGGCGAGGAAGGTATCTGAGAAGCCAAGCAGGCCATGGTATCCACAAATTTATTGGTAGAATGTGGGGTGGTTTGAAGTGTATAACGGTCAAAGGTGGTCAAAAGTATGTCTATGTGCTACTTATACTTTTGAAGGATCTCATTACGACACTGGTATATACCATTGACTTGGTTTATGACCAACTGAGAATCACCAAAGATATTGATTGTCTTAACATCTAAGGCATATGTAGCCTGGAGACCCAATACGAGTGCTTCATATTCCACAATATTGTTTGTACAATCAAAATCAAGTTTGAAAGACAACGACATAGGTTCACCCTAAAGAGGTGATGAGGGTCGTCAATCCTCACCATTAATAATGTCAATCTAGGGCTGGTGTCTAATGGCTGTATGCATTAAGAGAAGAAGATCTTGGAAAACAACTCCTTTAAACACAAACCAAACTTGCATAAAATAAAAGCACACATGCAGAAATTTAAATGCACACTTGCAGAAATGTAAACACACTTGCATAAAGGAAATCACACTTCACACTTGTAGGAATAAAACACACTTGCATAAATTGAAATTGTTGAATGGGAAATAAGCAAAATTAAATGAAACACCTGCAGGTTTACAACAAATTGAATTTTCACAATACGAAGATAAAAACAATACAACAGAATGAATTAAAGACAAATGAATAAACATAAACATAAATACAAAGATCCATCTTCCTTGGAATGAGTGGCCAACTCATTCCTTGGAAGAGGATTTAAATCATACTTCTGAGATCTTAAAACTATAGAATATTTGAGAGGAAAGAACAAATCTTTATTTCTTGGGAGAAAAGCATTACATATATGAGTGTGGAAGGTTACATTTATAATTTATGCATCCAACCAAATCCTTATTTTAGAAAATACAATCTAATCTTATCTTTATTCCAATCCTAACAACTAATATCTCCATCTCCACAAAATATGGAGAGAGATATATTATTGAAGTCAAAGTCTTATCTCACTTATTTTAGGAAGATTTACTCCCAAATCTTCTCCTTGCTTTTCTCAGTAACAAGAATCATAATGATTTTATTCCTCTACATTATTTGAAGGAGGATCTCCCTCAAAATATGATTTTGACCAAATACCTTTCTCAGATTTTCCATTTGACTTTGTTGTTTTTGAATGTGGAACTTTGGACGCTTGTCTAATATGCTTTTTCCTTGACTGCAGTTCACTAAAAGTTATATTTTTCTTCATTAGTATAACCTATAGAAAATTTGTATAATTTTTTGTTAAACACATTACTATGAAAAAAACCTCTCTCATATTTTCCATTTGACTTTTACTGCTTTGACATTTATAGAACTTTTAGTGCTCATTTGATACATTTTTCCTCAACCTACATCTCACTAAAATTTAGATATCTCTTCAGTGGTAAAACTTGTAGCAAATATGAATGAGGTTTTTTTTAAACACGTTGCTATGAATAAAAACCTCTCTCAGATTTTATATTTGACATTTTTGTTACTGTTTATGGAAAATTTAGTGCTCGTCTGATACACTTTTCCTTGGACTACAGCTCCCTAAAAGTTAGATATCTCTTCATTGGTAAAACCTGCAGTAAATATGAATGATATTTTTTTAAACACATTTCTATGAACAAAAACCTCTCTCATATTTTCTATTTTACTTTTTTGTTTCTGTTTATGGAACTTTTAGTACTCGTCTGATACACTTTTCCTCGGACTACAACTCACTAAAAGTTAGATCCCTATTTATTGGTGATATCTGTAGTAAATCTGAATGATTTTTAGTTAAACACATTTCTATGAACAAAAACCTCTCTCATATTTTCCATTGGATTCTCTAATCTTTCACAATTCCTCAAAAACTGTCAAAATCATTAGTTCGAACTAAGTCTCATGCGAGTTCCAAAACTAACTGCGAGCTACGGAACTATATCTGTGAGTTCCAAAATTAACTTTGTGAGTTCTGGAACTAACTCTATGAGTTCTATAACTAAGCTCGTAAGTTAAAACTAATCTGCGAATTTAAAACAGTATAACTTTTGCATACGATCTCGAATTGAGATGATTATTTTTGAACTTGCATAATTTTTGAGAGGAATCTGAATATGAAATCAAATTTTATTTTATATACCATCCATGATCAATTCCACTTTTATCAATACTAGCATTATCTTTCCTTTATGGCCTGCATACATAAGACATTGCATCTTTTCCCAAATAATCAATAGGATTAGTCAACAAAATAGATAACAAAATATTTCTAAAGAATGAACAAGATATATATCCTATATTCTATCTTAAGAAAACTATAAGTTCCTAGATTACATTTAAATCCACTTTCAAAGGTAACCTGGAAGGACAAAATAATGGTAATTTATGGCCAATTTATGGCCTCATCAAGAGGAATGAGGATAAAACCATCCCCACCCCCATGGTGACACTTGAAGCCATCGAAGAAGAGTTTCATTTGGTAAGCGGGTTTGTTTAGGGAAATGGTAGCTATAGACTCATCTAGGAAATCAAAGTTAAATTTTGATTCCCGAAAATAGGTGCATTAGCCATTGGTCAGTGATAGCCTAGCCCTTAACGGATTTTTTATGAATGAATTCGAGGTCAAGGTCGAAAAGTAGCATAAGCCACCGTGTGACACGTTGATGTTGATAGGGTTTGACGTACATATATTGTAATGGTCGTTATTAGTAATGATGAAGGTTTTGTGATTGAGTAGGTAATGGTGGAGTTTGGTGGCAACGAAAACTAAGGCTAAGAAAAGTTTTTCGGTGTGGGTATATTTAGTTTCATAGTCTTGAATGGTACGGCTTATTTATTAAACCGCTTGCTCTCTGTGTTGCTCGTTGCGATGAGTGAGCATGACACCTAGAGAATGGTCAGTGATAGAAATATATAGATAAAACGGCTAATCATCCTTAGGAGGAATGAGCACTAATGGTTGAAGGAGGTATTTTTTTAAGGATTTGAAGGCTTTATGACATTCGTCATCCCATTTGAAGGACACACCTTTCTTGATCAGATGATGGAATGGTTGACAATGGTTAGAAAGCTACGAGATAAAATGATGAATGGATTGCAACTTTCCTTGTGGGCTTCAAAGCTGATGGAGATTAGTGGGTGGAGGAACTTCCATAATGGCCTTGACTTTAGCAGGATCAACTTCTATGCCCCGCGAAGAAAGGATGAAACCTAGGAGTTTTACGGAAAGTACTTTGCAAAGATGCACTTCTTTGGTTGACGACACAAAATACTTCATGAGTTAGTCAAATATGAATTTAAAGAAGGAAAGTGCTTGATTTGATGTTTAGATTTAGCTAGAATATCATCTACGTAATATTCTAGTATACGATGCATGATGTCATGGAAGATGTAAGTCATGGCTCACGATGTGTAGCACCAGCATTTTTAGGCGAAAAGGCATTACTCAATAGTAGAAGGTCCCCCAAGGGGTATGAAGGAAGTCTTGTGTTTATCATATGGAGCTAGTAATATTTGATTGTAGCCCGAGAAACCGTCCATGAGTGATTACATTTCATGGCCAGCAGTGAGATCAACTAGTTGGTTAATTCCTGGTAGTGGGAAATCATCTTTGGGATAGGTGAGGTTGAGGTCATGGAAATATGTGTAAATGCGAGTTCCCCTATCACCTTTGTGACTGGAACCATGTTAGAAATCCATTGGGGATAATCAATGGGTAGAATGAAGGAAACCGAGAGAAGGCACTGAAGTTCTTCTTTGACCAAAAGAGCAATGTGAGGATGTATTTTCTGTAGCTTTTGTTTGATGGGTTTTATATCAGGGATGGTTACAATATTGTGGACCATGATTTTTGGGTCAATACTGAGCATATCAGCATAGGACTAGGAAAACACGTTGTTATGGTCCCAAAGGAAAGAGGTGAAGGCTTCTATTTAATAGCGTCTAAGGATTGGTCGATCTTTAGAATGTGTAGGTTGTCATGAGTGTTATTGTTGATTTCAATGGTCGATTTGTTTAACAAGGTTTACGTCTCAAAGGGTGATGACCAATGAATATAAGAGTCTTTCACACCAAGGTAGGTGAGGATAGACTCATCAACCTAACATTGAACGACGTTGATAGAAGGTGTATTTTCATTGATCATGTCAGGATATAGGAATGGAAGAGAAGAGGAAGCTTTACCATCGCATATATAGGTCAGCAGTCCCAGGGAAATGGTGTTTACAAAAAAATAAAGTTAAGAGGAATATATTTGGGATCTATGGACTCCGTGGGTGAAGATGGTAATGTGAGTGAATGAGATGGGGAAGATTTCCCATCCTGGATGAGGTCAACGTGAACCTTATTGGAGGGTGGAGCATCAAAACCATACAATCTTTGTGTTTACGAGAGGTAGGTGAAATTACTTAATGTTAGCCCTATTCATAAAATCCAAAGCAAAATCCTTTCCATACGCATCGGTGGAGGAAAGTGTGAGTGAAGCGTCACTTAGTGAGGGAGTGTAGGTCAACCAAAAATGATTGGGCTTGGGATGGAGGTTTGGGTTTATAGGTGGAAATATCAAGTTCCCCATATGTTAGATTGGTGCAAAGGTGGGGAGGGCCATAAGGAAAAACATCACTGATGCGGATGTTGTAGCTAGGGTGTTGACACAGATTCCCATACTCTTTTGGGGTGAGGAAGGTGTCGATATTGTAAAGGCGGTATTCCCCCTGCAGTGAGGCGTTGTAAAACACCTTGTAAGGGATCGTAGTTGGTATATGGGTAGGGGATAGATGGATCGCTAGATGATGGGGAAACAAGTGCGTCGGATAGTAGAGGCTATAGCTGCTTTGTGGATATAGCAAGGTTAGATGCAACATAGGTAGTGGTAGTTTTGGTGGATGGGCTCGTGGGTGAAGGTGAAGTGGTGATAGTGGCAGATGCCTTGACCGGTACAAGCACATCATTGGGCTGATATAGCATGTTATAGGTCTTAAAAGGTGATGGGTTGGTAGGGATGGTGTAATTATGTCCCTTATGTTCAAATTTGAGGCAATGGTGTAAAGGTAAAGGGACACAACTCATGGCGTGGATCCAAGGTCATTTGTGCAACAAGTTATACTAGAACTCCCCTTCTAGGACATAGAAAAGTTCTGGGACAATGCGGGGACCCATGCGGACATGGAGAAAAATGGTACCCAAGGTAGAGGTCATGGCATTATTGAAGGAGTGCATCATAACCAGGTTACCGTGTATGAAATTGGCAGGTATCCACATTTGGTCGTATGCATGGGAGGAGATGATGTTAATGCTAGCACCACCATCAATCATAATGCATCGTATGCGTATATTATCAATAAAGATGGAGATGAAAAGAGTGGGGTCGGGGTCGTCAAACTGGAAGGGAGCGATCTCTTCATCTGAAAAGCTAAGGGTAGCCACTTGGCAAGTAGGTGAAGGTGTAGAGGAAGGTGATGATCTAGTGAGAGAAGCTAGGTGGTGAGGGGTAATGATGGAGGCTACAGGTGTGGGTTTATTTGGTAAGACTTCAATATATTGAAGGACCTCCATGAGGGCTTGATGATGTAACTCGAGGTTTGGATGAGCTCATATAAAGACATTTTGAGGGGGGATTCGTGTAGTTGTTTTATCATTGTGCGATGTGTGACTCAGTCATAAATAGGATATGCAGGACCTCGAATGGTGACTTTGGGTATGGGTGCAGATGGTATGTTGGGTACGGGGTTGGTTGATGGGCCAGCTTTCTTTTCCTTTTCCCTTGTCTTTACGAGCACGGGTGGAAATGTTGATCATGTTAATCGAGGGAGGTTGATGAAGAGGGTGTGTTAGGAAGGTATAGCGACATGAGGGACAAAACCCTAGTGGGGGATACAATCCTCGTGAAACGAGTAGGGCACATTGGCATTTTAGTGTTGGTTTGGCTAACTCTCTTATATGAACCATGTTGATCTCAAATCTCAAGGGTGGATTAAAGAGTTGTGGGGTTGGATATTTCAGTCATTGAGTAGGTAACGGAGCATATATGTGGAAATTGATGAAGGTGAAATTGGGTCCTCATCAAAATTTTCTTCAGGAGGACACAATTAGACAAGAGCGGTTTTAAAGCCTTTCATTTCTCTACATTGTGTCCTCACACATGATGGTAGGTTCAAATTTTGGTATCGTCAAATTCATTTGGTTTGGGTTTGAGTGGGTCATAAGGTCTAAGAGGTGGTAATGTGATGATGGAAGTTTCAAGGAGATTGGTTAAGATTTTGGCGTAGGATCCTGCTAGTGGATCACAATGGGAGGTGAATATGGGTTAGGGTATATGTGTGGCTGATTATGGCAGAAGAGGATTTATAGGAGTGGGAGTAGGTTGGTCTACTAGTTTGGTGTGCAGTGGGGCCTTAGGTTTTTGTCGCATCTACTTGGGTATGGGCATGGTAGAAGAGCTGGTGATGGAAGGTTTGGTTGGTTTAACTACCTTATTGGAGGGTAGCAGATTTTTAGCTTTAGGTTGCCCCTTTTTGGACAAAGGTGACACAGGTGTATGAGATGTGGAGGGAAAATTAGATGGTGGAAGAGGAAGGGTTACCCACGGGGTAACTGAGGTGTCGCAGAGATGTGTGGTAGAGATTGGGTGGAAGGTGTGAGTGAAAGAGAAGAAATTGTCATGGGTAGTGAAGAAGTTATTGAAAATAGTGGAGGTATGGGTGGTAAGAAGGTTATGGGTGAGGGCGAAAGTTGTGTGGGTTGCCTGGGTATATTAAAGGTTCATGATGAGGAGGTGGGTTCTTGTGTTCCCGGTTTACCGGTGGACGAAGGTTGCTTAGCTTGGTCAGGTCGAGGGTGAGGTCTTAGGATGGACGAAAGGGGTGAAGGTGATAATGGTGTGGTAGGAGAGGTTGGTGTATGGGGCCTAGGAGGTTGGGTCTTATTTTTAGGGGCCGGGGTAAGTTTAGTGTTACTTTTGGAAGATGTGGCTAAATCTAATTTGACGGGTGGGTGAGTAAGGCTAGCTTTTAGTATCAGCCCTAAAGTAGTGATAGGTTTATGTAAGGGAGATGATATATGCATGGGTAGGTGTTTAGGTGTAGATGTCTGTTGGATTGTGGGAAGAGGTGTGTGTTGGGTTATGGTTGGTGACGTCAAAGGTGTTGCAATAGTCATGGTTGTATTTGTTTTGGTTGCTCAAAACACTTTTGGGTAGATAGTGGAGGTATCGGCGAGTGAAAATTACATTTGGGTTGAAACTAAAAGTATAAGGCATCCCCAAAGTAAGGCTCTATCAACGTAGTCTAGGCGGTCAGCCAAGTGTGAAAATGGCGTTGTTGTAAGTGGGGTCGATGTGTATCGAGTTGCAATTCCCGTAAAATGTGTTTGAGACACAGGGAAATGGATAGCCTCGAACTCTATGGGTAGGAGAGATGAAATATGATTAGTGGGATCTTAAAGATCCGATGGTGAAGGGTCATCCAAAGACACTCGGTATTCTATAGGATCCTCCATGGGTAGAGGATATAATGGGCCGATGAGGTGGACTCTCCTTGTGTTGGTGTTGGCGATGGACATGCATCGTCTATGAGTAGGAGATGTGCCACTATCGATTGCTCGGAAATTTGAGGGGTCAAAGGTGGCGTGCTAATTATAGGATCCTCCATGGGTGAAGAAGAAAATGATGGGGGTTCCTCTATAGGTGGAGGAGTAGATGAAAAGGTTCTCGTGTAGGTAGGGAGCTCAGGCTAAGATTTCATCTATGGAAGGAACATGAGGCAATTGGGAAACAATTAGTATGTCATCAAAAATAACGTGGACCTTATGGACATTTTATCATTTTTTAGGTATCACCAGATTGGTTGGAAGAGGGGGCATGATTAGGAAATGACTTCTTGAATATATGTAGGTTTTGGTTAGTGGGTGCATTTGGGATATCGAAGACTAGATTTTCGTTGTCTAACATTTCTTAGATGATATTCTTGAAGGTGATGCAATTATTGTCGCTATGACCTTTGACACAATGATAGTTGTAAAAGTCATGTTCCTTATACCATGTGGGCATGGGGCACTCAGGGTCAAAACAATATGTGGTTTTATAGGTGGAAGGGTAATGGCACCAGCCTTAACAATATTTTCCAAAATAGAAGAATAAGATTCTCCTATGGAAGTGTACTTTTGTTGTTCTCGTCTGAACTGGAAAGCTTGGATGGGAGAGAGATTAGAAGGAGGTTTGGCTAGGTTTGATTGATGAGGGGAGCCATATTTGAGAACTACGGTATTGGCAGATCCTTTGGGTTTTGAATAGGTGTTTTGGGGTTTTGAAGACAAAGAAGAATCATTTGATTTAAACGTGATGTTCTTGTTACGAAGTTGAATTTTCTTCTCTTCGATAGCACAAATTCCCAATTTCTATGCCATGGTGAATGCCTCGTCAAAAGTGTGAAAAGTATGCACTTGCAGGGTTGGTGAGATGTGTCTTGCAAAATCCTAAGTAAACAACTCTATGATTTCAGTTTGAGGTAATTGAAATGTGAGCTGGTTAATTATGCTACACCAGTGAGCGACAAATTCAGTGATAGACTCATCGTCATATTGTCGTGTGGAATAAAGATCAATCATGGTAACCTTCTTAACAATGTTGATGGAGAAGTGATCTAAGAAGGCTTGGGCTACTTGATTAAATAAGTAGATAGAGTGTCTTGGTAGCCCACTACACTAGTCCAATGCAAGTCATGTCAGGGACATCGGGAAGGTTCGTAGGAGTAAAGTGTCGTCATGGGTGATCAGGTAACACCCATGTTTGAAAGACCACAAATGTTGCTACGGGTCTTCTTTACTATTGAAACGATTGAATTTTGGCATTTCCCAATGTACAGGGTATGGGCGAATGGGGATAGATGGATGAATGGGCTCATTACGGATTTTTCGTGGGTGAGAGAATTGCATGAGCCCAAAACCAATGCTTCCAGTGTCTACATCCTTTCCATCATCAATTTGATGAGGTCATTGGTAGGTTGTGATGGAAGGGCACCTCCTGTAGCATAAGGGGCTGATATTGAACCTATGATGTGGGCGGTATTCCATTGTATGGTGATGCTGAATAGGAAGGTTGAGAATAGGGGACCGACATAGTGGGCATGTATCCAGATTGGGTGATAGAGGAGATAGGGGGTTGTTGGTAGTATGTGTATGTAGGTGGGACGGTTGTAGTGAGTCTAGTAGTGATTGGGGAGGTGTTTGTGGGATAGAGAGGATAATATTCGGAATGGAGTAGGGGTCACCGACACCACGTGTGGTGTTTTTGCAATGGGTATTTGTGAGTTAATGGGTGCGGATGGGGTTATGACCTAGGTGGTCGATGAGGGGACAACAGATATGATAGGTGCGATTGATACTATAGATGCAATGGTCATGGTGGGTATGGGTCCTTGCTGTGAAACCACTTGGGGTGAAGTAGGTGAAGGTAGCGCTGAATTATTAGGGGCTGATGCAGAAGTGGGAATAAGGGTAGGAGAGATGGATATAGGCATGTTATATATCAACTAACTTGAGGAGTCCCGAGTGGAAGATTGGGAAAGGTAGAACTATAAAGCCGTGGGATTCTAATCAAGGAGTCATGCAAATTCCTCGTCACCTGTAGTAATGGTGGTAGGTAAGGTTGGATCCATGGGTGATAGGATAGAGGGTGGTGAAGGACTAGGCAAGAGTGGTTGACAAATTGCATGAAATATAAGAGCATTGGCTTGACTATGAGTCAACACCATGTGAATGGGTATATATCAGGTAATTTATGTATCCTATAGATGACACAGGGGGTAATAAAAATGAAGAAAATAGGTGTCTGTAGGTATATTTGGGTAATATATCAGTTGATGTTCAATACAGTTAACGATGCCGGTTAGGATGATCAATGTCGGTTAAGGGATAATGGAGGTCGGTTACTGTGAGACAGGAATAATTTTATCAAATGAGGAAAAGACTAGTGACAGTCAAATGAAAAAGTTGTATGATGATTGTTTATCAAAGCAGAGAGATTACAAAGACTCACAGAACTCTGAAAGCAAATAAAATGAAATAAGGGTTCTTTAGGTAATTTAACCCAAAAGAACAACAAACCAATGTTGGTTAAGAAAAACTGATGCTGGTCAGGGGTAACCGATGTCGGTTACTGTGAAAATTGGAAAGATGTAGAAAAATGGATTGTTATGAATTTTAGTGAGATAAATAATCAACCCAGAGGTTTGGAGATGATGCAATGAAGTCCTGACACACTCAAAAGAAGTCAGAATACTCCAACTGTGATTGTGGAGTGTGTAAGGAAACAAAATGAAAAATGGAGAAGCGTATCCTCACACCTCAAAATGCACGTCAATCAAACACTAAAAAAACATACCTAACAAGTGATTTTTAATGTGTTGAGCTTATGTTATTTAGAAGACTAACTCATGAATTTTAGAATAGATTTTTGGTGAGGAAGGCTTCCTACAAAGAAGGATATCTAAAAGGAGAGGTTTCAGGTATGTTATGGTGGGGGTGGGCTGTCTTCTGAGGTAATGACTTGACATAAGCAATGAGCTAGGGAGTACCTACCTATCGGATCATGTGATCACTAATAGGTGTTCCTAGGTAAGATGTTGTTTAAGAAATATGTGTATATTTCAATTTTGTGCAAGTTTGGTAAGACACGAGAGAGAGAGAGAGAGAGAGAGAGAATGTGCTTTCTACGATTCTTTGTGTCAACCATCAGCTGGGCATGACTTCTAGCATATATTTTTCCCTCATTTTAATGTGAGCTAAATACAACAAATCAAAATGTAATGCAACCAATTTTAAGCCCAAATTGAAAAGATTACATTCGATGAAGAAAATGATGAATATGAGAGGGTATGCTCTTTCACTAAATGCAAAAAGCAAGAAAGAAGAATGATTCCTTTTAAATGCACCAAGAGAAATGTTTCTTTTAGAGAAATTAGAAAGAAGAGAGGATTACTAGGGAAGAAAATTACTGTGTAATCCTTTTAAAGGGAAACAAACACACAACTTTTTCCTAGAAATGAAGAAAATGGAATAGAACCCCTTATAGGTCCCACCAAGCGTGCCAAAATGTTTCAATCTTTTCTTTACATTTTTAAATGACAAAACAGATAAGGGTAAGGGCCAGGAGGAATACCTATTTATGCTGGTCGGTTGATGGTTGTTGCACGTGTTCTGACTTCTCGATCCAATGCCGATTGTGAGAGCTTCCTTTTGGCTAGGAGGAACTACCTGTAATGAAAAAAAAGACCACAAAATAGAAGTTAAATGATATATGATAGTGGATTGCCTAGTGTGTGCTAGTTCTGGAAGTGTGATACTTCCTAGATGGCTGTCAATCCACTGTTCAAAAAAATTAATGTGAGAAATAAGTAAAGTCCTATTGTAGTTGATATGATTTAGGTATCTCATTCAATCACAATAAGAAAATATAATATAACAGGCTAGGCTATAGTCAGATCTGAAGGGTTGGTAGGTGTCAAGGTATTGGGCCGGTCAGTTAGGTTCTGGGTTGTTTAGGTTATTTGGTAAAAGGTTATTTGGCTCTGTTCTTGGGTAGGGTATAAAACATAGAGACCAATGTCGGTTGGGTATAACCGATGATGGTTTAAGGGAGACTGATGACAGTTATGGGTAACTGGCGTCGGTAGAGTAGGGTGACAATATTTCACTGAAAAAATTATTGTAGAGTTTGGGTGAGGTTGGATGAGGTTAAAGAAGGGGATGGTGAGGTCTGTGGGAATGCTGAGAACACTCAGAGAGGTGGAAGGGCCAGGATAGGTAATTTGATAAATGGGTGGGTGAGGTTTTTGAGTTTGTCATAAAAAGGCTATGGAGGAATGGGAATGTTAATAGAAGAATGATAACAAAAATGATAAAAATTCTATGAGTAGAATAAGAATGGAAATGATTAATGATAAAAACACTTACCAATGTTGCAGGTCCAATGGTTGGGTGGTGGTGATGATCGGTTGGTGGAATGGAGCTTGTTGCAATAGTGATGCTTCCTGGAATGTTACTGTGAGTGAAAACACTTCTAGATCCGCCCTAGTGTTGGCTATGGATATATGGGTGCATGAAAAGACTCGGTTTTGTTGCATGTAACCCTCTTCTCATCCTCTTGATCTCATAATGTACCAACATCTCCAACAAGGTTGTTAAGGTGAATCAATGGTAACTGACAATGGTTCCGTCTTGACCGGCGTCGGTTAAGGCAGGTATCCCTAGGTTTACTAAAATGGGTAGATCTTTCTAATTTCTTAGGCCTAGTTAGTTTGTTGTCGTGGATCAGAATGGAAGCTTCCCTTCTAATGAGTGGGAATGTGATTAGAGAAATCTTAGGCATTGATTTTAGGGTTAGACCAAATCTTAGCTCATTAAGGCAAGTAAGACTTAGTTTCTTAGTTATGGAAACATGCCAAGAATAGGTCTAGGGTGAGGTGACTAGATGAGGTGTCTAGGTGAGGTGGAAATTAGATCAATTAAGGTAATAAAATAATGGATATTATGAGGATGGGTATTTAATTTAATTAAAATATTTAAATCAACTATTATTGTGGGGTGAAAGGGGGCCATGGTTAGGTTCCCATGTTTAATTCATTATCCAATCGGAGGCTAAAGGGGATGAAACCAAATTTAGGTGTCTACAATCCCAAGATATTACTTTCCTATCCCAGTCATCGTCTATTATCCTCTAGTTACCATCGACCCAATATGCATCAATTACATTTCCATCTACCTACTTGCAATCTACATTTTTTTGTTTCTGTGCTTCTCTACCATATCCATGATATCTTCACCATCCAAAAATCACTCCCAAATTTGTTGTCTTCACATATTTTGATCTTCTCTATTACATTGCTATCGATTTTCTCGGTCACCATCTACCCTATCTGGTTTGCTTTCATTTCTTTCAATTTTTCATTATTATATATCTTTTTCTCAAAGCACATCTATGGATTTATATTCTTCTTATTTCCTGAATGTTATCTATCTTTCATTTTTGATGAATCTTTGTAAGCAAAGTGGGTTGACATCCTCCAGAATTTCACCACTTCTTGAGACTAAAATTATCGAAGCCCACCATATAATCTACTAATTTTTTTCTTGTCTAGTTGTCTTTTGTGTTTTACATGTCTCAAAGCTCGTTGCGTAAATGATTTGTGCACCCACATTTCATCTTCATCATTATCACACATTGGAGGTAGCCTTAAAACCTCCCATATTTTGGAGTTTCTTGTTTTCTAATATACCCCTATCAACATATCTATCCAAGAAACATCATCTTGTTGATACATTTTTATCAAACACTGTATGCATCCTGTACACATCCACATTTTTCATACATATCCACTAGTGAATTTCCCACATATGTATTAATTCCATACCCCTTGTAATATCCTTTTAATGGATCCTTTTGTAGAGCTCCCAAATTGGTGCAAACTGGAATTATATTTGTCAGTCCATTTAATATTGGCAATACACCTACAACGCACACTCACTAAACTCCATTTCTTCCATTTTCTACCTATTGAAAATCTTTTTCTTATAATCAAAATTGATTAACAAGTACACTAAGATATAAATGATTTAAATTCAAGTAAATAAGATTATAGATTATGTATACGAATTATTTCAAGGTTGTTGTCAATCAAAGTTTTCTTATTTCAACTCAAAATGAAATTTTTTGGGAAAACGTTGATTTGATATGTTATGCATACCTTTGACAAAAACCTTATAAATTTCTTAAGTTTGGAAAGTTAAAAGTATACAAAATATATAACATGTTTTCCTAATGTTGGATTTTATCATAGGAAACTTTTTAGAAAGTATCGATCTTTTTGATAAGTTTTTCGAACGTGGTGGATAGTGAAGAGGGAAAATTAAATTAATATCTAGCCAATCGAGATAAGGTTAGAGAAATAATGTCGTAAAGGAAACATGAAAAAATGTAGTTATGAGGAGGGAAATTAGAAACAATTGTTATCAAAACTAAGTTTGAAAAATCATAAAAAAATTTATCTTATTTGTATATTAAACCGTTTTAAAATTATGAGGGTTGGAACTTATGGCCGATTAAAAGACCGATGATCATAGCATTTTTCTTCTATTATTTTGGTTGTTAAAGGCTCATATGATCTTACTCTTGTATAAATAGTTTATATTATTTATTCACAAAAGTTAAAGTTCCAATGACCGTGAGTGTATATGTGAAATAAAGTACCATTAGTTGTTTCAATTAAAGTGAGCACATGTCACTATCAAAATTAAAAATTAAATATAAATTATCCAATAAAGCAAGTCACATCATTAAATTAAGAAATGAAATGGTGACACATCGATAGTCCATAAATGTTGACTTTATTCCCAAGTAGTAGGCTATCTTAAATTTATTTATATTAAAAATTATAATTTATTAAAGGATATGTATTTTCACGTTGATAGGCATTCCCTTTTTAGTGAGACAACAGAAATCTGACAAAAAAATCTTTGTTTGAATTTTTGTTTAGTACATGCAAAAAATACGGCCGCAATCAAATTGTTCGGTGGTTGCCCATTCATTGTGGCATTTCACCCAATCAAGTCATCACTTTCTCACCCGACATGGTTGGTTATCCTAAAAATCAAACCATTCTTCAATAGATGTCAATCTCGTAAACTATTTCACAATTCTTTTATATAGTGGCTTCTCTTAAATCTTTTCGCTCATCAAGACCGTCTCGGCTCACCTACAATGCGAGAAGGATGCCAGGGAACACAAAACACTGCTGGAGGAGAGCGACCTAGTCATATGCCCAATGAGAACCAACTAATGGGAATCCTTCCTTCTCTGCTTCAACATCCTCTTCATTCATCATTTTAATATGCTTAGAAGATTATAATATAAAAACAATATCTACAAAAATTAGACTCCACTCTGCTCAATTGATGCGAGAGTCTATAAAAGAAAGATATTATTGTTTAATCTATATTAAAATTTGGATTAATAAGCACCAATGTAATTCAATTCACCTTTTATCACCAATTTTAAAGAAATTACCATATCCTGGAGGATTCGATTTATGGAGTCTCAGTGCAAGATAGCATGAAATTGGTGTGTTATTAATGTGTTTTTGCTTCCATGTTATTATGGATTAAAATGTAATTAGACATAGCTACTCATAATACCAATTATTTCAAGTTATGTTTTGTAGGGGCATTAGAATAGCTATTATCCATTGAATTCCTTTGTCACACGTGTGTTAGTGATTATTGAAAACATGCCTACACGTGTACCACCAACTACAATTTCCAGCAACTATGCTTCACTCATTTTGCACCTATGCATGATGTGCTAGCTGTTGTTGGGTCCCATGACCCATCCCCATTGTTATCCCTAGAAAGATGACATCAAAACCATAAAAGCATCTTCACGTGGCACGTTAGGGTGCACGGTAGTGAGTTGACTCGGAGCTTAGAAAATTTGAATTATTAGAAAATGTGCCCCGCCAAGAATCACAATACCATCATCCCTACACCATCTGTACTCCCAAAACCATTGTCCCAACACCCCTGTAATCACAAATATGTTTGGTAATCCACCCTACATCATGTTCGTGGCCACGTGACATAGATATCTTCATCATTTACCGGTGTGACACAGATATCTTCATCATTCACGGGTAAGTTGGAGTCACTTAAAGAAGTTCAACCTTCATTTGTTATATCACTTTGTTTTATGAGGAGGAGGAATCGATTCAAACTATTTTAAATAAAATGATTCACCAAAAATTCATATCCTAACCTAGACAAAGCATGTGAAATGTTTGAGAAGATGTCTCTCCGAAATGTTTGGAAAAATATGGTCTACGAAATATGGTCTCCAGTGAATACATTTGACATAATACTTTAAAGGAGGGCATCTCATTTAAATTTCCAGACATTACCTAAAACCCTGGCTACAGGTGTTCATGATTTTCTTTTTACATATCTAATGGGAGTGCCTACATGTTAAAAAATTTCTTGTTTGTTTTTCTCTTAGAATGCCTCAAAGAATCTCTGTGAAATGTTTGACAAAATGTCTCTAAAAAATTATGGTCTATTTTCTACCTGCTTAGCATTTAACTATATTGTTCATAGTCAAGTTAGAATAAGTTTGATGAGCTAGTGTGTGGTTCGAACATGCAACTCCTTAGTTAACTATCTTCTTAAACTAACAACAACAAGGCCAACTACCCCAATTGAATTAAATGTCATGTCCTTCACTTTCCTTCTTAAAACTCCCTCCCTCATTCCTGTTTCAACACACAAATACAACAATTCTCATATGCATTTTATGCCTTTTTAAGGCCTACAAATAGTTGTAGAAGATCAAGATACACCACCTTGTAGCCAGTCCTACACTGTGACAATCACTTGAACATAGCAGAGTAAATATGTCTGTATTTTCTAACAGAGAATATAGTATTTGTGAAGTGTTTGACATAATGTCTCTAAACATGTCTCTAAAGTCATATAGTTGATTATCCTATTTATTATTAATAGTTTAGTAGTGCTTCTTATTACTTTTATTCTTTTCCTTTAACCCAAAATCTTAAGAATACTAGTCACATATTATGTTATGCAATTTTATAGTCTTTAACAATTGTTGATAATTAATATATGCCTTGAAACTACAACCAATATGGGAATTGATTTTGAAAAATGTTGAAAAACACACTATGTTTTTCAACAACGAAATTTTCAACTATTTCTTACTATAATTACTATAATTGAAAAGCTACTTTAAAATCTTATGAGATATGATTGGGTTCTCTTCCCAAACAGCTTAGAAGTAGGAAGCAAGTCTAAATTATAAGAGGAGAAAATCTTAAAAAAATTAGATCTATTTTATTTTTAAAAGATTAAAAAAATTATTTGAAAGGGGTTGGAAAAAAATAAAATTTTGTTGGAAAGTAAAGCTTAAATCATTTAAGAAATTTAATCAACAAATTTAACTTTAACAAATTCCCAAATTCAATTTTAACAAATTCCTCCACCATATCGGATTCAAAATTTTGTTGTATTTCTAAGATAATTAATTGAATTACATTATACATTGTAATTTTGGACCCTTATAAGAAGATTGTAATTGTCAAAGATTGGCCAACACTTGAAAACATTTTTAAAATTAAAAGGATTCTTGGGTCTAAATAAGTTGTGTTCAAATCCATACTTGCGTAACAACACCCTTAACATATTTATTAAATAATAATTCTTTTTCATGGTCATATTTATCCACCTAAGCATTTCAACAACTAAAATAAGCTCTTAGTTCCACCCCTATACAATCTACCCTAAACTTATCTAGTACATTTGTAGTAGAATGTAATGCTTGTATACATGGAATTGAGGCATTATTAATGAAATAAGGGTTTCCATTAGAATTTGAGAGTAGACATCTCAAACAAAATAACTTGTAAGACCCATATATAAGAAGGAAATGTTAACAATCATTCATGCAGTCAAATATTGGTGTCAATATCCCATGGGAAGACATTTCAAAGCAAATATTGATTAGAAGAGTCTAAAGTTTTTTTGAAACAAAAAATTGTCTTCAAAGGAGAAAGAGGAATGGATCACAAATATGTTATGGTATGACTTTAAAATTATTTACAAAAAATAAAGGAAAATATTGTAGGTGATGCCATTTCTCAATAGAAAGTAGAGGAAGCAACAATATATGTTATTTATTTATCACTTTTAGAATGGGAAGAAGCAATGAGGTTAAATTTGCATCAGGAAACTCATATAGCTTAAAAGAACCCATATTATTCTAATAATTATATCTAGAAAGGAGACTCCTTACAATATAAATATAGGCTCTTTTGTGAAAAAATTGAAAGCTAACATATTGTTTTAAATGCATGACTTACCATAGGAGGACATTCGAGTTATTAAAAACCTATCAACATCTAAAGAAGGGTACTATTGGGAAGTCCTTCGGGGTATGTACATAATTTTTGTGTGTGTACATAATCATTTATATTATTAATATATTTAAAATTATTTTCCTAATATTTTTAAAAAAATCTTCTTTTTAATATAATGGATATTAATATACCAAACCATAATATTAATATTGAAAAGAAAATGATTTCATTTTGTTAGTGCTAGTTGTATGGATTTCATATTGCTTATCTTTTAATGTGTTTATTGGATATTGTTGACATGTAACTTTGACTTATAATGATTTTTTTATCTTTTAAATCATTTTTTTGCCCTAGAGATTAGGGCCTATATTCCAACTAGATACATTTTTATTGTAACCATCTTGTATTTTTTGATGTTATATTGATTAATATAATACTACATTCTAATTATAAAATGATCAACTTGTGAAATAAACTATGATATTTAAAAAGAGAATGATTAAAATAAATCATATATAATATAATAAAGTAAAATTATAAATTTAAACTTTAGATATCTGTCGAGATCAATAGGTTGAGGAATAGGGGAAATGACCCATTATCATTGCACTTAACTTTCTCATAAGTTTTCTCATATCAATATTAATAGTTATTCAACTTTTATTCAATGATAGTTTTTAAGATCGAAGCACAATATGATATACAAGGTATATGGTAATTGGTACACTTTTCAAATGTTTTACACTTGGCTGCATCCGTAAAAGAGTACTATTGTTTCCAGCCTTATATGGTTAAAAAAACAGATGAGATACCACTCATGGTAATTTCAAGTTAGAAAGTTGAACAAAAATGCTAATATTACCAACAATATGTAATAGTTTGCAGGTTTAAAATGGGTTTGGCCCCACTCCAAAAACCTTTATCAATCACTCTTCACAAACTGGACCAAGCTTTGTAAAGTCACTTTTTCTCCAAAGTGTTCTTCATTGTTCAGATTACCTTCAAAGGAGGAATTTCAAAAGGTTTTGGATGAGGGACCTTGATTCTTGGGAAAAACATGGCTTTTTTTGACTCCATGTTTCCCATACTTGAACACAAACACAATGATAATATACAAAATGCTAGCATGGGTTCATCTTCTTAAAGCCTCTTCATTTTTGAAATCCTGAAGGTTTGGAATTTTTTTGGAGAAATACATTAAAACATATACCAAATGAATAGAGTTAGGGTTGTTCACTTATGTACATATATGCACGGAGATAGATTTCAACAAAGGATTCCTAGATAAGATGCTATTAGAATAGGGTGACATTCAGTGGTCTTAAACCTTGGACTATGAAAATATGACTTTTTGTTGTTGTATTTGCAAGCAAACATGGCATTTATAAGACCCATACCCGCAACTCATAGGGAAACCGAAGAGGAAAAAGATCACCCTCAAGGCCCAAACACATGATAACCCTATCCTCATATGGAGTCGAAGATGAGGAAAATTCGTGGAGAAATACCTAACCACTGAAGATGATGAAAGGGGAAATACAACATTCTAAAGTACAAGTTTCCACGAGGAATCATGTTAAAGGAGTGATTTAAGGGTGTACTAAATCAATTTAAAATATAATTTTTCCCCACTTAAACATGTGAAAATAAAATGGTGATGTGACAAGGTCTATGCTACATAATAGTATTTTTGGTGCCAACTTAAGTTAAGATGCACGTTTATAAGGATATCTCTCCTATTATTAAATATAAAAGAAATAAGATCAAGATAATGCTTACTTATCATTTATCAACGTTGTAGATTCTAACAATAAAACAAAAGTGTATGATTTATATTTGATCTTGATTCAAATAACAAAGCACAAATGCATGATTTGTCTATAATGTTTTTAGAAAAATGCATTCAAGAGACATATTTGACTTGGGGTTGTAAGATATATATTTAGAGGAATTTTTAAGGGATTGTATTGGTTTATGAAACCATAAAGGATGAGAGAGGAGGCCCCAAGAAAGCAAACATAATCATGCTCTAACCAATCAACCATTGTGTTAATAAGAGGACTACTTAAATTTTGTTTTTACGTGCATTGACTCAAGGATCATGATATATTAGGGTATATATATTAATGCAAACTCGAACCAACAAACCAACAAGGGATTCGTTTGATTGAATGAGGACTTTTAGAGTCGTAGAAGCAATTCCAAGATACATTGAAGAGACACATCTTAGTGCATCATCCATTGTATTAAAATATTAAGGTAAGTTATAGTAGTTTCTAACCATTACAAACCATAAGAATGGATGTGTTAGTGCCTTATTGTAATGTATGGGTTTCTTGCATTAGATAGATAGCATATCATTTATTTTGGTTAAATTGTGACAAAATTGAATCATAAAATTGTGACACTATCTTTTTCTTTATTATCATTAAATGGTTGAATAAAAATGGGTCATTTATTCACACTTTACCGTTTCTTTTCCATTTTCATTAGTTAGACTACCCCTTATTGAAGTAATTCAGGTTATTATTATTAACGTAATGTCCCTTAATTTATAAAATATCAATTATATTAAGTCCTAATCATTTAGTCAATAAATTCATAAACAAATAAAATATATAGATTACATTTCAATTGAAAAGACAAATGTCATTAAAACACAATGCAAAATTGGTCAACATAGTGAGGGTTATGTAGACCAAGAAATATTAGGAGAAATAAATAACTGAGAACTTAAAATGTAAACCTAATCTAGTGGCACGATTAGAACCGTACCATCTTAGTTGTGATACTTTTCAAAAATTACTACTTAAATTTGACACTCATGATCATTTTAATTTCCCCTCCAAAGGCCTTAGTCTATTTTCTAGAAAAGACTCAAGTCAATTTGAAATGACTCCCCTTTCTTGGAACCTCATTTTGACCATAAAACCTTATGAAATTGTAAAAATTGCAGCAAGTTAATGGGTGATATTTTATCCCTCAAAATATTGAAGGCCTTTATGATTTTGAATAGTCCATAAAACATCATCGTAACTACATGCATAATGAATGTCTTGGAAATGTAAATATTCATTTTTGATGTGTTCTAAATGCATGACTATTTATTCTTAAAAATTTACACATGAGAGTAAATGCATTGAACACATTTAATGTTATAAGTGTTTGAGATGATTCTTAATATTATCTATAAGTATAAATAAGTTCTAGATTTTCATGTTGATCTATTTCTATCGTAAGAAAATATAAAAAATTCAATTAAATATGCATGTGATCTTCAAGCTCTTAGTTGTAATTTCATTTTTCTCGAGTTGTGTTAAATGGAATACATTAGGAAAAGTTTGATTTTTTGGATTCATTATAGTTGTAAATATTGATAATGTGCAGACCATTTATATGTATAATTTTTTATTAGTTGTTTTAAGTATTGGTAATTACAAGATTTTGAATGTCTAATGTAAGTTAAAGCTACCAAAATTATGTGTTGTCGTACTCTCACTCTCAATTCAGCATATGGGGGCAAGTTCCTCTGTAAAGACAGGAATCAGCGCATGCTGAAGGGGCTTTCCCCTTAGGATGCCACATTGATATGCCCAACTATCGTTGCTTACTGAAGGGGCTTTCCCCTTAGGATTTTACATCGATAGTGGGGTGGTAGATTTTTTTGTGCATAAGTTTTTAAAGCCGCCATCAAGAGATTTTATTCATACCTGAATTTTTCATGGATATTAGCTTTCTGAAATTGTGATTTTTTTATCATATTGGATGATGTATATTAGATTTTTCATGTAACATACTAACATTAATTGTATATTTCTATTTTCATGTGTGGTGTTGTATTTAGTTACTCTTTTGTGTGGTGAAAATGAATACACAAAGCTCCATTCCTCCTAATCCCATAGGGATAACATTAACAACTCCCAAATTCCAAAGGGAGGAATCGTTTAGAGGTCCACATTTGTGGTCTACATAGACCATCATCAATAGAATAAGCTGCCCAAACTGGAAATTGCAGCCATGGTTAAGGCCCGACTCAATTTACCGGAAACATATGTTATTTACCTGTCTAAGTTCTGCACCATAGGGCCACATTCACAAGGATATGGTTTGGCTTATGACATGATGGAGGATGCCTAGAAGTATGATCCTCAACATAAGTTGAAGAAGCTAGGAGTTTTGATCATAAAACTGAAACATATCTAAAAAATTGTGCAAAAAAGATTGCACAAGGAAGCAACTCCAAGTTTGTTGCTAAAAACAAGAAAAAATAGTTAATGCTTTTATATGTTTTGTACTAAAAAACTTTGGACATGTTTGAAAAAAACCTATATAAATATTTAATTTTTGAAAAATGTTGATTCACACGAGCTTAAATATATTTCATTTTGTTGTTAGAATATACTTTTGATTCACATGAGCTTAAATATTAAATATGTTCTTTTAATTAGTATTAATTCAAAAAGAAATTAAATCAAGTATTTCAAAATTATTTATATTATTTCGTTATGATTTTTTTAAAGAATTGAAATAATCTTTATTATGTCATCTATGAATGGTAAATAGTATTTATTATGTGGAGTTTGAATAGATTGCAATTTTGATATTTTCCATAGTATTAAAATGTGTTGCAATTGATTATATTTTTAAAATTATTAATGTTTATATAATTTATAGCAAGTTTAGATTTTTAAAATTCATTTATGTTAAAATTATATTTAGGTAACAAATGTGTAATGGTAACATTTTTCTAAAATCTTCACAACCCCTCAAATGAAATCTCTTCGGGTTATTTGAATCCAATGAGTGGAGTCTAGTTAAAAAGGAAAAATTAACAAGGTCTTAAAATATTTAAATATTCATGTCAAATTCACTAAGTATGGGTTATGATCATTTGTCCAATTTAGGATTGTATTGGTGCAATTATCATTTCCAATTGTTTATGGTATTCATAAGGCCCCCCTTTGATTATTTATTTATTTTTGTTGTTCTAAGAATTTTGCTAGGATAGTGCACTTGACAAGGAACATAAGTCCAAAAGGTTCTGGTAAACTACATGGTTATGAGAAAAGAGTCCCCATTCCCTTCCAAATTTATCCATGTGACCCTTGGTCTACCTTCTTCACATTTTTTGATAGTTATATATCAGTTTGTTTGTTTGTGTGTCAATAGTGTTCTAATATGAGTTCAACTCATCTATAAATGCACATGTACCCTAGTTAATCTACATAATATAGAAATTCATTATTGTTTGAATAGGAGTTAATTCTAGAGAATTCAAGTACTCATTGAAGCATGTAATTTTCATACTACATATACATTACAATGGTTTTTTAGCGAATAAACTATAACAATTATTGGAATTTCATTCACAATACTATATGTTATTGATGGACTTGTTAAATATCAAGAAATATTAGTCTATCTGATAAAATGAAAACCCCAAAACATTTTATTATTTCCTTATGGTTTAAACTTCAGCATCCCATTTAGGGAAAGCAAAAGAAGTACATTTTCCCATTGATTGTAATGAAGTTTTAGAAACTTGAGAGAGTTTTTGGACCCCTCATGTTGACAAATCTACTCGTAATAACATATTTTGAATTAAAGTGCACAATTTTACTTGGAATGTCAAGTGTACATTCTACATTTTCTAGTTCTCATAAATGTAAGTTTTCTAAGTTTCATTTGTCTCATAAAAATCATATTTACTATAAGATTTGGATGATCATATTCTTGTCACTCCCAAGAACATGATAAATCTAAACTCTATCTTGGATGATCATCTTCTTGTCACTCCTAAGAACATGATAAATCTAAACCCTATATACTAGATATTTCTTTATTGATTCGGTTTTGAAAATTAATCAAATGTTATTCACTGTTATACATCCATTTTATCCCTAATCAAATGTTTATAGATATTTATATTGCAATTAGATTGAAATATATCTATTCATAATACACTAATCAATTTATTAAGTGATTTATTCAAATTTAATATTTACCCATAACATATATAAATCCATAATTATTGGAAAATGTGCTTGTATTAATTATATGTTAGAAATATAATGTTATCTATACAAAAAATGAGTGGAATGGAATCAAACCCCTGAATGCGATTCCAATATATTCCAAAATATATTCCAATAGTGTAATATACAGAATATGAAGTTTTAGTAATGTAAGGAATAGATTGTTTTAATACAATGTTTCCCAAAAATAAGTCCCTCACAAACACATGACGCTAACTCATTTAATATCAACATTATATTATATTCAATGGATCCTCATATTACCATGTTGATCCATTTCATTTCTCCTCATAATACCATGTCCATATGTGTCATTGATCTTCATAATACCATGTTTCATTTTGTTCCTCATAATAGTATGGATATTTTGTTACATATTATGCAGATGGATGATTGGAAAAGCTGAGTATGGACACTCTTAAGAAGAATCCCAACCATGGAAGCTGATGAGGTTCACAATGCCTCCATAACATTGTTAAATTATGCAATGTATCCACCCCCTTTCGATATTGGACCAAATAGGGAAAAATGACTGACTTTTCATTTTGAATGGAGAATGGTCCCGAAAAAATATGGAACTAGTAGATATGGTTATCATGTTAGGGATGGTTGTTCATTTTGTGTTCGACCCTCAGCTCACTAGGATAGACACAGTCACTAGTAGATAGATCGATGAAAAATTCCCTGTAGTAGAGTGGTGACAATACCTAGGGCGGTACCACGACATCAAACTCATCATACACCCACCTCTCGGATGGCAACTGGCCTAGCTTATCAACAAATTTTCTTGACTAGTGGGATGATGTTGATCATCAGCTAGAAGAGCTTGATGAGTGGAGGTATGAACAATGGAGAGAAACACATCATGACTTGAATGAGTGTGACAATGATTGCAGTGGGGATGCCTGCACATGCCTTTGTCACGTGGGTGAGTGATTATGTATTTTGTAAAAGTGCAATGCACTTATTTTGAAAATGTTACTTTTCACTTTGTAGTACAAACTCGTGTTATGAACAAGAAGACACCTCCTATAATTGCAGGAGTTTATACTTGGATGTTCAAATTTATTTTTATAATGTAATGTTATTGTTTTGATGCACTACTCGTATATTATCTTTGAACACACTTGCAATGTTTAATTTAGAAAAACTTGAGTTGATTATCTAGTTTTGAAAAGAAATGTGTATAGTTAACTTCATCACAAATGTTTTATTGTGCATAATTATCTCAATATGAATGAAAAATAAGAATAAAATAGTTTTTGCACCATTTGTTACAATTTATCTTGTATTACAATGCATCGCTCCAGGGATGGTTATGACAACACACTTGAACGAAACATAAAGAAGTTTGAGATGTTCCCATCCATGTTCAATATTCGTGATTATGCATTAGGGAAAGACGAAAATAAAAATATGGTAATATAATACTTTGTGAACAATAATTGTATGTCATATCAATGTTAATGTCATATGTTGGGCTAATAATTATGAATTGTCCTATTTTCATAATACGTAATATTTTATGTTGGGATAATAACTATGTATTTGTACTCATTGCATACATATAGCTTCACATACCATGGCACGTACAAGTTCCATAAATGTGAGATAGGACACAACCAAGTCCTTGGATAATGCAAAACCTGCAACATCATATTTCAATCACCACCCATAGAATACACAAATGAATGGATGGATGGTCATATTCATTATTTCACAAAGCATGGATCATGTCTTTGGTAGTGGGAGAGTTAAGTTTTGGAAGCTCAAAAACTTAACTTACATCGCATGTATGCATACAATCTTCCTGATGTGCAATTAAGCAAGCATGGTCCCAAGCATATGGGAAAACAACTACCTATCCCTCATGATAGGAGTAGGGCATACATAAATAGGAGAGAGGGGGATGTGGAGTATGTCATGAGGCAATGATACAACATTTAGCATAGGAGGGTTATCCATAAAGTTTGTAAAAATAATTCAAAAGTTGATTTGAGGAGTTGAGCCGGGGAGGAAAGAGGGAGGTGGAAGTTGAAATGTGCACCTATAATTCAAAAGAGAAGGGACATGAGAGAAAGAAAAGGTGGTTGAGAGTGAGAGAAATAATGAATAACTCAACTACCGAGATATGTAGTGCCCACACTTTTTATAGCTCAGTAGCTTGTTGTTTCTTTTCTCATAGACATGTTTTGACAGAGTTTTGTTATATCATGGACATTATATTAGAGATTTGATCTTATTAGACATGTGTGGACATTCAGCGTATAGCGCCAATTTAGCTTAATTTCTATGTTGTCACATTTTCTTATGATGTCATGGATACTAATGGATATGATGTTGTGTTTGGAACATAATTATATTGATGGATAGTTGTTGCATGTGGAAATTCCATGGTTATATGTCACTTTATCATCTTGTCTAACTTTTGGAATATTGAGTATAATTGTGCATGTTGTCGCATTTTGATTTCAGTAGGATGTTAGGCTAGTTTAGAACTTATTGATATCTTATTGTGTCGTTGTTTTATATTTTATCAGACAGTACGAGTTAATGTGTGCAATGAGTGTGCAGGTGACAGGTTTACAGGAGAACGTGGGAAGTCAGGCCAGCTACACAATCTTGCACAAGCAGCCCACGGGCTGAGTCCTAGCCATGTTCATTGTGTGAAGCCTTAGTATAGGAGATTATTATTTTGGGCACTATGAGTGACCCCAATTTTTGTAATGTATTGTGCTTTGAATTATTAATTTTGTTTAGGGTTTCTAGTGGAGTTGTAAACTTGTTTTGGGAGTTAATAATCCCACTTTCATTTAAATTTTTGATTTTTTTAATGAGTCACTTAATCACAAGGGTTTAGGGTCACATGTGAGACCCTTGGGTGGTCCCCACACCCTCTACCCTTGTGCCAAAAATGTAAAACCCGAAATTAGGTTATTTTGGGCATTTTTGGGGACCCCTTTGTAGCTTGGGAGTTCCCCTAACACAAAAATGAGCCCTTAGACCCTACTTAATGGGTAGGGGGGCTTATTTTCAAGGCTAGAGGGAGTTTTCCTTCCTTTTTACCTCTTGTTTGGTCACATCCATGTAAGGGGTGTGGATTGGAGTGCTTATTAAAAGTTTCACTAATTTTGTCTTGCTAACATTTAGGGAATTTGGGAGAAGAGGGCAAAAAGACAATTTTACCCTTTCTCTCTTTTGTTTTGGCATCTTTGACCTTGAAGAAGGAGAGGGGTGACACATGTCACCCCCTCATTTGTGAGGATGCTTGCTTGCTCCTCTTCAAATTCCCATTCATGGGAAAAGAGAGGGACTTTTTTTGGAACTTCTTGCTTGGATGCTTGGGTGATTTGGAGCTTGTGATTTTCTTGAGTCAAGAGTGGAGAAATTTGAAGTTGGAGAGATTTTTGGAGAGCTTTCCTTGAGGTAGGCTCTTATGTCTTTTCTTGTGTTGTATTTATCTTAGTTGTTAGATGGGTTGCATGGTTTTGTTATTTATTTGTTGTTTGTTTGTTTTTACTCCCTCCATCATATGGCATGATGGGGTTTTGGAGTTTGTGGGGGAAGAGAGAGGGAATTTTCCTCTCAATCCTTAAGGCTTGATGGACAAGCCTTGTAGGGTCTTAGTGTTTTCCCCTCAATGGTTGAGGTGGGGAAGTTGATTCATTTAGTGTGAATATCCTTCCCCATTCTTTGTAAGAAACCCCTTTGGGGTTTGAAAATCCTTCCAAGAAGGACTTGGAGAAAGGGTGGAGGAATAAGGAGGGTTTTGATTGAATTTAGGAGCAATAAGGAGGGTAGGGAGCTTTTTGTTTTGTGCAAGCATTTTGGAATATAACTCTTGGAGAACTTTCTCCTCTCTTCCCCACTTTTGAGGAAGAACATGGGTTCTCCTCCTTGTAAATTTTGGAGTCTTGCTTTGTATTTGTCCTATTTTTTTTTGTGTGCTTGTATCATTGTTGGTTCACCCTCCATCTTGTGCAAGTTTTGGTTAGTTGACCTCTTTCCCATGGGCTTGGGGGAGGCTAGTATGCATCCCAACCTTGGGAGAGGCATGTGATGATGCATATGGTTGGGTGGCAAACAAACTCTTTTTCTCCTTGCATGGGTTCCTTGAAGGCACATGAAGTTGGAGCTCATGATGAAAGTTTGTTGGAATTTGGAGTGCTTGCAGAGTTCTTTTTCCTCTCAAATATTTGTGAAACATTCCTTGTATTGTTAACCACTTGAGTATGGTTTGTAGACTTGTACTCCTTGTAAAATTTCTATATTTTGTAATTTGCATTCTTGAAATCTTGAGTAGTTTTGTATTTGGGTATATTTGTATATTTTGAACTTCAATCCTTGAAAAAGAAAAGAACTATTGTAATAGTGATCTTCTTTAATATGAAAGTTGATTGTAGTCTCCTTTTTATAAGAGAAAATGTATAGCTTGGGGATATGTCTTCCTTTTTAAAACATATGTATGCACTCCATGTTGAGAATCTCCCATGTTAAGAATATGAAATAATCTTTAATTGCATTTGAAAAGAAAGTTTTCCCTCTTGTATTGTGTTGTTGGTAATAATAATGCATGGAATAAGAATAGTCTTGAATTCTTCCCATGAGAAGTTAATGTTTTTCTCTTATTAAACAATCATACTTGATTAAGTTATCTCCTTGAAAATTTCTTTTAGGAATAAGACTTATTTTTATTGGAAAAATGCTTGGTTACCTTTCCTTTTACACAAAATATAAAGTAATTTATATTAAACTTCTATCTTGGTAAATTAAGGAAAATGAGTAATGCTGGTTTTGTTTTTTTTTTTTTTTTAAAGGGGGAAAGTGTATCTTGTGCATGATTCCTAGATGGAATTTTTTTATCATATATATATATATATATATATATATATTTATATGTATATGTATGTATATATATACATATATATATATATAAAGATATATATATATATATATATATATATATGTTTTCTTTATATGTATATGTATATACATATATATTTATATAATATAAGGATTTATTTATTAAATTATCATTCATTTAGGAATATATATATATATATATATATATATATATATATATATATATATATATATATATATATATATATATATATATATATATATATATACCCTACCACGCCCAACCTTCGCCCTCCCCTCCACGCCGTAGCCTCGCCCCGTAGCTCCACTCGCCCTGCCGCGTCCCTCTCACGCCGCCTTGTACCTCCCCCTCCACGACCCTCTCCCCATGCACGAAGCCCTCCCCTTCACCAAGTCCCTGTACTAAAAGGAAATCGCCCATACTTTTAACATATTAAAACAAAGAAATATATATATTCCCCCCCAGCCCCCTTATCAAAGAGCAATCCAAAGAGGAATTTTTTTAAAAACAAAAAAAAGAGAGAAAGCAATAAAACAACAACTCAGATCTCCTTAAGGTTTCCTCCTTAACTTTCCATTAACCTGCTTGAAGAAACAAAGAACAAACAAAACAAATGAGAAGAGAAATGGAAAGAAGGAGAAGAGAATAGCAAAGAGATAGTTAGGGCAACTTTAGGGCTTTCTTCTAAACCAAGGGACAAGATTGATTTAATCTTAGGGTCATTATTAAATCCTACATTTTTTTAGTCATGGGGTTTTAATGGGAAATTTAGCAAAGAGGAAGGGTGTGATGGATTAAATAATTTAAGAAGGGGTTGTGGGTAAATTTATCCAAGGGGAAATTAATTCTATTTAAAAATGAGTAGATTATTGTTCCCATGACAAATTCTAATTAAAAGGAAAGAGGTATTTAAGGTGTACAAATTTAAAAGATAAGTAAATAATTAAAATCAGGTTTAGGCTAGTAATTAATTTAATTGGGTAAATTAAAATAGTATAAAATTAGTAATTATCAAGAAAGGGTATAAGAGATGTATTAGTATTAATTAAACACTTCAAAAAAATTACCCTGAAATTTTAGTCATGTTTGGTGCGTTTTTTTATGTCCTGGGAGGGGCATCTCAAGATAGAGGTAAATTTACGATTAGTATAATATATTATGTATTATGTTTGGTTGGTAATAAAAAACTTAATATTATCCCATGAATAGGAAAATAGAGAAGAGGGTGGAACAACTGGAGGGAATGTTGACCCCCTCGCGAATGATCCTGTAAGTAATTATTGGTCGTTCATTGTTATATGGAATATATTTTTTTGTATATACTTACTACTTTTGATGGTGTGTGTAGGATTATGACATTCCCTTGAGTTAGGTTCTACACTAACAAATAGAATCAATTCGTAGTACGAAATAGAAAGAGCTAAAAACCACTTAACACTCACGTGAAAATTGTATGTTGCCTTATGTTGTTGATATTTCAATTATCTTGATGACTCAATTGTTGTAGGTGGACATTTTTGATGAGACGTTCCCTTCACAATGAGCCTCTGGTCTCGATCCTATTGGTGGAGATTTCGAGATGAATATTGGTGGAGATACAACTTCCTTATCAGTCAAGAAGAGAGAGGGTGATGAGGGGAGGCAAGAGGAGAGTGGCATAGATGATGGTGCTGACAGGATGAGAGAGGGTGGATCCGGACTAGTAAGTAATTCTATGTTCTCATTTGATTTTTTGTATTCTTTTTTGGTAAAATTAAGATAAATTATTAATGCAATCGAAATTGTTTCTATTCTAGGTTTTTCCTGATAGGGCTGAAGTGAATTTAATGTTAGATTATATAGTGACTACACTAGGAGTTGTTTTTTATAGTAGCACACATGCGTTATGTCATGGAAAAAGACTCCCTTTATTTACTTGTGAAAGTCATCATTTCGAGGCCATTTTTTCCACTACTCCATTGCCCTACCCTACAACATTTGTAGGAACTTTGGTAGAGTGTGTCAAAGGGTTTGCGATATGGGATGTCAAAGATATCATACTGAACACTCCTCATAAAGAGGCAAGTAGATGTAATGGACGATTTAATTTAAATACGTGTTTAATTGAAAGATTCATCTAGGTTGACTTATTTGCTAAATGGTTGGCTTTCTAGATGATATGGTACAGGTTGTAGATGAGGGAGTGCACCATAAAAGGATGTTGAAAATCGACACCCCCTATCCTTGGGATCACACCTAATTTTGTTCATAGGGACAAAAAGAAGTGTATTAGCTATTATGATATAGTACTTTCTATTGGTGTCAATAGGCAGAGAAGGAGATGAAAATTTTTAATGTATAACATTGCTTACGAGGACTCTAATCACTATATATGTGGATATGATGATGTTGTTACTTTAATGTGTTTATGTACTAGTGTTTTACATTTATGATTTAGTATTGCATTCATGATATATTGAATATGGTTTGTGGTTATGGGTTACACAGAGTTATCTATTTACGTTTTGTTTATAGTGCATTAGATGGTTTCTATTCTTGTTATGTGACATTCCATTTATTTTATATATGATGATGTTATCACTATGTATTTGGTTAATGTATTAATGTGACTATGGATTGTGGATTATGGTTTATGGTTACATAGTTACATTCTTCTTCCATGTTTTCCTACTTGGGTTTGACATGTTTACTAATTTATTGTAGATAATTCACAATTTTGTTTTCAAAACTAGTGTATTATGTATTACGGTTTATGGTTTATGGTTACATAGTTGCGTTCTTCTTCCATGTATGCCTACTTGGGTTTGACATGCATACTAAAATTTCATATATATTTCATCCATGAAAATATTTTGTTGAGTATAAGTTAAATGCATTATTTTCTTTGTAATTATGTTAGAATCCTAACAGATATAAATCAATTGTTTAAATGTAGGTGTAATTAGATGGCAAGACAAAAGAAGGATGGAAAGTGCAAGGCTTCACCAATGGTCAGGGAACTGAAAGATAATGAAACATTTGATAGTGCCACTTATGTGTTCGGAAAGAATGCAAAGAGCCCTACACATGAAGATGTGGGTGTTGGACAAGAAGATGAGTCTTCCCCATCATTGTGTATGGAATTAGAAATGAAACTTGTAATGAAGAAGGAAAAGTTTTATAAAAACGAGTGTGAAAGCCTTGCATTGCAAAATTTGTATTTAAAGAAAAAAATAAGGAATTATTGGACCAAATAGGAGATATTTCCTCGAGGCAGATGGATTTGGAGCTTGAGGTTCAAGAGTTGGAACTAGAAATTAAGAATTGGGAGACAACGTGTGAAACGAACAAAAAAGTGTTCGAAAATTAGGTAGAAAGATTCAATTATGTTCTTAAAATTCATGAAGATCACAAGCAAGTATGGAAGAAGATGTACTTGCAGGCCAAGGCGTCAATTGAGGAAAATGTACAATCACTCCCACTGAAGATACAACTAAAAATTGATATACAAATTTGTAATAAAATGACACTGTTTATGCAACCTTTGACATTAAAAGATGTTTGTTAAACATATATTAAACTTACTTATATATTTGACATTAGTATGTTATTGTTCAACTAATTAGATTAAAACCTTAGAGTTGGTATGTGTAGTATATTTTAGTTTTTAAAAGAGTAAATAATATTACTAATAATTTTCGGTGACGTATATTGTGAGTATTGTAAAAAATATATTAACTGTTTGTTAAAATACTTGAACAAACGTTAGTATCTTATTATTCAACAATATTAGTAAATATTATTTCTGAGGATTTACACCCTAGAAAAATATGATATTGTTTTTTTATGCTTTATCCTTGGAAGTAGGAAATATCATAATGAATTGGTTGGGTGTGTTGGTGTGTATTATTTTCCACATCATTAGTTGAGTCATCTCACTTAGGTGAGATCATAGGTCCATGTGTCATTTAGGGGTCATTATGAGATTCTCTTATGCATCGGTGTGTCAAAGACGTCGGTGCGTCAATGCGTCGGTGCGTCATTGGGAGTTACACTTCTATTCTTGGAATGTAACTCCCCTCTCTACTCGAACTATCACGATTGCAGCACTTTGGGGTTACTCAGCACCTCCTATATGTACACCCCTTTGGATCTATGAGATAGAGGAGAGTTTTATGGCTTAATTAGGTTCTACCTGTGTTTCAAATCTTTGCATGCACATTCGGATGATGCTCCCTCTTCCCGAGATCTCTTCACACTGCAGCTTACACGTCCGTTGATGTGCACATCGTCCCTTGTGATCCTCGCTTGTGGGTTTTAAACCCTCTTTCATGGTATCAGAGCGGATCTTCTCGGATCCGTGCACTCATCCGTGTTTCTATGTGTGTTTTATGGCTTCGGCGTGATATTCGATCTCTTTCAGCATGTGTCGTAATGGATATTCTAGTTGTGTGCTTCTTGCATTGATTTGGGTTTTTATACCTCCATTCGGGTTGTTCGTGGGTTTCTGTCTCCTATTGGAGTTTATGGTGATTTTCAATTTTTCAGCACTCGGTTCGTGTTCATGATTTTTCTACCTTGCACGTGTATTCTAGAGGAGCTTTAAGGTGTTACATTGGTTCAAGTTTTTATTTCAAGAGTTGGAAGAGTTTAGCTCAGAACCGAGTTGCCCCAGCTCGGTGGCAACTCATTACATTTCCCTTGTAAACATCTCATGATGTCAGTGTTCACCATAACAGCTCGAGTTTGGTTTGTTTGGCATTAGCTCCAGCTCAAACCTTACTCCTAGTTTACTTCTCATCGTGCTTGCCTTGGTGTCTTCTTTGCTCGGCTTTGGCTATCCATCACCTCCAGCTCCCTCCAGCTCTGTTGTGCCATCACCTTTGGTTCGAACTTGGATTAGAATGTGTTGTGCCTCATTTGTGGCTGCTTCTACTTGGTTTTCTATTCGTGCTTTAGCATCATGCATCCATGCATCTGCTCCACCATTACATGGAGCCTCGGACCCTACACCACCTTCTCTACGCTCATCACACACAAAGAACTCTGCGGCATTTTTTTGCTACCTCCTACGTAAGAAAATGTTTTTGTCTCCAGCTTGTTGCACGCATTCCCAGCTCCACCCGGTTTAACCTCAGCCTGCTCGTGATCATCTCTAGCTCCAACAGCTCGAAAAATATCCTCTGCAGTGACCATTTTCTCGCTCAAATAACTCGCTCAACCATTTTGGCATTTTTGGTGGTTTTGGCATTTTTGGGGTCTACAGTCTGACCTGCCATCCTCCACACGTGGCACAAAGCCCTCCTTGGCGTGTTTTCTCTCACCCCAATATGGATGACTGTGTAATTTGGCTCGCTGCTCATCAAACCTTCCACGTCCCTCTGCAGATCCACGTGGCATCTACCTCTCAACAACTTGGGAGACTCGGTCATTGCATGGTTTGATAATAGCTCTTCCAAACGTGGGCTTCTACCTTCTTTTTAATGTTTTAAGGTGTTCAAAAAAAACATTTCATTATAATGACATGTAATTAATTATTTTGGGATATATCGGCTTGTTTTAATATCCCCTCCTATGAGCGTCGAAGACAGAGGGCGAGGTCCGGGGTTGGTAGGAGGCTAATCCCCCTCGCAATCAAAACAAACCCCTACTAAAATTCCATGCCATTTCCAACGAGTAGTCACATGACACCCTTTGCACCCATTTCGTGCACTTTTTTAATGTGTTTGCAGTGTCTAGTGGCATTTTCCATCAGTTGCGGGAATCATTTTAATGCTATAACTTTTGACTCATTGCTCATTTTTTAGCGCTTCTTTAGTCAAATTTGCATGATTTTTCACACATTACGTGATGACATTGTCATTTTTGTAAATTTACTACTTTATAAAGTGTCACATTATGGGGGGTTCACTGTACTATTGGGCTTTCACACACAAACGCATTATCGGCCGAGTCCGACATCTTGCTTTTGTGCATCTTGCATTTTGCATCATGGAGAGTGCTCTTTCCAGACTTGAGCATCGTAGGATCACCTTACAGCCTCCGCCACTTCTCACCAGGGAGAGGGAACTATTCAGCTTGGCATGCTTCCATGGAATGTTACTTCACCCACGAGGGTATTTTACCCTTCTTGCTTGGGCCAGTTCCTTGCACCCACTAATCATCATCATCTAGAGGACTTTCTTGACACTTGTGACCATGTCTTTGGTCACATGATGATGCATGTCTCTAGATCTCTCTGGTTTCACGTGGTAGACTCAGATCCACCTCACCGTGTTTGGAGCATTCTTCAGTCCCTCTATGGAGACCCTTCACATACTGCAACCATTGTTGTTGTTGCTGATTCAGTTGTCTCCTCTTCTTCATGTGATGGCGTTTCACTGACTTAGACTCATTTGGTTCTACTTTTGATGTTGAGAGTACTACAGAGGACTCTTCTCCTCTTTCTCTCACTATTCTAGACATTGTTGTCACCCCCACATCTCATCAGATATTGAGTAGTCTTCTACCCGGCCTCATACGGTCATCACACCCGCCTCCTTTCCACTTCTAGTGTGTGAGGCCCCTTCCACTCATTTAACTTCATTGGATAACTCATACCTATCTAACATCGCTCTTCTGTTTGTTGAGCCCCCTCATTGGGATGAGTATCTTCCGACCTTAGTCATCTTTTCACGAGTCTACAAGTGATGCACTACAGGTCCCTCATCCATCTACAAGTGTTTCAGAGGATTTCATCATCTCCGTTGTTGGGAGTGCCCATTCTGGGACTCTTACCACTTCCACTTTTCTAGAGACCTTCATTGATCCACCCTCAGCTGTGGATCCCTTTTCTATTGTGGAGGATGTTTTGTTCCCTTCACATCACTTGGACATCCTTTCTGCAGGTGTTCCTCTTTTTCACTCTGACAGTTCTACGCATGTGGCATTACCTTCGGTTCCTTGGCACTCACTCGCTAGACCTATGTCACACTTTTGTGCACCAAACTCAGAGTTCTTCGTGTTGCTACCTTTAGTTTCCTTTATGGAGTGGGTGGACTTCCAACACGTCATTTCTATCCTTCCTAAGGGCAGGCACATAGTTCATTGTGGGTGGCTCTTCTTTAGTCCAGAGGCAGAGGATCTTGTCATCGACATCCTTCTAGAGAGCTGCAGAGTTCGAGATCATCCCATAACATCTTCTCGCATTTCTCTCATCTTCCTCTTCTTCTCTCTTCTTCTTCTTTCCGAGACATTTCCTCTTTGTACATGGGTACCTTTTCAGGCTCGTCTATGGCTGGGACCCATTTTTGCATCTTTCTTAGATTAGAGAGTGTTTTGTTCTCTTGTGGTGGATGTTTTTCCCACTGGGTTTTCCTTCACTGCTTGGGACATTTTTGTGTATGGGTACCTCATCAGGCTTTGTGTCGGGACCCATTTCTCGTTTCTAACTTGCCGCCTCATCCTAAGTTACGATGAAGGGGGGGTGTTAGTGTGTATTATTTTCCACATCATTAGGTGAGTCATCTCACTTAGGTGAGATCGTAGGTCCATGTGTCATTTAGGGGTCATTATGATAATCTCTTACGCGTCATCGTGTGTCGACGTCAGTGTGTCATATGTGTCATTGGGAGTTACACTTCTATTCTGGGAATGTAACTCCCCCTCTCTACTCAAGTTGTCATGATTGCAGCACTGGGGGTTACTCAACACCTCCTATATGTACACCCCTTTGGATCTATGAGATAGAGGAGATTTTTATGGCTTAACCAGGTTCTTCCCATGTTTCAAATCATTGCATGCACATTCGGTTGATGCTCGTTCCTCCCGAGATCTCTTCACGCTGTCATTCACATGTTCGTTGATGTGCACGTCGTCCCTCGTGATCCTCTCTTGCGGGTTTTAAACCCTCTTTCAGGGTGTTATGGTAGAGTGATGAGGGTAGAGATGATGTATAAACATGTTTGAGAAGGGCATGGACCTTGAGTGTACTTGTAATAAGTGAAGTTCCAAGACAAATAAGTATGATATTGATTTTTGGTATGCAAAATTTTGTTTTATGTAATGATTATAACATTTTTATCATAAGATGGGATGGGTAAATATATGTGGTTATATTATTGTATTATAAAATTATTATATGTATGTGCTCTTATGGCCTTAGGCCAATTATCTTTATATTTTTTTAATTAACATAATACTCTTGTCATAACGGTTTCCTTTAATAAGAACATGCATATTTCTACAAATATTATTTCCTAAGGAACTGAAGCCTTAACTCTAAAGTTATTCGTTATTAAACACTTTTGGATTATTTCTATTCATCTCCATTTCAAGCTTGAAGTTGCACTATACCATGGTTCACACCCATCCAACACCATCAAGGTTACAAGAAACTCAAAAAGACCCTAGTGGTATTCCAATCCTATATCTCAACATTCTTGCATATACTTTGAGGTGCATAAAGAGATCTTTGTCCACCTTGTATTATTTTCATCCTACACATATTTCAAATGAGTTTGATGTGAAAGACAAATGCCAAGATACTTGTATTCACATACCACTTCAAAAGAATCCTTCAAATTGGGAGTTGAAATGCTTCCTCTTCCTTTTTAGAGAGAAGATTAGAATTTGTTGTTATCGATGTTCACATGCATCCATACCTCTTTACAAAAGAGTTATAGGACACATGCTCCCCAGTACTATGTCAAATGCTTCCTCAAAATCTATGAAACAACAATATAATTTACCTTTTTAATCTCAAACCTTTTTCAACCAAGTGTTTGTGTGTGACACGATGATCTATTTTTTAATGTTTTGGTTTGAAACTTGTTTTTTTCTTTAATTTATTTCTTTTTTTCTCAGCCCAATCATTAATCATACTCCCAATAAAACTTTACAAAGAGAGGATTGGTTATGTTAGTTTAAAGGATTATTTACATCTTCACTCTTAAACAAAAAATGTGCTTACGTTGGTTGTCCACTATGTTGAGAAGCCATTTTGAACAACCCCATTAAATATTTCTTGATTCAAGGTACTAGAATTCCATTTCCCCATTTATATGTTCCTTTTGTAAATCATTAATGTCACAAACCTTACCTATTGCAAATCTCTTAATCATTGTAGTAGCCACTCCACTTGCAATTTAACAAACTCATTATTTGTTTGCATAATATGCATTTCGTAAGAATGTTTGGATTTTAAATTAAGGGATTTTTTTCTGCAATATAAGTTCACTTTTACATGTATTTTTCAAATTTTCAAATTGGTTCATTACCACAAACACATGATAGTATACAAAGTGATGAAAGCCAAATTTTCATGTCATTAAAATGAAAGCTTAAAAAATCACTTTGTTTACGGAAGAGATGAAATGCACAAAAGTTATCCACATGATAACTAATTGATATGGATTACATCACTGAAAAAAGGTGGAAAAAATATTGTGTTTTGTGCCCTTTTGAAAACCCACATTACATTTATCAAACTATTGAAAAACATAGTGTGTTTTTCGAGGTGCTTTGAAAACTCACTTTGTTTACTTCAAAAGATGAAATGCACACAAGTTATGCACATGATAACTACTTAATATGGTTTACATCATTACAATAAGGTGGAAAATCACCGTGGTTTGCACCTTGTTGAAAACCAAAAGGTGTTTTTCAAAGTGTTGAAAAACACAATGTGTTTTCAATGTCCAAAAAAACTCACTTTGTTTACTATTAAAATGAAATGCACACAAGTTATGCATATCGTAATTACTTCATTTGGATTACATCATTTCAATAAGGTGGAAAAAAACCTTGGTTTATGCCCTTTCAAAAATCGCATAGTGTTTTTCAAATCAATGCTAAAAAAATCACTTTGTTTACCAATGAGATTAAATTCACACAATTTATGCACATGATAACTACTTGATATGGATTATATCATTTCAATAAGGTGGAAAAATATCATGGTTTGCACCTTGCTGAAAACTAAATGGCATTTTTATTGAAAGTGCTAAAAACACGCTTTGTTTTTTTGCGTCTGAAAACTCACTTTGTTTACTAACAAGATGAAATGAAAACAAGTTATCCACATCACAATTACTTAATGTGGATTACATTGTTTCAGTAAGGTAGAATAAATTTTGTGGTTTGCACCCTTTTGAAAACCGTATTCCATTTTTCAAAGTGTTGAAAAACATAGTACATGCTAAAAAACTCACTTTGTTTATCGACGAGATGAAATCAACAAAAATTTATCCACATGGTAATTACTCAAATTATATTACATCAATAAATTAAGGTGGAAAAACATCGTGGTTTGCACCCTGTCGAAAACTCTTGTATCGTTTTTCAAAGTGCTGAAAAACACAATGTGTTTTTCAACACACCGAAAAACACACTTTTTTTTTCCACACTTTGAGCAATGTAATTATTTTCCACATGATAATTACTCAATTTGGATTACATCATTACATTAAGGTGGAAAAACATCGTGCTTTCCACCCTTTCAAAATCGCATTGCATTTTTCAAAGTGCTAAAAACACAGTGTGTTTTTCAATATGTCGAAAAAAATGCACTTTGTTTTTCCACATTTGAGAAACACAATTATTTTCCACATGATAATTAATCAGCTTTTATTATATCATTACATTAAGGTGGAAAAAAACATCATGGTTTCCACCACAAAAATTGCACTGCATTTTTCAAAGTGCTGAAAAACACAGTGTTTTTTTCATGCGTCGAAAAATGCACATTTTTTAACGAGATGAAGAGCTCACAAATGATCCACATAATAATTACTTAATATGGATTACATCATTACAATAAGATGGAAAAACATCATGGTTTTCACCTTGTCGAAAACCACATTACGTTTTTCAAAGTGCTAAAAACACAAGGTGTTTTTCAACGTCTTAATAAAAACACACAAAAAAAACCCGTTTTTTTCAACGTGGTGAAAATCACACTTGTGTGTATCAAGAAGACAAAAACCACAAATGTTTAGAACATGTTAATTACTTGATATTGATAACGTATTTCCAAAAAGTGTAAGAGCATCATGGTTTACACCCATTCGAAAACCCACATTACGTTTTTCAAAGTGCTTTGAAAACACGATGTGTTCTTGAACGACCGAAAACGCACTTTGTTTTTCCACAATTTGTGTAACGTAATGCTTCTCCACATGATAATTACTCAATGTCGATTACAGAAATACATTAAGGTGTCAAAACATCATGCTTTGCGCCCAGTCGAAAACCCACATTATGTTTAACAAAATGCTGAAAAACACAATGTCTTTTTCAACCCGCCGAAAAATGCACTTTGTGCAACGTAATGATTCTCTATGTGATAATTAATAAATTTAGATTAAATCAATACTTTAAGGTGGAAAAACATTGTGCTTTGTGCCCATTCGAAAACCCACATTGCATTTTACAAAGTGATGAAAAACACAATGTGTTTTTCAACGCTATGAAAACACGCTTTATTTTTCCATACATTAGGAAATGCAATGTTTCTCCACTCAATAATTACTCAAATTGGATTAAATAAATACATCTTGCTTTGCACCCTTTCGAAAACCCGCATTACATTTTTCAAAGTGCTTTGAAAAACCTTGTGTGTTTTTAGCGAACTAAAAACTCATTTTGTTTATCGACCAGTGTGAAATACACACCAGCTTATCCACATCATAATTACTTCACGTGGATTTCATCGTTGCAATAAGGTGTAAAAACCACTTTGTGGATTGCACCTTGTCGAAAACAACATTGCGTTTTTCAAAGTGTTGAAAAACACAATGTGTTTTTCAACACACTGAAAAACTCACTTTGTTTATCAATGAGATGAAATTAACAAAAAGTTATCCATATGATAGTTAATCAAAGTGGATTACATCAATACATTAAGGTGGAAAAACATCATGGTTTGCACCCTTTTGAAAACTCGCATTGTGTTTTACAAAGTGTTGAAAAACACAGTGTGTTTTTCAACGCGTTGAAAAACTCACTTTGTTTACCGACCAGATGAAATAAATGCAAGTTATCCACATGATAAATACGTGATAATTACTCAATGTGGATCACATCAATACATTAAGGTGGAAAAACAATGTAATTTGCATCCAAAAAAAACCAACATTACTATTTATAAAGTGCTAAAAACATAGTGTGTTTTTCAACGCGCTAAAAAATGCACCTTGATTTTTTGACGAGGTGCAAAACACAAAAGTTATCCATATTCTAATTACTTGATATTGATAACATCCATCCAAAAATTGTAAAATCATCATGCTTTGCACCCAATCAAAAACCTGCATTGTGTTTTATAAAGTGCTTTGAAAAACAACATAGTGTGTTTTTCAATGCGCTGAAAATGCACTTTGTTTTTCACAATTTGGGAAACAAAATCATTCTCCACACGATAATTACTCAAATTTTATTACATCATTACATTAAGGTGGAAAAACATCGTGGTTTACACCCTTTCAAAAACCCACATTGCATTTTTCAAAGTGCTGAAAAACATAGTGTGTTTTTTAGCGCATTGAAAAAATCAATTGTTTATCGACTGATGAAATGCATGCAATTTATCCACATCATAATTAATTCATGTGGATTACATCATTGCAATAAGGTGGAAAAAACATAGTGGCTTACACCTTGTCGAAAATAGCATTGCGTTTTTCAAAGTGCTGAAAAACTCACTTTGTTTATCGACGAGATGAAATTAACAAAAAATTATCCATATGATAATTACTCAAAGTGGATTACATCAATACATTAAGGTGGAAAAACATCATGGTTTGCACCCTTTCGAAAACCCAACATTTCAAAGTGTTGTTAAAAACCCAAAGTGTTTTTTAGCGTTGAAAAACTCACTTTGTTTACCGACTCAGATGAAATGCACGCAAGCTATCTCACATGATAACTACGAAATCATTACTCAATTTGTATTACATCAATAAATTAAGGTGGAAAAACAACATGGTTTGCGTCCACTTGAAAACCAAAGATTATGTTTTACAAAGTGCTGAAAAACATAGTGTGTTTTTCAATGCACCGAAAAACGTGCCTTATTTTTTTGACGAGGTGCAAAACACACAAGTTCTCCACATTCTAATTAATTTCTATTAATAACATCCATCCAAAAAAGTTTAAAATCATCGTGTTTTGCACCCAATCAAAAATATGCATTACATTAATTCAAAGTGCTAAAAACACAGTGTGTTTTTCAACGCGTTGAAAAATGCACTTTATTTTTCCGCACTTTGGGAAACGCAATGCTTATCCACATGATAATTAATCAATGTGGATTACATCATTACATTAAGGTGGAAAACATCGTGGTTTCCACCATGTGGAAAACCATATTGTGTTTTTCAAAGTGCTAAAAACACATGTATGTGTGTTTTTTGGACGTGCTTTAAAAAATGCACTTTGTTTTTCCATACTTTCGAAACACAATGCTTCTCCACATGATAATTACTCAAAGTGGATTAAATCAATACATTAACATAGAAAAACATCATGGTTTTCACCCTCACAAAACCCGTGAAGCATTTTTCAAAGTGTTGAAAAACATGGTGTGATTTTCAACGCGTCGAAAAACAAACTTTATTTTTCCGCACTTTGGGCAATGCAATGCTTTTCCACGTGATAATTACTCAATTTGGATTACGTCATTACATCATCAGCTATTTAAAATGTACCACTCACTCCCTCCAAAGGCACAACTAATAAAAGAATATATATCCTTGTAATAAAATGACACTGGCTTAATGTTGTTTTTTAAATAAAAACATGCTTTTAGGCATATGTTAAACTTACTCAATGATAATATTGTGAGTATTATATTAAGACCTTGGAGTTCATATGCTTTGTTATAATATTACTAATCATTACAAATTTTACTTTGTTATTGTTCGATAATTATATTGAAAAACCTTTGAGTTGATATGCGTAGTATATTTTAATTTTTATAAGAAAAAATAATATTACTAATTATTTTAGGTGATGTATGCTGTGAGTATTGTAAAAAATTATATTTACATTTTTTAAATAGTAACTCCCACAAAAAATTTGATCAAATTTTACCATGTGTTTGTCAATGTGGCAAAAACCGCATTGTTCTTTATTAAAATTTTGAAAACACTTGTTTTTTTTAACGTGGTGAAAAAGACATTTTATTTTTCAACAATTTGAAAAAGGAAACGCTTCTCCACCTTATAATTACTTGATGTGGATTAAATCATTACAATAAGATGGGAAAATATCGTGTTTTGCACCTTGTGAAAATGACACTACATTTTCAATGTGCTAAAAAACATTGTGTTTTTCAACTTATGGCGGAAATCACGCTTTATTTTTCAGCACTTTAAAAATTTAAAACTTCTCCACCCAATAATTACTTAATGTGGATTACATAATTGTAATAAGATGGAAAAGTATCACAATTTGCACCTTGTTCCACACCGCATTACGTTTTTTTGGTGGAATGTGCTAAAAAACAAAGTGTGTTTTTCAATGTGGTGAAAAACACAGTGTGTTTTTCAACATGGTGAAAAACACGCTTTATTTTTCGACACTTAAAAAAATGCAAAGCTTATCCACATGATAATTACTTGATGTGGATTACATCATTAAAATAAGATGGAAAAAATGTGGTTTGCACCTTGTTGAAAATGGCTTTGCATTTTTCAAATTACTGAAAAACACACTGCATTTTCAACGTGCTGAAAAACACATTGCTTTTTTCAACGTGGTGAAAAACACGCTTTATTTTTCAGCACTTAAAAAATACAAATCTTATTCACATGATAATTACTTGATGTGGATTACATCATTAAAATAAGATGGAAAACAAAGTGGTTTGCACCTTGTGGAAAACACAAAGGTGGTTTTTCAAATTGCTTAAAAACACAAGCAGTGTTTTTCAAAGTGATGAAAAACACAGTGTGTTTTTCAACGTGTTGAAAAACATGCTTTATTTTTCAAAACTTAAAAAATTCAAAGCTTATCCACATGATAATTACTCGATGTGGATTACATCATTAAAATAATATAGAAAGTATTGTGGTTTGCACCTTGAGGAAAACAGAGTTGCATTTTTCAACAAGCTAAAAAACAAGTGTGTTTTTCAACATGTTGAAAAACACACTTTGTTTTTTTTAACTTAAAAATGCAAAGCTTCTCCACATGATAATTACTTGATGTGGATTACATAATTGCAATAAGATGGAAAATCATCATATTTTGCACCTTGTGGAAAATGACGTTGCATTTTTCAAATTGCTGAAAATACAAGTGTTTTTCAAACACGTAAAAAAACAAATCTTCTCCACATGATAATTAGTTGATGTGGATTACATAATTGCAATAAGACGGAAAAATATCGCTATCTGTGGGATTACATCGTTACATAAAGGTGGAACAACATCATGGTTTGGACCTTATGGAAAACGCCAATTCATTTTTTATAGTGTTGAAAACACACTGTTTTTCAACTTGTTGAAAAAATAAACTTTTTTTTCAACACTTTGAAAATAGCAATAAAAATTCCACATGATAATTAGTTATTGTGGATTACATCATTTCATCATAATTACATCAGCTTTCTATATGTTAAAATATTTTCTACTATCCATATATTTAAAGAGTGGTCTTGCATGGCTAACACCAACAAACACATTTTTTAAATACTCTCAAAATCATCAAAAATTAGGCTCATTGTACATTCCATATTTATGTATTTTAAATATACGCAATCTACAATCTCATATACATGAATTTTAAATGTTTACAATTCTAAAATAGGCCCGCTCTACATTCCATACATTTACTTTCCAAAGCTCAACCTGCTCATTCCATAAGATACATCTCTCTACATATTTGTTGCATCTGCAACACAATGCATTAAATATTAGACAAGATATCAAAGGCTTTGTACCTTACATACAATAAAGGAATGTATTGAAATTAAGGACATTCAATACACACCTTGTGTAGACACTAAATTGTTGAAAGATAAGCAATGATGCGATATATGTTTCATTTGCATTTGAACCACCTGCAAAATAAATGATCAATATGTTAGTCTTCGCCTCGATAATTAAAATTTCTTGCAAATTCACATTCACACCAATAATTCAATTTTTTTACCTATAGGTTCCCCTTGTGTGGTTTCTCTCCTCTTTGCATGATTGTCGTCAGGAAATTGGAAGCATTCGTAGTCTTCAACACAATTGTTCAAATCTTCTACAATGATTGGCCTCTTAGTCACACTGTGGTGGCATTTTTACTTGCACTAAACCATGGATGCATGTGGGTGGTGGTTGTCTCATTGACATCTCCTTTGAAAGCAACATCTAACATATTTGATGCTTCTAGGTCTCTCCTAAACCTCTGAACACATTCAAAGTATGTTTTTTTCTATTCATCATACTTAGTCATGTATCCAAGAATGACTTCAAGAATTCTTTGGATGTGTGTTCCATAAAATTTGAATCACTTTCTATCATCAACCCACCAGCCCCAACTATTTTCAAGAGTGCATATGACGTATAAGACATTATAGAAAGTTATTTATTTATACACTAGGTTTTTCAATATCATTGTACAATAGAAAAACAACCTCATACCATCCATGCATGTCACCCGTCATTCGGTGGATAGGGAATATTTTGGCTACAACACCCATTCGTAACATTTGATTGAGAATACACATTGTCACCTACACATGAATACACATTATCACCTAATCATAAATATGTGTGATGAACATTATCATTGGCATCAATTAATTGATTAAAGGCATTAACAACTAACCATCAACTATCAGTGACTGATTGAGGTGGTGAGGAGGGGCCATCCCATAGCATGTCTTCATTTACCGTGCTTGTCTCCACATAAGTACTTGGCTCCTGCAGTGAAAGGAAAAAAATTTCAACACGATGCTTATTTTGTTATGACTTATGCTTAGTAATCTATATCACTAATTTCCACATACGATGAAATTAAATTACCTTCCACTTCGGTGTTGCATATGACGAGGAGGGCCATCCTGGAACATGTATTAATTTACCATTTTTGTCTTTGTATAAGTACTTGGATCCTGCACATGAAAGGAAAAAAATTCAACACAAGCTTATTTCGTTACAACTTATGCTTAGTAATATATATCACTACTTACCACATACGATGACATTGAATTACCTTCCACTTTTGGTGTTGGATATGGCGAGGAGGGGCCATCCTGGAACATGTCTTCATTTACCGTGCTTGTCTCTGCATAAGTACTAGCTCCTACATGTGAATGGAAAACAATTTCAACATGATGCTTATTTCGTTACGACTTATGCTTAGAAATCTACATCGGTAACATATGATGACATTGAATTACCTGTCACTTCTGGTGCTTGATATGATGACATTGACACATATCACTTGTGAAGTTCCAACACCTTCAACACATGCTTACATATGTTTCCTCTGATAGCCCAAGCACATTCGCATATGTCCAAGGCTCCACATTGCCTTACCAAATACCATGTGCTTCTAGTTGTTTGGCTCCTCACCCATAATTGATTGCAATTAGGCATAATTGCAAGGTAATTTGTATCAGGAATACTCTTTTCTCTCTCAACCACTGTTAATAGTTATCTTTCTTTTTTTAAATTGGTCAAGAATCTAGATTGTTGCAACTTCCTCTTGTGTTTGTAAAATGGCTCCAACTTGTACACAAGTGTGTAGAACAAATAGTCCATCGGTGTGAGTGCATTTTTTTCTATCACACAAGTATCTAGTCTTCAGAAAACAATGGTAGGCCTCGATGGATGCGTTTGTTTCTTGATTTGCATGGGAGAAGTTTCTAAAAAAAAATCCCACATAGCTATCAAGTGACATAAATTGAATATCAGTGACACTATAAACCACGTTTAATTATTTGAGATGAAAATTAATAAGGAAACACACGAAGGCTCGTACTCACCAATACATTCTTCGCTCTCACACCATGTCTTCTTGAAGTACTCAAGGAACTGAGTTTCCTCTTTGAATTCATTGAAGAAGTCTTGAATGATTCGAAAGGTGTGCTCGTCATGCATTCTAGAACCATACATGATGGTACCTAATCTCTCGAAAACCTTCCACCTCAACTTCTTGCTACAATACTTTTATTCATTTTTTGACCATGCCTTGCACACATGCCATAGGCATAGAAGTACATGGAAACCAAAAACACACCTAATGGCATGGATTTTAGATGACACATCATCTGTGATGAATGCATTTATCTACCAATCGCAAGGAATAATTTTTCCCCATTTATGGACTTCGCCAACCACCCATAAATGTCTTCAATCTTATTCCTTGATGTAATGGCCCATGCTACGGTACCCCAGCCTCTTGCTCATCGAAAACAAGTAAGGTGTATAATTGGTACTACAAGGAATATGACATCAAAGGTTAACATGGGGTTTAATATAATAGAAAGGGAACATTATTAATGATACATAAATCACACATCATTTCAAAATTCATTCCAATTACTTACACCATATTTGTTCGTAGAAAATTTTGAATCCATGGAGATTATGGAATTGTGCGAATGTTGAACCATTCTCTTACACATCCATGGTGTTTGCAACCCCATAATGAATGGAACGGTGGTTCCATTTGGGCATTGATAGTATAAAAAATTCTCTTTCCTCCGAATTCCATAAGTTCGTGCTCATGGCATCATCATGGTTCCTTTGAGACCTTTTGGAGTGAACTCTTTTCCATGTGTTCACCACATCCTTTCTTGTCAAGTATTGGTCCCTCTTGCTCAATATACCCACGTTGGATGGATCCTCTATATATTTTTTGTATGCCATTTCCACGGTGACACCCATCAACAAAAGTGACTCTCGATATAACTTTTGCATTCATTTGATAAGTACAGGCAACAGTGACATGAGGATCATTAATGGTATTTTCATTCCTACCATGACAACACTCACCATTTACATCACAATGAAATGGATTGTTGTATAATATTATCGCCACTGTCGGTCTCCCATAAAAAACCTTCACATTGAAATGACATTGGCAACCCCTTTTAATTTGACACCTACTCACTTTTTCACCTGTTGCTGGCTTATTTCTATTGTCATCTGGACCATATGAACACCAAAGTAGCTGCAATTAAAAATGGTAACATCAAATGCTATACAAATGTTTATGAAAAGAACGTACAAAAAATTATTAGAAAAGGTCTGAACCTAGTATATGACTTCATTGTATGCGGTTTAGGGTTTGCTATATTTTTGACTTGTGATTTGTGTGGGTGAATGTAGTCTCAAAATTTTCGTTAGAACCTTCCCCCTTTACAAATGCCTCTAGTCTTGCAAGTGGTATGGTAGCACAAATGTCGATGTTTGGCTCATCCCCGATTGGTGTCCATTCTAGGTCTTCATATGAAAACTGACTCTTTTCCTCTGTTATCTCTTTGATGGGAAGTTCAATCATACTCTACCATTTAGTCCTTCTTCCTATCCTAAAAAATATTGCATACAATTTTGCATTGTTAATGAAAGAATTATTTCATACTTTCTGAAATAAATTTTGAGTTGTGATTGATCATCATCAACATGAATACCATCTTAAAACATTGGAAGCATTTGAATTTTTGGCTAATTCAAAAGCCACCTGTATAAAAGACAGTATTGAAATGCAAGGAAAACAACAATTTATAGGACTACCTACTGCTTCCAGTGCACAAGCATATCACAATATGGTCATCTATAATGTGACAAAGAATGTGACATAATAAATATAATGTGACAAAGACTGTTACAAAATTAATATTATTTCAAATACATTTATTCAATGTTGAGAGAAACTTCCAATAAAAATATTATAATTAAATTTATAAATATAATTCACATTGTATAATAATATATTTTATGGTGCTTATTTTATTTATAAAATAATATTTTTCAAAAATGATGTATATAAAATAGAAATTATTACATTTAGCTAAAAACTAACAAAACAATATTTTTTTTTAAAAGAAGTTACAAATTAGAAAATTAAAATATTAAAAACATCTTTATATATACATATATATACATATATATATATATATATATATATATATATATATATATATATATATATATATATATATATATATATATATATATATATATATATATATATATATATATATATATATATATATACATACATATATATATATATATATACATATATACATACATATATATATATATATATATATATATATATATAGATATATATATATATATATATATATATATATATATATATATCTATATATATAGATATATATATATATATATATATATATATATATATATATATATATATATATCTATATATATATATACATGTATATATATATATATATATATATATATATATATATATATATATATATATATATATATATATATATAAAACATAATAATTAAACAACAATAAAATAATAATCTTCGCAACACCCATGTACCCTACTTTTTGAAAAAAGTGAACTTACAAACTAAAATTGAAGAATATAGATATTTCAAAAAAATTAAATTGAAAAATGTGATTTCTCCACAATGAAATTTATAAAATATGGATATTCCGAAAAATTTATTTTGTCTTGTATGAAATTATGAATATTATTCATGATTGAAAAATTTTACCTTGTTTAAGGATTTATCATCCGTGAGTAAATTATAATAGCGTAGACTATCTACATCTATAGTTTTACTTATATTTTGTTAGTGTATATTATTAAAAATAGAAATCACTAGCATATTAAATTTCCCACAATGCATGTATTTCAAATTTTGTGGATAATACAAACTCAATATTATAATGTGTAGAATTTTCACACTTTTATTTGAAATTTAGAAATGGTGCTAAAATTTTGAATCATAATAAAAATTATTTACTATACATTCTGAACAACTAGTATTCAATGGCATACTAAATTGTCTAAAATATACATATAATTTATAAATTGTGAAAAATTGAGGACTATTTTTAGGAACTCTTGCAGTTTTCAAAATTTCTATGCGAACTCCCTTCATCTTCAGTTTATGTGGAGGCTTGTATTTTTATGTCTTCATTTTACAAACAAGATCGGGAGGAATGAGGCTCTTGGTATTCATATTCACTACACAAAAGAAGCATATAATTAATGTTAGTACATTACATGACAAATCTAATATACATCATCCAATATGATAAAAAAATCACAATTTCATAAAGCTAATATCCATGAAAAAATCAGTATAAATAAAATCTCTTCAACGTGCAGCTTTAAAAACCTCTACGCAACACAGTCTACCACCCAACTATTGATGTGGATTCCTAAGGGGAAATCCCCTTCATCATGCAACAATAGTTGGTCGTATCGATGTGGCATCCTAAGGGGCAAGCCCCTTTAGCATATGCACCGATTCATGTCTTTACAAAGGCACTTTCCCCCATATGCCGAATTGAGAGTGAGAGTATGACAACAGAGAATTTTTGTAGCTTCAACTTACAATGGACATTCACAACCTTGCAATTACCAATATTTAACAAATAAAAAAATTTATACATACAAATGATCTGCACATTAGCAATATTTACAACTATAATGAATCCAGAAAATCAAACTTTTCCTAATGTATTCCATTTAACACAGCTAAGAGCAATGAAATTACAACTAAGAGCTTGAAGATCACATGCATATTTAATTGAAATTTTAATATTTTCTTACGATAGAAACAAATCAACATGCAAATCTAGAACTTATTTATACTTATAGATAATATTAAGAATCATCTCAAACACTTATAACATTAAATGTGTTCAATTTGTTTAACTATAATTGTATTAATGTTTGAGTTCGTATTTCAAAAAAAAAATATTAACATTTTTTTAACAAATATAAATACAAATATTAAGGTCATACTAGTGTGACTTGAAAAATTTAATTTCGTAAATGAAAACGTGTGGAAAGCCATCGTTTTTTTCAACATGCTGAAAAACACATTGCGTTTTTCAGCATGTTGAAAAACACAGTGTGTTTTTCATCAAGATGAAGAACATGTTGTGATTTCCACATGTTAATCACTAACCATTAATTATCTAGTTATTACATGGTTGTAGAAGTTTTGACAACTAGTTATTCGTTATCATAATCAATTTGTACTTACATGAATTTGGAGCCCATGAAAACATATGTTTGGATATATTTTTAGAATCCTGAATATGAGGAGGTTATTGCATGGTTGTTGAAATTTATTAGTAAATTCTAAAAGTTAAAATGGATTTGAAATCTCTAATGAAATCCATAGATAGAGAACATAAATTCATGTGCAAACCCTAGTGTATGATATAACATGAATTTTAGATACATGCAATTAGAATTACGAGACTTCATAAATTAGAATTTTCCTTGAACTATAGTATGGCATAAGAATCAGATTGGGAGTTTCTATTTCTAAACGTTTCATATATGGATCGAGAAAGGGAATCCCCTATAGTGGAGTATGCACTCACCTTGGAGGTATATAAAGGACTCATCTAAGAATGTTCATCCTTTTCCCTTTTCTTGAGATCTATTAAGAGGTTCAATTCTACTTCTTAATACCCTAACATGTTATATTACATATACTTCTACCTTGGATATGAATGTGATAGAAAGTTATGGTTCTCTATATTATTACTTGCACATGGTTATATGCACTTGTAGATAAGTTGTTCATGTGTATAGGTACATACTCATGAAGTTTCCAATGTATCTTGATTGTTCCTTTTGTATAAGGTTGTGGATGTGCTCTAGTATTGCTATTAGGTGTGCATTTTGAGTGGATGTGTTCTACAATTATTATATGTTATATATGACATGAATACACCTCAATTATTTTGAGATGAGATATCTATAGTATATCTCACTCACCTCAAAAAAGGGGAATTCAATGTGGTTATCGCAAAGAATAGAAATGCAATTCAGAGACACATAAAGATTACAAACTTTAGAATACAATAGAATATGTTATAGGGACATACTTACATGTACAAATAAAAACCATTCATAGATCTTTGATCTAGATGGAATCATCCAATAAAGGGTGAAACCATTGGATTTTGTTGTCCCAAATATATTTTATTTTCCTGTAGTCATTTTTACACCCACCAAAGAACAAGGGAATCCTATGCACTTTGGCCTATCACCCAATGCGTGTTGGGCGCTCACTCGAGGCACGCGCTGGTGCCGAGTCTCTCTTTTATGTGATTTTAGTGGGAAAACATCATCTATGATCCAAACTTTAAAGGAAGTGAGTGGGAATGAAACATTCAAACATCATAGAGCTACTAGATCATTGTAGTCATTACAGAGATAAAGATACTTTAATGACTTAAAGAACTCGAATAAAAATATAAAGGAAAATGCATAAGAACTCATATTCTTCTTATAAACATACATGAAAAGGAACTATGAAGAATCATGTATGAATCCGAACCAAGAAGGATCATATTCAATTAACTTGGTAACCTCATTGCATTCATTAGGCTTACTACAAAACACCATATAATGGCAGACTGAAGTCATGCATCATAATTGGATCCATATCATTTAGCTCTCAAAAAGGTATTTTATAACCCCAAGCCCTTGATACATCATTATCTTATATTTCATCTACCCAACCCAATATGACTCTTCGTGGCATTTCTACAAAGCTCCGCTCTTTATTGATCTCTATCTATTTTTCTTTTGCGGACGCTTGTATTTATAGCCACCCTGAAGTTCCAACTCATCCTTCTGCGGCCTTAGATCCGGTGCAAAGTGTCTAAATGTGGTCCTCCATGGGAGCATGCTGCCTCTAGGCCTGAGATCTCCACTTTTTTCCATGGTGGTCTTCTAGAAGCTTCCATCACAGGGCACATTTCTTCCTAGGCCAACATGTCGCTAGGTGGCACCTTACCCACTCGCATGCACGTTGGGTCACATTTTTCTCGTGTCCTTCCCAATAAACCAAATAGATCTAAGTCCCGAGACCTTGTTCCGCCAATGCGTAACATGACCCTTCTAAAACCCTCCTATAACCCTACCTTGTGTGCCCATTTCTTAACTTCAGTCTTGCATGCCCATGTGCCTTTGTGTACTTAGCCAATATTTTAGGGGCCCAACATCACCCCACACTACACATGTTCTCCGCATGCAAGAACACTTCTCCAATGAATAAATAATCACCATAGAATTAACGCCTTGGGAAAATAATAAGGGAATGAAGAATTTGGGAAAGAAGAAAGAATGGAGAAGTGATGGCATTATTGCAACAAGCTAGGAAAATCTTTTTTCAAGTCAGCCTCCAACTTATTCTAGGCATTGATTTCATTTTGTGCTCTCTGGAAAAGGTTGCCAACTAGGGAGCTTACCTCCCCAAAACTCACTCCATCTCCTTGAGCATTCATAGTGTTAACAATTTTTCCAACTCCTTACCCATGTCCTCAAGTGTGTCCATTCTTCTAGTAATCTATGGCTATAAACTCCATTAGCCGGTTCTTGATTGTACCCCTTAGGGCCTCAATAGATTCTGACTTCTTTTCAACCTCATCCAAGATTATATCCCACTCCTCTCTGTTCCCTTTGTTCTTTTCTTGGAACTATTTAAGCTTTGCTTCATAGTTGACGACCAGAATACTCGCCACTTTATCTCTGCTCCCACAATTGTCATATGCAGCCTCGGCGGTATGGGCAAAAATCTTTACATCAGCAAGGAATTTGTTGTATTCAGCCATGATTGCTACTACCTTTAATTTTTCCTCCTTCTCCAGGCGTGTTGCTACTTCTTCCATGGATTCTAAGGCTAGAGGTTGCCTCTCCATGGTGAGGATGCGCGTTAAGTCTTCAAGGCACTCAAGGGAAGATCCATACTTTTGCACGGGTGGTGCTAGGTCCGGATGCTTAAAAAAAATGGCATCTATGATGGATTATACCTTCTTATGTACTTCGTGCACCCTTTCCTTTTCTTCCCTAAGCTCATGCTTTAGCTGAGCACTAATTAACTCCTCCTATTTTAAATCCTTGGCCTTCTCTTCTAGCTCTTCCTCCTTCTTTTCTAGTTCTTCCTCTTTCTTTTCTAGTTTTGCTTCTAGAAATTTTATCCTGTCATTCCGTCCAAAGATCCTAGCTTCAACCTCAACTGAGACCTTGTTGAGCATGTTGCATAACTACTCATCTAAAATTTGCTGAGCATTTACTAAGGGGTTGTCTCCTTTTGACTTAGGAATTTTTATTAGTGCCCCCTGGCTTACCTCAAATTCGGCTCAAATCGATGTGGGACTCAATTTCCCAAGATAGCATCTTCCTCATCCGAGGGTATGCACCTTCTTCATCAAATGACTTCATTTCCAATAGTTACTTTGTTGGAACAATGCTTTGGAAATGCACACACAACACCTTGTTAGGATCCTTAATGTAGCTCATTCCTTGCCTCTGGATCTCCATGCACTTTCCCCTATGTGTGTGCCCTTAGGAATAGTTACCGATAGACTGGGGCCTCCCGCACCACCATGATCTTTCCCTATGATTTCTTCCTTGTCCTATTCCATCACTATGTCAAATTGTGCTCCAATTCTTGTTCTACCAAGGCTTTGATGATTTTTGTTGCTTCTCTTTTTTCCGCCTCGTTTACTTTATCCTTCATGAGGCTTGGGATTTTCTGATCCTGTGTGCCAACCTCTTCACTTCTTCCCATGTCCTGGGAACCTTCCTCCTCCTAGCTACCCTTGCACCACACGAAATGGAACTCATGTTCTTCTTCTCTGCCCTCTTCTTCTGAATCGTGCATGCTAAAAACAAGTGGTTCTTGGTCCCCTTCAAGATCATCTTCTTCATCGTCATCTCTCTCACCTACGTATTTCTCCAAGATCTATGTCTCCTCCGAGTCAACTTCCTCCATCACCTTCTATTTCTACCTAACTAGGGATTCCAGTATAGGAGATTCTCCTTTCTCTTCCTCCTCCTCTAGTGATTTCTCCTCTCAGATAATCTTTTCTTGTTCTTTCACCTCCTCTTTAACTGGGGACCTCTTCCTGCGTGTGTAAGTACTTGTTCTAGCGCTTGTTCCTGAGGTGCCTATTTCCTGTGTATCTTGGTCACTTGGTATCTTCTTCTTTATTTCTTCTATCTCCTTTTTCCTGGGTGTGGTCTTCTTCCTACATGTTAGGTCCTCAGGTATAGATATCTCATTTTCAAGATAAGCAACCTTCTCAAACTTGGGCCTTATCCGAAGGTATACACGCACCATGGACCTCCCTGCAATAGTCAGAGTCAAGGTTTTTACCATTTGGACTTCATACGACATGTACTTTTCCACGTACATGTGTTTTTAGGGTAGACCATTGTCATGTGCATTTCCCTATGGTACCGGTCCAAACTTCCAAATTCAAGCTTTAACTTCTTGGACTCCTTGAATCGCTTAACTCCCGCCTTTGGAAGTATTGAGCTATGAAGGTGAATGGGATCTTGCACCATGGGCTCATGTTTTCATCACTCAACTTGAACCTCTGCTAATACAAAAGTGTTGGTATACGGGAACTCAACTTTTCTTATTGTAAGTGGCCTTGACAGCTTGTTTTGGGATCCTCCACTCGCCCCAAACACATTCCTTAAGTGTGTATACTATTTTTCAAGACATTCCTTGTGAATGGGAATCATGCTATCACAAGTGTACTTCTCAAATATTTTTGCAGTGAGGGTTCTTCCTCCGGTACTCCCAAATGAAGTTGTCTGCTGAATTTGGTACCCCGATCTCTAAGAACACAATGGTTAAGAGGACATTACCAAAGATAATCTTGTCTCCTTCCTGTGCGCTAGTGATAATTTCATCTGCAATGTATGTGGATAGATTGTAGATGGTGCCCTTTGATATTCTTCTACAAACATTCAACCAGGACTTGTTTACCTACATCCATCTTTCTTGCATGTTGAGTTTTGTTACTAGGCGCGTGGCCATTCTCATCACTGGGTCTTAGATATCCCCAATATCAAAGTACCTTGACCCCTTCTTGTACGCATACATAGCCACTATTTCCTTAATTGCTTCCTTGTCACACAGGTCATCCTCTAATCTTTCTCCCTCACAAATAAGGCCTATGAATCTTGAAATTAGCTGAGGGGTTATGCACATCTTGCACCCCACGAAGTGAAATTGATCTTCATGTACGCACGACATTAGCCACTGATAGAGGCGCTTTAGCTTTCCAAAGTAGGGAAATTCATAGAGTTGTAATAATCCCACCTTCTCTAACTTCACCTTGATTTTGTTGTTATAAATTGGTAACCCCTCAAGTGTTCTCTAGTCAGTCAGGTGCACTAACTCCAGCGTCATTTCCTTTTCAATCACGTTCGTGCTATGATTGTAGTCACTAACTATCATTTTTCTCAAGTGGGATTCTCATTCCATCCCGAGAGAAACCCCATCTGGGTACTGCATTTCTACATACCATTCCTCATTGGTACTTGTGGTAGTCTCTTGTTGTTTTCCCTTTCCCTTGCCCTTCTTAGGTGTTACTTGTTGGTTTCTTAGGTGCCATTACTTGGGTTATCACTTCAACTTCTCTTCCTAGCTCTACTCTTCTATCTTTTCCAAGTTCAAATCTCCAACCTGCAAAGAATACTCTTTTTTTTAATTGCTCCCTAGTTGTCAAACCCTAATTGGAATATCTTTTCATAAGACAAAGCTTCTCCACAACTCTTCCCACGCCCGTGAATTACTTCCCTCTCGGTTTGCAGATCCAAACTAGTCACTCGCAGTTAAATTTCTCCAATTTTTCTTCACACAGATCAACTCTAAAACCCTAGTTCACAAAAGCTCTTTCTTCTTCATATTCGCAATGTAAATAATGAGGTGCCCAACATTCTATTTATAGATTTTCCCAATTTTTAACATTAAATGCTACCTTACCTACCAATGTACTTCAACATTTAATGCGGCTTTTTCAAACAAACCCATCTTTAGCACCTTAACTCACGCGCCCAACCTTGCGCAAACAATTCTCCAACCTTCTGGCATGTAACCAATCCATCTTGACACAAGACTCTTGTGTTCGTGTAACCAACGCCGAAGGAACTTCTTATGTCATGATTTTTTCTCTCGCCTACATCATGTTGCATTTTGCACTTCTTCCTCTCTTGTACATGGATCCACAATGTAGCCTTACCCTGACACCAACCATCCTTTTTCACCTTTCCTTGCATGCACTTCCTTCACAGGCCATTCAACTGGGATTTCCAATGCAATCCTTCTTGGTGCTTCATACCTTGCAATCTCTTCCACCTTACTCTACCCCATAATAAAATGATGTGTGGTCCTCTGTGCAATTACAATATTCAAAAAGTAATGATATTATCGGCGCCCAAGGCCCAACACAAAACAACAACAAGAAAGGTAAACACAAGAAAATAAAATTCATTAAAGGAAATCCTAAACGAATTGGCAATACTACCTTATTACAAACACCAAGAAGACTTATTTATAGTAGGGCTTCATACTACTCCCATCAAGTGTCCTAGAAATCTAATCCCATCCAATGCTTGCATCGGCACACACTTGAATCAAGGATGTATGAGATGATGTAGGGACCCAGCCAATGCACCTTCAACTTCCCAGGATGGCGCAAAAACTTTGAATCATACAGTAAGACCATCTGCCAAACCCCAAACTTCTTGTTCTTAATGTGACGATCATGCCATGATTTTTTTGTCTTTTTCAGTTTTCTGGCTCCACTTGGCTAATGATCGTCTCTCATACAATTGCATTAACTTGTCAATTCTTTCTTCCAGCACTTGTTCATCGTCCAATCCTCTTGTGTGTGCTATACGCAAAGAAGGTAACATGAATTCAACTAGAAGGACAACCTCCACACCAAACACCAATTGAAATGGTGTGGCCTTATTCAACCTCTTGTAGGTTGTCTTATATGCCCAAAGAATGGCTGATACTTTGTCATCACAATCTTGTTTACCAACATCACAGATCTTAGTCAATGTTTGGCTAAGTATTTTGTTAAACACCTCAACAGTTCCATTTGCTTGAGGGTGATAGGGAGTAGTTTTGTGATGGGCCACCATGAACTCTGATAGCATAATCTTGACCATTTCATTGAGGAAGTGCATACCTCTATCACTTGTCAAACTCAATGGGAATCCATACCTATTGATTATATTTTCCCATTAAAATCTAGCAACGGTAGTTGCTGTAAAATCCTTTATAGGTGCTGCCTCTGCCCACCTTGTCAAATAATACGTGCAAGTGAGGATATACCACGAACCAGTCCTTCGCGCCACTGGCAAGATTGGTCTGACAAAGTTGATAGCCCACTTCTTAAATGGTTTCACGCTGGCTATTAGTCGTAAGGGAATTTCATCCCTTTTTCCAGGTTTTCCAAGGCACTGGCAATGGTCACAGGCCTTGCAAAACTCAATGCAATCTTGATAAATGGTCTCCCACCAAAGCCCTACATGTAGAATCTTCTCGTGTGGTTGCATTTCCCACATAGTTTCCTCCTAAAATCCCACCATGCACCTCTTCCATAATTGCAATGCACTCATGTTCTAGTACGCATCGCGCAAAACCTCATCATGACCCATTTTGTACAAAGTCTCCACTAATTAGCATGTAGGGTGTGGCGCATATGGACAACTTCTTCTTCTCCAAGGCCTTCATTCCATCTGGTGCCACACCTGTTTTAAGGAATACCGCAATGTCCTCCAAATCTAAGGGCACGCACCACAACCTAAATAGTTGCATGTCTGGCATAGTCTCTTCAATGCTCTATGTGTCCTCTCCTGAATCAATCCTAGAAAAATGATCAGGTCCGGAATTACTTTTTCCTAGTTTGACAATCACTGTGAACTTGAATTCTTGGAACAATAGTACCCACCTACATATGTGCCCTTGTCGAATGGGCTTGTTCACCAAGTATTTTAGTGCTATATGGTCAGTGTAAAATATAAAAGGGGTTTCCAGCAAATACTATTTGAACTTATGAAGCACGTAGATCATGGACAATTCCTCGCACTTAGATGTAGCGTAATTCTACTCCACTGGTGTTAACTTCCTGCTTACAAAGCAAAAAGTATGATCAACAATCCCTTCACCAGGATGTGCAAGTACTACTCCAATGGCGGTCCCTGAGGCATCCACATGAACATGGAAAGGCTTATTCCAAGAAGGGAAACGTAGGATGGGCACGGTGACAAGCCTATCCTTCAAATTTTTAAATGCCTCCTGTTGTGCCGCTCCCCAATGAAAGGCACTTTTATGTCTAAGTAATTATTCTAAAGGCACAGCGATCTTGGCATATCCCTTGATGAACTTTTTGTAGTACCTTGTATGCCCAAGAAATTTGCACATCAAGGGCTTTGACTAGTAGGCTCTCTCAATCCCACAATTACTGCAACTTTTTGGGGATCCACTAGTAGGCCCTCCTTACATACGATGTGCCCCAATAATGTTCCAAATGGGGTAGCAAAGACACATTTCCTAACATTAAGGGATATCCTCAACTGCCGACACCTTTCAAACATCAGCCTTAAGTTGTCACAATGGTCCTTCACTAACCCATATACTATCCAATCATCCAGTAGATTTGAAGGAATTTATGGATGAATTCCTAGAAATCTTGTACCACAATGCTCTAGAATACAATAGGTGCATTCTTCAACCCAAAAGGCATGAGTGAATGGGAAAACTTTCCCACTCGGTCATGAAATTTTTCTTCCTTTGGTCCTCCTTTGCGATCCTTACCTAGTGCTAGCCTCGAGAATCCATCTCGTGAAAGAATAGATCTCGCACCCTACCACTCCTTTTAAGATTTGTTCAAGAATGGGGTTGGGAAAGGATCAATGATACATACCGCATCCAGTCCCCGTAATCAACATAGATCCTTATCCTTTGTCCTTCTTGATACTAATTACCATTGGACTTATCCATTCGACTCTTAAAAACTTCAATAATTCCCGATGTTATCATCTTATCTATTTCCTCCTTAACCTTCACACACAAGTTAGGATTCATTCGGTATGGTATTTTCTAGACCGTGCATGCATGCACCTTCTTTCAACTTAATTCTCATTTCCCCAAGGAATGGTGGACGCCTTTGAGTTCATGATACCCGTGCAGGAATAAATCCTCAAACTCACATAAAAGATCAATTATCTTAGAGACTTCTTTCTCCGACCAATAGTCTCCAATGATTTCCTTTTTAGGCTCTTCTTTTGAGTCGATGTTAACCTTTTTTATCTTTAAAGGTTCATGATAGGTGCACGCCCATTCATCAACACTATCTATGACTTTGCACATCCCTACAGAGTGGTTAACATCCAAGTTCTTTGCTTCTTCTCCATCAATAACATACACCATCTTCCCTTTTTATTTCTCTATACACACGCGCTCAAGTTGTTTCTCTTTTGTTTCTTCCTCCCCAAAGTGTGCTTCTAGGCCAGGTTCTCCTAGCAATTCTTGTATTTTGTCTTCCGCCATATCACTATCCTTGATGCAAGGTGCTTGACAACCTGCAACACCTTATGTACCGATAGCATTACACCCCGGTACTCAAATGTTTGAACTAGATCAGCCACTAACTCTTGCCAATTCCCTATTTGGTGGTGTGTCTCGTAATGAATGTACCATGCGCACACACAACCTTGCAATATAGAATATAGTTTGTGTACCCATAATGAAGGTGGAAATGCTTTTGCACTTCCCATCCGGGCTATCTCACATGTTTGGATATGGAAGGAAGAAATCTCTTTACCATGGTAGTCTTTTATAGCCGTGAGCGCATTTCTCTTGCAAAACCTTACAGAGAATGCACCATTCCAAGAGATTATCCCGATGCGTTTCCCACAAGCGCAGTTGCTTCCGAGTAGGACGCAACTTAAAATCCCCCTTCATTCATTTTCCTCCTTCCACTAAGCTTCCATCTCCTACAAAAAGACCTTAGTGAAGGCTCCTCCTGAGTAATTGGGTAGCTTCTTTCCCCCTAGGTGCTAGACTATATGCGCCTTTGTCACCTTTGTCACCATTGTCACCGATCCCCTCAAATGTCGTCTAATCAACTCATAGGTTCCATGCGCCCAATTATCACATGCTATATTGGTGGTGTCACTTAGGGATTGAGCATCCTCAAACTGGATAATTCCCTCTTATGGGATGAATTGTCTTTGGATCCCTGATTGAGCACACATATATTCTATCTAGGACCTCTTCTCCCAAAGGTTCAGTATAGGGTGTTGATTTCCCATCAACCATGGGTATGATGACCCGTTCCTCCTCATTTTCAAATCTTATGTATCCCTTGTTGAACCAAAGATATGCATTGTTCTTATAGCACCATGGACGCCAAAGTAGTGCTGGGAAATTTTCTACCTCGGCGAGCGCCAAGACTTTGAAGTCCCTAGTAAACTTATCCCCTTGAATGGTGATAGCTGCATCCTTTAAGACACCGATGGGCATTTCCTTCGTTTTGTTCACCATATACAACACATTCAAAGATGGCTATAATGCAGTCTTCCCATCTGATGCCATGCATACAAGGTAAGAACATTGACCTCTCGCACCTATGTCAATGAGGATATTACTAAGGAGCCATCCATCCACAACCGCATTTAACATGATCTCCCTATAATAGTCAAGGCTGTGAGGGGGAAGGTTTGCATGAAAACCCACCTCTCACGCTCTTCTCTCGGTGCATGGTACCTTCTATTTTAACCATGCTCCTATCAAGGGAATAATATTCTCTTTCCTTAGCATTTTACATACTTTCCCGGCCTCATCCATCTCATCCTTTGGCACCTCGACCTTCCTTATTTTCTCCTCCCTCCTAGACTAATCCTCTAGACATTAGATTTTTCCTTGTAAACTCTGAATGATGTCCATGGTTTCTTGATATACCTCATTTTGATGCGCAGGGTCTGGGTACTTCCCATGTACCACCTCTTCCCTTGAAACCAGGTTCTTCTACCTTGGTATTTCTTTTGCGCACATGGCCTCTACTCTTGTTGTTACCATAATAGGTTCCAAGCCTGCATCACATGTCACCCATGGCATCCATTGTGTGTCAGCCTTCTTAATGCTCACCATTGTAGTGCCCTTGTCTTTCCGGTGCAGTCGATTCATGTGCTCAAACAACTCAGGGAACTCCTCATACTTGTGCTTCTTCCCACACCATGAGCACTATAATAATTCAAGGCACTCAAGCGCAGTAGTGGTCTCAGACCCAAAATTAAAACAGTTCCACATGGGAACTCACTTCTTCCTCCTTTGTGGTTACCATGACCACAAAATCCTCTCGTACAATCCCCTTTTGTGCGTGCCTCCATCTGGGCACTCCTCATAATGGTGATCATCATTCTTAGAACTACGTGCAATGTTGGTCCAGCGCACTCCATGATCAATGGCCTCATGGATCTTATTAATAAACCTACAATCCTTAGTGTCATGGGTCATAGAGGTGAAGATTTTATAGTAGAAAGATACATTCTTCTTAATTATGCGTTATAACAAGGGACATCTACATGCATCATGGTCCCCATGACAAATTTCACAATCTATCACTACAGCCACAGCATCGTCTTTTGGGGGAAACTATCTTTGGCATGTCCTTCTACTTCACAATTTGTACACCACATTCCACCGTGATTTTGATGAGCTAAGTTCGTAGACAACTTCTCCAAATGCTTAGCCATAGAAGTGATTTGAGCTTCCATGAACGGGATAACACCAAAGATCAACACTTCCAACAGCTTTCGAAGACGTAGGGCGGCTTCCAATGCCTCGCATAGGTATGTGAAAGTTATATGAGATAAATCTCTTCTAAATGGATTTATCAACCCTCTAACAAACCATTAAGCATGTTGTGAAGGGTGAATGTCATATGACAATTTTGACAGAGAGTCTTAAACCACGCGTTATACTCTCATACGGGTAAGTGCACCAAGTTGGTGGACAAAAAAGGGGTCATAAGTGGACGTCATATTGAAAAATAAGCAAAATCTCAACTTGTAGGGATTATTAGCAATACACGCACTCAAAATTAGAAAAATTTATATAAAAATAAATCATAGCATCCAATCTAGTTTCTAAAATACTAATTTTTACAAAAATAGACAAGTTTAGCTATATTAAACACTTAAAATTATATGACTTGGTTATTGTTTTTGAAAAAACCTATAAGATTGTAGTTCGTTTTCCCGCGATTTGGATGACCAAATCTTGTTGTTGTTTTTTTCCTTTGGTGAAAACTTAGATGTAGTTATTTCATCTTGGGATGGATTTTATTTTGTATTTTTCTCGAGAAATATTTTTTTATGATTTTTTCCATGAAAGTGGTCTATAAAGATTTAGAAAATGAATGCTTTCCGCTTGCCCGCCATAACTATATCAAAAAATATCGCAATCATTTTTTTAACGTGTATAGAATTTCTCCATGCTTGGGATGGTATAAGTTTTGCACATTTTAATAAGCGAAAAAAAAGTTGCATAGCCTTAAACGTAGACATGAACATTCGTGGGGAAAATGTCTTGAAGACTTATTGTCGGTAAAAATTATAAAATGATATTTATCTTATTCTATTCACTTTAAAATCAATATTTCTACGAAGCTAATAGTCTCCCTACACGATGGAACCATTTTTGTGAAATGTTTTCAGTTTTTTTAGCATGGTTCAAGTCTATGGAAGAGAAAATTTGAATTTTTTTCGACCCTTTACCCTTCATAATGACCTTCCATAGCTTTGGTTGGGGCAAAAAAAATATTTCCCGAGCCTTATGGTCGATTTGTAGATACAGATAGGACCACAATCGCGGTTTACAAACCGTGATTAAAGTTTTTAAACAAGAACCACGATCGTAATTTATAAAGTGCGATCACGGTTCATAATTCATATTTATAAACATCCCAATGTTCTAATTACTATGTGATTTTTACTGTTTGACTTTACCGTATGAATTATCACAAATTGCAAGCTTTTCGCACGCTTTTCTTATCACCGGAAGTAAAAAATCATGGGAGACAAGAAACAAAGTTAAAAAGGAAGTCATAAAGTAAAAACACCAAACGAATTAGAGGCAAACAAATTTCAAAATGCTAAGCAAATGCAGAATCTTCGTGAATTAGGAAGAGGTTCATCTTCAAACCCTACTATTGTAAGCAATGAGGAACTAGGTAATGTTTCTACTTTCAATGTTGAAGTTGAATTAAATACTCATGATGAAGATGTTTTTACTGTCAATGTTGAAGAAGAATTAAATACTCATGATGTAGCAAATGTTGAAATTGAAGGAGACAATGAAAATGTGAATAAATAAATTCAGGTTGAAACTGTAGACAAACAAATTTTGACAAAAACACCTCCTAAGATTTTCCATAAGAAACCTAATTATTTTATTGAAATTGATGAAAATATTTTGAAACCAATTGGTGACAAACTTTTTGAACGGAAAATTAGAAGAAAAGCCACTGAAATTTGGGATAATCATTTTGAAATTTTAAATGATTTCCAAAGATGTCAGTTGTTGGTTAGTTTGATGAAATTGAATAAAATGAGACCTACATTAAACACCTTAGGATTGACAACATCTAATATACATGGTAAAACCTCTACAATTGTTGAAAACTTTCATGACGCATAACACACTTTTAGTGTCAAGAGACGCACTAGGGATAGTAATATTGTTCGTCATGTACTTGCTACTAGTGTTGTAAGTGAATCAATAAAAAACAACGTTTGATTACACAAACAAGTTGAATGTTGCAAGTTAATCAAAAACTCTAATGAAAGCAATTAAAAGATGTAATATCCTTCAATCACTCAATAACACCGATTTTTGGGCATTTTCTGCTAGAGCACCGCATAAGGAAAAATATAATACTAATGCTATAAGAGAAGTTGTTATTCAATTTTGGCATGATAACACTAGAGTTTCACCTAATACAAGAGATGTTGTAAAACGGAGAGTTGGTTCTATTAATCATGAACCACATCCAAAGCATTTCTTAGATATGACTCAAACTCAATTTTTTCATAAGTTTGAACAAGAGCATCTAGAAATTAAAATTAGTCAACATTTTTTTGAAATGTTAAAACCATTCTATGTGAAAATCAACCATGCTCACACCACTTGTTGTTGTAGGAAACATGTTGAATTTTCTATGCATTATGCTAAATTTTTATGTATTCATTCTATTTTGCATTTTGAAACTATGTTATCAGAATGTGGTGTTCAAGTTCCACCAATATCTTCCAGGAGTTCATTCCTACAATATTTTTTGAAAAAGAAGTTAGACAATTTTTTTATAGTCAAGATTGTTTAGATGAAAGTTGTGATACATGTGGCGTGATTACCTACATTGGAAAGTTGCATCCATGAGAAAATTTAAGGCGCAATAGGCAATAATTTAGTTGAGTTTGATAAATATAAATCACTTGCATACCAGTTGAAATATGGAAAAGAGTCTAAACGATGTGAGCTAGTTACGTAACATATGCCTCGTTTTTCAATTTATGAGAAAATTGAAGGATGAAATTGTTTATGAGTATGCTAGGCATACACATAGAGCTCAATGGTTGGATGAATAGTTCAAGATCTAAAAAGACACATTTCCTATTGGTACTATTATTTTAGTTGTCAATTTTGCAGAGAATTACACATTGCAACCACAAATGGAAGTTCAATCACAATATTACAACTTAGTACAAGTTGCCATGTTTGTGCATATAGCATTTATACATTCTCCTGACAATACAGTAAAATGATCAAAAAATTTAAGAGAGTACCAATTTTATATCGTAATGATTGTACTCATTCTACTTGAATTTGTGTAAGGGTGTTTTCAGCTATTTTATGAAAACTTTTTTGATAGAGACATTCACTTCAAACAACATTATATATGGTCGATAATTGCACGTCTCAATTTAAGAATGCATGAATGTTTTATTGGATGAGCAGGATGCACGTTAAGATGGGTGTGTAACATATTTGGAGTTTCACTAAGGCTGGACATGGAAAAGGAGAGCATGACGGTGCAGGGGCATGTGTGAAAAGAGCTCTTGAAAGAGAAGAGTTGAAGTACAAAGATGGTGCTAAATTGAAATATGCAAAGAGCATAGTGGAATGGTGTATTGACAACATAGCCCAAGGTTCTCAAGAAATTTCCATGGTTCGCAGATATTTTTGGTTGATAGAGAAACAACAAATTTCTAACTACAAGGATTATATGACACTCACTAGATCAAGTGATATGCACTCATTTTGTAGCTCAGACGCTACTTCGTGGGCCACAAGGACAAGAAACTTGACATGTTTTTGTGTATCTTGTATCAAATTTTTCACTGTTGAGTGTGATTCACAAGAATGGGTCGATGGATGGATTTGTAGGCCTCTAACTCCGCTTGCTAGTTATCAACCTCCAAGAGCATTACGACTTGTTTCTACATATGACGTTGCAACATCCAAGGAAATTTTGATTTTGGTGTGATAAGGTATTTATGGTTATTTAAAATTTTTGTATTGAGTTATGTCCATTGAAATTTTAATATGTACAATTTAAATTTGAGTTGAAACCTTTTTTTTGTAGAACCCGTGTTTGCAGCTATTGCATGGCTGAAGACAATGAAGAAGGAATGTACTATTTCCTACGCCGTTGCATCGAGGAAAGAAAGAATTTGACTTCTCCTATTATAAATGGAGAAGATATTGAGTACCCTACAAGGTCAAGTGGTAGTTACCGAACATGGCTTTGGTGGTATCCATTAAAAACTCCTCTGTTTGGTTGTTTGAAGACTTTTAGACACATAGAAAATACTCTTATATTTGCATCTAGTTCTAGCGACAAATATTCAGTTGTATAGATATCGAGGAAGGCCTAATAACAAGATTCTTTGGAAGGTTCAAGAGTCAAATCATGAAGCAATCATGTCCGCTATTCAAAGTAGATCCAATCCTGATGGTTCATTGGAATGAATTTATAATGCTCATGTCTGGTATATATAATTTCTTTGGTATATATAAATTTGTTAGTTAGATAAATTTAAGTTTATATATTTTATTAAATTTGTGTATTTTGTATATATCTAGTATGGTTTTGATTTGAAACTTAAATTTCTTTGACTAACACTTTTATATGCAAGTTAGTGGTGCCAAAAAAGCTTCCACCTTCACATGGTTAACACTGTTAGTAGAGAATTATAAATTCTCGAAGCTAAGATAAGCTTTCATTGTTTTACAAGAAAAGAGAAGAAATTAACAATGATTTATGTACTTGTGGAGGGGGTTCTTCGCTCCGGAGGAGGTAGCCCAAAAGGACCCTGAGCTTAGAGAACCAAAACGACACCTCCCCAATTTTTTACAAGAGCATCCCTATGCATGTGCACACAACAATTCGATGCCATGACCCACTGCTTTGGAAAATATACTTGCTTGACAAACCTTACATTGTCTCAAACTACACTATTAGGTGTGTTTACAAATAATAGGGCAACAAGAGCACCGATTGGAGAAGGAAAAATTGAGACAAAGCTATTATACAAGTTCCCTACATTGAGGTGTAGGATCGTACAAGACATCTCTAGGTGCCATGGAGTCTACGTAGCCACCCATCGAAGTTGAACAATTTTTTGGTCTCAAGGCTCTTAAGGGACTATGCCCAAATGAGGTAGCCCAAGAAACAAAGTTTTCACACACAAAAGAGACACCTCCTCTAGCATTCACCTAGCCACCTGCACATTTCCACACAAAGAGGTTTGGTGCCACGACCCACCGTTTGCAAAATATACCGTTTGATAGCCTTATCCCGGCTCAAACTACACTATTCGGTGCATTTGTAAACAATAGGGCAGCGAGAGCACTGATTGGAGAAGGAAAAACTGAGATAGATTATTTTCGAGATTCCCTACACTAATTTTAGGATCGACGAGACATCTCTACGTGCCACGGAGTGTGCGTAGTCACCCGTTGAAGTTGAACAATTTTTTGGTCTCAGAGATCTTGAGGGACTCTGCCCGAATGAGGTAGCCCGGAAGCAACAACATTGTTGCAGACCAAAAATAAACCTCCTCTAGCATTCACTTGTCCACCCAGATGTGTCTGTGTGTAGCCGGTTTGATGCCACGATCCACCGTTTACAAAATATACCATTTGTGACCTTACATTGTCTCAAACTAAACTACACTATTCGGCGCATTTGTAAACAATAAGGCAGCGAGAGCACCGATTGGAGAAGGAAAAAACCAATACAGGATATTGTAGAGGGTCTCTACGCTAAGTTGTAGGATTAGATGAGACGCTCTAGGTGCCACAGAGCGTGTAGTAATACCCATCAAAGTTGAACGATGTTTTGGTCTAAAGGCTCTTGAGGGACTCCACCCGAACGAGGTAGACTGGAAGCAACGATGTTGTTGCCTACCAGAAATACACCTCCTATAGCATTCACCTAGCCACCCAAACATGTCTGCACTGTCAGTTTGGTGCCATGACCCACCGTTTACAAAATATACCGTTTGACAGCCTTACATTGTCTCAAACTATGCTATTCGACGCGTTTGCAAACAATAAGGCAGCGAGAGCACCGATTGGAGAAGGAAAAAACAAAGACAAACTATTATATAGGGTCCCTACACTAAGGTGTAGGATTAGACGAGATGTCTCTAGGTGACACGGAGTGCGCGTAGTCACCCGTTAAAGTTGAATGATTTTTTGGTCTCGGGCTCTTAAGGGACTACGCCCGAATGAAGTAGCCCAAACAATTCCTCCTCTAGCATTCACCTGGCCACCCAAATGTGTCTACGTAGTCGGTTTGGTGCCATGACCCACCGTTGTCAAAATTTACCATTTGACAACCTTACATCGGCTCAAATTACACTATTCGGCGTGTTTACAAACAATAGGGCAGCAAGAGCACCGATTGGAGAAGGAAAAATCAAGACACGATATTATAGAGGGTCCCTACACCAAGGTGTAGGATTGACGAGACATCTCTAGGCATCATGGATTCTACGTAGCCACCACAAAGTTGAACAATTTTTTGGTCTCGCGGCTCTTAAGGGACTACGCACGAATGAGTTAGCTCGGAAGAAATGACGTTGTTGTGCTCCAAAAAAATTCCTCCTCTAGTGTTCACCTAGCCACCCAAATATTTCCACACAATCGGTTTGGTGCCACGACCCACCATTTACAAAATATACCATTTGACAGCCTTACACCAGCTCAAACTACACTATTTGGTGTGTTTGCAAACAATAGAGGAGTGAGAGCACCGATTGGAGAAGGAAAAAACTGAGACAGGCTATTGTATAGGGTCCCTACACTAAGGTGTAGGATTAGACGAGACATCTCTAGGTGTCACAGAGTGCACGTAGTCACCCGTGAAAGTTGAACGATTTTTTGGTCTCAGGGCTCTTAAGGGACTCCGCCCGAACGAGGTAGCCCGGAAGCAACGACATTGTTGCACACCAAAATGATACCTCCTCTAGCATTTAGCTGACCACCTAGATGTTTCCGCATAGTCGGTTCGGTGCCACGACCCACCGTTTACAAAATATATCGTTTGACAGCCTTACATTGTCTCAAACTACACTATTCAAATGCGCTTGCAAATAATAGGAAGCGAGAGCACCGATTGAGAAGGAAAAACCGAGACATGATATTGTAGAGGGTCCCTATTTTAAGGTGTAGGATTAGACGAGAGATGTCTCTAGGTGCCACAGAAATCTGCGTAGCCACCTGTCGAAGTTGAACGATTTTTTGGTCTCAAGGCTCTTAGGGGCTACGCCCGAACGAGGTAGCCTAGAAGAAACAACGTTGTCATGCACCAAAATTATGCCTCCTCTAGCATTCACCTGGCCACCTAGACATGTCCGCACTATTGGTTTGGTGCCACGACCCACCGTTTGCAAAATATACCATTTGACAACCTTACACCGGCTCAAACTACACTATTTGGTGCGTTTGCAAACAATAGGGCAGTGAGAGCACCGATTAGAGAAGGAAAAAATTGAGATAGGCTATTGTAGAGGGTCCCTACACCGAGGTGTAGGATTAGACGAGACATCTCTAGGTGCCACGGAGTGCACGTAGTCACCCGTCGAAGTTGAATGATTTTTTGGTCTTAGGGCTCTTAAGGGACTCCGCCCGAACGAGGTAGCCCTGGAAGCAACGACGTTGTCATGCACCAAAACTATGCCTCCTCTAGAATTTATCTAGCCACCTAGATATTTCTAAATAGTCACTTTGGTGCCACGAACCACCATTTACAAAAGATATCGTTTGACAGCCTTACATTGTCTCAAACTACACTATTCAATGACATTTGCAAACAATAGGGTAGCGAGAGCACCGATTGGAGAAGGAAAAAACCGAGACAGGATATTGTATAGGGTCCCTATTCCAAGGTGTAGGATTAGATGAGATGTCTCTAGGTGCTACAGAGTTTGTGTAGCCACCAGTCAAAGTTAAACGATTTTTTGGTCTCATGGCTCTTAAGGGACTACGCCCGAACGAGGTAGCCTGGAAGAAACGACATTGTCATGCACCAAAATGATGCCTCCTCTAGCATTCACCTAGCCACCTAGACATTTTTGCGTAGTTGGTTCGGTGCCATGACCCACCGTTTGCAAAATATACCATTTGGATGACCTTTACACCGCTCAAACTACACTATTCAGCACGTTTGCAAACAATAGGGCAGCGAGAGCACCGATTGGAGAAGGAAAAAACTGAGACAGACTATTGTAGAGGGTCCCTATGCCAAGGTTTAGGATTAGACGAGACATCTCTAGGTGCCATGGAGTGCATGTAGTCACCCGTCGAAGTTGAACAATTTTTTGGTCTCAGGGCTCTTGAGGGACTCCGCCCGAACGAGGTAGCCCAAGAAACAACATTTGTATGCACCAAAACAATGCCTCCTCTAGCATTCACCTAGCCACCTAGACATGTCCACGTATTTGGTTTGGTGCCACGACCCACCATTTACAAAATATACCATTTGATAGCCTTACATTGTCTCAAACTACACTATTCGGCGCGTTTGCAAACAATAGGGCAGCGAGAGCACCGATTGAGAAGGAAAAAACCAAGACATGCTATTGTAGAGGGTCCCTACGCCGAGGTGTAGGATAAGATGAGACATCTCTAGGTTCCACAGAGTGTGCATAGTCACTCGTCGAAGTTGAATCATTTTTTGGTCTCAAGACTCTTAAGGGACTCTACCCGAACGAGGTAGCCTAGAAGCAATGACGTTGTTGCACACCAAAACAATGCCTCCTATAGTGTTTACCTAGCCACTTGGACATGTCCACGTAGTCGGTTTTCTGCCAAAACCCACCATTTACACAATATACCGTTTGACAGCCTTAACATTGTCTCAAACTACACTATTCGGCACGTTTGCAAACCCATAAGGCAGCGAGAGAACCGATTAGAGAAGGAAAAAACCAAGATATTCTATTATATAGGGTCCCTATGCCAAGGTGTAGGATCAGACGAGACATATCTAGGTTCCATAGAGTGCATGTAGTCACCCATCGAAGTTGAACGATGTTTTGGTCTCAGGGCTCTTAAGGAACTCCACCTGAACAAGGTAGCCCAGAAGCAACGACGTTGTCGCACACCGAAAAAATGTCTCGTCTAGCATTTACCTAGCTACTTGAACATGTCCGCACAGTTGGTTCAGTGCCATAACCCACCGTTTTCAATTTTTTCAACAATTACAACTTTTTTAACAATTACAACTTTTTCAACAATAGTTACTCTCTTATTCCAAGTATAGTTAGGATTCCTCATCCTACAAATAGACTAGGAAAACAACATTAGGATTTTCTTTACTAAAAATAGAGATCGGTTGAATTCGTCACTGCCCCCCTAGACCCCCTGTGACATGAGTGGGGGAAGCCCCCACACCCCTTTGGAAAGTGAGCTAAAAATGTTGTCGTAAAGGGATCTAAAATTTAACTTTGTTATCACATATCTTATAATATCCACCTTGATAACCAATCCACTTTATATATTACACGACCAACTCATCGCATTTTCTGCAAATGAATAGAAGATAAACACCATTTTTGCTTCTATAATAGTACTAGTTTTGTGAGAATATCAACAAAGTTTTCTATGGTGTGTACCTTGTCAAGTGTTATTATCCCTTCATCAATAACATGTATAACCAAATTATACTTAACTAAAATATGCTTTGTCTTATTGTGATAAGCTAGATTCTTAGATAATTAAATAGCACTTTGATTGTCACACAATACCTTCATCTTCTATTGATATCTTCAAAACTCATCCAATAAAATTTTTACCCAAATTACCTCCTGACAACTATGATAGAAGCTACATATTCTACCTCAGTAGTTGAAAAAATTGTAATATTTTGAAGCTTTGAAATCCAACTGATAGGTCCAGTTACAAGTGTAATAGCATAACTAGAAGTCGATCTTTGTTTTTCCAAATCACTTACAAAATATGAATCAAAATATCCACAAATTGAATCACCAATATTGTTATAGGTGATGCAATAATTTATTTTTCCTCACAAGTAGTGAAACTCCCACTTCACTGCTGAACAATGTTCTCTACCTAGATTTTCCTAAAATCTACTGACAACTCCAACAACATGTGAAATTTCAGTCCTTGACATGTACATGTCATAACATACATAAAACTTATTATTGCACTAGAATATGGTACATGAGATATATGCTTATTTTCTTCTTATTGTTGCACCATAGTTTTTTAATTTTAAATCAAACATACATATAGAATTAATATACATAGAATATACATACATAGAAGGATATCATGTGCAATGAATTCGAATCAAACATCGAAGTAATATCATTATGAAAAACAACACATGGATATATAATGTATCAAACTAAGTGTGTTGAACACACATCTCTCAAGATATAAGTTCATAACATGTGTACATCTCAAACCAAGTGTGTCGTACATATAAGACCACATGTGGCTGCATAAGGCTATATACAATGTCCTATGAAGATTCATGAACTAGGACCAGCTGGCCCGTGTGTGTGTGTGTGTGTGTGTGTGTGTGTGTGTGTGTGTGTGTGTGTGTATACATACATACATATATATATATATATATATATATATATATATATATATATATATACATACATATACATACATACATACATATATATATATATATATATATATATATATATATATATATATATATATATATATATATATATGTATATGTATATACATATACATAAGGCTATATACCATGTCCTATGAAGATTCATGAACTAGGACCAGCTGGCCCGTGTGTGTGTGTGTGTGTGTGTGTGTGTGTGTGTGTGTGCATATACATATACATATACATATATGTGTGTGTGTGTGTGTGTGTGTGTGTTGTGTATGTATATGTACATTCACATCCTATGAATCTAATCATGAAACATCTTCCCTCTCTTCGCCTTGCTAGAAGTAGCATGTCCACGACCCGGGGATGTAGTGGAGGGAGATGCCACTACGGATTTCATCCGTGTGGTCCTAGGCGTCTCTAAGAAGGCTTGCAACCTAACTTGCACATTCATAAACAACAAGTTTTTAACACCCATATTTTTAAAATACATTCAAAATTTAGAAACTTAGAATTTAGTTAAAATGCATGTGAAATCTTACCGCAATGTCATGATCCCTATCAATTTGTTGTTGATGCATGGTAAGGACAATAGTAGACTCGTGAGAGGTAAGCTACATACAAATAATTAAATTTCAAATTAAATATTTTATGTACAAAATTTGATATTGTAGATTTAAGTAATAAGAAATAATTCCTAAATAAATTTAACAAATTTAAAAAATTGTACTCACTTAGTGGATCTGACAGATGCTATGGTAGTATCTACAGCAGCCTCCACAGTCTGCATATATGGAGGAGTCTCTCTAGTAGTCATAAGCTATACAAAAAACATGTACAAATCAATATTAATCTACATGACTGCCACATAACAGAGCCAAAGCATAATCCACGTGAACTTCCACTATTAGAACCAAACTGTAAAGAGAAACTAACCTACGTAAAAGTCACATGAGGCATGCCAATAGCCTTAGTTCCTAGAGCAGATGATGACCCGCTAGGCTCCTGCATGTATAAAAGACAAACATATATTAATATGTACATGTACAAGTGAAACATTATAATAATAAAAGTGCACAATCAAATGAAATTTAAAATTTAAGTACAACTTGAAACTTACATTTGTAACATGCCCAACTATAGTAGCTAGCATGTCGACGCTTCGATGTTTCCTTCACCGGCTCTTGCTATTTAAAATAAAATAAAAAATTAGTTTTTACATGTATGTACATAACGTATAATGAAATACATATATATTAAAATCTCAAACATGAATTAAACTATTGTATATATATTAAATATTTATTTGACATTTACCTGTGAAAGACCAAGATCCATTACACCAGTTCCAAAAACATCTGCCATCATCTCATCTAGAGAAAATAAATCATGTGATCCAACAAATGATGTCTCGCCCGTAGTGCATACGGCACCACATGATCCATAGTGGTGTGGTGCGCTAGAACTGGCACCTCCACCAACATCACCAGATGTAATATGCTCACTATGTTGGGTCAGAGTGTTAGTGAGCTCCCTCAATGCATGTAGTGTGTCAATCTCCACAACCTCCTTCACTGTAGGAGGGATAACTGAAGGCAATGAGGGTTTTGGGGCATGGAGGATCCTTGGTTGACCTATGCGTGCACTAAGTCTACTCTGTGTAGAGCCACCACCTCGCCCATAAAAATCAGAAAAGTCAAAATAATTTGGGACCTCATTAAGCACAAACTTGCAATATAATTTCTTCAAAAATAGAGGGGAACCTCATTGTTGTTGCATGGTGGATAATCAAAACCATCCACCATCGGTCCCAAAAATTGTTCTTAATTCGGTCATCATGACACCAATGGATTGGGAACCATTTGCAAGTAATCAGGGGGATTAGTTCTTGGTCAAGAATAATGCACAAATGCGGTCTTTTCTAAAAAATTGTCTTTTACTGACCACATGGGATCATTTATTTACATACCACTACCTATAATCACCTCTAAAGGTATTCCAAATCTATCTATTTGTTAGTAGAGTCAACTTCGCCAATCAATGTTTGCAAATGTGTTGGCTAAAGTCATGCGGAATGCATTTGTGGCATGATTTTGTCTTATATTCGAATAAGGTTCTCAATGGCAATTTTATTTTGTCGATTTTTCCAACGATATCATCAGCTTGTGTTCTGTTTGTTCCATGGGGACAAGGAGCCACAAGAGGTGAATCTATGTTTGAGGAGGGTTTTCTAGAATGTTTGGAGGGTTTTGAGGATTGTTTAAGGTGGTTTTGAGGAAAATTTTAATGATTTGTAGGATTACGAGCTTGCGAGCAAATCGATAAAACAAAAAAATTGTATACATAAACAAAAAATTGAAAACCCCATGAAAATCACAAAAAAAACCTAAAATGCAAACAAATTGATCAAAATTGAAGGCTTACCTCTTTGTCTTGGCAAAGATGGTTGAAACTATCACGATCCACAAGTTCAAAGAGTAATTTTTAGGGTGTATTAAAAGTGCGAGTGCCAAAGTTGTAGGAGAAATCACAGTTGGAAAGGAAAAATTAGGGAAACTGAGGCGTCACGGGTTTGTATTTTTTGTCTCAAAGGACTACGATCGCGGTTCAGTAAACTCGCGATCACGGTTTTAGGTTCAAATCACCGAGCCTATAAAAACAGCTTGGGTAAGTGTGGTTTATAAACCGCGCTCGTAGTACCTAAATTTCAAGTTTTTATGTCTACTTAATTTTCCAACATCTTGGTGCACTTACCCGTACACTCTCTACCATTCCCTACCGAATCTCCTTAAGGGTGTTGATGCTCTTTTGTTCAAACTCAGGGATGTGGAATTCTTCTAGAAGGCATTTTTAATGTGGTGTAATCTACCACCGTCTCGATGGGGGTCATACTTTATACTAGCTATGTGCGCGCCCTTGCAACGTCGTTACAAACTGATTGGCCTTCTAGTATGGGTTTTTGATCCTCTTTGCGTGCCATGCAGCTCACACTTGTGGACATGCTCCGCAACATCTTTAATACCCTAGTAATCTGGAAAATCTAAAGACATCTCAAAAAAAACTTGAGGAGGTGGCTAAGGCCCATGTCCTCTTGGTCCGCACTTGATTTCCTCCTCCACTGGACCCACTAGATCCACCAGTGTCTTGTGCCTCCCGATCCACCGCCCACCTCCATATCTACGAGTAGCCGATGTGGGCCCGAAGTGGTCGCGCCTAAGGTCTCTAACGTCCCACTAAACTATGAGATGGCGGTCTCAAGATTTTGTCACTGTTAGATGTGTGTCCCACGCCACTCCCCCTGACGTATTACCCAAGCCTTGTATATTTTCTCCTTGTCCAAAAGTCCTCTCAATACTAGAATAGTATGCGTATCCATCAAAGTGGGAAACAAAAATTGTATCTCATGGGCACGGTATGTGTCACTTCCACTAATACCAACCGGTCAGCCGATACTCCTTCCTTGATCTGGAAAACTAAGCACCAAGGTTTGGTCACTAGGTGGGTTCGGGATGCAGCGCTAACAACTCTTCTCTCTTCATATGACAAACTCTCATTAGAAGCCAAGGGATCTCTATTATGCATTTTCCAAGATGGGGTAGCACAGACTGCTCAAGTTCAACGTCCTCTGCATGAACCTCAAATCCTTCCCACAACATCTACCTCCATATATCCATCACACTTGTAACCTCACGTTGTCTAGCAATCTCCCTTTCACGTGCTTCACTATACTTGAGTCGTCTCTCCTCCCTTTCTTTCTCTGTCACAATGTCTGTCATCTTCCTCCACTTTAGCTTCCTTGCCTAGTGCTCAGAACGGTTTAGCCAGCCATTGGAAATGCCTCTAAACTCAAGGTAACAATCAAGATCTTCATTGCCAGAGGAATAACACGTAGAAACGATCCTCTGGGATCCCACAGAACTCAAACTCAGCAACTTTTGGACAAGAATATGTAGAAATAACGTACTCCAGATCGTAGCTAGCCAAGACTCCTTTCCACCAATGATCCATAGCATGATCCCACATCATATTTACATCCTGCATCCTCTAGTATTCTTCTTGGGTCCACGTGCATGATCTACAATACCAGATTCATCTAGACACATATGCCGAGAGCCATTCATATAGCTCTACTGGGAAGCAACAAAAAAGTTTCATACAACTCATGGTAGAGGTTCTCTTCTACCCATCTACGTGCATCAAAATCAAGTCCAGTGTTGAATCTCTGAGCAAATTCTTCCTCTATGCTCTTGAACCATGATTCAACACTTTCCAAAGTTAGGCGTCTGTCATCACTTATTACACAGATCATGATGTATGCCATTTCCCACTACAACTTCGAAAAGAGGTCCCAAAAATGGAACCAAGATGTAGTCATTTTTACACCCACCAAAGAACAAGGGAATCCCATGCACCTCACCTATCACCCAACATGTTTTGGGCAATCACCCGAGGCACGCGCGGTGCCGAGTCTCTTTTTTATGTCATTTGAGTGGGAAAACATCATCTATGATCCAAACTTTAAAGGAAGTGAGTGGGAATGAAACATGCAAACATCATAGAGCTCATAACGGCTCTAGATCATTGTAGTCATTACAGATAGAGATACTTTAACAAACTTAAAGAATTGAATCAAAACAAAAATGAAAATGCATAGGAACTCATATTCATCTTATAAACATACATGAAAAGGAACTATGAAGAATCATGTATGAATCCGAACCAAGAAGGATCATATTCAATTAACTTGGTAATCTCATTACATTCATTAGGCTTACTACAAAACACCATATTATGGCAAACCGAAATCATGCATCATAACTGGATCCATATCATTTAGCTCTCAAAAAGGAATTTTATAGCCCTAAGTCCTCGATACATCCTTCTCCTATATTTCATCTACCCAACTTAGTATAACTCCTCGCGGCATTTCTACAGAGCTCCGCTCTCTATTGGTCTCTATCTCTTTTCTTTTCGGGAACTTGTATTTATGGGCACCTCAAAGTGCTAACTCATCCTTCTATGACCTCGCATCCAAAGCACCAAGTGTCCGAATGTGGTCCTCCATGGGAGCATGCTCCTCTAGGCCTGAGTTCTCCACTTTTTGCTATGATGGTCTTCTAGAAGCTTCCATCGCAAGGCATATTCCTTCCTCGACCAACCTATCACCAAGCTGGCACCTTACCCGCTCCACATGCACAGTTGGGTTACGTTTTCTCATCCCGCCTCATACGCCAAATACGGCTAAGTCCCGAGACCTTGTTCTCGCTGCCGCGTAACATAGCCCTTCTAAAACACTCCTAGAACCCTACCTCGCATGCCTTCTCCTGCGCGCCCATTTCTTAACTTCGCTTGCGTGCCCATGCGCCTTTGTGTACTTAGCCAATATTTTAGGGGCCCAACATTTCCTAATTTTCTACAAACATCCAGAATGTCTGCAAAAATATGGGTTTTTAAAGGTCTCTAATATAGCTTTAGGGATAGATACACAATTTCAACATAGATTTTACTACATCTTATGATAGAATGTAAGAGTCATACTGCAAGAGGATTTTGTAAAGATATTTACAATACATCTTATGAAAGTTCCAGGTGAGTTATGAAGGGATATTGACTAGCTTATGTAGGCTTCCATAGGTAAAATGCCAGTTCAAGAATGCCCCTTAGAAGATTAAATGACACATATAAGATAATCAAATTGAAAATACAATCGTTGGAAAAGGGGTCAAGACCATAGTCCTCTATGACATGCATATATGTATCAAATATCAAGTGGCAACTATTTGTTTCCATGTTTTCAATATGTATCAACTACTCTTTGTTTCCACTTCTTCTATCATTTATTACAAGACATTTATACCTTTAACTTTTTTATCTATACCAAATGAATATAATTTTTTATTTCCCATATTTATACATTCTATAATATTATATACTATATCCTCTATTAAATAATCTATTGTAATTAACATTTTGTCTCACCCCAAAACAAAGAATTTTTTATCCTCAAAATGCCTATCAGTTTCCTTCCTTTACATGAAGGTACATTCCTTTATTTGAGGGTTCATTCCTTTACCATAATCTACATAGCTCTTGGAATTTATATAAATTTAATTTCATCAAACATTTTAATGATTTTGATTTACATCAATTTGGTGTAATAACTTAGGTGTTGGCACTATATGTTTGAACAACCATGTAAGAATATATTGTTGTTATATAATATGTTCCACGAATATTATCCCATGGGCACAAAGGACACATTAGACCCCTAGTGTGGGTAAGAAACATGTAAAGCAAGCACTTGATGACAACCTAAACTCTTCTTGACCAACCCTAAAATTTTATTGTTAAGCGACTAAAATTTTCCTACGGGCACATTACTTTGCGTGAATTTAATTATTCAAAGGTTTCACTTTTGAAGAACACACTGTGATTTCCACATGTTAATCACTAAACATTAATTACCATTCAAATTTGAGAACTTGATTTTTGTGTGTAGAAGCTTAGTTGTCATTGATGAGTCAATATGAAATTGATCTTGTCATATAGACATTTAGTTGTTAGTCAATGGAAATAGGAATTTTCTGTCTATATAGGGAAAATGTCTCTATGACCATGATAGGAACCAATAACCACGATAAAACATGTTAAAGAAGTACTACTTTCAAAATAAAGTGGCATAAAGAGGAGTTCAATTTAAATTAGTAATAGTGTTTAATGGTCAATCACAACTTGTCACATAGGTTGTAAGTTATTGAGACACCATTCACATATTTTATGATGTTATAAGTCATTTAATTGGTACTAAGTAAATTCAAAATATACTTTTCACTGTAATCAAAGAGTTCCAAAATAATAAATTAATGACACAATACTCATATTATTTGATTTTTTAGTACAACATTTAAGTATTATTTAATAAATTTACGAATCCATTGTGTTGTTCAATGTGTTGACAAACACGGTGTGTTTTTCAACACATACAAAACACAATGTGTTTTGTAACCGTGTTTAAAAACACTAAAATTTTCCACACATTTTGACTTATGTAATTAAAAAAATGTATTAAATAAATAATTATACATTATAAATATAATCTAATATTGTTGTATTAGTGTGAGTTATTGTTGTATTAGTGTGTTTATTTCTAATTTTATACACAATATATTTGCAATTAACATGTTGATTATTATACTCACTATACTTTTGCAAATGTAGATTGACGAAATAATCCCAATCGACAGAGTAAACTAAATCGCCACTAAAGTCGATAGACAATTTTCTTTCTCTTACAAAATTAATTCATTGCAATCTATTTATTGTTATGTAATTACCTATGTGGCGAAGTGTTGGTGAATTAGTGTGGAGGAAAAGGAGGTTGAATATACTTTTGTAATGGCCTTTGTCCTGCTAACTGGTAAACTCGATTGTAATTGGTAAACTCATTAAATCCTTAATATTGTGTCCACATAAACTTGAATCCAATGAATACATTTGTCTTTAATCTGCTTAATCCGCTAAACGGTTTAATTTGTCTTGCTTAGCCATGTTTGCATTTTGCAGGAATGTGGTTATGAAAATGTGATTCAATGTGGTTAAGTCACTGGCAAATGGGATGGGCAACCAAATGAACCTTTATGCAGTAAACTCGCCTCCCGATACGACGTTAATGCAAGCCGATAATGGCGGCAATATGGAGGATGACAGAGGATTCGGCGGAAGATTTGGATATATCTTCGACACCGACACAACAAATTTCTAGCCTCCACTCAAGCAATCCTTTCCTATCACGTCATCCGAATGCATGGTCATTGATTTGTTGCAGGTTTTTATGGGGGTGCACCATACATAGTTGAAAAATGAGTGAAGGGTAATCGTCACCCTACAATTTACATAATAGTGGTTGTCTTCTCGACATTTGAATTACAATGCATAGTTTGTGTTTTTAAGTTTTTGAATTAATGCTAAGTTTTTCCCCTTTTCCCAAAAGATTGTTTCAAGAAATTTAGTCCTATTTAACAATTTTGAGAATAGTTTTTGTTGAAGAAATTATTTTAAAAATAAAAAATACAAGATATTTTAGAATTTTTAATTCATTATTGAATGTTAAATAAATGCTTTTTAAGTAACTTTCTATTAGAAATATTTCTAAATTGTAAAAGTAAAATTTAGTTTTTTAATATTTATATAATCTTTAAATTCAAACCATTTTTAATTTGAGAGTGATTTATTGTTTTTTAGTTTCTCTACAAAAAAATCGTCACTTTTTATGATTTTTCATTATTTAATTACATTTTTTTAATGAATTTCATTCTTTATTTATATATAAATATATACAAAATTATAATGAATATAATTGGAGATAGATCTAAAACATTATTTGAATCAGATGCATATTTCTATTAAAATTTAAGGTTTTTAAATAGCAATTCAAATTTTCTCTCTTCATTAATTTATTCATAATTGATTTGCATTTTCAAAAAGTAATATGGATGAATAAAATTTTAGAAAAAATTTAGTTGAAAATATTTATATAATTTTAAAGATAAAATTGATCATTTTGAAGTATTAAAGTCATCATAAATATTATTTTGTTGATAGGTGAAGGTGACTGTTGAAATTCCATACTTGGTTCTTATCTTAAAGGTCTTTGGATATATGCCTAACTAATACTCCTCGTGCTCATTACACTTGTTTTTATGACTTCGAATCATTTTTTGATATTTTTTCCCTAGAATCTTATTGATTAGTAGGTTTAATGTATATAAATTACCTATATATTTAAATTGGGGTTTACAACTAACACGGTCATGGATTATTCTTATTTTTACGCCGATAGGCGTTCCTTTTATAAATAAGTGATCAATTCTAACGCCTTCGCTACAAATCAACGATTCACATTCTTTATTCTAGACATGCGACTAAGCACGATGCAATTGAACCCTCGTGTTTCTAATAGGTGCAGTGCCATGATCATGCACATCGAAATTATTTTGACCTTGTTTAGAAAGCCATCAATACGTTATCATAAGTTTTGGATCTTTGAGATCTAGATGATCAGTATGTTAGTATTTGACTGAAATTTTGCAATGAATGGACCTAATTATATCGTACTATTGTTGATGTTGACATGTACCCCACAAGCTTTGAGGAAACTAAAATACGAATTCTTGTTTTGGTGTATTTTCCATCAAGAAAATTTTGTTTCTATTATTCTTCGGATGGTATTGCCTTTAGTTGTACCTCCATATCCTTGTGCTTTGTGTGAAACAAAAAAATTACACCAGGGGTCTTGCCACCACTGGTGCTGGCAACAACATCCACAAAATCCACCTTATATTAAGCCTTGATGGTTTATTTTGTCTTGTTATGAACTCTCATTTTAGCGTAGTTGTAAGGATGTCGATGCATGTCCAAAAAGGGTTGGATGGGATCATGTTCATTTTCAAACAAGTGAGTCCCTGACAGAACAACATGAAAGAGAGATGCTTTATCAAAAAAAAGTTGCACAAACTCAAACAAATCCATGAAATGTTGTGAATGGCCTCACCAACATTCCCGTTGATAAGCATATCCCTTTGCACAATGCACAAACCTCGTAGAGGAGGCAACATAGTTTCAAAAGTCTTATCTGATTCCAAACCTAATCTCTACATGAGCCATTGAGGGACGTAAATTAGCCTTATTTAAGGGGGCAAGCCTTGAGCCACCGATTGTGCTATCCATATTCCCTACGACCTCGAACCTTCAACGAGTCTCCTTCACCACCACTTACAGATAGGAGGCTTCATCATGTTTGAGTCTCTCATATTTATTCCCCGCCTCGTTATGCCTTGTACCTCATTCTTGTCATCTAACTTATCTTCTTAGTTACAAGATAAACATCATCAACAAAATAGTCAGCTTTGTCCTAGGAGTCGTAGATCTCCGTGCCCTTGAGTTTGTGTTCCTATACAATGAGATCTCCAAATTCAGCTACTCCCCCATCTCGCTAGCCAACATTCCCGCTACAAATCATAACCAACATCTTGACCATAGGAAAGTAGGAGACTAAACTAACAATATCCTAATTCAATACTTGCTTCTCTCTTCGGATTGAATAGTTGTTCCCTCCTTTTCGAAATACTACTCCAGTGCGCTTCCTCCCATATATTCACTCAAGTACACTAAATGGTGTATTTCCATCTCTCACTTGGCTTTCATATCCTCCTCTACACATGACACATATGTTTCTTTTACGACTATCGACATTTCCATTGCACCCTTTTGGTGCGATTGCTGACTGCGCAGGTTTCTGCAGGTTTTCTGAATGCGCAGGTCTTTAAGTTCCTCTGTCATCTGTTTCACCTTTTCAGGCACGTCTTTCACCATTTCCTTGGTCGTTTTGATCTCCTTCTCCAAATGCTTCTTGGCACCTTCCAACACTGAAGACCCCTCTTCTTTTTGCTTTGCATTCTTATTATTTTCAGGCTTGTCCGCCCACTTCATATCGCTTGTTTTTCGTTGCCGCACAAACTGTAATCAGTTATATATACATAACATATTACAATTACAAACTCTAATCAGATACATATACATAACATATTTGACAATTACAAACAAACACAGGAAATTCATACCTGTACACTGTAGCTTCTTGTTAATAAAATATGAGTGTGCAGCTTCGCAGTGCCTCTGATTTCTTGGAACAATTATTTTAACGATACCGTAGCTGGATTCATGCTTCTTCGCTATTACTTACTTAAGAGCCTGAATAATAATGGTGCATATTTGGAAGGATTTAAAGGCAATGGATGCGTGTGGCACTGTTGGGACTAAGTGAAAAGCCCATGAGATGCCAAGTGGACAGTATAATAAAACTACCACGTATAAAGCGTTCGTAGTTTTTGTAACCAAAATTGGAGGAACATGTTATCCTGTTTTATCCTAAGTATTATTGTTGTCACCCAAAACTAATAGTTTTATAAATCATTATTTTATTTCTCTCATTCTCTCTTTTCCCGAGGTTAAGATATTTATGATCCATCAGCCTAGTTTTAAAATACAAAATTTGAAAGTAAGGTACGTGAGTAAAATCAAACTGGGTCACCAAACAATATTCGAACATAAGAAATGTGGCTATTTATTATGCCGATAGGATTATTTTTAAGGAAGCTCCAAGTGATATCATTAAATTATGATTAAATCTTATGGTGGAGGTGGTTGCACGGGTTCGTGGGGTGAGCACAATATTTTATTCCAATGAGTTTGTAAATGATGTAGAGCAAATTTGTTGGGTTAGTTTTTGTAATCTTTGGTGGAGAAACATGCACTCAATTGACATGTATAACATGGTTTGGGTAGACATGAAACCATGCAACAGGCCGTGTGGAGTGGACTTCGGCTGAGAAGACTTGCTCAAGGTAGTCGTTACATTGAAGTTTCCACATTGGATCTTAGAAGCATGCACATGGCACATGAATGAAGTTGCCACATTGGATCTTAGAAGCATACACATGGCACGTGAATTGTTCAATGGATTGCAACGAGGGAAATCATACATTGGTGTTTTTTTACTTATTTGGAATTGCATAATTTTGCTTCGTCAACGCTTCAAATAGTAGCTGTAGATTTGAAAAAAATCTTCACCCATTTCAGGTCTACATTTCCATTACATCTCATGGATTGATATGGGGTTCAAGACATCAACATTCATCAAACCATAATAGAAATATGTTTTTTGGTAGACATGTAAAAAAATTGGCACCATACTTATGCAAACTCGTCCAAGAATACTTGTAAGTGGATTATACCCAGATGTTATTGTTGTAAAAATATCCTTCACAAAGTAATTGCAGGTGTATTTTTATCACATGTTGTAGTTACAAATGTTGTATCGTACATATGTATACAAAATGTTTACATATGGACTTACCCTTTCGAGAAGTTTTAAGACGTCTATCTCTTTACCAACAATCTTCCACCCACAAGATTTGAATCCATCTCAAGTCTCTTTTTGCCATATTCTTCTCCACATTCGAAATGTTGAAACCCATTTCAATGATTGGGAAACACAAACTTTCTTTCACTCCACGCTTTACCAAATTTCTCGATCAAATGTTGCTCGAAGATGTCTAGCATTTCTTATGTCCAGATCAGGAAAAACAAAGTCTATTTTGACCATTTTCTTCCAAACAATCAAAATGTTGAAGCCCATTTCAATTATTGTGAAAAATGGTCATGCTTCACCAACTTCCTTGATCAAATGAATTATTTTAGATGTGTGCCTACAATACCTCTTGCAATTCTCTCCCATTAACACATATGCACCTCTTCTCCACAAATAATAACACAAAAGCCCACTTCCCTATGTCTCTTTCCGTTACCTACAAGAAACTCTTTTATTGGTGCTCCGCAACCGTGTTTTCCATCTTTTTGTTGTTTCTCTTTTCCTTCACTTCCTTTAAAGATCGCACATCATCAACCCAAACCCTTTTCCTAAATAATTTTCTTCCTTTTCCTAAATAATTTTCTTCCTATTACTCCCTATCGACGTCTCCATTGCACCGCTTTGGTGCGATTGTTAGCTTAATTTTATAATAATTAAATGGCTCGCAATGGTAACTCGTGTCTTGTCCCCTACTTGTGTAACCGACATTGTTCCATTCTTGATAAATGTGTTTAAAGAGTATGTGGGAGGGGCAGAGCATTTTACCCTTGAAGGCTACATGTTGGCTTCTCGCATTTTTCGCGCAAAGATGGTGGAATCTCTCGGCATAGAGGCACTGTCGGTTCTTGCATGTACAAGTTTTCCCCGAACCGGTGGGTTCATCTTGCATACAGGGTTGGCAGCCATAGTTGCAGTGATCATCGGGTATACCCCTTTTTCTAAATTACAAGAGAATGATTTGGATAAAATAATGGAAGCAAAGCATAAACGCCGAGGGCGATCGGAAACCTTACGAGAACACGAGGACACTAAACTCCGCAAGCTTCGGGAACGAAATACCTATACGTGCTCCAAGATTTAAGAGGGGTTGAGCGGTGGTTGGCTGCGGAGGTATGTGTATATATATCGCCGCAGTGACTTTTCTCTATTGGGAAACACCGACGTTTGTGTTTGTTCTGCTACCTTTGGTTCCCGTGTGCTAATGGGGATCTCACTAACTACTGTAGTTTTCTTTCGCATTCGCAACTTTCGTGATACTTCGTGCCCCTATCTATAATCTCCTGCATTAGTTTATATGCTTGCTCATGAAGCTTAGGTGTCACTAGACACACGCTTCCACGTTTTTGCAGGAAGAAGAGCTTCAATCCAATGCAATAAAAAAGGCACCCGAGGGTTATTCAACTAACATTGCAATTGAGATCAAATATGTAGTGTTTTCATGGGATCATCTTTCATAAATATCAACATTAAGAGGGATAAATTTGCATGTAACACAAGGAATGAAAGCTGCAATCATGGGTCAGTCGGTTTTTGAAAAATCAAACCTTAGCAGGATTGTGAAGATCACTAGAGGTATCAAAGCGTATGTTACATAGACTCTATGGATTCAAACCAGCTAAATAGAAGATAGCATCCTTTTTCTCAAAAATTTGTGATGGATAGAAGCATGTATGAAAATGTTTATATATATTCGTTATGACGCTTTTAGTGTTGTGTATGTACATACAAGAATTCAACTTTTAATGTAAGATTCTCACGGGCTCCATCTAGAGTTAAATGTTTTGTACAACATATTGTGACTCGTGTTCTCCCCGTTAGATGTGTGACAACAAAATAAAATTTGGATCCTTTTGCGGCGCATTTTGTAACTCACTTTTAGAAGAGGGTGTGGGGGGGCTTACCCCCTACTCATATCGCAGGGGGGCACACGGGAGGGAGGGGTGAGAAGGCAACATGTTATGAAGTCCCCTTAGTGGGGTTCGAGGGCAGAGTCCACGAAGCAAAAATCAAGGAGTCGATCTTTTGTTTTTAGAAAGGTGAATTCAACTAAATACTATTTTTAGAAAGGAAAATCATAATGGTGTTTTTCCACTTTATTTTTAGGAGGAATACTATATGTACTTCGTCAATTAGGTGTATTTATTTTTGTTGAGATCCAAAATAGCTTATAACGAGTCTGCATGTAATATGTTCATCTTGAGTTAATAAAAGCTTGATATCTTGCACTATGGATGTTTCACTAAATACTCGGCAGAGGTTTTACCACATAAATCTGATGTTCGCTCTTTACATGTTAAGTATTTTGTATATTTCCATTATCTTTATCTCTGTAAACACTTGTTTTGTTATTCAAATTTCTATATGTTCATTGCTACAAAGCTTATGATTTCCTAACACTTCCTTGAACTTAAAACTAAACGTGTCTTATCAATTTACCGTTACTATTTAGTATCCAGACTTGCCAACAATAGTGAGAAGGTATTTATTTTTTTGGTTGAGATTAGTGGTTTTTTAAGAATAACTATCATCTTCGGACTCCTTTTAGTTTATGCATACTTAGCACTATGATGAAGGGAAGAAATTTGAGGGGTTTCCTTCTTACAAGAAGGCATAAATTGCTCTAATTCCCTTCACCATTTGAAGAAGTGTAAGTGCGAAGCAACACTTAACAATATCATGCCATCATTATATCTCTAAAATATCATTCCAACATTATATTTCTATTTATTCGATGGATCTCTTTATTGGCAATAGAAATAGAATAGAAAATATCAAACATCCAAGGAATTATAAAGAATGATTTTCTTGGTAGTACCTGGGCACACCTAAAACAATACAATCGCGTAAGCCCCGATTAAGCCTCCATCCAAGTCAAATTAGAAACCATTAAAAATCCCTCCCAAATATGTAACAAAAATAGATGTGACATGATAACAATGCGGAGATATTTAGTGAATGAGCTAATTTATATTTATTGAATGAGTGAATAAATATCAAGCTATATTATCAAATATACATTACAGATTGAAAATAAATTCATGAAAATAATTATTTTTTAAATAGAAAAAATTGTGTTTTTAGATCACTTGTTACAGTCAATTTTTTCAAAAGTTTTGTCAAAATGTTTTAAATAATTATGGACATGAGATGTTTGAAACCACAAATTAACATACTATTTTTCCTTATAATGTTAACTTAATAAAATTGTATTTTTTTCTTATTTCTTATAGTATCAATAGTTTTTTATGTCACAATTTTTTTCAAATTTCTTTTACTATTGGAACTGCTCTTTATATTAATTAAAATAAAAGAGAGCTACATAGTAAAGGGGTGACCAGACAACTCACAATCCCAAAAACGTTACGAGGGCACCCAAAAAAATGTCACAAAGGCTTACATTAGAACGCCCACAGACCACAAGAGAACAAAAATAAACACCATCATGCACAAGCCACCGCTGCACCAAGAGGAGGGGGAGGATGATCCCGGGGAGGGATGAAGGCTCCACTATCAAGCTCATGCGACGGATGATCCCCTGCCAACCGTCCCCGATCGGGATACCGCATCTGAAGAGGCATCGTAATTCCCCAACTAGGGGCGGAGATCCAGCTAAAGTCTGCATGGCCGGCATCGAAGATCTCCACCGCGAAGTGTTAGGGCAGCCACATGGGAAACCGAATGGTGGTTGTGCGAGCGGCTCCTCCGATGTGTTCCCGCAAAAGGTGGTCGCGAGGAGGTGAAAGTCGAGGTGGCGCGCGGAGGATTCAAAGGGGACCCGACTCATCATGCATGGTGCACTCCTCCAAAGTGATCTAGAAGTTCTGTAGATGAGCAACTCCAAAGAAACCTCAAGGCGGTTTGAGCTTGTATCGTATGTGAACATTAGACGAATAATCACCTTGTCATTAGTAAAAATCTTATAACATAATGATCTTGCTTGAAAATAAAGACATTGTGAGCTTTCCATTTATGAAACAAAATACGACATGAAACAAATGCCACAAATTAGAAATTTAATGAGGCCAGGGCTAAAACCACCAAATAAGGCCGTACATCATGAGAAAAATTCAAGATGATAAGGCTGAAACAAAGAGTGTATCCATCGCCAAATAGATTGGGCACACTGACAAGACCAGAAAAGATGAAGAAATGACTCGGGACATGAACAAAAAGGGAAATTCGGAGGGGTAATGCCAATATGTCTAAGCCTTTCACCTACAGGAAAACCTTGATAGACAAGACTCCACAAAAATGGTTAACTTTGGGCTCGTAACGTGGTTCCAAGTACAATAAAGCGTACGGCCGTAAACCGAAAGCAAAGTGTAATCCCCAACGATCATTGAGCTTATCAATGGCTGGAGAAAGAGGACATAAAAGCTGATAAATAGTCCAAGTGTTATAACACAAAAAGTAATGTCCTAATTCCATCACCAATCACGCCACTAAGCAACCGGAGAATGGAGGCCAAGTTTATGAAGCATAACATCTGGAAGGAGTTCATGAATTTTGCAAATTGACAGGAGGTCCGAATTGATCAAATTGAATTTGGCTTTGAGCTCAGTGCCAAGGAATCCAATCTCTCGCGATGCACAAGATCCTCTATGTTATGAAATCCCATGATAGAGCCAAATGGATTTAATGCTAAGGATTTCTGCTAACTAAGAGAGTGTCATCAGTGATAATAGGTAACTACCAAATGTTCTATGAATTGAATGAAAGGCTAGTGCGAAATCCATCTCTAACCCACCTCATAAGCGGTTTCACCCTGCTCAAAGGCTTTCCAAATACTCTTCATGGCAAAGGTGCTAGTAATCTTGATAGGAGCAGGTTATAATAAGAAAATGTAAGCCAATTTCACTCCAACACTTCTTACCATAACGGGATTCAATACAATACCACAAAAGAATTTTCTCGGGCTTCGCAAACGGAAAAGGCACCTAATAACACATCGATTGAGCACACAAATTCACACTTTTTCGATACACATCGATAATGCCCATACCACCTTGATCACGTACTTCCCATGTAACATGGTGAAAGTCACTTGAACCAAAACTTTTACACCAAAGAAAGTCCCGAAGCAACTTGGCAAGCCGATTAAGGAAGTGCGAGAAGGGCACTAAAGAAGCAAAATAATAAACATGAGTAACTGTGAGGATTTTGGTGCAAACCTGGAATTTTCCAGCCAGAGATAAGGGTTTGGAAGACCATTTGGTAACTTTCTACTCCACTTTGTTAAGAACATAATTCCACAAAGTTGTTGAGTCACTGTCAAACGCAAAGGGAATGCCAAGAAATTTGAATTGCTTATCGCACTCAATCCACTTCCAGGGGTAAGCCTTTACCAATTTGGTAGAGGTAAACAACTCTATCGAAATCCTAAGGTTTTAGCCATTTGTATGTTGGAGCCAGAAGCCAGACAAAATGTATCAAGACAATCAAAGACCACAACAACATTCTGTTCATATTCTGCCACCGTAAGAAAGGAATCATCTGCAAAGTGCCCATTGATCAACGTGTTTTGTGATCCGAAAGAATAATCCCCGAATATGACCCTGAGCAGTTTGATGGGAAATTAAGTATCCCAGGGCATTCACATCAAGAAAAAATAGAGTCAGCGCAAGAGGGCACCCCTGTCTGATGGATCGGAAGAGGCCAATGGCGCTTGACCGTGACCATTAATAGTGAACCGATTCAAATTTCTTTTCAATGTCTAAATCTACAAAAAAAATTATCTTTACGTGGTATGCATGTATTATACTAGGTGAAGGGTTCTAGCTCTGACATGTGTCAAGGGATTGATAGTTGCAGTTGCTTTTTGTGTTGAAATATAGATGACGGTGCGATTGTATTTTTCCCAATTGTCAATTTATTGTGTTAGCTCTCTTTGAGACCGCATTTAGATGCAGACTGCTTGAAGTTCAAAAAAAATTGAATCATATATGGTTGTTCATTCTTTTCTTTATGAATTCTACAACTAGAATTAATAAGAAATCAATTGCTTCAACCTAGAGTAAGTACACCAAATCTTAAATTAAGAAAAACAACTTCAACGTAGAATAAGTACAACATATCTTTAAACTAAGAAAAAGGAATTTTTTTGATACATGGACATTACATGATACACTTTGATAGTTTTATTAGTAAAAATTCCTAATTGTAAATTAGAGAGCAATTTGTACTCAACAACGTAATAAATCATATGGAGTCTCGCCTAAAACTTTTGATATGGCGATAAAATATATGTATCACTCATAAAGATAAAGAATGAAGTAAGTCCTACATTCACAAATAAAAATGATATTGGGAGGAATGCATGGGCATGGATAAAAATAGCATTGTCTTATTAATAGACAAGAATTGTTATTTTTATGTTTATCTTATTTATATGCATGTCTTATTTATAAGCATGCTATATTTAGGTTGCTTGTGGTTGAAGCAAAACTTTACAAAGAGGTGCACAAGTTATATATATGTGCATGTATTTACTCTTTGTAAAATGAAAAAGAGAGAGAATTCTATTGTATTCCTGACTGAATAAAGGAGAAGGATGACTTGTTTCTGGTGGATGTAGCCCACATTGGGTGAACCACGTTAAATCTTGGGTTTATCTTGTGATTGCATGCTTATATTATTTCTGTTTTAATTCCATTTTATTGCTCATCTGTGTTTCGATCCTAACAAGAAAGTACCATACCTTTTTGATAAGTTTTTTGAACGTGGTTGATAGTGAAGAGGGAAAAATTGATTAATATCTCACCAATCACATAAGGTTAGGGAAGGAATGCCATAAGAGCAACATGGAAAATGTAGCTATGAAGAAGGAAAATTAGAAACAACTCTTATTAAAAGTAAGTTTAAAAATTAATAAACAAAATAATTATGAGGGTTAGTACTTAATACCAATTAAAAGACCAAATGATCATAGCACTTTTATTCTATTATTTTGGTTGTGAAGGCCCATATGATGTTACTCTTGTATAAAGGATTTATGGTATTTGTTTGCGGGATACTTAAAAAGTCTTTAATGGTAGGATTTACATAATCAATTCCCATGCCTTTTTATAGTGCATTATGTCCATTGTTGGTATAGTGTTTTTGGTAGCTACATGAATATATCAAGCTTTCGCTTACTATAATATTTTAAAATTAGTTGCATCCTTCCACTATGAGAAAAATTCATTGAACTCCTACGCTTGCACACACAAATTTCATCGCTACCATAAAAGTTACATATCGTCTCAAGTATATGATAGAGAAAATCTATAAAAACATTACATTTACATCCCTTCGAGCATATTTTACACCTCAAGTGCAATTGCTACTACATATAAACAGGGACTCATACCTCAACACTACCTCAAGGTTATTTAACGAGTATCAGAATTCATATTTCCATGTTTCCATGGTGTTTTACATATCAATGACTCAGCTCAGAGCTTTCAAGCTGATACTGGCACTTTAATGGACATCATATTTGTTAGCCAGGCTTTATCTGGATTTGGATCAACGAAACTCTGGCTTACATATTTCTCAATTTCATCGTCATTCAATTGCCGTGCCCATTTCACTCGTCTGAAGGAATCACTGCCAGGCCCAAAACACCTGCCATCCATCCATGTTTATATAAACAAAACAGCGACCAATTTAATCAGAGGAAGAGGAAATTGGCAAACCTGTATTCGTAGAAGCAAGCAGTCTTTTCCTTTTCTGATGAATCCCAGTTATGCCAACCAAGGGGCATTATGCACGCGTCCATCCACGTGTAAGCGAACACAACTCTGGCAAATGCTTGCCATGGGCGTCCCAGACATGCGTAACCTTTGTTACTGTTACCCGTAATAACACATCTGCAGAGCGGTCACAAAATATTTTTAATAGGCTATAGTGATTCTGTTACTTGCAAGCAAAGGTTTTTAAGAGTCGTGTTAAATAATAATATTACCTGAGAAAGACAAATCCAGTGGAATCATTCTCGGATCTGCGGCTCTGAGCTGTCACCCATCCATTGGCCTTGCAGTGAACGTGACAATTTTCAATTAATGCGGTTGCGTCCCCAAAAATGAAGTCCACGCTGCCTTCATTATAACAGTCTCGAAAATATTGCTTTCCGCTATGCAGGTACGCTGTGTCCTGAACATTCCAAACTATGCTTTTGGATTAATTCTTTTGATCATTTATTTATTACTTTAAGTTAGCAATTAATAATAACTTATATATTAATTAGGTTTTAAATTTACAATTTTATTCTTAATAATGTGGGGATAAAACTATATTATTTAATTGTGAAGGAATTTAAACTCAATTTACAATCTTATTCTTGACAATAGATTATAAAATGTGAACTACAAACTAAATTATTTTATTTTGAAACTATATATATGTTTCAACTTAGTTGGATCATTGTTTTTATTATGATTTTATTTATTTTTAGCAACAAAAGTTAATGAAGAGAGGTACACCTCTTTCTTTTTCCTAATTTTTTAATAATTTACTTGTGAAAATAAATTAAATGTGTTGTAGTTTAAGATATGGTGGTGTAAAAGGTGTTGTCTAACTATTTACTAAAGTACAAATTCTATTAAATATTAAATAATAAAGACTGAGGATGTGATCATACTCCATATCAATTTGGTAAAATGGAACCCCTCAATCCTTAACATCTAACCCTAAATTTAATCAAAAATAAAATATATAATTTTGAATGCATTATTTCCAACATTAAAATGGAATCTTATTTAATCCAATTTTCATTTTATAAATCAAATCCCATTTACCATTTGATATGGGTTCAAATCATACATGACATTAAATATGTACAAGCTTCTTTAAAAGCCTAAAATAATAATATAAAATCAAGATTTGTAAATGTTCTAGGATGTGGGTTTGATATGTAGAGTCTTTCATGGTCCATTAAATTTAAATTATTATGTGAGAGGCACTTGGGGTTGTAAAGGAGTGAATTGTTCTTTTTTAATCTAGACATTAAATTTGACCTCTATTTGGCATAATTCATTTATAACTTTTACTTCTATTGCATATTCATTTAGATATATTTTTCCTTTTTCTGTTAGAAATCAATCAAAAAATAGTATTAGGTTCGCCATATAATAATAAACTGACACTTTTTTCTGAATAGATTTTTTTGAGATCGAAACAATTGTGGAGGGAAATTGATAAATAATTTAATAAAATTAGATCAAATCCCATAACTGGCAACCTCAGCTTGCGAAAAGCTATCATATGTCATGAAAATTTGTAAGTGCCTTACCAAACACTCTATTTGGTGTGAACTTACCCTATCTATATACATATATATATATTGGAAACGAAATCAGAAATTTAGTTTTAATCTTGACAAAATCTGGTTTTGAAAAAAAAAGAGTAAGGGAGCCCTAATTTTGATGACAAGCGCTATAAAGTAAGAAAGAGGCATTGAGATTAATGTGACCTGCCAACCCAGAAATCTGCAGTTGTAGAAAGCACATCTATCAGCGGAAACCCTTATTGCTACCGCTTGCCCTGATCCCTGCCACCATTAAATCAACTTCACTTCACCGACTCATCAACAAAGCTAAAATGTATCGAGTTAATATAATAATACCTGTGGTGCAGAGTTTTCAAATGTAATTCCCTCCGCAATGAAATCCGTAGCTGCTACGATGACAGTTCCGCAGCCAAATGTTCCAGTGCCGATTACGCTCTCATCCTGCCAATCGCCACACAGATTGATGGGTGGGCATATATTTAATTCGGAATAAAATGAGAGTAGGAGTAGAAATTATTACCAGGTTATAAGGACGGACGATTCGAGTAGCAGTGTTGTTCCAAGTTAAAATGGTATCTTCGGGACGAAATCCTGCGAGCGTAATGAAATCTTTGGTTTTGGGAATATAAAGAGGCTGTGTATAAACTCCGGGCATGATCTGAATGCGCACTCGGTCCTTGTTATGGTAAGGAACTGAATCAATGGCAGCTTGCACATCTTTATACTCCGCATCCTTCTTACCAACTCTTATCACTCTCTGTTTTGACACAGTCGACACAGCCTTGCCCATCTTTCTACTGTTATCTGATGTTTTAGAAACCCCTTGGTTTTGGGGTGTATAAATACTTTTGAGACTGAGTAGTCCACAAACTCATGCGAATGGTGGAATAATAAATGATATGATTTGATTGGCGTGGAAGAATATATGATATGATGAGATCCGAATGGGAGTGGGGACTATGAAGCGAATACGAATATATGATATGATACAGCGATGCAATGATTCGGGCACCCGATTCACTAAACGAAATACTTGCCAGCTATCCTTAACTAGCATGCACAAATCTGGTGGGGCTCAGCTCTCCGCTAATCACAAAATTATTAATGTTTTGTATTTTTTTATATTGATTTTCTGATTGCTGGAGAGTGTGGCCCAACAAGTTTGTCATGTCTTTTTGGAAAGAATATTCACCTATGGGTTTTTCTATACTTCCTGTTAAATTTGTAAATTACGATATATCTGTGGCATACGAACTGTATATTTGCAATATAATCATTTATTAATTTGTATAATATATAAAAATACTATGTGCTTGTGGATGGCAGATAGGCACACATCTATTGTCTACAAATTGAAATAAATAATAACAAAATTAAACATACATATTACTATATACATTCAATGCATTTATATAATTCTTACCAATTTAACTTGTAATTTTTATGATCACATTGAGACGTGTAAAAGAAGATTATAGATGGAGTATATTTCATAAATTGAAATTTTGTCAAAAGCACATTCAAAGATTTTTTTATAATAAACAATGTCTTGGTTGCCTTTGAAAAATTAAAATTTCTAAAATATTGACATGAATAGTAAATATTGTACTTAAGTTCATTGAATCTTGAGGCATTTTGTAAACTTTTGGCATATATTCTATAGGTTTCCTCATTTTACATGCATTTCTTCCAAGGCACTTATAACTACAAACATATGAAAAATATAAGCTTCAATAATACATTGTGAATGAACGACCATATCCTCATATAGAGTTCCAAATTTTGCATATGTTAGTAGAATGCTAACCAAATTTTATGTATATCTTAACATTGTCCTAGTGTACAAGACCCCATTCAAATATTTAAACACATTTAAAAATATTATTTTGTGCATCTAAAAAACTACTAAACATTCATTTTGAAATGCTTGTTTTTAAAAAATGGGGCACATGGTGAATGTTAATTTTTTTTATCAACATGCATATCTTAATTATATGTGTGTATGGATAAAACCAATAAGAATGATTCACTTTGGTTGTGCACCTTCCAATTACAACTACTTACAAGTACTTAAATCATCATCACATTGACTATTATGAGCAGAACAACATCAATGAATTCCACAATCATATGTCTTGTTTGACATCTTCCACTTCCATACAAAAAAATTATTAGTGCTTATTGAATTTCTAATAAAGACATATCCTAAAACAAATGAACCTTAAAGGAAATTACATCATTATTCATTCATGTATTATGTCATTTCTCCTTGCTTGATTTTCTTGCATGTGTATTAATCTTTGGCTTTATTTTATTCAATTGTTAGACTTGTTCATTGCCAATAGTTATCATATTCATCATCCTTCCATTCTCCTCGTATTGAAAGTGACCTCAATTCCATGTTGTGTCAATAGTGAAATCAATTCACACAATAAACAATTTCAAACTCCAACATGTTTGATTATTGTTTTACCCATGTCATGTAGAGTGGGTCATTTGCATGTCACTATAGAGGTTGATCAATGACACTCACTTTGTGTTAGAATTTCATAACTCGAGATGTTAGGTATCCATTGGAGTCTTAGTCTAAAATTTTTGATCCGCAAATAAAATCTACTTATCACTCATAAAAATAAAGAGTGACGTAAGCCCTACATTCACGTATAAAGAATGACATTGGAGATAAACCACAACATAGCCATCCACAAATGTAATGCCACCTTCAACTACCACTTGAGACAAAGAACCAAACTAGGAAAAATTATGGGATAATTTTTTCATAAGAAGAGTCTAAAACTAAGTTGCAAAGACACTAGTTTGAACTAACAGAGTTCGGAATAGATTTGGATTAACCAAACACAAGATTTTAATTTTTAACTTATAAAGAAGTTCACAAGATTCCAAAATTAGGGTTACATGTTTTACTTAGGTTTAGGGAGTAAATCTCCCTCATGTCTCAACTCTCAAACAGGCCTATAAGTTCAACTAGATTTTTCACACATTTATAGGTATCAAAAATTTCCTAAAATAGGCTATTGGATAGGAAATTTCATCACCTTTCCAACCATATAAAGAAGTCCTCCTAACTCCTTGTAAAACTCAAGTTATGGCCGGCAAAGTTTTAGGGAAAATTTTCCTTTGGAAGTGCTGCGAGGTTAGGAGAAAATGCCTTCGTGCCATGCCGACACCCCCAAATGCCACGTGTCATCACGTGATTGGTCCGGGACAGCGGGTCACGGCAAAAACATGAAATTTTTATCCAAAACCAAGTTTCAATTTTCCGAAGGAAAATTTTCCTCCGTGCCTCCATGCTTGCCCAAATGGCCACGTGGCACCTTGTGATTGGCCGCGGGCCAGCGGAGAGAATTTGGATTTTATTGTCCAAGTGATTAAATGGTTAAAAGAATTGCCTGCAGACACTGTGCCCATGAGGACACGTGTCATCACCTCATTAGTTGCGGGGCCGCGGAGAAAAATAAGAAATTTTTCCAAAGGGGCAAAAGTTAAAGTTTTCAATTCTTAACCCGCGAGCCCTCCCTGCCACATGTCAGCACGTGATTGGTGCGAGGGAAGCGGAGTTGTAGGGAAATTTTTGAAAATTTTCCAAAGCAAAAATTTTCAAAAAAGTCTAAGTTTTCAATTTGAACCCGCGTACCCTCCTGCCACATGTCAGCACGTGATTGGTTGGGGGCCGCGGGGTTGCGGGGAAAATTGGGAAAATTTTCCCAAAGCAAAATTTTCAAAAAAAGATAGAGTTTTCAAAAAGTCCGCCCCTCCAAGATGCCACGTGGCATCATCTGATTGGATAAGAGGGTGGTGGGGCGGCGGAATTTTCATGGAAATTTTCCAGTAAAATTTAAAATTTTCTAAGTTATATTAATTCATTTTTGGTTTTGGATGGCCATTTTGAAGTAAAACTTCAAATGGCCATAACTTTTGATTGGGAACTCCATTTTGGGCAAACGAGGACTTTCCGGAAATCTCTCAGAGTCCTCTTTACACAGGAATCATCAATTTTTATTTTTAATGAAGTTTTGAGGGTAAATTTTAAGAAAACGATCTGCAAGCTTTAAATTCAAAACTGGCAGTTTTTTCCAACTGTCAATTTGATTAAATTTGAACTCTTCCTTCCCTTAACATGTTAAACAGACATGGAGGATCAACTTAGGGAAGAATTGGTATGTTTTAAAGGTGTCAATTTGATCAATTTATTCAAGTTGTGTTTTTCTCCAACAAGGGACAGAAAAATGACCTAGGAAGGGGATTGATTCAAAATTTGAATTGGTTAAATTGTTTTCTCGAGTTTACTTTGTCAATTTGAGTTTGGTGTAGTCTTAGCATAGTAACATATGACATTTTAAAGTTAATTAAGAAGTATAAATGTGAGTTGTTCATTTATTCAAATGTACATTACCAATTTTAACTTTAAAACAGTGAGTTCATTCCTCTAAACCAATTTTGCAATTTATCTACTGAATGTGCATATTGCTCTAATTCAGACAAATACAATGCTCCTTAGATTATACATTCAATATGCAAGATTGATTTCTAGATAAAAAAATTCATTTCAAAAGATAAGGCTTCTGTCATTTCTTTTATACGTACTCTCTTTTCTAAAACAAAATTTGCATAATATAACTTGACCATGTGATTTCCAAAACAACAATGCGATTGAGAGAAGGATATATTTCTTTTTACAATTCTCAAATCAAATACAATTTCCAATAACAAGGTAAACACTTCTCATCTCTATATCAATTGCATTCATCTACTTGAAGTGGGAAGGTTACTGATGACATTTGTTCAAGAAAGGAAAAGCAAAAAGTCGGTTTCTCCAAGCTCCAAACAACAACATGCTGATTTCTCCATCTTTTGACTTGATCCCACAACAATGAAGGGGAAGAGGCAACACTCTCCACCCAACCAAGATACCCAATGGGAAAGAGAAGCCATCTTTCCCCATTGGCTCCTAACCAAACCATAATGAAATGGAGCATGATGAAACAACTCATGGCAATATAGCTTCTTTCACAAAAACATACATTCACATTCACAAGATAACACACAAACAAAGATGTAGTTCTCAACTACAACAACCAATTTCAAACAAAACAAAGGCTCCTTCTCTCAAGTAAGCAAGCCAAGCAAGAGAAATAACTATGGAGGTCTCCTTATGCCTCCCAGTTGAATTTTGGGCATCCACCAAAAGCAAACCGCCAAAATCATAGCGATCCCATAAACCTTATCCCTCATCAACCCCTCCTTATCCCTCCTCCAAATTTATCCCTTATACCTCCCCCAAGTAGGAAATGCAAGCAATTTTCTTTCCTAGGTGGATCCCAAACCAACATTCCCTCCCAAGAACAAATAAAAATGGCAAATCCTTATCCCTCCTCCGATAAACCTCATAGTCTTCTCTCCAACCATGCCCTAAAGCATTCTACCCATCCCTCAAAGAATGTAAACACAAACCATTCATTATTTTGCATCCAGGAGGAGGGGAAAATAGCAAATAAAAAGAATGAGGGCCTACCTCTCCATAATGGAGACTTGATTCCAAAACAACGATCCTTGTTGCACCAAAACCTTGATTCGAAAATAGTAAAATGCAAGGTATGCAAATCAATCCAAGCTCCTCCACAAAGCAATCTCTCAAAGTGATAGAAAAATTCGACCCAGTGAATTCCCAAACTCTCAACAACCTCTAATGATGAAGCAATTCTTATTTTAAAGGGAGAGGGTGGAAGAGGATGATGTGGATTCCAAGTGGGATGCCACATCATTTTTCCTCATCCCAAATGCAATCAACATCAAACAAATAAATCACCATAAATGTGAATGACAAACCACATACATACTTCCAATTTAGCCCATACTCAAAAGGAAAAGCATTTAAAATTTGTAAGACAAGTGCAAATCAATTCTTACATAATTATATCAAAATACAATAAATAGATTGATTTTGACTCCTAAATAATAATCATGGTTGGTGGAGGTTTTGAGAGGTGTGGGACAAGTTTAACTTGTCCCCACAAGCCTCAAAATTTGTCCTCCAAGGCCAAATTAATTTCAAAAGGAAGGAGTGTTTGACCTTCCAAAATTAGCCTTCTGACTCTTACAAATTCTTACACAATCTATAACTTCACTTACACAACCCTTACATGGTAACTTACACACTCTTTTCATTTCTCTTACACATGCATTAATAACTATGACATTCATTTATTACAATCTTTATAAAGATTTATTTAGTTTACCACATGGTTATCTGATATATAAAAATCAAATTCATTATCAACCAAGACAATAACATTTAATTTATATTCCACATCCTAATTAATTTTAATTAAAATTTAACTATATGACTTCACACATTTAACTATCACATTAGAATAATTAAAATAAAGAGCACATTATAAATAAAATACATACAACAATAATTAAAAAAGGGAACACATATTATAACACACACACATGTCCCATGGTCATGATAATGGAAATCCCCCATGAGAAATCCTAAAAAACACAACATCTGACTCAAACACGGTTACTTATGGTGACCTTGTTGATTTCACACCGAATTCCAATATGGTTAGTCTCCGCCTCCCAGACATTGTTGTGATTTTTAACACAACAGTGAAATAACAATACCTCCTTGGCCTCGTGACCATATTAGAACATCCAAGAGATATAAAATCAACATATAATTATCAAATCTAAATCACAAAAATATCAAGGATTTAACATTTATCATTTAAAATTCAATTTGCAACTATATCATCATCGATAGGTCTCTATGTTAGAGCTATTCATAATATCAATGTCACATGTCTAAAATCAACATCCATAACTTCGTCCATGTCAACCAATATATCACCATCCACATAATAATAATAATGTCTCAATGATCATCAAGTAAAAAATCGAATGCGGATCAATACTAATCTAAGATCTAACATCTAACCATCATACTAATCAAAACATAATAATGTCCATAATAATCCCTTATACATCCTACGCATCAAAACATAATAATATCCAAAATATGATCAATAATGTCGGGATCAATATCTAAACAAAGTGTCGAAGGAGAGTGGGCACTACAACGAACATCATTTCCATATCAACATCACTATGTTGAGCATATCTTCATGAGCATCTATATCAAAGAAACATCATCGTGTTCATGTATGTTTTCAAACACTTACATACATCTTTCACACTCACACATTTGGCATACATATCCACTAGTGCATTGCCCACATAGATACTATTTCCATACCCCCTCGTAATAGCCTTTTAATGGATCCCTCTGCAGAGCTCCCGAGTTTGTGCAAGTTAGGACTATAGTTGTTAATGTAGTTGATATTGGTTATACACCTCTGACCCACATTTGCTAAAACAAATCCATTGCTTCGACCTTGTTTTACCTATTGCAAATAATTTTCTTATAATGAAAAGGAGATATAATTTTTTTATGAAATAGATCTTATATTAATAAATGGGTATTATGATACAAGACTATAACAAAAAGAGATATGTGAGCATGCCTCAAAGACACGACCTAATCCCGGTCACAAAGGACCTAGGAGAAAAACATCCAAAATCGGGTCAAACCTAGTAAAAACAATCTATTGCATCAAAAAAGGAAACTAAAAATTAAATTGTTGCCTAGTCGATGGTGAATCATGGTCATGCCATCTAAGGCCTAGAAGGTCTTTCTTGGTGTCAGGTGGGTTCCATCCCAGAGCTAGGTGTTCTCCTTAGTGATATTTTTGCCTATACATAAGACAAAAAAGGGCTAAGATTAGTTGGGAATTTTCCGAGAGCAGCAACAGGGAACCCCGTCACTGAGCTCATGGTGACGATGCGTGGTGCCCCACCTAATAAGTGACCGATACAAAGATCAGATGGAAATCTGATGCTAAGCGTGGCTTCAACAATAAATTATTTAAATTCAAGTAAATAAGATTAGCGACTATATATATGTTCTTTTTCAAGGTTGTCATCAATCAAAGTTTGCGTATTTCAACTCAAAATGAAATGTTTTGGGAAAACATTAATTTTCCATGTTATACCTACCTTTGAAAAATGCCTTAATAGTTTCTTGCTCAGTAAGTCATTTTAAAACTATAGAAAAATATATGAGATATTTTTAATCTTGGTTTTATTGTGAGGAAATTTTGTTATAAAGTATCAATCCTTTTTGATAATTTTTGTGAACGTGGTGGATAGTGATCAAGGAAACTTCAATTAATATCTCATTGATCAAATAAGGTTAAAGAAGGAATATTGTAAGGCTAGCATGGAAAAAATGTAGTTAGGAGGGGAAAAATTAGAAACAATTATATCAAAAGTAAGTTTTGTAAACATTTTTTTATTTGTATATTAAATCATTTATAACCATGAGGGTCGGTACTTAAGGTTGATTAAAAGACCAAATGATCATAGTAATTTTTCTTATATATTATTTTGGTTTTCGAAGTCCTATATAATCATACTCTTGCATAAAGGGTTTACGCTATTTATTCGTGAGATACTTATAAAAGTTTTTAATGGTAGGGTTCACAAAATCTGTTCTTGTGCCTTTCTTACGTTGTATTATATCCATTCTTGAAATAGTCTTTGCAACTACAAGAATATATCAAACTTTCCTTCAACTGCAACATTTTAAAATTACTTCCATCCTTCCACTCTAAACAAAATTCATTAAACCCTACGCTTACACAAATAAATGCCAACACTACCGTAAAAAATTATCGTCTACTATATAATAGGGAAAATCTATAGAAACATTACCCTTACTTCCCTTCTAGTGTATCTTACACCAAGTGCAATTGTTAGTACATATAAACAAGGACTTATACCTCAACACCACCATGACTTTTTCTTATAAAAATAAATTTGAGGAATTTTGAAAGGGATTCATTTCTTATACGAAACCAAAAGATATAAACATTACGACATAAAGTGGGCGAAAATGATAAAACAAAAGCACAATGGAACATGGTGAAAGTTAGCCAACCATGAGTAGTAGTAGACTTGCAATTAACTTTCATTCGACCAAAATGTTTCCTCGAGTTCTTTTTACTTTTTGTGGACTGTAATCCATTTCTCATAAACATTCTCAATAATAGGGTCATGGGGAATACAAACTTCCTTACTCATGCCTTCGTTATTTTTTCCGTTTGGCTGGTCTATTAGGTATGAATGAAATTATTGTTATGTAATGAAATTACTTGGATAGATATGAATATCAGCAGTAATAGAACACCAAAAACATTAAAATTTAGAGAAACAATCACAAGATACAAGTAGAATAGTTTAGTTAATTCGAGAGGGCAACCTCCAAACTATACAATATGATTCAAGTGCTCAATATGATGATCAACTACTACCTACTAACTTCTCTATATACTATTCTTATATTATGGCCATCACCAAAACCAACCCAATAATAATATAACACATGTATATGACAGAAATACATCATAATAAAAATTATGATAGCCTCCAGTTAGCCATACACATCAATATAAGATATAAGATCAACCGCGTAGCAGGTTCAGTGATGACTTGGTGGTTTTAAAATGGGACTTCACTAATTTATGTTTTCTACTTATAAACCACAGTTAATATGATAGTCGTTAAGAGACTGCTCCGCTAGTCTGTTATTTAATGATTACCAGAATTCTCATTTCCATGGTGTTTTACATACTCAAAGACTCGGCTCAGAGCTTTGAGGTGGATACTGGCACTTTAATGGTTATTTGTTAGCCAGGCTTTATGTGGATTTGGATCAACGAAACTCTGGCTTATATATAGCCCAATTTCATTGTCATTCAATTGCCGTGCCCATTTCACTCGTCCGTGAGGATCACTGCCAGGCCCGGAACACCTCCCACCCATCCATGTTTTTATAAATAAAACAATGACCAAAATAATCACATCACTGGAAAGGAAGAGGAAAACAAACCTGTATTCGTAAAAGCTGCAAGCAGTCTTTTGACTCTTTGCATTTTCTGGGGAATCCCAGTTATCCCAAACAAGGGGATTTATGCACGCATCCATGGACGTGTAATCAAACACAACTCTGGTAAATGGTCGCCATGGGTGTCCCAGATATATTGCGAAAGCTTTTTGCCGTTACCCTAATATCACATCTGCAGAGCGGCCAGAAAAGATTTCTATAGTAATTAATAATCTTGCAAGCAAAGGGGCAAACAAGGAAATAACTGTGTTAATATTCATTCTCAGTCCAAGCTGCCTTCGATGTAGCACTCTCCAAAATAACTCCAGGTATGTTTGGTTGATTATTCATTTATTTTAATTTTAGTTTACCAATAATTAATAAACTGTATAATTTTATTTGTTTCTGACAATTGTTACTCAGCTTTTAAATTTATAATTTTCTTAATGATGTGACGATAAAATTAGATTATTTAATTATGAAGGAATTTAAGTTCACAATTTATTTTTACAATCTTCCTCCTCACAATAGATTATAAAATGTGAATATTATTTCGAAGCCATATGGGTTCTAAGTTTGTGGGATCAGTGTTTTCGTTTTAAAAGTAACATGTTTAACGTAGAGATTTAGCAACAAAAATTAATGAAATGAGGTATATCTTTCTTTTCTCTAATTATGTCAAAGGTGTTCCCCCTATGGTAAAGGACTTCCGGACGTTTCTGCAACAGTGTTAAATTTGACAGTCCTCCCGACGTTTTTCCAAAGTGATTAAGTTTGACAAGCGGAATGAAGGTTATGACAGCCTTATTCACGTTCTCGCTTTTCTCGAGCGGTTCCTCGAAATTTTTGCTAGTGCGAACTAGAGCTTGAGCCTCACTCCAACATCTCCCTGTATTCGCTGATAGACTTCTGCCTCTACAACTTTATATCCTCGTAAAACTTGGAAATAAACTCTTCCGCTTCAGTATCCACTTCCTCCGACTCTGCCCAGCACACACCCTTCCTTCTCTTCGACGGTGACGACGGCGACGCTTCCGCCCTCAAATTCAACCTTCGATCATCAAAGCTCGTGGAGCTTCGCTCCACAACTTTCTGCCGCCAAAATGGGGGTGACAAAGACTACCACTTGTCACCTATTTCTTCACGCGCGTCGTCTTTTTCTTCTGTTTTGGTCTTGTCGGCTTCGGCCATCAAAGCTGGAGGCGCACATCGGTAAAGATCAGTCACATGCACAAACTGAGCCTTTCGGCAATCGATCTCCGATCTCCCAATCACGCAACCCAAAGATTTGATTTTCCATGCCCTCATTTTTTTCCCTAGTCCGCCATCACTTCCATCATCGTCTAAAAATCGTAGTGATGGGAACACTCAGATTCCCTCTATATGTCTTATGTAGTATCATGAATAACAAAAGAAAGTAGTGCAAGCAACAGGTCTTAGATGGTTTCATGAAGTAAAGTTATAAACTCAAGGACACACGTATATGTTTTCAATCCCTACACGATATGCTTCAGGGGCTCCAACATTGACCGTTCCATGAACCACAACATAATCCATGTGCATGTTAATGTGCGTATGGTATCAAATAGAAGCTTTGGCCTATCCTTGCAACAAATACTAATGGTTGAATGATCCTTCTCTACAAAGTTCTAAACATTGACTAGTTCTGAAATCAAATAATGAATACACGCAGAATATAGTCAATTACACCTTCGTCACAACTTCTTGCCATCCTCATCTATTACATGGAATACTACCATAACAACATATCAGTTTCACGGTAAAATCTGCAAGAACAAAGTGTTAATACAACAAAGATGAAATGGGTAAAACAATTACCATCCATAAACCATCCTCCATTAAAAGATATGTAGGCTTTGGTGATAAAGAGATTCAAATCAGTAAGCACTTTTACAACTTCCAGAAGAATGCCATGTTTATTAGCACTGTCGACCTGCAAGCAGATTCACCTCAAAGCTCAAACAACGTAAAAAGAAATAGGACATCATTACACATCTGTTTGAATCTAAACCACCTAACCCTACCCAAAACAACTGAGTTACCAACAATTAATGCAAGGGCAATTTTAAAATTGTATTACCATTGTCTGTAAAACTTGTAGCAAGCAGGTAGGGCATGGTACTTGTAGCACCATTCTCTACAAAACTTGTAGTAGGCAGGTATTTAGATTTAGTGATTCATACAGTATAATTTTAGAGGGTTTTGTACCAGGTTTGTGTGTATACTTATTAGAAGGTTTTTTATCAGGTATGGGACCAGATTCAATGTCTTCTCTTGTATACTCTTTATAAATTGACTTCATATATGTCCCCTATTCATTGACTCTGTAATTTGTTGCTTCTCTACATATGTGAATATCTTTACATCTCGGAAGGGATTCAAAGCCATCCCCACACACAACACACCAAGAAAAGTCACAATTTGTGCATGCCCACGAGTCTTGACATTCAATATTTTCATTGCTTGTTGCACCCAGGAATATATTCACACTACCATTGGTTACATTGACCCTGAATATGCAAGAACATCAAGGCTTAATGAGAAATCTGATGTATACAATAACTCAAATTTTCTTCAGTTGGTAAGATTTATGTTTGTTAATTTCCTTTTGGAGCTTACACAGTACACTTGTTTAAGTATTTTTAAGGTTTGTTGTCTGGAGCATGGAGCAATCAAATGTGGATGGAGTTGTCTTTGACATTGGCATGTGAACACAAATTCTATCAAGAGCAGACAACAATACAGTTGTAAGGTATTTGGATGAATATGCAGATGGTAAGCACAAAGATGTTACAGGGAGCACAAGCAACACTTCTCATGGACATTTGTTTGTGAGACAATATTTAGATAGTAGACAATATGAAAACTTAAAAGTATAGATCCAACAAGTGGTGAGTACTCGCTTTCCCCGAAACTAACCCTCAAAACTCACAAAAGTTAGCTATCCTGCATAAGACTATCCCACACGAAAAAAGGTAGTCATTTTATAATTCAAAAACTCGGTTGTTTTTCTCTTCCTTCTCTGCCAAGTGATTTTGTGTGTTTCACAGTTGTTGTGAGGTCAAATGTGTTATTTACATTCATTTATCATGTTATTTAAGAGTGTTTATATGTTATTTAAGCTTATTTTATGAATTTCTATATTTTTGTAAGTCTTGAGCTACCTCGACTCAATTTTTTGAGATCTTGAAAAGTTGCGAGTCCCGAGTTTGTTTATTTCATTCTTAGCTTATGAACAACATAAAGAACCTAGGCTACCTCAATGATGCTCCACAGGTCTTATCTTTAAATTTTCTACTTGCTGAGCCCATTCTTGAGCTGCAACGAACTTAAGATCTCTCTTTGAACTCCACTGAAATTAATTATCTTCCCTACGAAGCATATCTCTCTTGTTCTTCCTCCCAATTGAGCCTCTCAAGCTCCCCCTGCAAAGGCATCCAAAAACTAATTTCAAGGGATTGGTTTCTACCTTATAACATTTCTTAGCCTAGCGCCTTAACTCATCATCTGATCCATCTCTTCAACTTCCCGGTTGATTCAAATCATGTGGGATTGAACTTGCCATGCAAGTGTCGCTCCTTTGGGGCCAATGGGTTGTTAAAATCATTTCCTGAACAAGGAGGGCCAAATATTTTTTACTTATCTTTTTCTATTTTGGACGCTACTTTTTCTAAATCAAAAACATATACCGTTAGACGTTCACATTGCATTGTACATATGTGATTGCTAGTTTTGTAAAAGTTTGGTTATATATTTAAAATGTCAAAAAAAAATTAAATGAATTGTAGTTTAGGATATGGTTGTGTGAAAAAGTGTTGTCTAATTTTATTAAATAATAAAGGATAAAGATGTGATCATCCCCATATCAATTTAACAAAATAGATCCCCTCAATCCTTGACGTCTATCCCTAGATTCAATAAAAATTAAAATCTATCCTTTTAAATAATTTATTTCCAACATTAAAATTTAATCTTATTTAATTTAATTTTCATTTTATAAATCAAATCACACTTACCATTCAATATGGCTTCAAATCATTTATGTTATTTAATGTGTACAAACTTTTTACAAAAACAGTTTAAAAGTCTTAAAAATTAATATAAAAGCATGGTTTGTAAGTGTTACTCAAGCATCCCAAATTCGATGTTCTAGTGTGGGTTTAGTATCCATTAAATTTAAATTATTATATGAGAGGCACCAAGAGTTGTAATGGAGTGAATTATTCACTTTTATACTATAAATTAAATTTGATTTTGACTTCTATTTGATTGATAGGTCATAATTCATCCATAAGTTTGATTTCTATTGGGAAATTTTCCTTGTTTAAGTAAAAATTTATCACTAACGCAAATGTGTAATTAAATGAATCTATTTGTCACAAATCATTGATAGATAATTTAATAAAATTCTTAATTAAAATGGTATGTAAAAACCATAAGCTAAAAACTTTTAAATTGATATCTATTGATATATTCATGTAAATACATTTATTATAATTTTTTTTTCATTTTAAAAAATTATTTTGCACTAACATTATTAAATAAGTATATCTAGATTAATATTTACTTATTAACAATTTTTAAGATAATGATAAAGAATATGTTTTTAGGGGGAGGCCCTACCATATTATAAAAACTAACAAAAAAGTCTTAAACTTAAACAAGTGTCGATTCGTGGCTAAGTGTTTGTTAAATTGTTTAAAACTATTGCATAGACCATATGAAATAAAAATAGTTGATTGTGATTGGTTGAAAAAAAAATAATAATAGGAAAGTGGATCCTATAGTTATGATCTTAATAAGTTAAAGTTATTTATCTCCATATGTGTTTTTCAAATGTAAAGGGTTGAAGTAAATTTGTGGGGTAAAGTCAATTAACATCCAAGGTCTCCCAGAAGGAGACAATGCTCCATAGAAATAGGTTTTTGAATTTTCTCATTTTGTTGTATGGGAATAAGGAGAATAGGAGAAAAATCTATCAACCAATCACATACATGAAAATTAATATTTGTAAATGAATAAAAAATTATATATTTTTTGGAGCTATTACATTAACCATATGATGATTGTAATTGGTTGAAAAAAATTAAGTAATAGGAAAGTGGATAGTATAGTTATCCTAGTTATCCCCAAGAAATAACAAATAAAACTCATAAAAACAAAGTAACAAAAACTAACTTAGGGTGTTGAGAAAAGGAGCTCAAAAAAAACAAACAAACGAAACAACCGCATAGAAACAACATAAAAGTAGCAGGAATCTCCAACCCATATAGCAATATAATTTTGAAGATAGAAGAAGCCTCCTTCATTTTTATCCATAATTTTAGTTTTAATCTTCATAAAAATATGGATTTAAAAATGAGACTAAGGGAGCCCTAATTTTGATGACAAGTGTTATAAGGTAAGAAAGAGGCAGAGGCATTGAGATTAATGTGACCTGCCAAATCTACAGTTGTGGAAAGCACACCTGTCAACAGAGACCCTTATTGCCACCACTTTGGTCTCCATCCTCCTACAAAAATTCAACTTCAATTCACGTCCTCATCACCAAAACTAAAATTTATCGAGTTAATATTATCTTTTGAGGCTTTCCTGCAAATTTTCAAATGTAATTCTCTCAACAATGAAATCCGTCGCTACTACGATGGCAGTTCCGCAGCCAAATGTTCTAGAGCTGATTTTTCTCTCATCTTACCAATTACCACGAGTAGATTGATGGGTGAGCATATATTTAATTTGGAATAAAATAGGAGTAGAAGTAGAAATTATTACCAGGTTATAAGGATGGACGATTCGAGTAATAGTGTTATTCCAAGTTAAAACGGTATCTTCTTTGGGACGAAATGCTGCAAGTGTAATGAAATCTTTGGTTTTGGGAATATAAAGAGGTTGTTTATAAACTCCGGGTATGATCTGAATGAGCAGTCAGTCCTTGTTATAGTCAAGAACTGAATTAATGGCAACTTGCACATCTTTATACTTCTCATCCTCACCAACACTCTCTCTTTTGACATAGCCTTGGCCATGATCTTCCAACTCGCTACGCTTATGAAGACCAGAGGTGTGTAGCTTTATTTATTGACCTAATATAGATATGGCCTCCTCAAACATCATCATGTCAGCCTTGGGTCTCAGACTATTGGTTCATTCCTTTAGCCTTCTACACAACACCGGAGGCATAAACAAGCACATGACTTCACACAACAGTCACGATCTACCAGGCATAGAACCTCTTAAGCATGGCACATAGACTTGTTGTATCTTGTGTCTTTCCAGTTGCTTCTTGTATTTTGTTTTGTATTTGTTTTTACCTTCCTACATTGTCTTGTTCTCTTTGCTCCTCTTGTAGTCCCATTAACCTTTTTGGTTACTTCTAGACATTAATTTTTAAATTAAATTAAACCCAGCACCCGATATCTAATGTATTAAAAGCACCATTACAAATCCCATAACCCTAGCATCGGGTGTATAAACACCAGTCCATATCCAATAACCCTAATAGTGGTGTTTAAACCATAGCCATGATTCTTTAAACAATGGGCGTGGAAAGGAGCAATGGGCTAATGCGGCGGACTTTGCCATATCTTTTGGAAAGAATATTCGATTACTTAAGGGTATTTTATTTTAATTTCAAACCCCATTAAATTTCACCACATGTAAACATTTTTAAAATTATTTTACTTAACTAGCAATTGTACGTGAAATGTACGATGGAAACACCGAAAGGTATCTTGTGAAGAAGTGAAAGAGGAGGGAGAGAACAATGGGAGAGGAAGAGGGGTTAAGAAGAAGGGGTTTGAGGGTGGATGAGTGCAAGGGTGGGAAAATCGAAATGGGGAAGCAATCTAGAACTCCACACTACAATAACCACATGAGTTTTTGTTAAGCATTCGAAGTAGAAAAGGTGTTTCGTGTAAGATGTGGATGCAAATGCTTGTGGAGATATCTGAAAATGTAATGTTTGGACAAACAATATTGAAGAAACACAAAATATTTTACAATTCCAGTTGTTATATACATATGTTAGTCAGAACATACATAAATTTAATGGGAAATCAAGTGCAATCTAATGACACACAAAATAGATAGGAAGATGTGTAGTGGGTGTAACATCGAAAGGTAGTGATTGCCGCAACCTTAACATTTCAAGCCACCGCCTCACATAAATGAAAATTTTAGGGTTTCCCTTCCACCACATCCTTCTATTTGTTGTTGAATAAACATCTACTAATAGTCCCTCACATCTACGGTTGGTTTTACCCATACACTTAAAGGAGCGAAAAGAAGATTGTTCCAAGCCGCGATCTCAAATGATAATAGCACACCACATTAGATTTGTAAGACAAAAGAGCTAAACTACATATATGGAAATCCATCATAATCCATAATGCTCAATACATTACAATACAATGACTTGAATTATTCATTAAGAAAGATGTACATATATGAGGAGGGGAAGTGCAACTACTACCTAAATCGATGGTGAAGAACTCCCATTAATTGATCTTTGGTAGTTAAGTTAACTCCAAAAGACTAGTAAGCTAACTCCACATAAGCTGAGAAGTTAACTCAACACAACTAGTAAGCTAACTCCACACAACTAGTAAGCTAACTACACAACTAGTACACCTAAGCCCCCAACAAGTGTAGGGTTAACACAAGTGTAAGAATTATCTTGATAAATAAATAAAATGATAAATAATAACCTACACTAACACCCTCCCATAAGCATAGCTTAGGTGGGTGGAAAAGAAGGTGGGTCCCGGCAAACAAGGCCTGATGAGGTACCCACGTACAAAAACTAGGAAAAATGGACACCGCAAGGTACCCAAAACCAGTAATAACAAAGTAGAGAGGGAAAATCCTATTGTAAGATATCCTCAGAATCTCGGCTCCAAAAACTCGTACAATGTCTTTGAAGAAGTGTGGTGCACATTATGGTCGAAATACACTTTGCTCGATCATATAACTCAAAAACAACTGACACTAGGCTTTACCAGAATAGCTCCATGCAAGGAGACTATCAATGGAGTGATGTTGAAAATGAAAAAAAACATCAAACATAATTTGATCAACTACTACAAATAGGTGTGCCACGATCTAAGAACAACCAAGGCAACAAGGCAAGGACACGAGATCCAAATAAATAGGAGTGCCACGATCCAAGAAAATCCAAGGTAATAAGGCAAGGACACGAAACCCGAAGAAGCAGTATCAACACCACACCCTCCCATACTACAAAATGGGTAGAGTGACACCACATATTTGTATGAGTTGTCAAAATCAACTACTTAAACACTGACAAACTAACACTGGGCTCCACCAGAATAGCTCCCCCACAAGAGAGACTATTAACATGCCAAAAAAGTGTCGAAAATACAGATCCAAAATATCTCAACAAATAAGAGAGATATAAATGTATACACCCATAGATACAAGAATGCAATACCCAAAATTTAAGGCGTCGGGCTCAACCAAAATTACGTCCACAAGTGATCACAACACCCTCCCAAATTTGGCACTTTATAATTGAGTGCATGTAAATATTAAAATGAGTAACAATACCTTTTACATTTGAAATATGTGTATAAAAATTTCACCAATGCGTAGATCTCAAAAAAATACACAATTTCAAAAAAAAATCACCTTAATCCGAGCTACGGATCAAAATTTATGAGCTCTACAAGGTTTTACTATTAAAATAATATTTTAATGCTGATCTTTTTAAAAGGTACACGTGACACCCAAATGTCCAAAGGGTAAAAGAGTGCATCCACACAATACATGCTTGCGACCAAAGGATAAAATCCTACACCTAAAACCTAAAATGTCAAGAGGGTAAATCATTACGTCGAGAGGGTACACGCCAATATCCAATGGATAAAAGAATGCACCTTAGAGGGTACCGATCTCTGCGTCAGTGGATAAAAGACTGCATCCAAAACAGAAATATCTAGAGGGTAAAAGAATGCATCTAGAAGGTACATGCTTATATCTAATGGATAAAAGAATGCACCCAGAGGGTACAAATCTGCGTCCAAGTGGATAAAAGACTACATCTAAAACTGAAATATCCAGAGGGTAAAAGAATGCATCCGAAAGGTACACGCTTATATCTAATGGATAAAATAATACACTCAGAGGGTACAGATCTGTGTCCAGTGGATAAAATACTACATCCAAAACCAAAATACCAGAGGGTAAAAGAATGCATCTGGAAGGTACACACTTATATCCAATGGATAAAAGAATGCACCCATAAGGTGGAGGATCTGCATCCGGTTTGTAGTCTCAAAACATGGTCGAGTTTATAGTCGATTCTAGGGTTTTGGCACCTTCCAAATCCAATGCCACACTCCGTTTTTCATAAAAATGCATGTTGCGAAAAATTTCTAACAAATTCGAATACATGAAAAAATAAACCTTGCTTGTAAAAAAAAAACTTACGGATGGATGTCTACATCATTTATCACTCACTTTGATACCATGAAAGGAGCGAAAAGAAAATTGTTCCAAGCCACGATCTCAGATGATAATAGCACACCATATTATATTTGCAAGACAAAAGAGCTAAAATACCATATATGGAAATCCATCATAATCCATAATGCTCAATACATTACAATATAATGACTTGAATTATTCAATAAGAAATATGTACATATAGGAGGAGGAAGTGCAACTACTACCTAAATCAGTGGTGAAGAACTCCCACTAACTGATACTGATAGTTAACTCCAAAAGACTAGTAAGCTAACTCCACATAACTGAGAAGCTAACTCAACACAACTAGTAAGCTAACTCCACACAACTAGTACACCTAAGCAAGCTAACCCAACAAGTGTAGGGCTAACACAAGTGTAAGAATTATCTTGATAAATAAATAAAATGATAAATAATAACCTACACTAACATACACAAGCACAATCCATGTGTTTTCCTCTCATTGGTCCCGTTTTGAGATCCACAATCCTCCTCTGCCGCATCATCCGTCATTGGATTGTCAACACACAACCTCCTTCATTGCCCATCGTTCGATTTCTGACTCATGTAATAGTCAACCACCCCATATCCAACTGGGATACACCTTTCGACATAATAACACCATTCTAATCTACCAAAATAGTGCCACTACAATTCCAGTACCGTATTTGGGGTATTTGCAAAATATAATAAAATATTAAAAACTAAATACTATTGAATATGTATAATTAATATTTAACAAAAACATTATTGTATAAGACAATTTCATTCCTAAATCAATAGTCAGACTATAAATAGATGTCCACCAAAACAAATTCATAAACAAAAGATGACCACATACTAAAAGAAATCTTAACTTGTAAAGAAAATTACCACATACCACATAAATGTTTCGTTGAGCAACGAAACTTCGAGTCTCGCACCTTATTGAGTACTATCTCAACAAAGATGTGTATTGGGATGCATGGATGGATTATGACGATACATGGAAGTAGATTCAGGTATTTCTATTATATAACCCCATTGGTAATGTCAATAATATATCTAAACCCGGAAGCCCCATCCTATCGTATGATATAGATCTCTGTGACCATCTTCCTGAGAACATCAAGGTTGGCCTCTCGGCATCCACTGGATTCTCAATAGAGACTCACACTGTGTCCGCCTGAAATTTTTCTTGTGAATATTCGTGGGATATTTTCTCCGTAGAAACCCCTATAGACGACAGTGGCATCGAATACAACCCTTCTATTGAAAGACCGACAAAGAGAAGGAACAATAATTCTGTAATACTCACTTTGGTAGCGGTCTTCCTGGAGTTCTGACCCTCTGCAGTTTTGTATGTGTTTGCTAGAGTTGGTATTTCAAAAAAGTTCAGGGGCAACAATGAGGCAAATGAGAAGAATGATATGGAGTTGGACGAATGGTTTTCTCAAGGCCCTCGCAAGTTTTCCTATGTCAACCTCAGAGCAGCTACTAAAAACTTCAACGAAGATAAAAAGCTTGGACAAGAAGGCTTCGACGATGTCTACATAGGCATCCTGCCTATCACAACGAAGTATGTGGCTTTTAAGAGAATATCGCAAGTGTCAGAGGAAGTATGTCAGTGGATTATTAGCTAAATCTCAACATGCACATGCACTAAATTAGAAAAATTATATAAATATGAATCGTAGCATTCGGAATCTAGTTTCTAAAATACTAATTTTTGTAAAAAAACGGACAAGTTTAGCTATATTAAACACTTAAAATTATATGACTTAGTTTTTTTTTTTTTAAAAACTTATAAGATTGTAGTCCGTTTGCCCGCATTTTGGATGACCAAATCTTGTTATTTTTTTTTCCTTTGGTGAAACGTTAGATGTAGTTGTCTATCTTGGGATGGATTTTATTTTGTATTTTTTTTAGCAATATTTTTTTATGATTTTTTCCGTGAAAGTGGTCTGAAAATATTTAGAAAATGGAGCGCTTTCCGTTTGCCCGCCATAACTATATCAAAAAATATCGAAATCAATTTTTTTTTTTTTTTTTAAGGTGTATAGAATTTGTCCACGCTTGGGATGGTATAATTTTTATCATATTTTGATAAGCGAAACAAAAGTTACAGTCTTAAACGTAGACATGAACATTCACGGGAAAAAATGTCTTAAGGACCTATTGTTAGTAATAAATTATAAAATGATATTTATCTTATTCTATTCACTTTAAAAACAATATTTTTACAAAGCTAAGAGTCTACCCTACGTGATGGCACCATTTTTGTGAAATGTTTTCAGTTTTTTAGCATGGTTCAAGTCTTTGGAAGAAGCAGATTTGAGGTTTTTGACCTTTTGCACTTCATAATGACCTTCCATAGCTTTGGTTGGGGAAAAACAAAGATTTTCCGAGGCTAAGGTTCGAAAATAGCTCCGCGATCACGGTTTTTGTAAAAATACATGACGCGATTTATAAAGCGCGCTGTGGTTTATAAAGCGCGTTTATAAGCGGTTTATAAACGCGCTCGCGCTTTATAAATCATATTTACACACATCCCAATGTCGAATTACCATGTGATTTTTACTCTCGACCTTACCATGCAAATTCTACTGTGAAATTCTGTCTTTTTCCAGGCACGTTTTTTTATCACCGAAAGCAAAAACATCATGGGAGACAAAAAACGAAGTCAAAAAAGGAAGTCATTAAGTAAAAAAACACCAGACGAATTAGAGGCCAACAAAATTGAAAATGCTGAGCGAATGCGGAAACTTCGTGAATCTAGAAGAGGTTCATCTTCAATCCCAACTACTGTAAGCAATGAAGAACTAGGTAATGTTTCTACTGTCAATGTTGAAGTTGAATTAAATACTCGTGATGAAGAAGTTTTTACTGTCAATGTTGAAGAAGAATTAAATACTCATGATGTAGCAAATGTTGAAATTGAAGGAGACAATGAAAATGTGAATAAGGAAATTCATGTTGAAACTATAGACAAGCAAAATTTGACAAAAACACCTCCTAGGATTTTACATAAGAAACCTAATTTTTTGATTGAAATTGATGAAAACATTTTGAAACCAATGTCTGACAAACTTTCTGAACGACAAATCAGAAGAAAAGCCACTGAAATTTGGGATAATCATTTTGAAATTTTAAATGATTCCCAAAGATGTCAGTTGTTGGTTAGTTTGATGAAATTGATTAAAATGAGACCTACATTAAACACCTTAGGATTGACAACATCTAACATACATGGTCAAACCTCTACAATTGTTGAAAACCTTCATGATGCATATCACACTGTTGGTGTCAAGAGACGCACTAGGGATAGTAATATTGTGCGTCGTGTACTTGCTACTAGTGTTGTAAGTGAATCAATAAAAAAACAACGTTTGATTACGCAAACAAGTCGAATGTTGCAAGTTAATCGAAAAACTCTAATGAAAGCAATTGAAAGACGTAATATCCTTGAATCACTCAATAATGTCGATTTTTGGGCATTTTACTGCTAGAGCACACGCGTAAGGACAAAAATAATTCTTATGCTATAAGAGAAGTTGTTATTAAATTTTGGCATGATAACACTAGAGTTTCACCTAATACAAGAGATGTTATAAAATGCGAGAGTTGGTTCTACTAATCGTGAACCACATCCAAAGCATTTCTTAGATATGACTCAAACTCAATTTTTCGTAAGTTTGAACAAGAGAATCTGAAATTAAAATTAGTCAACGTTTTTTTGAAATGTTGAAACCATTCTATGTGAAAATCAACCATGCTCGCACCACTTGTTGTTGTAGGCAACATGTTGAATTTGCGATGCATTATGCTAAATTTTTACGTATTCGTTCTATTTTCATTCTGAAACTATGTTATCTGAATGTGGTGTTCAAGTTCCACCAATATCTTCTAGGGATTTCATTCCTACTATATTTTGTGAAAAAGAAGTTGGACAATTTTTTTATAGTCAGGATTGTTTAGATGGAAGTTGTAGTACATGCGGCGGATTACCTAAATTGGAAAGTTGCATCCATGAACAAATTGAAGGTACAATAGGACATAATTTAGTTGAATTTGATAAATATAAATCAGTTGCATACCAGTTGAAAGATGGAAAAGAGTCGAAACGGTGTGAGCTAGTTACAGAACAAATGCCCATTTTTCAATTTATGACAAAATTTAAGGATGAAATTGTTTATGAGTATGCGAGGCATACACATAGAGCTCGATGGTTGGATGAACAATTCAAGCTATGCAAAGACACATTTCCTATTGGTACTATTGTTTTAGTGGTCGATTTTGCAGAGAATTACACATTGCAACCACAAATGGAGGTTCAATCGCAATATTACAACTCAGTACAAGTTGCCATTTTTGTGCATATAGCATTTCTACATTCTCCTGACAATACAGAGAATGATCGAAAATTTTAAGAGAGTACCACTTTTATATCAGTGATGATCGTACTCATTCTACTGAATTTGTGCAAGGGTGTTTCCAGTTATTTTATGGAAACTTGTGTGATAGGGACATCCACTTCAAACAACATTATATATGGTCAGATAATTGCACGTCTCAGTTTAAGAATGCACGAATGTTTTATTGGATGAGCAGAATGCATGTCAAGATGGGTGTGCAACATATTTGGAGTTTCACTGAGGCTGGACATGGAAAAGGAGAGCATGACGGTGCAGGGGCATGTGTGAAAAGAGCTCTTGCAAGAGAAGAGTTGAAGTACAAAGATGGTGCTGAATTAAAAGATGCAAAAAGCATAGTGGAATGGTGTACTAACAACATGGCCCGAGGTTCTCAAGAAAATTCCACAGTTTGCAGATTTTTTTGGTTGATAGAGGAAAAACATATTGCTAACTACGAGGATTGTATGACACTCACTGGGTCCAGTGATATGCACTCATTTTGTAGCTCAGACGCTACTTCGTGGGCCGTATGGACAAGAAAGTTGACATGTTTTTGTGCATCTTGTATCGAATTTGTCACTGCTGAGTGTGATTCACAAGAATGGGTGGAAGGATGGATTTGTAGGCCTCTAACTCCGCTTCCTAGTTATCAACCTCCACAAGCATTACAACTTGTTTACTGCGAGATGAAGTTACAACATCCAAGGACTTTGATGAAATTTCGATTTTGGTGCGACAAGGTATTTATCCAGTTATTTATTTAATTTTTGTATTGAGTTATGTCCATTGAAATTTTAATATGTAATTTAAATTTGAGTTTTTCAACCTTGGTTATTTTTTTGTAGGACATGTGTTTGCAGTAATTGCGACAAAAGACAATGAAGAAGGAACAGACTATTTCTTATGTCGTTGCATCGAGGAAAGAAAGAAGTTGACTTCTCCTATTATAGATGGCGAAGAGATTGAGTATCCTACAAGGTCAGTGGTAGTTACTGGAACTTGGCTTCGATGGTATCCATTAAAAAACTCCTCTGTTTGGGTGTTTGAAGACTTTGAGACACACAGGAAAATACTCTTATATTCACATCTAGTTCTAGCGACAAATATTCAGTTGTATAGATATCGAGGAAGACCTAATAACAAGATTCTTTGGAAGGTTCGAGAGTCAGATCATGAAGCAATCTTGTCTGCTATTCAGAGTAGATCCGATCCTGATGGTTCATTGGAATGAATTTACAATGCTCATGTCTGGTATATATTTAATTTCAAGTTTCAATTTATATAGCGTATATATATATATATATATATATAATTTTTTTAGTTTAAAGATCTAGATTTAAGTTTGAATATATTTTATTTTAAATTTGTGTATTTTGTATGTCATGTATATAGATCTAGTATATGGTTTTGATTTGAAACTTAAATTTCTTTGACTAACAATTTTATGTTTAGGTTAGTGGTGCCAGAAAAGCTTCCACCTTCACGTGGTTGGTATCGTTAGTAGAGAATTTTAAATTCTCGAAGCTAAGAGAAGCTTGAACATTGTTTGAAAAATTTGTAAATTTTGAAAAGTCAAGTTTGTAAATTTTGAAAATATTGTAAATTTTGAAAAAGTTGTAAATTTTGAAAAAGTTGTAAATTTTGAAAAAGTTGTAAATTTTGAAAACGACTCCTCTAGGTGCCACGGAGTCCGAGTAGTCACTCGTCGAATTTGAACGATATTTTGGTCTCAGGGCTCTTAAGGGACTAAGCCCGAATGAAGTAGCCGGAGCACCCCTTTCGCGCAAACACCGCCTCCTCTAGCGTTCACTGGCCACCGGACGTGCTTGCGCGGCGGTTCGGTGCCACGACCCACCATTTGCAAAATACAGCGTTTGACAACCTTACACTGGCTCCAACTGCACTATTTCGCGCGTTTGCAAACATTAGGACAGCGAGAGCACCGAAATGAGAAGGAAAAAAATGAGAGAGGCTATTGTAGAGGGTCCGTATGCCGAGGTGTCGGATCAGACGAGGCCTCTCTAGGTGCCACGGAGTCCGAGTAGTCACCGTCGAATTTGAACGATATTTTGGTCTTAGGGCTCTTAAGGGACTACGCCGAGCAAGTAGCTGGAAGCAACGACCCTTTCGCGCACCAAAACACCGCCTCCTCTAGCGTTCACCTCGCCATCCGGACGTGTCGGCGCGAGTTGGCGGTTCGGTGCCACATGACCACCGTTTGCAAAATACAAGAGTGTTTGACAACCTTACACTGCTCCAACTACACTATTTTGCGCATTTGCAAACAGTAGGACAGCGAGAGCACCGAAATGAGAAGGAAAAAAATGAGAGAGGCTATTGTAGAGGGTCCGTATGCCGAGGTGCCGGATCAAGCCGAGGCCTCTCTAGGTGCCACGAGTTTGAGTAGTCACCCGTCGAATTTGAGCGATATTTTGGTCTCGGGGCTCTTAAGGGACTAAGCCGAGCAAAGTAGCCGGGAAGCAACGACCCTTTCACGCACCGAAACACCACCTCCTCTAGCGTTCACCTGGCCACCCGGTGACGTGCGCGAGTGGTTTGGTGCCACGGCCCACCGTTTGCAAAATACAGCGTTTGACAACCTTACACTGGCTCCAACTGCACTATTTCGCGCGTTTGCAAACATTAGGACAGCGAGAGCACTGAAATGAGAAGGAAAAAAATGAGAGAGGCTATTGTAGAGGGTCCATATGCCGAGGTGTCGGATCAGACGAGGCCTCTCTAGGTGCTACGGAGTCCGAGTAGTCACCCGTCGAATTTGAACGATATTTTGGTCTCAGGGCTCTTAAGGGACTAAGCCCGAACGAAGTAGCCCGGAAGCAACGACCCTTTCGCGCACCAAAACACCACCTCCTCTAGCGTTCACCTGCCACCCGGACGTGCCGGTGCAGGTGGTTCGGTGCCACGGCCCACCGTTTGCAAAATACAGCGTTTGACAACCTTACACTGGCTCCAACTGCACTATTTCGCGCGTTTGCAAACATTAGGACAGCGAGCACCAAAATGAGAAGGAAAAAAATGAGAGAGGCTATTGTAGAGGGTCCGTATGCCGAGGTTTCGGATCAGACGAGGCCTCTCTAGGTGCCACGGAGTCCGAGTAGTCACCCGTCGAATTTGAACGATATTTTGGTCTCAGGGCTCTTAAGGGACTAAGCGAAATGTAGCCGGAAGCAACGACCCTTTCGCGCACCAAAACACCGCCTCCTCTAGCGTTCACCTGGCCACCCGGACGTGTTGGCGCAGGCGGTTCGGTGCCACGGCCCACCGTTTGCAAAATACAGCGTTTGACAACCTTACACTGGCTCCAACTGCACTATTTCACGCGTTTGCAAACATTAGGACAGCGAGAGCACCGAAATGAGAAGGAAAAAAATGAGAGAGGCTATTGTAGAGGGTCCGTATGCCGAGGTGTCGGATTAGACGAGGCCTCTCTAGGTGCCACGGAGTCCGAGTAGTCACCCGTCGAATTTGAACGATATTTTGGTCTCAGGGCTCTTAAGGGACTAAGCCCGAACGAAGTAGCCCGGAAGCAACGACCCTTTCGCGCACCGAAACACCACCTCCTCTAGCATTCACCTGCCACCCGGACATGCCGGCGTAGGCGGTTCGGTGCCACTGGCCCACCGTTTGCAAAATACAACGTTTGACAACCTTACTGCCAGCTCATTTGCTATTTCGCGCGCGTTTACAAACATTAGGACAATGAGAGCACCGAAATGAGAAGGAAAAAAATGAGAGAGGCTATTGTAGAGGGTCCGTATGCTTTGAGGTGTCGGATCGGCGAGGCCTCTCTAGGTGCCACGAGTCAAGTAGTCACCGTCGAATTTGAGCGATATTTTGGTCTCGGGGCTCTTAAGGACTAAGCCGAGCAAAGTAGCCGGAAGCAACGACCCTTTCGCGCACCGAAACACCACCTCCTCTAGCGTTCACCTGGCCACCCGGACGTGCCGGCGTAGGCGGTTCGGTGCCACGACCCACCGTTTGCAAAATACAGCGTTTCCTTATTTATTTAAATTAAATTACAATGACTTGGTTGTTATGTTATCTGTTGTTGTCATCTTGTCCTTGGTAGGATGATATACATCCAGGGCTATGAGTGTGATCTAGGATGTGGTTAGTTGTATTCAGATGTGTGTCTAGAGTATGACAAAAATTAGGTATGAGTATTTTTATCTAGTGGATATACGGTGCGAGATAGATCAAGAAGGCGCCTATGGTTGTTAAAACAATGCATAAATGAAGTGTATATCAAAATAAGTACAAAATTCTATATTTCCAAGTTCCCAAACCAAATTTTGGGTACTAAACATTTATATCTTAATGAATTCAACACTACATGACACTTTTACTATTGCACATGTGCACCAATTAAATTACAACCCTTTTGATCAGAATATTTTAGTGAATTTTATATATTAAAGATATCCTAAAAATTGACACAAATACACATTATATCCAGCATGGTGTTCTATATGGCATGGCATGGTGTTATATCCTAAGTAAATTGTTTCTCTCATATTTGTTTATCAGATCAAATTTATAGCCTTACATCAACACCACTTTTTTGTTAACATAGTAATATAATTGGTTTGAATTGAGCATCCAATATTATAAATAAGGTGTGGAAGTTATGGAATCAATATAATAATTCATATTTTTAGAAGTGACATGTAAACAAAATAAAAAACTAGAGAAAAATAATGAGAAAAATAAAAAGTAATCAACCTACAAAAAATATCCAACATGTAAAACTACAAATGATTGTAGAGAGGGAGAGAAGCAATATTTCTCACATTTAAAAAATATCCAACATGTAAAACTACACATTTATTGACTATGCTTAAAGCATCTTTCTCACTCCCAAATTCTAAGTCCGCCATTTCATTACTTTTTCTTCATGTAAATTGGTACCTCAAGAATCAATGCACGTTATACATAGCACATCTCTAGTTACTAATACTTAAGTTGGCTTGATATAGAGCTAACAATATTGTTTTAGTTTGAAAAATAAAAATTCAAAATGCCCATGGCACGAAATATACCACAAATAATAATCAGAAAGATACTAGAAAATATATAACTAGAAGTAATACACTAAATCCACCGAACAGAGATCAAAACCCACTTTCTCAGAGTTAGCAATAATACCAAAATAACCAAATTTATAGCCTTATTTAACCAACACACATGGATATATATATATATATATATATATATATATATATATATATATATATATATATATATATATAAGAATCAAATAAAGTGTGCTCAAGACGCGCACGTCTCTGAAAATATATATGTACACATATAAGTTCATAATGTATGTATACATCTCGAACTAAGCACGTGTCATAATGTACATATGGGACCACATGCGGTCGCAAAAGGCTAGATATATATACAATGGACTGTGAATAGATGTACTCATGACCACATATATGTGGCATCCAAGTGGACTATAAATCTACTCATGAAACATCTTCCCTCTCTTCGCCCTGCTAGAAGTAGCACGTCCACGACCTGGGGATGTAGTGGAGGGAGATGCCACTACGGATTTCATCCGTGTGGTCCTAGGTGTCTCCAAGCATGCCTGCAACCTAACCTGCACATTCATAAACAACAAGTTTTTAACACCCAAAATTTTAAAATACCTTCAAAATTTAGAAACTTGTACAATTTAGTTAAAATGCATGTGCAATCTTACCGCAATGTCATGATCCCTATCGATTTGTTGTTGACGCGTCGCAGGGACAACAATAGACTCACGAGGGGTAAGCTACATACAAATAATTAATTTTCAAATTAATTATTTCACACATATATATACCTACAAAATTTGATATTGTAGATTTAAGTTTAATAAGAAATAATGAACCTCCAAAATTTAACAAATTTAAAAAATTGTGTACCTCGGTTAGTGGATTTGCAGATGCTATGGCAGTATCTACAGCAGCCTCCACAGTCTGCATATGTGGAGGAGTCTCTGTAGCAGTCATAAGCTATACAAAAAACATGTACAAATCAATTTATTAAAATCTACTTAAGAGCTATACAAAAAACATGTACAAATCAATATTTAGTTACTCAAGAAAGAATAAAAATACATTATTAAATTTTATCTTCTATTTAGGCTAAATACATAGGATCTATAAATGTTAGCACGGAGGCCATCTATCTTCATAAGATTTTGACAAACTTTTGTATTTAATCTAGGTAACCCATAGTCATCTTCTATGACAATTAGAGCATCATTCAAATTTGAAGAACTTTTAAATCTAACATCACCAGACCAAACATATAGATCAGACGAAGAGTAGACTAGAGTTGTATATCCTTGGTGGGCAAGTGTGTTGCAAATATATAGATTATAATGCACTATTTATATGTATTTGTGTCCAAAGGTAGCTGAGTTTGAGTTTTGGTGCACGAGCCTAGAGGATCTTACTTGTGTGTTATCCCTTTGGAAATAAAGAACATAACCTCCTTCCACCTTGCTGGCTTAGAGATCTATGGGAAGAAACATGGATAACTTCAAACTGACCTAGTTTGTTGTTGTTATGGGTACTCTTAAGGAATCAAATGGTCCAATGTTTCTTCTTAATTTTATTAGAGTGAGAATAGAGGATCCTTGAATTTTCCAAGGTCACCCTACTAGGTTTTAGTGAATGAATATTTATATATGACCAATCGTTAGATTTCTTACTCAACAAACCTAAAAGTACTACCTAGGTTGACTAAGCCAAGTAACCCTTTTGAAAAAGTTAATATTAGAAGTGTATGGGATAGGTTCGTAGGGGGTGGATAGGTTGGAGTTTAACTTATCCTAAACCTACAAACATGTCCATGATGTCTAATAAATTAGGTCTGAGACACATGGAGGATTATGCATATGTTCAATAACATGTGCAGTGATTTGTGAGGGGTTGGGATGGAGAATACTTGTTATCTAGTAGAAGCGAAGTGGATATAGAGTGAGACATTTCCTTAAGTTGTTCAAGTTATGTGTGAATGAGATATATATCATTATAGTTGTAACACACGTCATGTTTCCAAGTGTTGGGAATACATTTAGGTACTACAAATTACCCCCATTTCAATATAGTATTGATAAATGTTGGATTAATAGATAAGAAACAAGTAAATACAAACCTCACTTCTTGATCATACAATGATGTTGTAAATTCTTAAATCTCAGTACACCAATCCATATAAAACTTATAATCATATGGAAAGGACGCATAGATTTTTTTAGATAAAGGTACAAGAGGATTTAATAACCTTTTTTACATTTCTTCATCACTCTTATCATTCATTTTGATTACGAGTTGATCGCTTCCACCTTGTCAAGTATCTTTTCCTTCGTGACTCATGGTGTTACATATCTAGAGGTAGTTATTGAGAATCAAGATATAGTCTAGGTAAATAAGTAGATATGGGAAGATATCATTTTACATTGGATTGAGAAGTTCATCATGTACAAATAATATACCTATGACAACTTGCAGTACGTGTCATTATTTTGGATGTTGGGAACATGTAGACCATGTGTATCCAGTTTAGTACTACAAACGAGACATAAGGGAATTTATCAATCGCCCGAGAGGATCAAGAAGATCAAGAGGATTGGGTCGATAACCACCTAGAAAAAATACTTATGAGATTTCTATTTCTGGATCTAGAGGATAGGGTCCACATCCATAATAATCACTTAATAATCCTCTTCACCTAAAGTAAGCACCTCAAGTCTATTATGACATGTATCTCCAATTACAAAAATTTAGAAGTAGTGAAAATGCACAGAGCATGTGTACAAGTGTGAGATACTATGGTATTCTAAGCAAATTACAACTTTATATATGGTAGTCAGTTGTATGTATTTTATATACGTTGAGTACATAAGAAAGTGAAACTCATGTACACAGGTCCAAGAATTAGAAACAAAGTGTTTAAAGAGATTTGTAACTAACTGCGTAAAACTCATGCGAGGCATGCCAGTAGCTTCAGTTCCCTGAGCAGATGATGACCCGCCAGGCTCCTGTGTATAAAAGAGAAAAATATTAATACATGTACAACATACACGTGAAACAAATTATAATAATAATCTAGTGCAATTAAATGATTTATTAAAAATGTAAGTTTGTACAACTTGAAACTTACGTTTGAAACACGCCCAACCGCAGTAGCTAGCATGTCAACACCGGATGTTTCCTTCACCGGCTCTTGCTATTTAAAATAAAATAAAAAATTAGTTTTTTACATGTATGTACATGACGTACAATCATATATATATTAATATCTCAAACATGTGAATTAAACTATTGTACATATATATATTATTTAAATTTATTTAAAATTTACCTGTGAAAGACCAATATCAGTGGCTCCAGTTCCAAAAACATTCCCCAGCATCTCATCTATAGAAAAAAAATCCTGTGAACCAGCAAATGATGTCTCGCCTGCAGTGCATACGGCACCACATGATCCACAGTGGTGTGGTGCACTAGAACTGGCGCCTCCACCAACATCACCGGATGCAATCTGGGTGCTATGCTGGGTGAGAGTGTCAGTGAGCTCCCTCAATGCATGCAATGTATCAATCTCCACAACCTCCTTCACTGTAGGAGGGATAATTGAAGGCAGTGGGGGTTTTGGGGCATGGGGGATCCTAGGCTGACCTACGCGTGCACCAGGTCTGCTCTGTGCAGAGCCACCTCCTCGACCAAAAAAGTCTGAAAAGTCAAAATAATTCGGGACCTCATTGAGCACAAACTCACAATATAATTTCTTCAAAAAATAAAGAGGAACCTCATTGTTGTTGCATGGTGGATAATCAAAAACCATCCACCATCGGTCCCAAAAATTGTTTTTGATTCTATCATCATGGCACCAATGGATTGGGAACCGTTTGCAAGTAATTGCAGGGGGGCATTGGTTCTAGGGTCGGTAAATAATGCACAAATGAGGTCTTTTCCAATTTTTTTGTCTTTGATGGCCGCATGAGATAGTTTATCCACATACCACCGCCTACAGTCACTTCTAAAGGTGTTCCATCTATGTATTTGGTTGGTTGCAGACTCGACTTCGCCAATCAATGTTTGCAATGTATTGGCTAAAGTCATGTGGGATGGATTTGTAGCATGATTTTGTCTTATAGTTTGAATTAGGTTCTCAATGACAATTTTATTTTCTTGGATTCTTCCAATGATATTATCTTGCGTTCCTGTTGGCTCAGTGGGGACAGAAGGAGCCACAGGGGGCGGATCTATGTTTGGAGGAGGGTTTTGAGGAATGTTCGGAGGGTTTTGAGGAATGTTCGGTGGGTTTTGAGGAATGTTTTGACGGTTTGCACGAGCCCGAGCTTGCCGACCAACTGATAAAACAATAAAATTGTATACATAAACAAACAATTCACAAAACCCATGAAAATGCCAAAAAAAACCTAAAATGCAAAAAAAACAACCTAAAATGCAAAAAAATGATTACAATCGGGGACTTACCTCCTCGTCTTGGCGGCATGGTTGAATCTATCGCTATCCAGAAGTCCGATGAGCAATTTTGAGATAGTATTGAAAGTGCGAGTGAAAAACGTTTAGGAAAAGTCGCGGTTCGAAATGAAAATTAGGAAAATAACGAGTCGCGGGACTGTTAAATTTTGTCTCAGAGTTCCGCGATCGCGGTTTATAACCGCGCTCGCGGTTATAAACCACGATCGCGGAACTAGGTTCGGTAATTACCGAACCTAGAATTCAATAACCGCGATCGCGGTTTTAGGACCGCGCTCGCGGTTTTAAAACCGCGATCGCGGTACCTTTATTTCGGGTTTTTATGTCCACGGAATTGTCCACCAACTTCGTGCACTTACCCGCAAGAGGGCATCCAATCGGGTATGCCTTACGACATAAAACCAAAATCCCTGAACATACCTTATATACCTAAATAAAACCTGGTATTGTGAACCTTGAAATAACTTGAACCAAACCTTATCCTATATAGTTATCCTTCTCGTTTCTTAAAAAGCGAGAACATGAGAGAGTCAAAATCAAATCCAAGATGATTTCTAGGTACACATCCGATTATGTAAAACACTCTCAATTATAATATAATCCCCAAGATTTTTCCCAAAACCCCATGAAATTACAAAACCAAACTATTTCATGGGTCTCAAAATTTCATGGTTATCGCAACCCTTTTGACCTAATGAGAACTTTTTCTTATGACACCTCTGAAAATGGCACCAACTCAATTCCCATTTAAATTTCCTTTAGTTGTGTGACATTTGTAATTGTGTGGCATGATCACATATTCGATCGCCTTACATGCCAATAGCCTATGCATGATGGTAGGCCAACACAAGATGCAAGTCTACCTATGGTTTGGCCTCAACAATTAAGCTCATATCACTTCACTTGTAGCTCTTATTTTGTAGTTAGAGCCATTACCTATGCTCACCAATTCATTGTTCCTTCGATAGATATCTCTTCATACACATTTGAAACTTTGCAAGGAATTCTGGTGTCTTCAACTATGCAGTCTAAACATGTTGTTTTGCACTCTATATTCACGTTTGATTGTTTGATTAGCTTCAAACTTTATTTTGCAGTTGCATCACCTTAGAATTTCTCTCTCGTTATCTACACATATTAGTTCTAGTTACTCGATGCCCCCGAGTTGTAATGATATTTATCAAAACGGTTCAATAGTCACTTTTTAAAATCTCCATCCCTTCAATCTAAGAACGCTTGAAGGAGATATGAGGTCAAATCAACATGAAAAGTAGTCACATTATAAGACATATCACTAAGCCTACAAATCTTTAAACTACTAAATTTTTGAGTAGTCCTCAAAACCATTTCATTTTATTTCAAGACAGAAGTAAAAATGGGATATTGATGTGGCACTTTGGGGAGGGGGTTTACCAATGTCATTTCGTAAAGCCAATATTAACTTAATAACAAATACAAATTGCAAAATTTCTTTGATGTTTAGGGATTCGAAGAGGAAAAGTGTAAAAATTTCCATTAAAATAGATAGTAATGATGAAATTATTTATATTGTTGTCGTCTCAACTTTCACAAAGTGGGAGGGCGGCAAGAAAGGCATGAATTTGTCTTAAAAAGTAATTATTATTGGACTATGACTAAAAATTTCTATCATGGGAGACTTACGTGTCAAACATCAATTGATAGTTAGAAACTCAACAGTAAATGGAAAGATCATTGGAAACCTTATGTTTGTTGATGCATTGTAGAATGGATTTTATTATATTCTAATTCTTGTTGGACAAGGATCCACGTCATTGAAATCATGCCACATTTTATATTCATCGCACGTACTTTGATTCGTTAGACATCTCTATATGGACAAGTATTGAAATTTCTATGGAAGAGCAATACAAAGATAATTACAATAGTGTACAACACAAAGAGGTTAGACGTAGACGTTTGAAGAGGATTGTTGATGTTGTTGGTGCCAAGAGGATTAAATCTACTTAGATTTAAAAGCCAACAAAACATGAATAAATTCAAATAAAGATCTACAAAAATGACGAAATTCCATGGTGTGCAATGTATAAGATAGTAAGGATTAACAAATACGTAGACAAAGAACATTGTTCCATACTACCAACATCTATTTAAGCTCGGTCATAATTATCACACATTCTAACCAATGTCAAAATAGCCCACTTGCAATCCACTTTACCAACACCTTCCGCATAATAACCTAAAACTTTCTATTCCGATACACTTTTCCCTCATTTTTTTCTCCCTATACTTATAATCACATCAACAAGCCCTCCGCCCCTCAAGCACCCACGTACCCACCTAACAATTCTAACGAACTAGCAATCGCATGTGTACAATGTAATGTGAACGCCGAATGGTATATGTCATTTGATTTAGAGGGAGAGTTATTACTTTTGTAGTTGATGTTGATAAGAGGTGTGATTGATAGTGGAAGTGTAGTTATTCAACACACAAATGTTGTTGTTTTCTACCACACATGAAAATAATGCGGCTTAGCCTATAACAAATATCACATGAAAATATTAAAAACTAATAATAACAGAAATCATTGATTATAGAGAAATGTTGTTGAAACGAGTGTTATAATGTCCTCGTAAATCCTAATCTGGTGTTACTGGACCAAAATTTAGGTTAAACCCTAATTTGGTGTTACAGAACCACAATTTTGGTTATAAAATAATAATTAAGACGTATAACATTGCCAAAATTCTTATTTTTGAGAGGCAATAGACACAACTCAACAATCAACACAATTTTAAACCATCCGTGAAAGCTAAGTTCGCAGTTCTACCAAATGATGGAGATCTCCACTCAGTAAAAAGAAAAAAATAGTGATTATGAATCGTTGCTAAAACATTGACGCAAACCGGAGCACCTCACCAACCCCAATCACATCTAAATCAATTGCATTTCTGGCTAAAACAAACAATTACTGCAAATCCTGAAACAAAATTCACCATTTTTCATATGCATAGACACAATTAACAGTTGACATTAACCTAAAATCAAAGGCGCCTGAAATTGGAGACTTCAAAATAATAGCATACGAAAATCAAAGCGCTTTTACCAAAACCATTACACAAATTATTTTGAACAAAAATAAAACCCTAACAAAAAAAATCATCCAAGGAACCAAAAGAGGTAATTGTAAATTACTAACCTAAAATACCATCAGTGAGCAAGCAAACATACCTGATTTGGATCTCGAGTTCTAAGTGTCGGATCCGGTCAAAATAATATTGTTCGAATCAAAGATTCCTTCACAAGTGATCACATTTCTTCACGAATTCTCTTTGTACAACATCTATACATAGATTTCCCTCATCTTCCCTCTCTGACAAGCATTAACAACTATATTAAATGATCCCTGCAAATGTGAGGGTCTTCTTTTATATGGTCCAGATCGACATTCTCACACAACCACAAAAATATCAGGATAGCAAAGCATTGAATTAAGCAGGAATAGTTATGTACATGATGCCTCAAAATAATATGCAATGGATTAGGGTAGATGATGACTAATGATTTTCTAATGTTTTTAGCGATTCTGCTAAGAAAATGACAGAAATTTCACCGCAAACCACTTCAAGTTCGAGATCTTGCCATAGAGTCTCCTTTCTAATCGGTACTTCACCTATTAAACTTCATTTTCACACAAAAATTCTAGCAGAAACCAATAACCCGAACTTGTCTACCTCCACCATGTTTGATAGATTACATAAGATTTGCAAGCCAAATGCAAAAATGAAGCATCAAGTGGATATTGAATTTACTAGTGATATGAGGGATAGAAAAGTTGCAAAACCAAAGCTTCCCATATAAATAGAAGGCCCAAGAAAAAATAATTAAAAGTAAAAAAATTGTGGTAGAGACTTACAAAAGGAGAGTTTCCAAAACAAAGCCTCTAAGCTCAACCACTCCTGAAAATCAACCTCAAAGCATGAAGATGGAGAAGCATTCTGAAGCTGATGCAAATAAGCCAATTCCTATAGATGATGGTGAGTTGGTTCATGGCAAAAATGCATTTGATAATTGTGAGAAATTCTTATTTAATATCTTTCACGACAATAGCTCAGGTGGACGAGAACATGAAATCGAAACAAAAATAAACCATGCAATTGTTCATTTTTCGAGATAAGAATAAAGGAGGAGATAAAAGACAGAGATCTGCTAAGCTTTTCCAATGCTAGAGAAAAAAAACTAAATAGGCAGAGAGAAGATATACGAAAGATCCATAACGGAAAGGTCAGGTGGGAGAAGCAGAATTGATCTAGACAAACACCAACAACTTTTGAATGCCCCACCGAGAGGATTTCTCTATTTTCTCGTGGATGAGATTATACTCACCAAAACTCGGGAGAACACTCACTGCAAACATGCACTTTCAATTTCTTCGCGAACGGCTAAGAATAGCAAAAACACAATACTTACGTTGCATTTACATGCAGAACTCACGTTGTATTTGCATGCGAGAGATCATGTTGTATTTGCATGCAAAGATCATGTTGTATTTGCATGCAAAGATCATGTTGTATTTTCATGCAAAGCCATCAGATTATTAATACAATTCCTTGTAGCATGTGCACCAAAGAAACTAAAAACTAAAAACCAAAATTGCTAAAACCGTCAAAAACGCACGTCAAAATTAAGCGCATGTCAAAAACATCTAAATACCCGTCAAATTTAACATAGTTATGGGAAAGTCCGAAAAGGCCTTTCCCATAGGGATGATGCCTTCAAAGGTGTAAAAATATATAGAAAAATTGACAAAAACTACAAGCATTTTATAATTATCGATATAACAGAAAACCATTAAAAAAACACCTTCCATAGGCCATTGTTGTATGGTAAATGTTACTATAATTTCTCCCTTAAGCCATACAACATAAAATCTCCCATCTTACTGACCTAACCTACGTTAGTCATCACAAATAACGCAACAAATTTTCAGAATAGCCGATCCCATGCAAATCTATTTTGTAAATGGAACACATTAAATTCGTTCACAAATAAGGTCGGTACATGCATATCTGTTATAAATAGAAAACAAATTTTTCTTATAATGAAGTTTTTTCATATGACAGCAATGAGGGACAAACTTTTCAGCACCTAGCTAAGCTGTTTTAGGGAATTGCCTAGCCAAATGAGAGAAAATTTCAATACAAGATCAATCAGATTGAATATATTACACTATCATGGATGAATTTTCAAACTTGTTGGCAATCATAAGTAAGAACTACAATAGCCACGAGAAAAGGAAGATCCTTAAATGGTAGTTAGTCTTGTATGCACAATAAAGACTTTGAAAGAGATTTTGTATCTCCAAAATCCATAAATAGGGACTATAAATAGGACTATACACTGCAGAAGATAAACTTCTTTCTTCACGAATTCTCTTTGTACAACATCTATACATAGATTTCCCTCATCTTCCCTCTCGACAAGCATTAACAACTATATTAAATGATCCCCGCAAATGTGAGGGTCTTCTTTTATATGGTCCAGATCGAATGAGTCCTCACACAACCACAAAAATATCGGGATAAAGCAAAGCATTGAATTAAGCGGAATAGTTATGTACATGATACCTCAAAATAATATGCAATGGATAAGGGTAGATGATGACTAATGATTTTCTAATGTTTTTAGCAGTTCTTTGAGAAAATGACAGGAAATTTCACCGCAAACCACTTCAAGTTCAGCCTCTTGCCATAGAGTCTCCTTCCCAATCAGGTACTTCACCTATTAAACTTCATTTTCACACAAAAATTCTAGCAGAAACCAATAACCCGAACTTGTCTACCTCCACCATGTTCGATAGATTACATAAGATTTGCAAGCCAAATGCAAAACAGAAGCATCAAGTGGATATTGAATTTACTAGTGATATGAGGGATAGAAAAGTTGCAAAACCAAAGCTTCCCATATAAATAGAAGGCCCAAGAAAAAATAATTAAAAGTAAAATAATTGTGGTAGAGACTTACAAAAGGAGAGTTTCCAAAACAAAGCCTCTAAGCTCAACCTCTCCTAAAAATCAACCTCATAGCATGAAGATGGAGAAGCATTATGAAGTGATGCAAATAAGCCAATTCCTATAGATGATGGTGAGCTGGTTCATGGAAAAAATGCATTTGATAATTGTGAGAAATTCTTATCTAATATCTTTCACGACAATAGCTTGTGGACAGAACATGAAATCAGAAACAAAAATAAACCATGCAATTGTTCATTTTTCAGATAAGAATAAAGGAGGAGATAAAAGATAGAGATCTGCTAAGCTTTTCCAATGCTAGAGGAAAAAAACTAAATAGGCAGAGAGAAGATATACGAAAGATCCATAATGGAAAGGCTGTGGTGGGAGAAGCGGAATTGATCTAGACAAACACCAACAACTTTTTGAATGCCCCACTGAGAGGATTTCTCTATTTTCTAGTGGATGAGATTATACTCACCAAAACTGGGAGAACACTCACTACAAACATGCACTTTCAATTTCTTCTGCGAACGGCTAACAATAGCAAAAACACAAATACTTACGTTGCATTTACATGCAGAACTCACGTTGTATTTGCATGCAGAGATCATGTTGTATTTGCATGCAAAGATCATGTTGTATTTGCATGCAAAGCTCTCAGATTATTAATACAATTCCTTTTAGCATGTGCACCAGCAAACTAAAAAACTAAAAACCAAAATTGCTAAAAACCGTCAAAATGCACATCAAAATTAAGCACATGTCAAAAACGTCTAAATACCCATCAAATTTAACATAGTTATGTGAAAGTCCGAAAAGGCCTTTCCCATAGGGATGACGCCTTCAGTGTAAAAATATATAGAAAAATTGACAAAAACTACATGCATTTTATAATTATCGATATAACAGAAAACCATTAAAAAAACACCTTCCATAGGCCATTGTTGTATGGTAAATGTTACTATAATTTCTCCCTTAAGCCATACAACATAAAATCTCCCATCTTACAGACCTAACCTACGTTAGTCATCACAAATAACGCAAAAAAATTTCAAGAATAGCCGATCCCATGCAAATCTATTTTGTAAATGGAACACATTAAATTGCTTCACAAATAAGGCCGGTACATGCATATCGGTTATAAATAGAAAACAAATTTTTCTTATAATTAAGTTTTTTCGTATGAAAACAATGAGGGACAAACTTTTCAAAGACCTAGCTAAGTCAAGTTTTCAGGGGAATTGCCTAGCCAAATGAGAGAAAATTTCAATACAAGATCAATCAGATTGAATATATTACACTATCATGGATGAATTTTCAAACTTGGTAGTAAGAACTACAATTGCCACAGAAAAAGGAAGATCCTTAAACGGTAGTTAGTCTCGTATGCACAATAAAGACTTTCGAAAGAGATTTTGTATCTCCAAAATCCATCAAACAATTATCTTACACCTTACACAACACCCATGTAAAAAAAGCTCCCACAATTGGAAAATAGAAATTCAAATGCACCAACTAAATTCAACAAATAATATGAAGTGGTACGGTGCACCTTCATTAATTAATTCTTTAATAGGTGCAACAAATAGTTACGTATCCCTCAAGGATAGTTAACCGATGCTTCCATAATGCAGTTGCTGTGGCTTTACAAAAATATTGTGGCTTTACTTGCAGCAAAATAGTCTCATGGAACATATGTTTTACCCCTTACAGCTCCAACTTTTTAAAATTTTCGTTTCATATTTAGTATCTGATAAAAATCGCCATGTCATAGATGCCAATTATCAAAGAAAAATCTAGCCAATTTACACGCCAAATGGTTTTTAAATAACTCCGAAGAAACTTCACCACATGTTATACTCAACTTTTTAAACTAAATTTTTAAGATTTTAGTTTGAATTTTAGGACCTGATAAAACTCCCACGTGTTAGATGTCAATAATCAGGAATATCCTTACAAACTTTTTGTAGGTCCTTTCTTAGGTTTCTAATCCTCTTTCTAAGACTCCCTAAAGACTCCCCCAGGTGTTGCCATCTTTCTCATAACCTGCTAAAAATGACCACAACACCCTAGAAACTCTCCACGTGTTTTAAACTTGAGCCTTAAACATGTCAGCAACACATTTCAATAAAAATAAGAGTCCTAAAACTTCTTTCGCATTTCCAAAATTAGAGGATACACCTGCAGAAGATAAATAGGGACTATAACCCCTCTACGAGAAGTCATCCTTTATAAATAACCATGTCATACCCTGCAATATGAGCAGGATAACCCCTATTCTAAGTACATTACCTCTCACCCATTCAATCAGTAAATGTTACACTCTGCAAAATAACCATCAACCTTATGAGGATTAGTCAACGCACAGATAACCATAAATAAATTTGAGATACAGTTAGTATGGGAAAGACCTGGAAGTATAAGCAGAACACACAGTGGTGCCAACACATAACACATAGATCTCACATAATGGCCATTAACTTAAACACAATATTATGTTAAGTACATGTAAAGGAACATACTAAACACACTCGGTAATAATGGATTCCCATGGAGGGAACTACAACACTTACTCTCTGCAGTTGGCCCCATAAATAGTTTTAAAATATGCAACAGATTTAATTCAAGTAGGACTTTCAGCTGATGCTCAACAGTGGGGAACTAAAAATTTGCAGCCCCTAAACAGAATTTTCAGGAAACTTTGGTTCCAAAGAGTAACTACCTACTAAAAGTAAATAGTGAATTTATTCTCTAATAGATATTTGTTTTTAAAAAACTTGGTTCTAGAGGAGAAAAAGTTATAATTCATAGGACCATTCTAGTGTTTTTCTGCAAACAACTCCTCATCTTACCGTATAGTGCCCATTTCAAAATTTCGGGTAGCTCCTCAATGAGGAAGGTAACTATGTTTTTAATGAGACCTCACCTTCCTCTTAACCTATAAGGTTCTTTATTGGTGTTCACTTCTTTAACAAAATAAAAACTTATGGAACATTAAATAGTTCCTTTTTTATTATATGCACCCACATCCTCCCCTCCCTAAGAAAATTCACGAAAACAGAGAAAGATCTTGTTAGAAAACCTTCACTTTCATCTTCACCCAGAATAGCGCTTTTCCACATAGCACTCTTCCACACATATTCATTAGATGGATTACATCAACATAACATTCTCATAGTTAAACCATGCAGTCAACTAATTTCATCCACGTAATACACGAAAAAGATTGGTTCTACTTTCATAAGTGCTAAAGTTAACTGTGAAGAGCTAATGTACATAAGAAGAAGGCCAAACAGAATAGGAGGAAAAAGAACATTTGATACACAACCAAAATCTTGATAAATTACTTTCATTTCTAATACCAATCAAGCAAAATTATCGGAACCTATACCCCGTGGCAATCATTTCAAATTTAAATAAACGTGGAAAACTTGACAGGCCATCTTAAAAATCTCTCTACCATTAAAAGTTCATACGAGAACTGCTTCCATTGACATAGCATATTAACAATTCAGGTTTTATCCATTCAAGAACCTAAATTAAGACTCATTTATAAGATAACTCACAAATTCAAGAGCCCAGAAAAGAACTACAATGAAAGTTGCATCTTCATATGTATTATCTAGATACGTGCCAACCTAATTGAACAGTGATTATACCAGCTAGATTTTAACAGCTCCTCTTCCAATTGACCCTTACCCAGCAACATACACCCACTCCAAAACCAAGAAACAAAAATATAAAAAAACTCACACTCATGTAACCTTCAAAAGTATACAGTGGTAATCAGGAGGAATCCCCTCTTTGTCCTGAATCTTGGCCTTCACATTATCAATAGTGTCCAAGCTCTCTACCTCCATTATTCTTAGTCAGAGTCTTCACGCAAATTTACATACCACCTCTGAAACGAAGAACAAGGTGAAGGGTTGACTCTTTCTGAATGTTATAATCAGCCAGGGTCCTTCCATCCTCAAGTTGTTTTCCGGAAAGATGAGCCTTTACTGATCTGGAGGAATTCCCTCCTTGTCCTGGATCTTGGCTTTGACGTTGTCAATGGTGTCTCGAACTCGCAACTTCCAAGGTGATGGTCTTGCCAATCAGGGTCTTGACAAAGATCTGCATACCTCCTCTCAGACGAAGAACAAGGTGGAGGGTGGATTCCTTCTGACTATTGTAATCAGCCAATGTACGGCCGTCCTCGAGTGTTTCATGCAAATATCAACCTCTGTTGATCTGGGGGGATACCCTCCTTGTCTTGGATCTTGGCCTTGATATTGTCGATGGTGTCGGAGCTTTCTACTTCAAGGGTGATAGTCTTTCTAGTAAGGGTTTTGATGAAGATCTGCATACCACCCCTGAGCCGGAGGACCAAGTGAAGGGCAGATTCCTTTTGAATATTGTAATCCGCAAGGGTAATCCCATCCTCCAGTGAAGATGATGATAGTCTTACCGGTGAGAGTCTTAACAAAGATCTACATGATGAAATTACGATTTTGCTTTCGATTGACCTGTAATATATCGATAACAAATGTCAGCAGAGGAGCATTCTAGAGAAAATCATACTGAAAATGTTATTTAAACCCACACAAAAAGAAACAAAAGATCTGTGTGGAACACCAACTCGTATGCAGAGGAAAAATGACTAAAACCCACTAATAAAATATCTGGTTGAAATACCAAATGTATCAAACTCATACGTAACTTGAAAAAAGTGGCTTAAAATAACCGATAAGCACAGTTCCCCGCTCTAAAACACTACACAGAATATAAAAACACAAATTTTACATATTCATGCAAATAAGAAACTCCTACAAAATCACAAACACAACAAACCATAACAAATCACGGTACCCCACTTTAGACTGTATATGAAATGTCCTATATATAAAAAAGAATTGAAAAGGAACCGCAATACAATGTTACAAACAGAGGAGAAACTAAAGAAGCACATCATAGATGAAAACTGGAATATATGCCGCTGTATTCATTTCAACAAAGCATTTCACTTCTTGGAAAAAGAATAAATTGTGATAACGCAGCACATAGCACAACGACCTCAACAACACGAACCCTACCCCTAAAATATACAATTTTAACCATACCCTAAGCAATAAATCCAGAGCACACCAGAAGGCTCCTCCTCCAATAAACCCTAACCAAGGAGAAAAATTAATTCGTAACACCTACCCTAAAATAAAAATAAAACCCCATCCTGACCTCAAATCTTCTGAATTTTTTCCGCCTTCACAACAGGATTTGCTTTCTCAATCTCTTGTCGGCCAACCGTCTTATAATAAAAGGAGCAATCATGTTTCTCCGAATAGGGATGCAAAGAGTAGAAAACATCCTCGCATTTGCATTGAAATCCAGTCAAACCCGCTCTTTTCCTACACGAAAAGTAAGGATTCAGATGAAGAGCCGGCATATTCAGAAAACCAAATCTAAACTAACAACGCCTACTAATAAAAAAGAAGGATTTAATTGAAGTTTGCGACCACAAACTCAAGGTGAGGAATAAACAAGAACATACCATCACATCCGTAATGATATGACCAAAAATCCTGTAGTCTTTGTCATCGTCATCACAATCGCATGGTGGCATATTCAAATCCGAAAGAAAAATCTTCCACTCCTCAGCACGATTATAAACACCGACCATCTCTGAATTGCCTTCAATCAACAATATTTCATCACAAGAAATGATATCAAGGTGTCGTTATCCACAATGCACGACAAAGACTCGCAGTCGCTATGGCAAGCCGCCGCATTAAACCCTAACGTTGGCGGCATAACATCATTCGCCCATTCATAGCTGCCATTTACACCCCGCCGACGATGGCCAAACGAAAAAGCAACTGTTAAAAATAGCCACGAAAAAACAATTTAAGAAGCGAAAACGTTCAAATGACCGTCAAATTGGAAAAACGTCTAGATGGCCGTCAACTTTAACACAGTCTCAGAAACGTCCGAAAGTGCCTTTCCCATAGGGGGAATGCCTTCGGCGTAAAATACATTCATAATTACCTGACCACTAAATAGTGACATAATTTACTTTGGATTCCGCCCATTCCCTATTGTTTTATCAAGGAGCTAAACGTTCAACAGAACGCGGTCGTATGAGTAGACAGGGGGCTCAATGCTGGTTTTTAGCTTTCAAACAAGGTTTAAGAGCTCTCCAAAGGTAAATGGAACAATTTTCAGCAACTATACTGCATTTTGTGGTTCTACAGACCAGAATAGGAGCATTTTCAGCAGGCGTATGGTTCATGAGGTTTTGTATTGATTCTAAAAATTTTAGTATGGATTTCAAAGCAGTGTGAGCTTTAACTCTCGATTGTGAGATACGAGAACGAGTATTTGAAGCAAATCTAAGCTTTAATGGTGGTACAAAGCTCCATTCTTTTAGATCTCGACATAGTGGAGAAGAATTAAAAGCTAGAGAATAGGCACGATTGACATTTTTCTTCTCCAATCCCTTGTACGAGCTTTAAATCTAGGCCTTGTCTGTATCGTTATTTTCAAATCACGAGTTCAAGCTCGAAAACAACATTATTTATAACATCTTAAAGCTCATCTAGCTAAAAATCGAGGTAATATTATCATTCCGGCCTGTAAATCGCAAGTGCAAGCCCAAAAATAACATCGTTTGCATCATTTTAAACCTCTTCAGGCTCCGAAACAAAGCTACTTCCAGTATTCGGATCTGCGGTTGCGGCTTCAGGCTCTAAATCGATGTATTACCAACATTGTGCCATGTAAATCTCGAGTTTAAGCATATTTAGCCTCAGTAATCTTCGAATTTCAATAATTTACATTAGTTACAGCACGTTCCATTTCTGAGATTTGTTTTGGGCTTGAAGCTCCTATATTTAAGTCTGTACAGGATGGACGCTTATTAGGAGGATTCCTTATAGACTTTCACGGCCTCTTTAATCGACTCCGTGAAAAGTAGGCTCAGGACCCTCAAATTCCACCTCAAAAGGCCTGAAAATGAGCAAACCTGTTTCAAAACTCTCCACTCCAACCCAAAATCTCCTCTGCATTACGAGGCTCGATAGACAGATCCATTTCCACACAGCGGGTAAACAATCCTCACAGTCTACAACAACTAGAATTAGAAAGACGGATACGAATGGAAATTTAACAGACAATAGTATAATTTTGAGCTGGAAAATGCTGCTGGATTAAACAATGTCAAGAGACGGGACAACATGGGGGCACTGGCGGTGGGAGTTGCAGAGCAGAGGTCACTGCTATTAGTCAAGTCTTTCGGCCCATCCGGTCGCGAGTTTGACTCTATTTGTTGAATCTGCGAAACAGACGACAGGACTCGGGAGAAGTAGACGACATACTGTTAGTGGAATAGGTGGCATTCATGTCGGCCATGTCAGTGCGCACAGTAGTTCGTTTAGACTATGTTGTGAGACGTGCTTATAGCCATCAGATTTCAACCCATACCATCGAATTTCATTCTCTGTGCATGTGTCAGAATCAGCAGCTGGGGTACGCCTTCTATGAAATAATTGTTGTATATGATTTATATATTTGAAATATACCTAGTTTAAATAAGGCCATGATATGACAAAACCCGCATAAGATAAAATTTTGTGATATAGGGAGAAATAAATAGAATTTTGTTGAAGTGTAGTTGTTAATGCAAAATCACAACACCCTTAAATGAGTTCTAAAAATTTGTTTTTTTGAAGCAGACTCATTTGGTGTGATTGCATAACATTGAACTTTCCCCAAGGTGTGGGACCTTGCAAAATGGAAAAGCTCTCCAGATTAAAGGCGGGTTCCTTATTCCTCTGTTTAGGTGCATACGTTGAAACTTGCAGAGGGTCTGTTTTTAATCCTAATCTAAACTTTACCAATGAAACAGGGATAGAAGGAATACAGAAATTAAAACAAAGCTAAACTACGAGGTGATGCACCAAAGGAATGATGAACACTTTTTTTTGCTAATAGACACAAACCAACAAAATGCATACAATAAACAAGCACGAGATAGCCGTGAGATATGTAATGGGAGACCAGATGAAAGCAAAAGAGACAAGAGAAGATCTAAAATCAATCACAGACGTGTTTTATTGCTTTGTAGATTGATACAGTCCATTACAAAGTAGCCAAGAGGCAGAAACGTATTACAATTTTAGTGGAAGACGTGAACCCCACGTATCCCTTTGCTAGAAGGAAGAGGGAGCCTGCAAAACAAAGAATGTCCAACCCTTTACAACGAATCATGCCCCCATATTTATAGTTTTATCCTGAAAGAATAAGAGAGGGAGAAGCGGAAAAGCATGTTGAAGCTCAACCACCGTTGTTAATGCCTCTGATGAAATCTCTCCAAATTCATCTTTACTTGCATCAATCATTGGTTCGGCGCCTTGAAGGGAGAGAAGAATGCACGGAAACAGATCGAATCCGATCTGATTGTTGAGGCGAGAAGATCCCGCATTGAAAGCCCGAAGACGTTTCCTCCATTTCCTTCACCTAACCTCCTCAAAATTAAATTTTTAGACCCCATGGCATGGGTGAGGCCGAGATCTTTCCAATGGCATCATAATTGCAATTTTTCGAGCAATGAGTCGAAAGATATGCCCCTTGAAGTTTGTATCGGTTCGTACAGGAGGGCGGGAAAACATCTTGAAAAATGGGTCCCCTTTTGATATTGGACATGCGAAGCCGATTGGAACAAAATCGGGCCTACAGTCCGCAATTTATCTTTTGCCCCTTTCCTCCGATTCCCGCTTTGGCTTTGACTTGAGCCCAGATGCTCTTTTTTCTTGGGACATGCGGCGATCGACATCTAGGCCCATGTTCACCTTAGCTCATGTTCACGCGGCAATCAACATTTAGTTGTTAGAGTAGGTATTTACCTTAGTTCATGTTCACCTAGGTACTTTATTTACCTTTATTGTATTTATCCTCACCCACTTATGTGTGTGGATATTTATTTTATCTTATTTAGATATTAGGAGATATTATCTAGTTGTTAGGTATAGTTCTTTCCTTGATCTATGGTATTGACTAGATCATTGATGTCCGTTCTTTCATAAATCTATGGTCTTGACTAGTTATTTCCTTGATTTATGACTTGATCTATGACCTTGATTTGGTTCTTAGATTGTTATTTCTTGCCTATTTAAGCAAGGCCCATTCTCAATGTATTGCATTGAGTTCCATAATAATATATAATATTGTTGCTCATTTGTTTGCAAAGGTTTTGTGTAAAGCTATTCTGGCGAATTTCTTTCATCTTATTGATCGTGGTGTTTGATTAGCATCTGTGTTCTTGGCTTGGTACGATCTAGTTATCATTCCTTTCATGGTATCAAAGTTGGAGATTGTTGTTGACATCCGTCTGTAAGTTTTATTTTACAAATAAATTATTTGTGTATTCATATATTTGGGATTTGGTCGTATTTTGTTGCTGCATGCATTTTTATGCAAAACAAAGGCTTCCATTGGATCTCAAGGCGTGAAAACCCTAAGATCGACTGTAAACTTGACCAATTTTGGAGGCAGTCATTTTTGTGGTTTTTATTTTTGCAGAGAAGCACATAGGTGCGCCTCGAGATTCGAGCCAAGGAAAAAAAACGTGATTTTATTTATTCAGGTTTGTTGGATTTCTCGAAATTTGTCTTGAGTTTTTATTACGAATGCATCTATCTCGGTTTATGTGCGAACGTTTTCAAATCTTTCCTTTTTTGGCAGGTCCACGAATGATGTGCACGTTTTTACTATTTCAGGAAAATCCGCAAGTTGCTATTTTCAACAAAAATGTCACCGTCTACATAATCCGAAATAATAATTTTTACCGAAGAGGCAGGGGTCTTTAGCCCTTGGTCATATGAGGGCTTAAAGCTTGTGATTCCTCTTGGTATGTGCTTAGCTTCATGCCCTTTAATTTTATTTGTGTGGTGAAGGCAACAACAATTTATTTTGTTTTAGTGGCAACTAAAATAAATAACAAACAAAATATTAAAAAGTTTGTATCTTTTGATCGGTAACTCGGTTTTGAGTGCCGTTTTTTGCAAAAGTGCTTGTTTTTTCATGCTCTTTCCATTAGAGTTATTTATTTTGAGACTTGCACTATAATTATAAAGTGTCAAATATGGAGGAGTGTTGTAATCAATTGTGGATGTAATTTCAAGCTACGCCCGACGTCCTAAATTTTTAAGAGTTGCAGTTTGTACCTATCATAGATTCTGAGAATGATATGCTTTTCTCTGAAGTATGTGGACTTCAAGAGGATATTGTAAAATTTGTGGAAGAAAATAGATCGCTCAAGAAGCGAAATTCTCTTCTACAATCACTCATTCACGATAAGGATACAATAATACACTCCTGCAGAACAAACTTGCTAGCCTACAACATCACCATCATATTGTGGACAACCACAACCATGCTCCTAGTCCACTTGCAGCTATTGCTCTCCCGAACCCACCGACATTGAACCGCCAGGTCTTTGAGTTTGTTCTTGCTCTTGATGCTCATACACCTATGAAGCTTGTTATTGCATGCTCTTCCACATCTGTGCCTATTACAATACCACATGTTGTGTATCATATTTCTGCTCAGCTGCATGGCTTTTTTGAGAAGCATACTATTGCATTCAGTTCTCGTATGCTCCATTCTATGGGTCTCACTAATTGCGAGTCATTGGCAGACATTCACAGGGTATTGTTTCCTCTATTCCACATGTTAAGTGGAATTCTCATCATGACATTGGTTTTCGAGTAGATACTTCATTGGGATCACACATTGACATAGCTCATTTTTTTGTTCACTCGACTCTTTCTGAGGATCATGAGCAACACATGAGTTTTACACCTTCACTCAGGCTTGAGAAACCTGAGATTTTAGCTGTCAGACATGATCAACCTGACACACATTCTAATGTTCTTTTGCATGCACCCATTGTGCATTTTGCACCAAGTCATATGCAGGCATCTTCTTCATCCATCCGTGTTGATTTGGGGTGGATATCTGATCACTCGTGGCGGTGACATAGGCATTCATTGAGAGGACTCTACAAGCGTGGCTCCTCCACCATTCGGCCTCTTACTCCACTTTCTATACCTTCTGCATTGTGATGTTTCTTGTTTTGAGTATTTTTCTTTAGCAAGTGTAGTGTATCTCTCTTGTTTGTTGAGAGATTTTGTATTTGTATTTTTGACACTTTTGGCATGTTGATAGTATCTCTTATGGGGATCTATTTTGGTGCAGATCAATGAGTAGTTGATTTTGGGAAACTCATATAAATTTGTAGTGCTACTCCACCCATTCAGCAGTATGGGAGGGTGTGGTGTTGATCTTGCTTCTTCGGGTTTTGTGTCCTTGCCTTGTTACCTTGGCTTTTATTGGATCGTAACACTCTAGATTTTGTGTCTTTGCCTTGTTGCTTTGGTTATTGTTCTTGGATCGTGGCACACCTATTTGCAGCAATTGATCGAATTATGTTTGGTGTTTTTTTACATTTTCGACATCACTTCGTTGATGATCTCTTTGTATGAAGTTATTCTCGTGAAACCCAGTGTCAATTGTTTTTGAGTTTTGTGATCGAGCAATGGATTCAGACCACAGTGCACACCAAACTTCTTCAGCATTGTATGAGTTTTTGAGCCGAGCTTCTTGGGATGCCTTGGAGCAAGTCTTTACTCTCTTTACTTTGTTGTTACTGGTTTTGGGTACCTTGTGGTGTCCCTTTTTTCCCAGTTATTGTACATGAGTACCTCATCAGGCCTAGTTACCGGGACTCATACTGTGGACATGCCACTTCTATTTTGGCCCCTAGCTTCACTTGAGGGGGGTTAGAGTAGGTATTTACCTTAGCTCATGTTCACCTAGGTACTTTATTTACTTTTATTGTATTTATCCTCAGCCACTTATGTGTGTGGATATTTATTTTATATTATTTAGATATTAGGAGATATTAGCTAGTTGTTAGGTATAGTTCTTTCCTTGATCTATGGTATTGACTAGATCATTGATGTCTAGTTCTCTCATAAATCTATGGTCTTGACTAGTTCTTTGATGGCTAGTTATTTCCTTGATTTATGTCTTGATCTAAGACCTTGACTAGTTCTTAGATTGTTATTCCTTGTTTATTTAAGCAAGACCCATCCTCAATGTATTGCATTGAGTTCCATAATAAATATGATATTGCTGCTCATTTGTTTGCAAAGGTTTTATGTAAAGCTATTCTAGCGAATTGCTTTCATCTTATTGATTGTGGTGTTTGATTAGCATATGTTTCTTGGCTTGGTACGATCTAGTTATTGTTCCTTTCATTTATATTTTTTCCCTTTCCTTCGATTCCCGCTTTGACTTTGACTTGGACCCGATCCCGACTTTTTCCTTGGGACACGCGGCGCCTAGCGCTCATTTAGAAACCTTCTCTGTCCCGCCTTTTGACTCATTCTTCCTCTTATGCGGGATCATGGTCGATCCAATATTTGTCACAAGGGTGAAATATGGATAACAATTTGATGACTCACGGGGTATCTCGCTGCTAGATGAAAAGACCAATTGCCTTGTCATATCCATTGGGCATGGATGCGTGAGTGATAGCTTGCTTCAGATCCGAACTTTAAAAAGCGACCCACTGGGCCGCTTGGAAACCCATTAGAACCGAAACCATCTTGACCAAATGTCGAGTCCAAACACTGCATGAGAGCAACAAAACAACACCACACTATATACAAAATTTGAAATCATACATGCTCCAAATGGAACATGCATAGTGTGCAAAGCACTTAGGAGAAAAGCAATCTACACAATAATGAGACAATGTGCATAAGCACTTAAAGGAAAGAGAAAACTAAACTAATATGTACAGGTGAGAACTCCCTTTTAGTAGCAATGCTTAAGATAGATCTCATTTCTTGGAATCGAAACTCTTCACCCTCTAATGTAGACAATTGGAAAGCATTGCTACTTTGCATCTTGTGATCATATAGGGGCCACTCCAGATGGCGTCAAATTTGGAATGCCTTCCTAGTTTTGCTCGATCTGCATCCCATTTCAAAACTAGGTCTCCTTCCTAGAAGGTCCTTGCCTTTGTCTTCTTGTCAAAGCATTTCTTGATTGAAGCTTGATTCTTCTCTATTGCTTGGAGAGCATGCTCTCTAGTTTCTTCTAATTCCATCAACTTCGCATACCTGGCCTCCATTGGTCCAAATTCAGACATCTCTAGTTGCTTCACGAGCTCCAATGCTGGCAACTCAAGTGATATAGGAAACACTACCTCTTTCCCATAGACGAGCTTGAATGGAGAGCTTCATGTAGATCCTTTGGGCGTTATTCTATCAGCCCATAAGGCCGTTTTGAGCTTTGTGTGTCAGGTCCTCTGATTCTCATCAAGAGTTCTTCTGATGATCTTTAGCAAGTTCTTGTTTGTGGACTTAGCCTAGCCATTACCTTGAGGGTAATAGTTTGATGAAGTACTCAAATAAGTCCCATTCTTGACAGCCCATCATGTGATCTTGGAACCTATAAATGCTAATGCATTGTCTGATATGATGGTGGTTGGCACTCCAAATCTGGTCACTATCCCTTCATAGAAATCCAGGATACTAGACTCATTTACTTCCTTGAGTGCCACTGCCTCGGTCCATTTGGTGAAATAACTGCCGCTCTCGGGATCCATTTGTGACCTTGGCTTGAGTTTGGATCGATAACTCCAATGAATTCCAATCCCCATTGCATGAAAGGTTGGTCGACTAAGATTGGGTGCAATGGAAGAGTTGCTAACCTTTCCTTGCCTTTAAAGAATGCACAATTCTTGCACCTTTTGATCCACGTGTAGCGATCCTTTGAACACTCTAGGCCAATAATATCCCCGCTTTCATGATTTTGAGTGTTGTCACTCTTGGAGAAAAATGGCCTCCAACTACTTCAACATGGAATTCTTGTAGCACTCTTTCTACCTGATCTATTCCAATGCATCTTAGCAGAATGCCATTGATGTCTCTTTTGAACAAGACACCGCCAATAAGAACATATGGGATGGCTTGTAACCTGAAATGCCTTCTTTTTGCTTTACTCATCCCATGAGGACACATGCCTATTCGAAGGAAGTGCACCATGTCTTGGGTCTAACAAGGAGCAGGTACATCATCTCTCCCTTCTTCTTGATCATCTTGTAGAACAAAAATAGCCTCCTTTTCACTGTTTGTTTCATCTTGTTGACCTAAGGCTAGTTGTTCACATAACCCCTTCCCACGGACCAGCTTGGTGACCTTGATCTCAATGTCATATTCCATGACATGAGTGATCCATCTTGCACGCTTCTCATTCAGGTCCTTGCTAAGAAGGAATTCTTTAACTCCCGCATGGGAGACCAATAGTTGGATTTTGTTGTTTGAAACCAAATGCTTAAACTTCTTCAATCCTCTGATTACCGCCAGACTTGCTTCTCAATGAAGGAGTACCTTACCTCATAATCTTCCGTGACTCCATCAAGAAAGCAATTGGTTGTTTTGTACTTTCTTTGTTCTACTGCACCAACATTGTAGAAATTGTGTTGCTGCCACCAAAGGCATACAATATGAAGTCTTTGGAAAAGTCTATGTTCACAAGAGTTGGGGCTTGTGATATGGCTTCTTTGATAGCCTCAAAACTTGTTTTTCCTTTAGTTTTCCAACTGAATGTTAAGCTCTTCTTCAACATCAACGTTATTGGCTTAACAAGGGCAACAAAGTTTAGAACAAACCTTGGACAAAATTGATTTTTCCCAAGAAGCTTTGAAGAGCCTTCTTGTGAATTACCAATGGCAATGCTCTTATTGTTTGAACTCTTTTTGGGTCGATTGTCAATCCTTCCTTTGATACGATATGGCCTAGAAGCTTACCTTCATGGGCCAAGAATATGCATTTTTGGGGTTCAGTGACACCCCAAATCTCCTACATCTTTGAAAAACTTACCTCAAATGGAAGAGATGATCCATCCACAATCTTCCACCCACAAGATTTGAATCCATCTCAAGTCTCTTTTTGCCATATTCTTCTCCACATTCGAAATGTTGAAACCCATTTCAATGATTGAGAAATACAAACTTTCTTTCACTCCATGCTTTACCAAATTTCTCGATCAAATGTTGCTCGAAGATGTCTAGCATTTCTTATGTCCATATTAGGAAAAACAAAGTCGATTTTGACCATTTTCTTCCAAACAATCAAAATGTTGAAGCCCATTTCAATTATTGTGAAAAATGGTCATGCTTCACCAACTTCCTCGATCAAATGAATTATTTTAGATGTGTGCCTACAATACCTCTTGCAATTCTCTGCTAATAACACATATGCACCTCTTCTCCACATAATAAAACAAAATCCCACTTCTCTCGTGTCTCTTTCCGTTACCTACAAGAAACTCCTTTATTGGTGCTCCACAATTGTGTTTTCCATCTTTTTGTTGTTTCTCTTTTCCTTCACTTCCTTTAAACATTGCACATCATCAACCCAAACCCATCCCCGCATATTTTTCACCCTTTTGCTAAACAATTTCCTTCCCATTACTCCCTATCGAGGCGTCTCCATTGCACCGCTTTGGTGCGATTGTTAGCTTAATTTTATAATAATGGCTCTGGTAATGGCAACTGTGTCTTTTCCCCTACTTGTGTAACCTACATTGTTCTATTCTTGATAAATGTGTTTAAAGAGTATGTGGGAGGGCAGAGCATTTTGCCCTTGAAGGCTACATGCTGGCTTCTATATTTTTTTGGCGCAAAGATGGTGGAATCTCTGGCATAGAGGAAATTCGGTTCTTGCATGTACAAGTTTTCCCAGAACTGGTGGGCTCATCTTGCATAGCAGGGTTGGCAGCCATAGTTACAGTGATGATCGGGTATACCCCTTTTGCTAAATTACAAGAGAATGATTTGGATAAAATAATGGAAGCAAAGCATAAACGCATGAGGGCACATTGGAAACCTTAAAGAACACGAGGACACTAAACCTGCAAGCTTCGGGAACGAAATACCTATACAGGCTCCTATATCTGCCGCAGTGACTTTTCTCTATTGGGGAACACTGACGTTTGTGTTTGTTGCTACCTTTGGTTCCTGTGTGCTAATGGGGATCTCACTAACTATAGGTAGTTTTCTTTCTGTAATCGCAACTTTCAGGATGCTTCAGGCCCCTATCTATAATCTCCTAAAATTAGTTTATATGCTTGCTCCTGAAGCTTAGGTGTCACTAAACACAGTTTCCACGTTTTTGCAGGAAGAAGAGCTTCACTCCAATGCAATAGAAAAGATACCCGAGGGTTATTCAACTAACATTGCTATTGATATCAAGATGTATAGTTTCCATAAGATCATCTTTAAAAATATCAACATTAACAGGGATAAATTCGCGTATAACACAAGGAATGAAAGTTGCAATCTGTGGGTCGGTTGGTTTTTGAAAAATCAAACCTTAGCAGGGATTGTGAAGATCACTAGAGGTATCAAAGCGTATGTTCCATAGACTTTATGGATTCAAACCGTCTAAATAGAAGATAGCATCCTTTTCTGAAAATTTGTGATGGATAGAAGTAAGTATGAAAATGTTTATATATATTCGTTATAACGCTTTAAGTGTTGTGTATGTACATACGAGAATTCAACTTCTTAATGTAAGATTCTCACGGGCTCCATCTAGAGTTAAATGTTTTGTACAACATATTGTGACTCGTGTTCTTCCTGTGTGTGATAACAAAATAAAATTTTGGATCCTTTTGCGGCGCATTTTGTAACTCACTTTTAGAAGAGGGTGTGGGGGCTTGCCCCTACTCATATCGCAGGGGGCGCACAAGAGGGAGGGGTTAGAAGGCAACATGTTATGAAGTCCCCTTGGCGGGGTTTGAGGGCAGAGTCCACAAAGCAAAAATCAAGGAGTCAATCTTTTGTTTTTAGAAAGGTGAATTCAATGAATACTATTTTTAGGAAGGAAAATCGTAATGGTGTTTTTCCACTTTATTTTTAGGAGGAATACTATATGTACTTCGTCAATTAGGTGTATTTATTTTTGTTGAGATCCAAAATAGCTTATAACGAGTTTGCATGTAATACGTTCATCTTGAGTTAATAAAAGCTTGATATCATGCACTATGGATGTTTCGCTAAATACTCGAGAGGAGGTTTTACCACATAAATCTGATGTTCGTCTCTTACATGTTAAGTATTTTGTATATTTCCATTATTTTTATCTCTGTAAACAATTGTTTTACTATTCAAATTTCTATATATTCATTGCTACAAAATTTATGATTTCCTAACACTTCCTTGAACTTAAAACTAAACGTGTCTTATCAATTTACCATTACTATTTATTATCCAGACTTGCCAACAATAGTGAGAAGGTATTTATATTTTTGGTTGAGATTAGTGGTTTTTTAAGAATGACTATCATCTCCGGACTCCTTTTAGTTTATGCATACTTAGCACTATGATGAAGGGAAGAAATTTGAGGGGTTTCCTTTTACAAGAAGGCATAAATTGCTCTAATTCCCTTCACCATTTGAAGAAGTGTAAGTGCGAAGCAACACTTAACAATATCATGCCATCATTATATCTCTAAAATATTATTCCTACATTATATCTCTATTTATTCGATGGATCTCTTTATTGGCAATAGAAATAGAGTAGAAAATATCAAACATCCAAGGAATTATAAAGAATGATTTTCTTGGTAGTAACTGGGCACACCCAAAACAGTACAATCGTGTAAGGCCCGATTAAGCCCCCATCCAAGTCAAATTAGAAACCATTAAAAATCCCTCGCAAATATGTAACAAAAATAGATGTGACATGATAACAAAGCGAAGATATTTAGTGAATGAGCTAATTTATATTTATTGAATGAGTGAATAAATATCAAGCTATATTAATCAAATATACATTACAGATTGAAAATAAATTCATGAAAATAATTTTTAAAAAATAGAAAACACTTGTGTTTTTAGATCACTTGTTACAGGTCAAATTTTTCAAAAGTTTTGTTAAAATGTTTTAAATAATTATGGACATGAGATGTTTGAAACCACAAATTAACATACTATTTTTCCTTGTAAGGTTAACTTAATGAAATTGTAATTTTTCTTATTTCTTATAGTATCAATAGTTTTTATGTCACAATTTTTTCAAATTTCTTTTTACTATTGGGCGCTTTTATATTAATTAAAATAAAAGAGAGTTACATAGTAAAGGGGTGACTGGACAACTCACGATCCCACAAAACATCACGAGGGCACCAAAAAATGTCACGAAGGCTTACATTAGAACACCCACAGACCACCAAGAGAACAAAAAAAAAACACCATCATGCACAAGCCACCGCCGCACTGTGGGGAGGGAGATGATCATCTCAAGGAGGGATGAAGGCTCCACTATCAGGCTCTACGGACGGAGGATCCCCACCGCTTGTCCCGATCGGGATACCGCATCTAAAGAGGCACCATAATTCCCCACCATGGGCAGAGATCCAAATAAAGTCTGCATGGTTGACGGCGAAGATCTCCACTATGAAGTGTTAGAGCGGCCACATGGGGAAACCAAATGGTGGTTGCGTGAGCGGCTCCTCCGTCGTGTTCCCGCAAAAGGTGGTTGTCGAGGAGGTGAAAGTTGAGGTGGCAATAGTGGAGGATTCGGCGAGACCCAACTCATCGTGCATGGTGCACTCCCCCAGTGATCCAAAAGCTCCTATAGATGAGCAAACTCCAAAGCAACCTTGGTGGCTTGAGCTTGTATCTGTATGTGAACAGTAGACAGAATAATCACCTTGTCATTAGTAGAAAAGCTTATAACAAAATGATCTTTCTTGAAAATAAAGGCATTGCGAGCTTTCCAGATATGAAACAAAATACAAGCATGAAACAAATGCCACAAATTAGCAATATAATGAGGCCAGGGCTAAAATCACCAAATAAGGCTAGACGCCATGGGAAGAATTCAAGATGATAAGGCTGAAACAAAGAGTGTATCCATCACCAAATAGATTGGGCATGCTGACAAGACCAAAAAGATGAAGAAATGACTCGGGACATGAACGAAAGGGCAATTCGAGAGGGTAATGCCAATATGTCTAAGCCTTTCACCTATAGGAAAACCTTGATAGACAAGACTCCACAGAAAATGGTTAACTTTGGGCTCCAGAAGAGGGTTCCAAGTACAAGAAAGCCGACGAAGCCAGGTAGACTAAGCAGAGTGTAATCCCCAACGATCATTGAGCTTATCAATGGTTGGAGAAAGAGGACATAAAAGCTGATAAATAGTCCAAGTGTTATAATGCAAAAATTAATGTCCTAATTCCATCGCCAGTCACGCCACCAAGCAGCCAGAGGATGGAGGCCAAGTTTATGAAGCATAACATCTGGAAGGAGTTCCTGAATTCTACAAATTGACAGGAGGTCCGAATTGATCAAATTGAATTTAGCTTTGAGCTCGGGCCAAGGAATCCAATCTCTGCGATGCACAAGATCCTGTATGGTATGAATTCCCTTGCGATAGAGCCGAATGGATTTAATGCCAGGGGTTTCTGCTAATGGAAGAGTGTCATCAGTGATAATAGGAGACCACCAGATGTTCTGTGAATTGAATGAAAGGCCAGTGCGAAATCCATCGCCAACCCACCTCATAAGCGGCTTCACCTGCTCAAAGGCTTTCCAAATACTCTTCATGACAAAGGTGCCAGAAATCTTGATAGGAGCAGAAGTTATAATAAGAGAATGTAAGCCAATTTCACTCCAACACTTCTTACCATAACGGGATTCAATACAATACCACAAAAGAATTTTCTCGGGCTTGCAAACGGAAAAGGCACCTAATAACACATTGAGCACACAAATTCACACTTTTTCGATACACATCAATAATGCCCATACCACCTTGATCACGTACTTCCCATGTAACATGGTGAAAGTCACTTGAACCAAAACTTTTACACCAAAGAAAGTCCCGAAGCAACTTGGCAAGCCGATTGAAGGAAGTGCGAGAAGGGCACTAGCAAGCAAAATAATAAACATGAGTAATGTGAGGATTTTGGTACAAACCTGGAACTTTCCAGCCAGAGATAAGGGTTTGGAAGACCATTTGGTAACTTTCTACTCTACTTTGTTAAGAACATAATTCCACAAAGTTGTTGAGTCACTATCAAATGCAAAGGGAATGCCAAGAAATTTGAATTGCTCACTGCACCCAATCCACTTCCAGGGTAAGCCTTTAACCAATTTGGTAGAGGTAAATAGCTCTATCGAAATCCTAAGGTTTTAGCCATCGTATGTTGAAGACAAAATCGACAAAAGGTATCAAGACAATCAAAGACCACAACAACATTCTGTTCATATTATGCCACCGTAAGAAAGGAATCATCCGCAAAGTGCCCGTTGATCAGCTGTGTTTTGTGATCCGAAAGAATAATCCCCCAATTATGACCCCGACAAGTTTGATGGGAAATTAAGTATCCCGGGCATTCACATCAAGAAAAAATAGAGTCATGCAAGTGGGCACCCCATGTCGATGGATTGGAAGAGGCCAATGGCGGTTGATCGTGACCATTAATAGTGAACCGATTCAAATTTCTTTTCAATGTCTAAATCTACAAAAAAATTATCTTTACGTGGTATGCATGTATTATACTAGGTGAAGGGTTCTAGCTCGACATGTGTCAAGGATTGATAGTTGCAGCTTGCTTTTTGTGTTGAAATATAGATGACGGTGCGATTGTATTTTCCCCAATTGTCAATTTATTGTGTTAGCTCTCTTTGAGACCGCATTTAGATGCGGCATCTTGAAGTTCAAAAAAATTGAATCATATATGGTTGTTCATTCTTTTCTTTATGAATTCTACAACTAGAATTAATAAGAAATCAATTGCTTCAACCTAGAGTAAGTACACCAAATCTTAAATTAAGAAAAACAACTTCAACGTAGAATAAGTACAACATATCTTTAAACTAAGAAAAAAGGAATTTTTTTGATACATGGACATTACATGATACACTTTGATAGTTTTATTAGTAAAAATTCCTAATTGTAAATTAGAGAGCAATTTGTACTCAACAACGTAATAAATCATATGGAGTCTCAGTCTAAAACTTGTGATATGGCGATAAAATATATGTATCACTCATAAAGATAAAGAATGAAGTAAGTCCTACATTCACAAATAAAAAATGATATTGGGAGGAATGCATGGGCATGGATAAAAATAGCATTGTCTTATTAATAGACAAGAATTGTTATTTTTATGTCTATCTTATTTATATGCATGTCTTATTTATAAGCATGCTATATTTAGGTTGCTTGTGGTTGAAGCAAAATTTTACAAAGAGGTGCACAAGTTATATATATGTGCATGGATTTACTCTTTGTAATATGAAAAGAAAGAGAATTGTATTGTATTCCTGGACTGAATAAAGGAGAAGGATGACTTGTTTCTGGTGGATGTAGCCCACATTGGGTGAACCACGTTAAATCTTGGGTTTATCTTGTGATTGCATGCTTATTTTATTTCTGTTTTAATTCCATTTTATTGCTCATCCGTGTTTCGATCCTAACAAGAAAGTACCATACCTTTTTGATAAGTTTTTGAACGTGGTTGATAGTGAAGAGGGAAAAATTGATTAATATCTCACCAATCACATAAGGTTAGAGAAGGAATGCCATAAGAGCAACATGGAAAAATGTAGCTATGAAGAAGGAAAATTAGAAACAACTCTTATTAAAAGTAAGTTTAAAAATTAATAAACAAAATAATTATGAGGGTTAGTACTTAATACCAATTAAAAGACCAAATGATCATAGCACTTTTATTCTATTATTTTGGTTGTGAAGGCCCATATGATGTTACTCTTGTATAAAGGATTTATGGTATTTGTTTGCAGGATACTTAAAAAGTCTTTAATGGTAGGATTTACATAATCAATTCCCATGCCTTTTTTATAGTGCATTATGTCCATTGTTGGTATAGTGTTTTTGGTAGCTACATGAATATATCAAGCTTTCGTTTACTATAATATTTTAAAATTAGTTGCATCCTTCCACTATGAGAAAAATTCATTGAACTCCTACGCTTGCACACACAAATTTCATCGCTACCATAAAAGTTACATATCGTCTCAAGTATATGATAGAGAAAATCTATAAAAACATTACATTTACATCCCTTCGAGCATATTTTACACCTCAAGTGCAATTGCTACTACATATAAACAAGGACTCATACCTCAACACTACCTCAAGGTTATTTAACGAGTATCAGAATTCATATTTCCATGTTTCCATGGTGTTTTACATATCAATGACTCAGCTCAGAGCTTTCAAGCTGATACTGGCACTTTAATGGACATCATATTTGTTAGCCAGGCTTTATCTGGATTTGGATCAACGAAACTCTGGCTTACATATTTCTCAATTTCATCGTCATTCAATTGCCGTGCCCATTTCACTCGTCCGAAGGAATCACTGCCAGGCCCAAAACACCTGCCATCCATCCATGTTTATATAAACAAAACAGCGACCAATTTAATCAGAGGAAGAGGAAATTGACAAACCTGTATTCGTAGAAGCAAGCAGTCTTTTCCTTTTCTGATGAATCCCAGTTATGCCAACCAAGGGGCATTATGCACGCGTCCATCCACGTGTAAGCGAACACAACTCTGGCAAATGCTTGCCATGGGCGTCCCAGACATGCGTAACCTTTGTTACTGTTACCCGTAATAACACATCTGCAGAGCGGTCACAAAATATTTTTAATAGGCTATAGTGATTCTGTTACTTGCAAGCAAAGGTTTTTAAGAGTCGTGTTAAATAATAATATTACCTGAGAAAGACAAATCCAGTGGAATCATTCTCGGATCTGCGGCTCTGAGCTGTCACCCATCCATTGGCCTTGCAGTGAACGTGACAATTTTCAATTAATGCGGTTGCGTCCCCAAAAATGAAGTCCACGCTGCCTTCAATATAACAGTCTCGAAAATATTGCTTTCCGCTATGCAGGTACGCTGTGTCCTGAACATTCCAAACTATGCTTTTGGATTAATTCTTTTGATCATTTATTTATTACTTTAAGTTAGCAATTAATAATAACTTATATATTAATTAGGTTTTAAATTTACAATTTTATTCTTAATAATGTGGGGATAAAACTATATTATTTAATTGTGAAGGAATTTAAACTCAATTTACAATCTTATTCTTGACAATAGATTATAAAATGTGAACTACAAATTAAATTATTTTATTTTGAAACTATATATATGTTTCAACTTAGTTGGATCATTGTTTTTATTATGATTTTATTTATTTTTTAGCAACAAAAGTTAATGAAGAGAGGTACACCTCTTTCTTTTTCCTAATTTTTAATAATTTACTTGTGAAAATAAATTAAATGTGTTGTAGTTTAAGATATGGTGGTGTAAAAGGTGTTGTCTAACTATTTACTAAAGTACAAATTCTATTAAATATTAAATAATAAAGACCGAGGATGTGATCATACTCCATATCAATTTGGTAAAATGGAACCCCTCAATCCTTAACATCTAACCCTAAATTTAATCAAAAATAAAATATATAATTTTGAATGCATTATTTCCAACATTAAAATGGAATCTTATTTAATCCAATTTTCATTTTATAAATCAAATCCCATTTACCATTTGATATGGGTTCAAATCATACATGACATTAAATATGTACAAGCTTCTTTAAAAGCCTAAAATAATAATATAAAATCAAGATTTGTAAATGTTCTAGGATGTGGGTTTGATATGTAGAGTCTTTCATGGTCCATTAAATTTAAATTATTATGTGAGAGGCACTTGGGGTTGTAAAGGAGTGAATTGTTCTTTTTAATCTAGACATTAAATTTGACCTCTATTTGGCATAATTCATTTATAACTTTTACTTCTATTGCATATTCATTTAGATATATTTTTTCCTTTTTCTGTTAGAAATCAATCAAAAAATAGTATTAGGTTTGCCATATAATAATAAACTGACACTTTTTCTGAATAGATTTTTTTGAGACAGAAACAATTGTGGAGGGAAATTGATAAATAATTTAATAAAATTAGATCAAATCCCATAACTGGCAACCTCAGCTTGCGAAAAGCTATCATATGTCATGAAAATTTGTAAGTGCCTTACCAAACACTCTATTTGGTGTGAACTTACCCTATCTATATACATATATATATATTGGAAACGAAATCAGAAATTTAGTTTTAATCTTGACAAAATCTGGTTTTGAAAAAAAAAAGAGTAAGGGAGCCCTAATTTTGATGACAAGCGCTATAAAGTAAGAAAGAGGCATTGAGATTAATGTGACCTGCCAACCCAGAAATCTGCAGTTGTAGAAAGCACATCTATCAGCGGAAACCCTTATTGCTACCGCTTGCCCTGATCCCTGCCACCATTAAATCAACTTCACTTCACCGACTCATCAACAAAGCTAAAATGTATCGAGTTAATATAATAATACCTGTGGTGCAGAGTTTTCAAATGTAATTCCTCCGCAATGAAATCCGTAGCTGCTACGATGACAGTTCCGCAGCCAAATGTTCCAGTGCCGATTACGCTCTCATCCTGCCAATCGCCACACAGATTGATGGGTGGGCATATATTTAATTCGGAATAAAATGAGAGTAGGAGTAGAAATTATTACCAGGTTATAAGGACGGACGATTCGAGTAGCAGTGTTGTTCCAAGTTAAAATGGTATCTTCGGGACGAAATCCTGCGAGCGTAATGAAATCTTTGGTTTTGGGAATATAAAGAGGCTGTGTATAAACTCCGGGCATGATCTGAATGCGCACTCGGTCCTTGTTATGGTAAGGAACTGAATCAATGGCAGCTTGCACATCTTTATACTCCGCATCCTTCTTACCAACTCTTATCACTCTCTGTTTTGACACAGTCGACACAGCCTTGCCCATCTTTCTACTGTTATCTGATGTTTTAGAAACCCTTGGTTTTGGGGTGTATAAATACTGTTGAGACTGAGTAGTCCACAAACTCATGCGAATGGTGGAATAATAAATGATATGATTTGATTGGCGTGGAAGAATATATGATATGATGAGATCCGAATGGGAGTGGGGACTATGAAGCGAATACGAATATATGATATGATACAGCGATGCAATGATTCGGGCACCCGATTCACTAAACGAAATACTTGCCAGCTATCCTTAACTAGCATGCACAAATCTGGTGGGGCTCAGCTCTCCGCTAATCACAAAATTATTAATGTTTTGTATTTTTTTATATTGATTTTCTGATTGCTGGAGAGTGTGGCCCAACAAGCTTGTCATGTCTTTTTGGAAAGAATATTCACCTATGGGTTTTTCTATACTTCCTGTTAAATTTGTAAATTACGATATATCTGTGGCATACGAACTGTATATTTGCAATATAATCATTTATTAATTTGTATAATTACGCCGAAAGGCGTGTTCTCTGTGAGAAAACGGGAGGGGCTCTGACACGGACGAAGACAGCAATGGCCGAGATCGTTTGGTCGACGATGTACGGACAATCGCGAGCCATACACCAGGGATGTCGTAGAAATAGGGAGAGCGCCTGTCCAGATACGACCGCTTTTATTAAAGTTTTATTTGCCCCTTTACATTTTGACATCTGGTTCAGGTATTTTCTGCCATTCAGTCCGATCGGCTTCGAATCAGCAAGCTCGAACTGAGGAGGAACCGCAGCAAGCGCCGGCCGAGATTCGAACCGGGGCTTCCTCGCAACAAACCCCGCAAGGCCATTGCTGTTTAACTTGAGCGAAGAGTAAGTGTAAACCCTGCTTCTGAGCCGATTAACAAATGCGGTTGAAATACGAGCGGAAGAAATAGATGTTCATATTTTGCATGTACCTGCGTCGTGGGATTTCTGGTAAGTGGAATTTTTCCATTTGGGAGTTGCAGCAGACTGGAAGAGCCATCAAAGCGTGGGAGCAGGTTGGATAAGTATGGCCTGTTCTAAGTATGGCTGTGGCTTGATAAGTTTGAAAAACGTGTACATATATACAAGGTACGCCAACTGTTTGACAAAATACCTGCGTAATGATTTCAGGATATTTACAAATGGGGTTTGTTTGAAAGGCCTCGGAAACTTTTAAGCAAATGCATTTGTCAGGTGTAAGGCCAGAGGGAGCATACTGCTGACTATATTGCAGCTGCACTGGCTCTTGTAGGGGAACAATGAGGTAGTTAAGTTGTAAACACTCAATGGGGTGACTCTGAAACTGGTGATTCCTGTTGCCGTACCTGCGATTGATGCAGCAATTTATATTTTTCACTGTTAAATTAGTGCCAAGTTGCAGGGCAAAAGATCACTGTCTTTTTAATCTTTTTCTAAATCCAAGTTGGGCATAATATTTTTATTGGCCTAATTCTTATTACGTTTTTGATAAATATAAAACTGCATCTTATTTTATTACTGCGATTGATCTTTTCAGTTATAGGTGATTAAATCTGTAAAATTTCTATAATCGCTATTAAAATCTGTAAATATTCTGAAATTTATTGATCATTATTTCCAATATTAACATACTATTATTAAAAAACCCAAGTTTATTTTCATAGCAGAAAAACAAACAGCGGCAAGGAAGCATAGCCCATAATGCTTTGAAGAAAACAACGTATAATAGAAGACGCTGAACTTGCTTAAAAATTGGAGAAAGATGAATATTGTAGAATTGAATTTAGCACTAAAATGATAACATTTAGGTGCCCACTCCAACTGCTCATATCCATAACCGAAAGAGTAAAGTTTGAACAGTGTAAGGCAAACAAATACGAAATTTCTTCTTCATTATTGGAGGGAAAAATGGAGGGAGACATTCAAAATTTCACTGTGTAAATTAATTGCAAAAGGTACTCATTACGCCGAAAGGCGTGTTATCTGTGAGAAAACGGGAGGGGCTCGACACGGACGAAGACAAAGAATGGCCGAGATCATTTGGTCGACGATGTATGGACAATCGCGAGCCATACACCGTGGATGTCGTAGAAATAGGAGAGCGCTTGTCCAGATACGACCGCTTTATTAAAGTTTTATTTGCCCCTTTACATTTTGACATCCGGTTCGGTATTTTCGCCATTCAAATCCGATCGGCTTCAATCGCAAGCTCGGGCGAGGAGGAACCGCAGCAAGCGCCGGCCGAGATTCGAACGGGGCTTCCTCGCAACAAACCCCGCAAGGCCATTGCTTTTTTAACTTGAGCGAAGAGTAAGTGTAAACCCTACTTCTGAGCCGATTAACAAATGCGGTTGAAATATGAGCGGAGTCAACCTTAGTGCTTGCAAATCCGCCATAATTTTGCTGCATGAAAGGCACACTGATCAACGCCATTGCCGTCGCAGATGCCATTACTAATAATACTCTTCAAACACTGCAAAATGATCAGAAAAAAAGAATCAAACCCTGGGCCAACCAAAACGGATTCAGACCAGGATGTTCTGGACAAAAATAGGCAGAAAATGTTGAAATACGGGGCCAAGAAAAACAATCAAACCAGGATTATTCTCAGGATTAAATTGCAAACACATTTCTGCTTTGTTTTCAAAGGGAAAAATTATGGTAAAACCCTAACAAAGTACCAGGCTTTTACACTTGTTTTCCTGCAATGCGCTTCCTCCCCTTAATGGATATCTGGCAGCATATTCAGTGTTACATTAAAAATGGATGCAATACCGCCAAGCGCGAAACCGCTTGTGTCAAAACTGGTTTCGAAAACCGCGTTGTGGAAGGAGAGATGACTTCCCTTCTTTATGATTGTTCCGCCACTCGTTAATTACGCCGAAAGGCGTGTTCTCTGTGAGAAAACGGGAGGGGCTCGACACGGACGAAGACAACAATGGCCGAGATCATTTGGTCGACGATGTACGAATAATCGCGAGCCATACACCAGGGATGTCGTAGAAATAGGGAGAGCGCCTGTCTAGATACGACCGCTTTTATTAAAGTTTTATTTGCCCCTTTACATTTTGACATCTGGTTCAGGTATTTTCTGTCACCACTGCTGCTGTGTAAGGAGAAGTCCGTGAAGAAAATCACGAGCCCGCGGCTACGACAGGCTTTAGTTAACCAACTTTTTGGATCTATTACTCCGACCTGTGTCACCTTGGATCTGAGCCTCTGAAGCCGAACGCTTACTGTCGTGAAGTGGTCTGGGAATTTGAAAATTGAAATCTGAAATGGTAGCTCCATACCGAGTATTTTCTTCCAAGAATCTTTCAACCTCTACCATAGACCTCAATCTCTTTCCACACGGTGAAATATAGTAGACATCAGCAAACCTGCAGCGCCCTCTCCTCTAAGGGTCAATAAGCGCTCCCATCCTTTTGGAGGACAAGGTATGTTGGGCTTGTCAATTACCCAGAGGCGACTCATATCTGGGGAGAGGTCGGCCGGATCGTCGCAGGAAACACGGGGACGCCAGGCAGAAGCCCTACTACAAACCCAGGGGTCTTCAAGAGCGCTCTGCCGGATAGCTTCATATTGCTCCTTGCTTGGAATTTTTCTCCATTTGAAGCATTTTACACACTGGACGGCATACGTCCCAACCGTGGGCGACACCTTTCTCTTTGAACCCGATCCAGGCGTTTTAGGGGACGTCATTGATGTTGTCCCTTTACCAGGGGATGCCATTGATGTTGTCCCTTTCGCAGCAGTCACTCTCTCTTCTGCGCCCTAAAGCATGCATGCCATTCTCAGAACCAACAAAATAAAAAGTACAGACTCAGCAAACCAGCAAATTATACATCTAACAAACCATTAGGCAGTCCCTGATACCATATCTAAAAAACATATTTAAATGTCTGTCAATTATTGCAGCATACAGAAGACATGGTTGTCCTCACAAGGCAGTCACACTGTTTCACCATATGCAACAAACAGGTCTTCAACCCAATCAGTTTACATTTGCCAACATACTCCCAGCCTGTGCCAAAATCGGAGCTTTGGAACAGGGCATGGACATCCATCAAAGCATAAAGGATAGAGGAATTTTATCAGATGTGGTTGCAAATGTTCTGGTAGACATGTATGCAAAATGTGGAACCATAGACAAGGCATGTGAACCGTTCAACAGAATGCCTCAAAAAAATGTGGTGTCGTGGACAGTAATGATTGCAGGATATGACCAAAATGGATTTGTTGAAAATGCGTTATAATTACTTCGAAACATTCATGCAATTGCAATTGGCAGATGTAAAGCATTCCACAACCTTTGTCAGCATCCTCCCTGCCTGTGCCAAAATGGGAGCTTTGGAACAGGGTATGGACATCCATCAAAACATAATGGATAGAGGAATTTTGACTGATGTAGTTGCAACTGCCTGGTAGACATGTATGCAAAATGTGGAAGCATAGACAAGGCATGTGAACTGTTTGATAAAATGCCTCAAAGAAATGTGGGCTCATGGAATGCCATGATTGCAGGATATGCACAATATGAATTTGTTGAAAATGCACGTGAACTGTTTGATAGAATACCTCGAAGAGATGTGATCTCAAGGAGTGCCATGATACCAGCAGTGTTCTATGTTACATGTTAAAGGGTTGCTGGAGTTTCTTTATGGTGATATTTCTGCTAGGACAGGCTGGAAATTAGGTTTCAAAGAATTCATGCACTTGGAGAATTTGTAAGTTCGTAAGGTACAGATCTTGAAAAATTTGATCATATATTTATGTATCTAGGACAATCCTGGAGACTGTTTTTCATCTTATTTTAGATGTCCTACCGACTCAGGTGGCTGCAAATCCATGTAAGCTGGGAAATCTAAGATATATTCTTTGTTTTCTCTTATTTATTTTTTCTGCCTTCTTGGGTGGTTTAGGATTTGTACACCTTCCTATCTTGCTGGTATTTCATATGTATATTCTTCCCAGGGTGTATTAGAAGAAGTCCATCTTGCATTATTTCTATGACGGTCATGTGAGTTTGTTATGACCTTGATAAAAATTTCTGATTTATGTTTTCATTCACATTGTAATGACAGAGCTGGGAGAAGACTGTAGATTGTTACAACCCAGGACAAGGGTAGATGCCAGCTAGTTTCAAGGTTAGGACGGTGCCTCTTGATGGCAACAATGAAGCAGTCGAGGAAGTCTTGGATCCTGACTTTGGAGAGTCAGCAATTGGTCGTGTTGCTCCTGTTGACTCTGGTAAGGATTAATTGGTTTCTGATGAAAAATCATTGTAAGATACAGTGAAACCAAATTCCCAGTAAATAAAATTTACAGACAAACATAAGAATGTTTCTCATCCTTTTACTTTGTACATGCACATTATTGCCAAAAGAGAACATTTCAAATAGCACTATGTTGCTTTGACAGGGCTCTGATGGATTATCTTATTGAGAGCATATGGAAGAATAACAGGAGATTTTGCCCTGCAAGAAAGGGTAGATGTTCAAACAGGCATTAAATTGATATTAAAGTTGTGCTTAGCCGATGGATTTGATATGTTTCCAACTTTATTAGTAACAGATGGTTCTTGTATGATTGATCAACGAATGGGCATTCATGGACACCCTCTTGAAATTCAGGTACTTATATTAGTGCAAGGTTTCTGAAACTCTATTATTGCGGCACTTTTCTATTCAGTGTTTGGGACTTCATGTTATAGTGATCCTTAAAGTGGAGCAACGTCCTTTCTTTCTGCATGTGCTTTTTAATTTGATGTTATTTACAATAATACTCGAAATATGGAAGAAATTGTTTGTCTATCTCTCTCAACCCTTTTCTCCTTGATGAGAAGTTTCATGGTCATTCTGGACTTTTTGTATTAAATCATGATTTTTTTTTAATATGTACCCTTTCCTTTATTTCTTTCACCATGTTTAATATTGGTTTCAATTCCAAGCTTAATATATTTGTTGTTTTAGACACCTTAGTTTAAGGTGAATTTTAGTTTGTCAAAAGTGAGCAGGTCCTATTTTGTTTCCAATATCCAAACTGACATCATTCACTTTTTAGCTGACCGTGAGCATGAAGAATATTGTATGGGAGAAATTGTTTGTCACTCTCTCAACCTTTTTCTACTTGATGAGAAATTTCATGGTCATTCTGGACTTTTTGTAAAACCATTTTTTCTAATATGCACCGTTGTGTTTATTTCTTTCACCATGATGTTTATTGGTTTCAATTCCAAGCTTAATATGTTTGCTGTTGTTTTAGACACCTTAGATTCAGGTGAATTTGAGTTTGTCAGAAGTGACTGGTCCTATTTTGTTTCCAATGTACAAACTGACATCGTTCACTTTTTTGTTGATCGCGAGCATGGAGAGTATTGCCATTGATTAAGATTTCAATTTTACTTTTTTCCATTGAAGACAATTAAATAGTAATTGAAGCATAGCATTATCATCGCATCACTATTTGGGTTCACTTTTTTGAGTCCCACCGACCTTGTTTGATCAATTCTCGGATATTATTAGAATTTATTTCCTCCTTTCTTCCCTTCATTCGCACTCTGCCTCCCTTTCTGGCACACGGCCACCAACCCTCCCTTCACCCCCTCCAGCCCTCCCCCATCCCTCTGTTCTCCATCCCTCCCCCCTCCTCCTTTCCCTCTCTGCCTCTGCCACTTCCTCTGTGTTACTTTCTTCGTTCCCTCCTTTCTTTCTTACTCTCTCGCAAATAGTATACATAGCAAGAGTTTGAAAGTAAATAGAAGGTCCTTTATTACTTTCTTTCCTAAATGGATAGCGCTACAGTGGAAAACCTTGAAGATGGTGCCTTTTCCATATAGAATATATAGCAGAAGCCAAATTGGATTTAAGAGTCATCAAACAAAATTTAATATAGAGCTTGCTCATATTGATCTGATGTGGGATCCGAGATAAACAGGTTAAATATTACATCATTCACAATTTAACAGTTATATTCATTGAATCTTTTCATTCAAATTCTGCTTGTTATAGGACAACACTATACTATATATTTATGAACCATACTTAAATCGGAGTCTCAAAATACTTGAGTCAAATAGGAGGGATTTACACAATACATACATGCATTATTTCAAGTTTCGATAATCTTATAGCACTGGTATGTTGGCATGTAAGGCCAATAGAAATTATGGTTTTCAGTCCAATTCGTCTGTACACATACATGGACACATGCTTTTTAAATATATATATTACATGATGTCATGCATAATGTTAATACTTACCTACATTTTAATTCATTCATTTCATTCTCAGTCTATTCGTCATAGATAACACTAAATCATATTCATGATCGCTATGTAAATATCAGAAACAACAAACCTAAATAGGGGGATTTGCACACTGTATTTAATCAAGTTTCAATAGTCAACCTGCATTACTGAACCTACCGGATTGGTGATGCAGTTGATTTGTTCAGAGCTTACATGGATGAGGGTATGGCTAGGTTGCTTTCTTTTTCTTTAAACCCCACATTCTTCTCCTTTAATGGGGTCATTTATGATCATTCAATAGTAAAGGAAATGGGGTCACCTTTATCACCAGTGTTGGCTATTCTCTTCACAGAGCATTTTGGGGAGCGGGCTCTATACTCCATTCCTTTGAAACCTAAATGGTGCGAGATGTTTGTTGATGACACCAACCTTCATTGGGAGCATGGTAGGGACAATCTCAAGGACTTACACTCCCACATTAGTAGTTCGGTGGATGGTATCAAATTGATTAAGGAGATCGAGAAGGGGAGCTTACTCGTTTTGGAGTCCTATTCTCCCATAACATCAATGGCTTTCTGGTTTGTCAGGGGCACAAGAAAGATTCCCACACCTCTACTCCACTTGCATGCATACTCTCACCATCAACCATCTCAAAAAGTAGGTGCATTGTTTAAAAAGAATGGCTATAGAGGGAAGCAACTGGTAAGGGCTATCAAACAAGCTAGAGAGGTGTCTGACAAACTTTGTAAGGAGATTTAATGGTCCGTGTCGATCTTCGCCATATATTGAAGGTATTTCCAATAAGATTTTATAATCTTGAGATGCAACAGCATAAAAAGCACTTTTATTCTCAAAACCAAATCGAAGAATGATATTAAATCAACTGAATATAACTTGCAACCCAGTGTGAGGATCTTCGTCTAATTTGGCAACTCGAAAATCTATCTTACTCAATAGAGGCATAAAGTAAGAAGACATCAATTATTCGTATTTGTGTAAATGCAGTTATGAGCGATATAAGTCGTTATTCTTGTTCTGACAATGTCATGCCCAATGAAAATCGATTGTTTTAGTTATATTTGTTCAAGTGACACAAACTGTGGCATTTTTGTTTTGCACTCCTTGATTACAAGATCTACATACCTACTGCACAGATATGACCGATTTAATTAAAGATTTATTTTCCTCTTATACTTTTCCATCTACTGCAAGTGTTTTCTGTCCACCTCGCCCTGTTGCTGGATCCTAGAGACATGTGGCTTGTTGTCAAAGAAGTAGCTTTACCCTCTGAACTCACAGCAAAAACAAACATTTACTGAACTCCCACAATAGTGCTCCATCATTTGCCTACTGCTTACACGGCAGGTACTACTGCTGCAATATAGCCCTTGTTTAATCTTGCCCCCCTTTGAAGAAAAATCCCGCTGACATGTTTTGCTTGTGCACCAAACTTCTTGCTGCTTTCTATTTTTGAATGACTAAGAAATCTGGACTATTTTTGAGCATTTAGAGATCAGGCTATTTCCTAAAAAACATGGTACATGGTTATATTTGGATGGAATCCCACTTGGGCATCGAAGATAATGCTAGTCAAACTCTATTACGTAATGGCCCCTTGAAACCTGTAGGCTGTACTGTTTGGAATTTGGTATAATTATTATTAAACTTCTTATAGAAATATGGCCACTATAGCTGGTGCTTCTCGACAAGCATCAATACCTTACAAGGGGTAGCTCATTTTCTCTGTGTGCAAGGTGTGATCCATACGTCTTAATATCCTTCCTCTTATTTGAGACCAATTGAAAGATTGGTAGGACACTTCCTACCCATTAATTGAAATTTAGTTGTTACTCAACTCCATCCGCCCCCTCTCTCTCTCTATATATATATGAAATAATGTTTCATTCCTGTAGATTTAGAGTGCCATGTATATGATAGCCTTAAGTAGTGTCCATTACCAGTAAACCCGTGGTAGTATCAGCACAATGTTTGAAGGTTGTATTTACCAATGGTGCATAGCCGGAAACAACACTAGATAAGAGTAGCTCTTATGACTGGCATTTGCCAATAGTAATAGCCTTTACAACAGATATACATTAAGATTAATTACTTACTCATATTTACTTACACCAAAACATAAAACATAATTTCATTCTTTCTAGATATGCACCTATTCTTATTCCTCTTCTTCGAAACATCGTTGTATTCTGGATACTTATCTAATACAACAGCAAGAAACATGTTCCTTTCATATAAAGCTTGTTGTTTAAGTAGCTAGCATTTACCATTTACTTTTGTGTCCTTATTTTATGTTTCTGCTGACATCTTTTTTCTTTCTTTCGTTCCAAATTGCATAACAGGTTATTTTGCAATAACGATTTCTTTCCTTCTTACGAAATCGGAAACCTAGCTAGCAAAAAAAAAACATGAAATGCTTTAGTAGATTTGAATATCCATAGCTTGTGTTTGCACTCCAAAATAAATGATTGCTTCGGAAAAAAAAAAAACAGATTTAAAAATAAAAAACAGGGTTAAAAAAAAAAATTGGTTTGCCTACTTCTACTTGTCAAATTTAAAAGAGTATATGAAGTATTGTAGTTTCTTTCTTTTACTTGACTGCTGATTTCTTTTTCTCATGCAATCAACCTTTTCTTTATTTGAATCGTGATCAAGTTAGACTGTTTATGAAGTTATTATTTTGTTATGAATGTTTCTTCAAGCATCCTATTCACTTTCAATGTGCTAAGATTGAATTTATAAGGCGTTTTATGGCTCAGACATGAAATTTTATTTGTTGTTATTTCCATGTGCGAAATGAGGGAAAAAAACTCAGAACTCCACTCTTCAAATTGATGGCATATTGATAAGTTTCTATTATGTTCATAAACCAAAGGGTTTTATTGCCATCTCAGCTACAACTATTTGATATTTGATGGCACATTTCAACTCCCAAACAAAATAGTAACAAACTTGTTGCAATTACATACTCTGACAAGTTGACAAATCATTTATTTTGTAGTTACACATTTTATTATAGAAAACTTGATGTTTATATGATACATTCGCCAGTATAAAGTTCATTACATAACCCATTACCTTAAACATTGCAAATTATATTTGTCCCTATTGTTTAGGTGGTATAAGAGCTCCTGAAACATTAAAGTTTTGAAGCTTAAATGAAACGAGTGAGTGGGCAAGATGAATGCTTCAACAATGTAGAGTGTCTAATTTCATAACAAAGTGTCGACAAATACAAGTACAACTTATTGTCTATTTGTTGTGCCATTTTATATATTCCCCTGAAGTTGTTTTTTGGTACAAAAGTTCATTATATAATGTTGATGATTAGAGATTAATATCTTCCATTATAATAATTCCATTATGAATCCATAATAATTGTTATCTTGTTCTACATCGTTGTAAGCTGTGTCGGTTTTTTTGTGCTTGTCCAAATAATTTCTGCCCTATCGTCTCTCACTATATATATACACAACATTTCCATGTCTTGAACACATGTTTCTAAGTGTTGCATACAATCAATTTATTTATCAATAAAAGGAAATAGAGAATCTGTAACATGACGATCAACGGAATCTCCATTGAAGCTAAGATCTTAACCTTGATGCTGGCGCTTGTGACATTCATATACTTGTTATCCAAATGCTTTATGCCGGACAAATCTCATTGTTGCGAAGGAATCCTGGGCCTGATCAAAATATTCCATTTCTCATGCCTGCACAACACTCACTCTTCCCTTTTACCCGACAATGGCATGACCGGTTCATGCATCCAAGATTTCAACCTGCAGCTCATCGTGTGCGGGATCGTCCCTCGTCCTCTCCCTTTTTTCGCTCCCTTAATTTTCAAATCTGCATCCCATCCTCTTCGGCGTTTTCATCGTACACTCCACGTACGATTGCTAGTATATAAAAATACTATGTGCTTGTGGATGGCAGATAGGCACATCATCTATTGTCTACAAATTGAAATAAATAATAACAAAATTAAACATACATATTACTATATACATTCAATGCATTTATATAATTCTCACCAATTTAACTGGTAATTTTTATGATCACATTGAGACGTGTAAAAGAAGATTATAGATGGAGTATATTTCACAAATTGAAATTTTGTAGAAAAGTACATTCAAAGATTTTTTTATAATAAACAATGTCTTGGTTGCCTTTGCAAAATTAAAATTTCTAAAATATTGACATGAATAGTAAATATTGTACTTACGTTCATTGAATCTTGAGGTATTTTGTAAACTTTTGGCATATATTCTATAGGTTTCCTCATTTTACATACATTTCTTCCAAGGCACTTGTAACTACAAGCATATGAAAAATATATGCTTCAATAATACATTGTGAATGAACAACCATATCCTCATATAGAGTTCCAAATTTTGCATATGTTAGTAGAATGCTAACCAAATTTTATGTATATCTTAACATTGTCCTAGTGTACAAGACCCCATTCAAATATTTAAACACGTTTAAAAATATTATTTTGTGCATCTAAAAAACTACTAAACATTCATTTTGAAATGCTTGTTTTTTAAAAAATGGGGCACATGGTGAATGTTAATTTTTTTATCAAGCATGCATATCTTAATTATATGTGTGTATGGATAAAACCAATAAGAATGATTCACTTTGGTTAAGCACCTTCCAATTACAACTACTTACAAGTACTTAAATCCTCATCACCTTGACTATTTTGAGCATGAACAACATCAATGAATTCCACAATCATATGTCTTGTTTCACATCTTCCACTTCCATACAAAAACATTATTAGTGCTTATTGAATTTCTAATAAAGACATATCCTAAAACAAATGAAACTTAAAGGAAATTACATCATTATTCATTCATGTATTATGTCATTTCTCCTTGCTTGATTTTCTTGCATGTGTATTAATCTTTGGCTTTATTTTATTCAATTGTTATACTTGTTCATTGCCAATAATTATCATATTCATCATCCTTCCATTCTCTTCGTATTGAAAGTGACCTCAATTCCATGTTGTGTCAATAGTGAAATCAATTCACACAATAAACAATTTCAAACTCTAACATGTTTGATTATTGTTTTACCCATGTCATGTAGAGTGGATCATTTACATGTCGCTATAGAGGTTGATCAATGATAGGTCACATTGTGTTAGAATTTCATAACTCTAAGATCGTAGGTATCCATTGGAGTCTTAGTCTAAACTTTTGATCTCGGGAGATAAAATCTACTTATCACTCATAAAAATAAAGAGTGACGTAAGTCCTACATTCACGATAAAGAATGACATTGGAGATAAACCACAACATAGCCATCCAAAAATGTAATGCCAGCTTCAACTACCACTTGAGACCAAGAAACAAACTAGGAAAAATTATGGGATAATTTTTTTTATAAGAAGAGTCTACAACTAAGTTGCAAGACACTAGTTTGAACTAACAGGTTGGAATAGATTCTGATTAACCAAACACAAGATTTCCATTTTTAACTTATAGCAAGTTCACAAGGTTCCAAAATTAGGGTTACATGTTTTACTTAGGTTCAGGGAGCAAATCTCCCTCATGCCTAGCTCTCAAACAGGCCTAGAAGTTCAACTAGATTTTTCACACATTTATAGTTATCAAAACTTTCCTAAACTAGGCTCATTGGATAGGAAATTTCCTCACCTTTCCAACCATATAAAGAAGTCCTCCTAACTCCTTGTAAAACTCAAGTTATGGCCGGGCGGAGTTTTAGGGGAAAATTTTCCCTTGGAGGTCCGCGGGGTTAGGGAGAAAATGCCTTCGTGCCCCCGCCGACACCCCCACCCAAAATGTCACGTGATTGGTCCGAGCCAGCGGGTCACGGGGAAAAACATGAAATTTTTTTCCAAAACCAAGTTTCAATTTTCTGAAGGAAAATTTTCCTCCGTGCCTCCACGCTTGCCCAAATGGCCATGTGGCACCTTGTGATTGGCCGCGCAGGGCTAGCGGAGAGAATTTGGATTTTATTGTCCAAGTGATTAAATGGTTAAAATAATTACGTAGACCCGTGTGCCCATGGGGACACGTGTCATCACCCCATTGGCTACGGGGCCGCGGAGAAAAATAAGAAATTTTTCCAAAGGCGCAAAAGTTAAAGTTTTCAATTCTTAACTGCGAGCCCTCCTGCCACATGTCATGCCACGTAATTGGTGCGGGAAGCGGAGTTGTGGGGAAATTTTTGAAAATTTTCCAAAGCCAAAATTTTCAAAAATTCTAAGTTTTTAATTTGAACCCGCGTACCCTCCCCCGCCCCCGTGGCAAGATGTGATTGGTTGGGGGCCACGGGGTTGCGAAGAAAAAATCGGGAAAATTTTCCCAAAGCAAAATTTTCAAAAAGATAGAGTTTTCAAAAATCCGCCCCTCCAAGATGCCACGTGGCATCATCTGATTGGATAAGAGGGTGGTGGGGCGGCGGAATTTTCATGGAAATTTTTCCCATGCTAAAATTTAAAATTTTCTAAGTTATATTAATTCATTTTTGGTTTTGGATGGCCATTTTGAAGTAAAACTTCAAATGGCCATAACTTTTGATTGGGAACTCCATTTTGGGAAAACGAGGACTTTCCGGAAAGCTCTCAGAGTCCTCTTTGCACAGGAATCATCAATTTTTGTTTTTGATGAAGTTTTGAGGGTCAATTTTAAGAAAACGATCTGCAAGATTTAAATTCAAAACTAGCAGAGTTTTCCAATCACAATTTGATTAAATTTGAACTCTTCCCTCCCTCAACATGTTAAAAATACATGGAGGATCAACATAGGGAAGAATTGGTATGTTTTAAAGGTTTCAATTTGATCAATTTATTTAAGTTGTGTTTTTCTCCAACAAGGGACAGAAAAATGACCTAGGAAGGGGATTGATTCAAAATTTGAATTGGTTAAATTGTTTTCTCGAGTTTACTTTGTCAATTTGAGTTTGGTGTAGTCTTAGCATAGTAACATATGAAATTTTAAATTTAATTAAGAAGTATAAATGTGATTTTTCATTTATTCAAATTTACATTACCGCTTTTAACATTAAAACAAAGTGAGTTCATTCCTCTAAACCGATTTTCAATTTATCTACTAAATGTGCATATTGCTCTAATTCAGACAAATACAATGCTCCTTAGATTATAAATTCAATATGCAAGATTGATTTCTAGATAAAAAAACTCATTTCAAAAGATAAGGCTTCATCATTTCTTTTATACATACTATCTTTTCTAAAACAAAATTTGCATAATATAATAGCCATGTGATTTCCAAAACAACAATGCAATTGAGAGAAGGATATATTTCTTTTTACAATTCTCAAATCAAATACAATTTCCAATAACAAGGTAAACACTTCTCATCTCTATATCAATTACATTCATCCACTTGAAGTGGGAAGGTTACAATGACATTTGTTCAAGAAAGGAAAACTGTCAAAAACTGATTTCTCCAAGCTCCAAACAACAACATGTTGATTTCTCCATCTTTTCAACTTGATCACAACAATGAAGGGGGAGAGGCAACACTCTCCACCCAACCAAGATACCCAATGGGAAAAGAGAAGCCATCTTTCCCCATTGGCACCTAGCCCCAACCATATTGAAATGGAGCATGATGAAACAACTCATGGCAATATAGCTTCTTTCACAAAAACATACATTCACATTCACAAGATAACACACAAACAAAAGATGTAGTTCTCAACTACAACAACCAATTTCAAACAAAACAAAGGCTCCTTCTCCAAGTAAGCAAGCCAAGCAAGAGAAATAACTATGGAGGTCTCCTTATGCCTCCCAAGTTGAATTTTGGGCATCCACCAAAAGCAAACCGCCAAAATCATAGCAATCCCATAAACCTTATCCCTCCTCAACCCCTCCTTATCCCTCCTCCAAATTTATCCCTTATACCTCCCCCAAGTAGGAAATGCAAGCAATTTCCTTTCCTAGGTGGATCCCAAACCAACATTCCCTCCCAAGAACAAATAAAAATGGCAAATCCCTTATCCCTCCTCTGATAAACCTCATATTCTTCTCTCCACACCATGCCCTAAGCATTCTACCCATCCCTCAAAGAATGTAAACACAAACCATTCATTATTTTACATGCAAGGAGGAGGGAAAACAGCAAATAAAAAGAATGAGGGCCTACCTCTCCATAATGGAGACTTGATTCCAAAACAACAGTCCTTGTTGCACCAAAACCAGTTCCAAAATAGAAAAATGCAAGGTATGCAAATCAATCCAAGCTCCTCCACAAAGCAAGCTCCCAAGGCAATAGAAAAATTCGACCCAAGAGTGAATTCCCAAACTCTCAACAACCTCTAATGATGAAGCAATTCATATTTTAAAGGGAGAGGGTGGAAGAGGATGATGTGGATTCCAAGTGGGATGCCACATCATTTTTCCTCATCCCAAAATGCAATCAACATCAAACAAATAAATCACCATAAATGTGAATGACAAACCACTTACATACTTCAAATTTAGCCCATACTCAAAAGGAAAAGCATTTAAAATTTGTAAGACAAGTGCAAATCAATTCTTACACATAATTATATCAAAATACAATAAAATAGATTGATTTTGACTCCTAAATAATAATCATGGTTGGTGGAGGTTTTTGAGAGGTGTGGGACAAGTTTAACTTGTCCCACAAGCCTCCAAATTTGTCCTCCAAGGCCAAATTCGAATTTCAAAAAGGAAGGAGTGTTTGACCTTCCAAAATCAGCCTTAACTCTTACAAATTCTTACACAATCTATCACTTCACTTACACAACCCTTACATGGTAACTTACACACTCTTTTCATTTCTCTTACACATGCATTAATAACTATGACATTCATTTATTACAATCTTTATAAAGATTTATTTAGTTTACCACATGGTTATACAATATATAAAAATCAAATTCATTATCAACCAAGACAATAACATTTAATTTATATTCCACATCCTAATTAATTTTAATTAAAATTTAACTATATGACTTCACACATTTAACTATCACATTAGAATAATTAAAATAAAGAGCACATTATAAATAAAATACATACAACAATAATTTAAAAAGGGAACACATATTAGAACACACACACATGTCCCATGGTCACAATAATGGAAATCCCCCATGAGAAATCCTAAAAACATAACATCTGACTCAAACACGGTTACTATGGTAACCTTGTTGATTTCACACTAATTCCAATATGGTTAGTCTTCGGTCCCCGACATTGTTGTGATTTTTAACCTAGTAAAATGACAATACCTCCTTCGGCCTTGTGACCATATCAGAACATCCAAGAGATATAAAATCAACATATAATTATCAAATCCAAATCACAACAATATCAAGGATTTAACATTTATCATTTAAAATTCAATTTGTAACTATATCATCATCCAATAGATCTCTATGCTAGAGCTATTCATAATATCAATGTCACATGTCTAAAATCAACATCCATAACCTTTGTCCATGTCAACCAGTATATCACCATCCACATAATAATAATAATGTCTCAATGATCATCAAGCAAAATATCTGAATCCGGATCAATACTAATCCAGGATCTAACATCTAACCATCATACTAATCAAAACATAATAATGTCCATAATAATCCCTGATACATCATACTACATCAAAACATAATAATATCCAAAATATGATCAATAGTGTCAAGATCAATATCTAAACAATGTCAAAGGAGAGTGGGCACTAGATCTCCCTCCCCTTAGACTCGAATTCCTCCTAGAAGTCACTGGAACAAATGTGGAAACTACACTCATAAAATAGTAGCATCCTCGGTCTCATCATATCTCGTCCCATTACACCTGCACCGATCAATCTCTCTACCTTGAAGGCCCGAGGTCCTACGGTCGATGATACTGAGATGAGCTCCACCATCACTCGCCCCGATCCTATACTGCAATGATGTCCAATCCAGCACATGAGAAGGATCTATGATGTATCTCTTAAGAATAGAAACATGAAACACATCATGTACATGAGACAAGTTGGGTGGCAATGCTAGACGGTAAGCCAATGGGCCAATACGCTCTAGGATCTCAAAAGGTCCAACGAACCGAGGGGCTAACTTAGAACCTTTTCCATAATGGATCGGGATCTTATGTGGCCTAACATGAAGGAAAACCTTCATGCCCACATCAAAATTACGCTCGGTTCTATGCTGATCAGCGTACTTCTTCTGTCTATCATGTGCCTCCTACAATCTCTGCCTGATCAACACTACCTGCTGCTCCATGTCCTACAAAAGAGCTGGTCCAAGAGATACTCTATCCTCCAACCTGTCCCAGCTAAGGGGTGTCCTGCACTCCCTACCATACAAGGCTTGGAAAGGAGCCATGCCTATAGAACTCTAAAAGCTATTATTGTAGGAAAACTCCACAAGATACAGATACTCCTCCCATCTTGCCTAGTGATCCATCATTTACATCCTGAGCATGTCCTCCAAAATTTGATTCACCCTCTCGGTCTGTCCATCTATCTCAGGGTGATAAGTTATGCTGAAGTTAATCTTCGTCCCGAGAACATACTGCATGGTAGTCCAGAAATGGGAAGTGTACAAAGGATCGCGGTCACAAATGATCTTCCGCGAAATCCCGTGCAACCTGACAATCTCATCCAAGTAGACTCGTGCCACTACACTAGCTATATACGTGGTCTTCACCAGAGAAAAGTGAGCTACTTTCATCAATTTATCTACTGTGACCATGATGGCATCATGGTGATATCTCGACATTGGTAACCCAACAATGAAATCCATGGAAATGGTGTCCCATTTCCACTCCGGTAGATAAGCATGAGGAAAGAGAAGGCCGGCTAGATGCGATGCTCACCCTTCACTTTCTAGCACTCTAAACAACGTGACACAAAGCGAGCCACGTCCTTGTGGCGATCCCTCTAGTGATATAACTGTCTCAAGGTGGCGTGCATCTTCTTCACCCCTGGATGGGCTGAATAGGGTGCACGATGTGCCTCTATCAAGATGTCCTGCCTCAAGCCTCCATCTTTGGGAACATAAATCCAACCTCTCGTGCCTGAGAAGACCATCTACCTCTAGAGAGAAACCATCAAACTTCCCCTCAAGGGGTCTGCGGGACTCAACCTCTGCTCGAGCTATAATGTAGAAATTGTCAAGAGGAAGTTCTTTGAAGGATCTTGCTCAGAAATCTATGCTCACTTTGAAGTAGCCATACTCGAATGTCTCCGCCTACTTGTTATCCTGCAAAATTGTCAAGGGAAATTTGCAGATAACCATACCCAAAAATTTTGTTTTGGCCCCAAGGAAGTTTGACAACGTTCGAAAGAAGCCCAAAATTCTCTTCCGAAAATCAAGTTTTAAGGACTTAGCCATTTTTCAGGTCTTTTTTCGGAAAGGGCGCCGATAAGTGCATGTTGACATGTTTGAATAAAGGCGCCAAAAGGCGCTGATAAGTTCCTGTCGACATGCTGAAGAATGCGCCAAAGGGCGCAAGGAAGTTCATGTTGACATGCCAAACGGTGCGCCGGGCGCATGGAAGTTCATGTTAACACAACAAAAGGTGCGCCAAAGGGCGCTGATAAGTTCCTGTCGACATGCTGAAGAGTGCGCCAAAGGGCGCTGATAAGTTCCTGTTGACATGCTGAAAAGTGCGCCAAAGGGCGCAAGGAAGTTCATGTTGACACGACAAATGGTGCGCCAAGGCGCAAAGAAGTTCATGTTGACACGACAAATGGTGCGCCAAGGCGCAAGGAAGTTCATGTTGACATGCCAAACGGTGCGCCAAAGGGCGCTGATAAGTTCCTGTCGACATGTTGAGCGTGCGCCAAAGGGCGCCTGAGTTCCTGTCGACATGCCGATAGGTGCGCCAGAGCGCAGACACGATGAAAAGTGCGCCCTTTTACACTAAAGAGTGGTTTCTTCTTGGGATCCGTTGATCATTTTTGTAAGATATTTAAAAAGCATGTTGGCATACACAATGACTTCATCCATGTTGCACCATGGGATGTTGCCATCCAAAAACTTGCCCAAGTCAATTGTTGACTTTTAAAAATATCTTTGTAAATATTTGTTGGCTCCTTTTTGCCTTCTTTCCTTCTCCTCTCTTCTATAAATATTGGAATACTTGTTGTATTCAAAAGTGTGAACATTTTTTAGATAGAAATAGAAGTGAGGAGAGAAAGACTTTGAGCTTTCTTGTAACAGAAAAGAACAGTAATACAATTATTCAGACTTTGTGCTCAATAGCTGTGTTATACATTAGATCTTTCTTACGTTAGATCTGTATGTGTTTAATCTGTTGGATTCATATCTACTTTTCCGTCATTTGTTTATCAGTATTGCTTTGTTTATTTATGCAAGTAGGTTTGGCTCTGTTTACTACCAAACTAAAAACATAAATCTTCTGACCTTTCTGCTTTGGAATTCATTTCTTTTCTCCCTTCGGATCTGTTCTTTCTCTTCTCCCTTTTTTATTCCTTTCTTTTCGCACTGGAATATTCTACCGGGATGAGATCCCAACCCCGAAGGCGAATCGTGAGACTTGCATAGGTTCTGCTAGTAGAAATAGCAATAAACTGGCTTCTTTGTCTCAAAGAGGGGCCAAGCCTGCAACACTTTGTTGGCTGCCTATCCATAGATCTGTCCACGCGACAGATTTTCGGACCAACAGTTTTTTGGCGACTCCGCTGGGGATCGGACAGATCTGTCAGATCTATGGTGGTGGTATAATATAAAATCAGAAAATATAAGAAAATCACTGCCTGTTTGCAAATCTGCACTTTTGTTAAAAATCCGAAAAATTTGCAAAAGTGCTCAAATCAAAAAAATTTCTTCTGAGAGTCATAGATCGGGCCTAGTTACAGATCTTTAGTTCGCTGAGTTTTTATCAAAATCATTATTTTTCCGTAGATCTGAGTTTTTGGCGGTTTCCTATCAAAAAAGTAAAAATCAGATCTGAAAATCAGCCTACTATTCTTCCCTGCCATCTTATCCTCGCTGCTATTTGTCATTAACCGCAATCGGTTTTTCGAGGAGGATAGTTTTTAAATATTCAGAAAAGTGCATGCTGCTGGTTTTTGTCAGAAAAACCAGAAAATCAGCAAGTACACCCAAAAACAAAGTTTAAATCTGCGCCTTAACATTGCAGATCTGGAAGGTACGCTGGCAAGTGAACCTTTTACGCGCAGCAGGAGAGCCCGTGGAGAAGTTGATCCTACTTTCGATCTGCTTCAAAGGCACAATTTCAGCGTAACACCGGCACGTTTTTCAGCGTTAAGCTCGGCTAGGTGGTCATCCAGGAGTGTCTCACCTCCACGAAGAAAAAGTCTTTTACAAGGAGCATCTACATCCCTTTGTAGTGCCTTGCTGCTCAGTGGAACCACCCTCCCAGCTCGTGTGCTCTTTCCAGCCTTTCAAATGGCAGTACCATGGGGAAATGCTATGGGTCCTCTCGCACTGCCACATCCAGTTCACGCGCTCCCTCACGGAAACAGAAAGAATTTTCCCAAATTCGACGGAGTGGAAATCAAAGCACGCGATTCCCACATATCTCGCTTTCATTATGTCATGCAAGATTTTGGACGTGACCCACGAAGACGTGTCGGTCGCCTCTTTCGGAAACCCTACAGGGCCTGCAGTGAATGGTTTCGGCATTTGCCACCCGGATCTATCACCAAATAAGGGCCACCTTGCGGGATGCTTTCGAAGACAGATACAAGCCTTCAGAGGATGCATTTGCATTGTTATCACAAATCACTCACCTGAAGAAGGAGGCAAATGAGACCATGCGCGATTTTATCACCCGGTTCAATGCATTAATCAACCGTGTCCCTACTGCCATGCTTCCAACACCGGAGAATCAGAAGTGTTTCTTCGTGAACGCCATGAGCTCAAAAGTTAGCTTCTTGCTCCTTCAAGAGCGAGTAGCTACTCTACCTCTCGCTCAGGCTGCCGCCATCCGGATAGAAGACAATTTGATAATATCTGGCGAGTTGAAAAAGGAATCATCAAGGTCCAAATCTTCAGATCCCTCGCCTACTACTTCGTCTGATCCAGCATTCCAAAAGATGGCGAATGATCTGCTCGCATTAAAAAAACAGTTGGCCCAGGCCTCTCCTAGTTCCTCGTACCGGGATGTCCCGCGGAGGAATTTTGTTCCTAACAATGTTTCACAAAGACCGCGCTTACCTGCAACTGCTCCACGGTTGGCGCTTGAAGCTCCTCCGGTCAATGCTTTGGCCGAAATTGAAGAGGAAGAGCAGTACTATGAAGAATCTTCGCCTCAAGACGAAGATGATCAAGATGTCGGTGAGCCGACTGGCGACTCCACTATTGGATACATGGAATTTGATGAGGATGAATCTGATGAAGAAGAGAGTACTCAAGGCTATGCAAGCGGACAATCATATGCTGTTTTCACCCGCTCGCAAGGAAAAGAAGCAGAAGTTGCTGCCCATGTGCAGAAGGAGAAGGTCGTGTCAAACGTGCCTCCAACCATTGTTAGAAGAGGTAATCCTCTTCCTACTCAATTCCCTGTTAAGTCTTTTGCAAAGAAGTCTTTTCCGCCCATCTCTCCTCCGAATCAGCCCCCTCATGTTCCTATCAAGATCAGTAACCCTGTTCCACCATCGCGAAGTGAAGGACTCATTCCCTCACCAACGCAACCCTTGGCCGCATTCGATATAATAGATCATGCAAAAAAGACCAAGATCCAAATGTCTGAAGCTGAGTACCTTCAGTCAAATCCCGAACAGCTTGTAAGATTAACTAAATATATTCAGAGTCAAGCTGTTACGTCTAAACAGGTTTCCCCAAAAGGAATCCTTTCCACTCCCCCTGAATCCCACATAAATGTTGCTTCAACATCTGCATCAGGCAAGATAGAACCTTTCTATCTCTCTCTCCTAATCAACGGCCATAAGTTGAGCAACTGTATAATTGATTCCGGAGCTTCTGACAACGTTATGCCGGCGAAAGTCGCCCATGCTTTGGGCCTTACTCTTACCAAACCTTTCGGCAGATGTTACTCATTGGAGACCAAGCAAGTGCCGTTGATTGGCCAAATCAAAGACGCGCAATTTGCGTTTGCAGCCTTCCCGGATAAAAGAGTAAAATGACCGTCCTTGTCGCTGACATTCCGGCAGCCTATGGAATTCTGCTAGGAAGGAGCTTTTCCAAATGGTTGGTGGAGAAATTCACATGGACTGGTCTAAAGCTAGAATTCCAGTCAAAGGCGTAATGCAAACTTTGGAACCGGAATCCCAAAAGAAGTACTTGGTCACTAGCTCCGAAGATCCCAAAGCCCAAATCCTTTTTGAGTCATCAGGGATGGGGAACTACTTTTTGTCTACCAAGGCGGATACAAAGGACGTTTTTGTTCAAGAAAAGGATCTCAATAAGATCTGGACCTTGCAATTTGATGGCAGTTGCGCAACTAGTGGATGTGGCGCTGGGGTTGTGCTGATATCTCCTGAGGAAGAAGTCATTCCTCTCTCTTTCAAATTGCAGTTTTTCAACACTAACAATACTGCTGAGTATGAGTCTCTCTTACTCGGTATGCAAGCTGCAAAGGAAAGAGGAATTAAAAATCTAAAAGTTCAAGGTGATGCCGAGCTGGTTGTAAATCAGGTCAAAAGGATTTACCAAGTAAAAAATGAAAGGCTCAGCACTACCGTAATGCAGTATGGGACAGCATTGAGGAATTTGATGCCTTTTCGATAGGGGCAATTCCAAGAGCTCAAAATGACATGGCCGATTCATTGGCCGTTTCAGCATCTCTCATGCTCCCGCACCCGGGTTTGAAAATGAACAAATACACCATTGAAGTGGTTTTCCGCCCGAGCGTGCCAGACAACTCTCAGCATTGGCAGGTATTCAATGATGATAATCACCTCATTGCCTTTCTAGAAAAATCAGAAAATTTTGATGAGTTGTATTTTGAAGGATCCACCTCAACATGCCGCGAATCAATCAACGGTCAAAACCATGAATCAGAGGAGAAAGACGGCATATGTCAGCTCAAAGGAAATAAAATTCCGAAGGGCCTGGTTTCTCTGGAACGCTTGTTTGACAGGCACGACCGTTTTGTAAAAAAGAAGAGGCGGGATGATCCTGGCTCATCTCCAGAGACTGAACCAGTCAATATGGGTTCAGAGGCACATCCGCAATTCGTGAACATTGGCAAATGCTGCACGCCTGGAGAAAAGCGAAAGTTTGTCAAGTTCTTAGAAAAATATATGGATGTATTGGCATGGTCCTATGCCGATTTAAAGTCCTTCAAGCCAAAGGACGTTCAGCATGATATACCGCTGAAAGAAGATGCCAAAGCCTTTCGCCAGAAGCAAAGGCACTATAATCCCAAGATTTCGGGCACCATTCAAGCCGAAATTCAGAAGATGCTGGATGCGAGAATCATCTTCCCTATCCATCACAGCACTTGGGTGGCGAACATTGTGCCAGTACGCAAGAAAAACGGTGAGATACGCATATGCGTGGACTTCCGAAACTTGAATCAAGCTTCGCTGAAAGACAACTACCCTCTCCCGATAATGGATCAAGTTCTGCAAGCAGTAACTGGATCAGAAATGCTGTCTATGCTTGATGGTTTTTCAGGCTACAATCAGATTGAAGTCTCGCCTGAAGATCAATTCAAAACAGCATTCACTACTCCATGGGGTACATTTGCCTATAACAGGATGCCTTTCGGCCTAACTAACGCTGGTGCCACTTTTCAGCGGGCCATGGATTTCGCATTTAAAGGCATGATGGGAAAAGTCATTGTAGTTTATCTAGATGACTTAACCGTGTTCTCTAAACAACGAAGTGATCATTGTGGTCACTTGGAGCAAGTACTGGCCAGGTGCCGAGAACATGGGATTTCCCTTAACCCAAAAAAGTCTGTTTTTGGGGTTACGGAAGGGAAATTGCTAGGCCATGTGGTTAGCAAAGAAGGAACGAAGATTGATGCCGAAAGAGTTAAGGCTATCCAAAGCCTTACTCTGCCTACAAGCAAGAATGGTGTTCATTCTTTCTTCGGAAAGGTGAACTTTCTTAGGCGTTTTGTCCCTGATTTTGCTGAGAAGACCCGCCACATACTGAACATGATGAAAGGGTCACCCACTTTCAGATGGAGTGAAGAGGGGAAAAGGTCGTTTGAGGAGATAAAAACTTCTGTTGCTCATGCACCGGTCCTGGTATGTCCGGATTTCTCCAAGAACTTCATTATGTATAGTTACGCCTCCGAACATACTGTGTCTGCAATCCTAATGCAAAAGAACTCGGAGGATATTGAATCTCCAATCGCGTTCATGAGTTCTCCTCTCAAGCCTCACGAACTGAAAATGACTCAATTGGAAAAGCATGCCTTTGCCGTTGTCAAAGCGGTGAAGAATTTCAGGTATTACATTCTGAACTCGCATACGGTGGTGCTGGTTCCCGACACCGCAGTGAAATCAATTCTAACTCAACGCGAGTTAGGAAGCTTGAGAGGGAATTGGATCGCAAAGGTCCAGGAATATGACCTGGATATTAAACCAACCAAGCTGGTAAGGGGCAAAGGCCTGTGTCAGCTAATGGCTGAGAACAAGGATTCAGAAGATCCTGATGAAAGAGCAAACTGTACCGACAAAGAGCAAAGCCCTCAGGAGGAACCTGATTCTCTGCCTCTGGTTTTATTTATTGCAACTAGCGACGAGTGGTACTCCGACATTGCTTTCTTCCTTACCTACGGCGAATGCCCAATGCACCTAACTGCGAAGGAAAAGCGTACTATAAAGCTCAGAGCGGCCAGATATGTCATCTGGGACGATGGTTTATATAAGCGCGGGATAGACGGTGTCTTTCTGCGATGTGTTGACAAGCCCCAGCAAGTAAAACTGCTGGAAAGTTTTCACAATTCAGCCTGTGGAGGCCATTTTTCTTCTTCCGTGACGGCACATAAGATCATTCGAGCAGTACTATTGTGGCGCTCTTTCAAGATGTGGCTACTGGGTGGCAAAGTGTGAGCCCCAATCAGCAATTTTTCGGCAAGCCCAAATTGGCTGCCTTTCCCCTAAGGCCGGTTATTATCAATGAGCCATTCAAGCAGTGGGGAATCGATTTTATTGGCGCACTCAATCCCCAATCGAGTGCCGGACATAGCTATGTCCTTACAGCAACTGATTACTTCACCAAGTGGGTGGAAGCCATACCAGTCAAGCATGCCACTTCTGAGGTGGTTTGCAGTTTTATCAAGGAAAATATCATTGTCAGGTTCGGCATCCCGAACAAAATCGTTGCTGATAATGCTTCTAACTTCTCCTCCCGAGAAGTTATTAGTTTTTGTTATGAATATGGAATAACTTTAGCCCATGCTTCGGATTACTACCCGCAAGGAAATGGTCAGGCGGAATCCAGCAATAAGAACCTAGTGACCATTATACGGAAATTAGTAGATGAAAATCAGCGGATGTGGCACAAGTCTTTGTACGACGCTTTGTGGGCGGACCGTATTACTCCCAAGAGATCTCTCGGCATGTCACCTTTTCAAGTGTTATATGGCACTGATGCCGAACTTCCCATTTCCGCGGAACTTCCTGCTCTACGCTTGGCACAAGCTATCGAAGATGAAACTTTTCAAAGTTCTCTAGAGAAGAGAATCATGTACCTTGCGGAACTTGAAGAAAAGAGAGTAAGGGTGGTCGACAGGATCACTGAACATCAGAATCAAGTTAAGAGGCTTTTTGATAAGAAGGCCAAGCAGAGGGATTTTCAAGTGGGAGATCTCGTCCTTTTGTGGGACAAGCGAAGAGATCCAAAGGGCATGCACGGAAAGTTTGATTCCCTGTGGAGAGGGCCCTTCAAGATCAAGCAGCTCAATGGAGAGAATAGCTTCTATCTCTCATATCTGACGGGCGAAGCCAGAGCCTGCTTCCTATAGCGGGCAACATCTCGAAAATCTTCGTGAAGTAGAGCTTGCTCTCTTCTTTGTACAGTTTGCTTTTAAGTTGTGTGTTTGCTTTCGTTGTGTGTTTGCTTTCTGTTTGTTGTGTGTTCCCTTTTGTTCGCCCTCCGGTCGCCCTTGTTTTTGACTCTCCAACCCAATGGATAGGCACATGAAGATCTGGGATTCTCTACCCTTAAGTTTCACTCAAAGATAGTCCCCAGAAAGAGCCAGCTGTTATCCTGCAAAATTGTCAAGGGAAATTTGCAGATAACCATACCCAAAAATTTTGTTTTGGCCCCAAGGAAGTTTGACAACGTTCGAAAGAAGCCCAAAATTCTCTTCCGAAAATCAAGTTTTAAGGACTTAGCCATTTTTCAGTCTTTTCGAAAGGGCGCTGATAAGTTCATGTTGACATGCTGAAGGGTGCGCCAAAAGGCGCTGATAAGTTCCTGTCGACATGCTGAAGAATGCGCCAAAGGGCGCAAGGAAGTTCATGTTGACATGCCAAACGGTGCGCCAGGGCGCATGGAAGTTCATGTTAACACAACAAAAGGTGCGCCAAAGGGCGCTGATAAGTTCCTGTCGACATGCTGAAGAGTGCGCCAAAGGGCGCTGATAAGTTCCTGTTGACATGTGCTTTGAAAAAGCGCCAAAGGGCGCAAAGAAGTTCATGTTGACACGACAAATGGTGCGCCAAAGGCGCAAAGAAGTTCATGTTGACACGACAAATGGTGCGCCAAGGCGCAAAGAAGTTCATGTTGACATGCCAAACGGTGCGCCAAAGGGCGCTGCTAAGTTGCTGTTGACATGCTGAACGGTGCGCCAAAGGGCGCTGATAAGTTCCTGTCGACATGCTGATAGGTGCGCCAGAGCGCAGACACGATGAAAAGTGCGCCCTTTTACACTAAAGAGTGGTTTCTTCTTGGGATCCATTGATCATTTTTGTAAGATATTTAAAAAGCATGTTGGCATACACGATGACTTCATCCATGTTGCACCATGGGATGTTGCCATCCAAAAACTTGCCCAAGTCAATTGTTGACTTTTTAAATATCTTTGTAAATATTTGTTGGCTCCTTTTTGCCTTCTTTCCTTCTCCTCTCTTCTATAAATATTGGAATACTTGTTGTATTCAGGGTGAACATTTTTCAGATAGAAATAGAAGTGAGGAGAGAAAGACTTTGAGCTTTCTTGTAACAGAAAAGAACAGTAATACAATTATTCAGACTTTGTGCTCAATAGCTGTGTTATACATTAGATCTTTCTTACGTTAGATCTGTATGTGTTTAATCTGTTGGATTCATATCTACTTTTCCGTCATTTGTTTATCAAGATTTCTTTGTTTATTTATGCAAGTAGGTTTGGCTCATTTTACTACCAAACTAAAAACATAAATCTTCCGACCTTTTTGCTTTGGAATTCATTTCTTTTCTCCCTTCGGATCTGTTCTTTCTCTTCTCCCTTTTTCATTCCTTTCTTTTCGCACTGAATATTCTACCGGGATGAGATCCCAACCCCGAAGGCGAATCGTGAGACTTGCATAGGTTCCCTGCTAGTAGAAATAGCAATAAACCGGTTTCGCTTTCATTGTCTCAAAGAGGGGCCAAGCCCTGCAACACTCAAGTTGGCTCGCCTATCCATAGATCTGTCCACGCGGCTGCATTTTCGGACCAACACTACCGAGAGCATCTACAACCACATTCTCTTTCCCCTTCACATGCTCTATCTCCATGTCATACTCACAAAGAAACTCCATCCAATGCCTCTGACGAGCATTTAGATTAGGTTGCATGAAGAGGTGGCGAAGACTCAAATGATCTGTCCTGAGTATGAATCTCCGACCAAGAAGGAAGTGTCTCCAATGAACTAAAGCATGCACAACCGCCGCAAGCTCAAGATCATGGGTCGGATAGTTAAGCTCATGATCTTTGAGTTTGCGAGACTCAAAGGCTACAACTCTGCCCTCTTGCATAAGGACACCTCCTAGGCCTACCAACGAAGCATCCATGCACACAAAGAACTCACCATGTGGGTCCGGCACTGCAAGGATAGGTGCTTATAGTGAGGCATTCCTTCAGGGTCCCAAAGGCCTGCTCACACCTATCTGACCAAACAAACTTCTTCCCTTTCCGCTGAAGGGAGGTGATGGGGTGCGCTATCCAAGAGAAATCTGAACAAATCTCCTATAGTAACCTGCTAACCCCATGAAGCTGCGCACCTCTGTCACAATAGTGGGTGCTAGCCAATCCATAATGGCTCTAATATTGGAAGGATCGACTGCGATACCTTCCCTTGAGATGATATGACCCAAGTATTGAACCTCTGACTGAAAGAAATCACACTTCTCCAAGTTCCCGTAAATCGTTGCTCACGAAGACACTGAAGAACTTGACGAAGGTGCCCCTCGTGCTCCTCACGCGTACATGAGTAAATCAAAATGTCATCAAGAAAGATGAGCATGAAGCGATCTAAAAGGTCATGAATACCCCATTCATCAAACTCATAAACACTACGGGGGCATTCGTCAAACCAAAAGGCACCACTGTGAACTCATAGTGCCCATACCTCATATGAAAAGTAGTCTTATGGATGTCTACCTCCGTAATCCTCAACTGATGGTACCCTGACTTGAGATCAATCTTAGAGAACACCGTGGCTCCCCTCATTTGATCAAACAAGTCATCAATGCGAGGCAGGGGATAACGATTCTTGATCGTTACCTTATTCAACTGGCGGTAGTCGATACACAACCGCAATGATCCATCCTTCTTCTTTACAAAAATGACCGGTGCACCCCAAGGGGATACACTAGGATGGATAAGGCCTTTCTCCGAGGCCCTCCAGTGAATCTTGAGCTCGCAGAGCTTTGGGGTGGTCATCCGATAAGGAGCTCGTGAGATAGGCTCTGGTCCTAGAACCAGATCAATATGGAAATCAATCTCACATGGGGGTGGCATCCCTGGTAGCTCCCCTAGGAAAACATCTACATACTCTCTCAAAATGGGATGGACATTTAACGATGGCCCACTAGACCCATCCTTTGTCCTAGGTCCACCGACTATGATCGCATACATCTGACAACCCCATCGCACACACCGCTTGAGCTGCATAGCAGAGATAGTGCGAATAGAAACAGGTCTCCTGACCCCAAAAATCACCGACTCAACTCCAAGATCGGTTACACAAGATATAGTCTTATGATAGCAATCCATCATGGCCCCGTGTGCGAGACGGCTAATCCATGCCTAAAATGACTCCATACGATCCTAAAGGAAGTATGTGGAGATCTCAAGTGGTGGTGAAAGGTCCCAAGTTAACAAAACACTCCTTTACTAAGCAGTCTCAGAGACCCTAGCTCCCGATGCCATCTCGACATCCCAACTATGACCATATCTAACAACAGCCACCAACCCGCATCACTCTACTAAGGATGGTGCAATAAATGAATTAGAAGAATCTTAGTCAAACAATATGGAGGTATGAACACCTCCAATACTACCTATGGTCTCAATGACCATGTTCTGGTGCTCAGCCTGGCAATTCTCAACCATTGCGGAGATTCTGTGACTCCGTCCCATGTCTCTGACTGTAGGCTTTGAGATGGGTGTCTTACCCTTATTAGGGTTATGGGGGCAATCTCTCCAAAAGTGTCCTGCTGCTCCACACCCGAAACAACCACCTGAAGCTCTCCAAACTACAGCACCACCAGAAGGTGCCCTAGAGGTAGGTGTTGTGGATCCTGATGATCTAGCTATAGTCTGTTGTGGCCTCTGTGGTTGAGCTCCTACCGACTAAGCTCTAGCTCCACCCTGTGTCCTAGTGGGACCCCTAGGAGGCCCCATGCTCGACCTCTCTGTGCATCAGCTCTCTGAGGAGGCCTATATGGTGGGCGGGACTACTACTACTGCTGCTGTTGGGGTCTGAAATATGACTGCGAAGAATGTTGACCACCACGAGGAGGAGGAGCTAACCCCCTCAATCTACTATCTTGCAACTGCTTGAATACGGCTCTGAACCGTCTCTAGCCTGTTGGGTTTTACCCCGAGTCTCCTCTGCAATGTAGGCCTTCTCAATGGCCTCTGCTAATGTCTATGGGCAATGGATCCAAACTGCACCTCCAATGTCTATATTAAGGCCCCAGATGAACTTGTGGATCCACACCGCTCATCCTACATGTAATCATCGCATCAAGGCGAGTCCAGGAACCTACTCTCATATTCGGCCACCGTAAGGGAAGCTCACAAAGGTCGTGGAACTCATCTATCCTCTCGCCGTATGAATCTCTCGTGGCAAGTATCTGCTCCTCGAATCTCTCCTAAAACAACTCCCAAGTGATCAAGCTTTAGTCTATATAGAGCTTCTACTCCTCTGTCCTCCACCATACTCCAGCTCCATCCTTCAGTAGATGGATCACAACATGAGCTTTCGTGTTGCTAGAACAAGGACAAAGCTTGAAGCAACCGCTCAAGCTAACCAACTAGGCCTCTGCCTAGAATCCCCTGTGTCACCTGAATAATGTGAGGGCCTAAGCTTTAGGATCTCCCTGATATGATCCGCAGATTGTGGTCTGACGGCCTCTGGGCCTCTCTATAAGCTCATCCCTAAGCCTAGGGCTCCGAGACCTCTCTCTATGCTCCAGAACTCTGTCACCCTGCCTCCTAGGTGGTGAATCTAGCTCTGACTGACTCTGCATGAAAATTATCTCCTCCATCCTCCTCACTGAGTGGAGGGGGTGCATGTCCCTCTATGGAAATATCTCTGTCATGTCTTCCTGAGTGCCCTCCTACTGATCCTCCACATAGGGAAACATTAACACCCTGGAGGGTCTGCAAAATCTGTGGTAGGATAGCTGCTAAACCCTGATCTGGTGGTGGTGGTGGCGGTGGTGGAGGTGGTGGTGGTGGTGACTCTAAGTCTCTGTGAACATTCCTCCTGCTCCGTCTGAGCTCTCTCGCATGCAACAAAGTGGGAGTTATTTCATTACCTTGAGTTTCCTTCAGTTTTCTAAGTTTACTAACATGTTCAATTTTCAATTAGTTTTGCTTTCTAGATTATCAATTTGCTAGTTTTAGGTTTCAAGTCTCAATGTTTCTAGTGTGCCCAATGGTCCAAGCTTTTGAACCTCGGACCTATGGGTTATGTTCCAAGATCTGATACCAAGTGTAATGCCAGCTTCAACTACCACTTGAGACCAAGAAACAAACCAGGAAAAATTATGGGATAATTTTTTTTTATAAGAAGAGTCTACAACTAAGTTGCAAGACACTAGTTTGAACTAAAAGGTTCAAACAGATTCATATTAACCAAACACAATATTTCCATTTTCAACTTATAGAAAGTTCACAAGGTTCCAAAATTAGGGTTACATGTTTTACTTAGGTTCAGGGAGCAAATCTCCCTCATGCCTGCTCTCAAACAGGCCTAGAAGTTCAACTAGATTTTTCACACATTTAGATTTATCAAAACTTTCCTAAACTAGGCTCATTGGATAGGAAATTTCCTCACCTTTCCAACCATATAAAGAAGTCCTCCTAACTTCTTATGAAACTCAAGTTATGGCCGGCGAGTTTTAGGGGAAAATTTTCCCTTGGAGGTCTACGGGGTTAGGGAGAAAATGCCTTTGCGCCCCCACCGACGCCCCAAATGCCACGTGTCATCACGTGATTGGTCTAGGATGGCGGGTCGCGGGAAAAACATGAATTTTTTTCCAAAACCAAGTTTCAATTTTCCGAAGGAAAATTTTCCTCCGTGCCTCCGCACTTGCCCAAATGGCCACGTGGCACCTTGTGATTGGCCACGCCGCGGAGAGAATTTGGATTTTATTGCCCAAGGGGTTAAATGGTTAAAAGAATTACATGGACCCGCGCGCCCATGGGGACATGTGTCATCACCCCATTGGCTACGGGGGTGTGGGGCCACGGAGAAAAATAAGAAATTTTTCCAAAGGGGCAAAAGTTAAAGTTTTCAATTCTTAACCCGCGGGCCCTCCCTGCCACGTGTCAGCACGTGATTGGTGTGGGGAAGCGGAGTTGCGGGGAAATTTTTGAAAATTTTCCAAAGGAAAAATTTTCAAAAAGTCTAAGTTTTCAATTTGAACCCGCGTACCCTCCCTGCCACGTGTCAGCACGTGATTGGTTGGGGGCCACGGGGCTGCGGGGAAAATTGGGAAAATTTTCCCAAAGCAAAATTTTCAAAAAGATAGAGTTTTCAAAAATTCCACCCCTCCAAGATGCCACATGGCATCATCTGATTGGATAAGAGGGTGGCGGGCAGCAGACTTTTCATGGAAATTTTTCCCGCTAAAATTTAAAATTTTCTAAGTTATATTAATTCATTTTTGGTTTTGGATGGCCATTTTGAAGTAAAACTTCAAATGGCCATAACTTTTGATTGGGAACTCCATTTTGGGAAAACAAGGACTTTCTGAAATCTCTCGGAGTCCTCTTTGCACAGAATCATCAATTTTAGTTTTTGATGAAGTTTTGAGGGTCAATTTTAAGAAAATGATCTGTAGGCTTTAAATTCAAAACTGGCAGTTTTTCCAACTGTCAATTTGATTAAATTTGAACTCTTCCTTCCCTCAACATGTTAAACAGACATGGAGGATCAACTTAGTGAAGAATTGGTATGTTTTAAAGGTGTCAATTTATTTAAGTTGTGTTTTTCTCCAACAAGGGACAAAAAAACGACTTAGAAAGGCGATTGATTCAAAATTTAAATTGGTTAAATTGTTTTCTCGAGTTTACTTCGTCAATTTGAGTTTGGTGTATTCTTAGCATAGTAACATATGAAATTTTAAATTTAATTAAGAATTATACATGTGAGTTGTTCATTTATTCAAATGTACATTACCAATTTTAACTTTAAAACAGTGAGTTCATTCCTCTAAACTAATTTTGCAATTTATCTACTGAATGTGCATATTGCTCTAATTCAGAAAAATACAATGCTCCTTAGATTATACATTAAATATGCAAGATTGATTTCTAGATCAAAAAACTCATTTCAAAAGATAAGGCTTATGTCATTTCTTTTATACGTACTCTCTTTTCTAAAACAAAATTTGCATAATATAACAGCCATGTGATTTCCAAAACAACAATGCAATTGAGAGAAGGATATATTTCTTTTTACAATTCTCAAATCAAATACAATTTCCAATAACAAGGTAAACACTTCTCATCTCTATATCAATTACATTCATCCACTTGAAGTGGAAAGGTTACAATGACATTTGTTCAAGAAAAGAAAACTGTCAAAAACTGATTTCTCCAAGCTCCAAACAGCAACATGTTGATTTCTCCATCTTTTCAACTTGATCACAACAATGAAGGGGGAGAGGCAACGCTCTCCACCCAACCAAGATACCTAATGGGAAAAGAGAAGCCATCTTTCCCCATTGGTCCCCGAGCCCCAACCATAATGAAATGGAGCATGATGAAACAACTCATGGCAACATAGCTTCTTTCACAAAAACAAAAGATGTAGTTCTCAACTACAACAACCAATTTCAAACAAAACAAAGGCTCCTTCTCCAAGTAAGCAAGCCAAGCAAGAGAAATAACTATGGAGGTCTCCTTATGCCTCCCAAGTTGAATTTTGGGCATCCACCAAAAGCAAAACCGCCAAAATCATAAAGCAATCCCATAAACCTTATCCCTCATCAACCCCTCCTTATCCCTCCTCCAAATTTATCCCTTATACCTCCCCAAGTAGGAAATGCAAGCAATTTTCTTTCCTAGGTGGATCCCAAACCAACATTCCCTCCCAAGAACAAATAAAAATGCAAATCCCTTATCCCTCCTCTGATAAACCTCATAGTCTTCTCTCCACACCATGCCCTAAGAATTCTACCCATCCCTCAAAGAATGTAAACACAAACCATTCACTATTTTGCATGCAAGGATGAGGGGAAAATAGAAAATAAAAGAATGAGGGCCTACCTCTCCATAATGGAGACTTGATTCCAAAACAACAATCTTTGTTGCACCAAAACCAAATCGAAAATAGTAAAATGCAAGGTATGCAAATCAATCCAAGATCCTCCACAAAGCAATCTCTCAAGGCAATAGAAAAATTCAACCCAAGAGTGAATTCCCAAACTTTCAACAACCTCTAATGAGGAAGCAATTCACATTTTAAAGGGAGAGGGTGGAAGAGGATGATGTGGATTCCAAGTGGGATGCCACATCATTTTTCCTCATCCCAAAATGCAATCAACATCAAACAAATAAATCACCATAAATGTGAATGACAAACCACTTACATACTTCAAATTTAGCCCATACTCAAAAGGAAAAGCATTTAAAATTTGTAAGACAAGTGCAAATCAATTCTTACACATAATTATATCAAAATACAATAAAATAGATTGATTTTGACTCCTAAATAATAATCATGGTTGGTGGAGGTTTTTGAGAGGTGTGGGACAAGTTTAACTTGTCCCACAAGCCTCCAAATTTGTCCTCCAAGGCCAAATTCGAATTTCAAAAAGGAAGGAGTGTTTGACCTTCCAAAATCAGCCTTACAACTCTTACAAATTCTTACACAATCTATCACTTCACTTACACAACCCTTACATGGTAACTTACACACTCTTTTCATTTCTCTTACACATGCATTAATAACTATGACATTCATTTATTACAATCTTTATAAAGATTTATTTAGTTTACCACATGGTTATACAATATATAAAAATCAAATTCATTATCAACCAAGACAATAACATTTAATTTATATTCCACATCCTAATTAATTTTAATTAAAATTTAACTATATGACTTCACACATTTAACTATCACATTAGAATAATTAAAATAAAGAGCACATTACAAATAAAATACATACAACAATAATTAAAAAGGGGAACACATATTAGAACACACACACACATGTCCCATGGTCACAATAATGGAAATCCCCCCATGAGAAATCCTAAAAACACAACATACAACTCAAACACTAAGCTTATGGTGATCTTGTTGATTTCACACTTGAATTCCAATATGGTTAGTCTCCAAATTTCCGACATTGTTGTGATTTTTAACCTGTAAAATGACAATACCTTCTTCGGCCTCGTGACCATATCAGAACATCCAAGAGATATAAAATCAACATATAATTATCAAATCCAAATCACAACAATATCAATGATTTAACATTTATCATTTAAAATTCAATTTGCAACTATATCATCATCCAATAGATCTCTATGCTAGAGCTATTCATAATATCAATGTCACATGTCTAAAATCAACATCCATAACTTGTCCATGTCAACCAGTATATCACCATCCACATAATAATAATAATGTCTCAATGATCATCAAGTAAAAATCAAATGCGGATCAATACTAATCTAAGATCTAACATCTAACCATCATACTAATCAAAACATAATAATGTCCATAATAATCCCGATACATCCTACGCATCAAAACATAATAATATCCAAAATATGATCAATAATGTTAGGATCAATATCTAAACAAAGTGTCAAAGGAGAGTGGGCACTTACAACGAACATCATTTCCATATCAACATCACTATGTTGAGCATATCTTGCATGAGCATCTATATCCAAGAAACATCATCGTGTTCATGTATTTTGTCAAACACTTGCATGCATCTTTCACACTCACACATTTGGCATACATATCCACTAGTGCATTGCCCACATAGATACTATTTCCATACCCCCTCGTAATAGCCTTTTAATGGATCCCTCTGCAAAGCTCCCGAGTTGGTGCAAGTTAGGACTATAGTTGTTAATGTAGTTGATATTGGTTATACACCTACAACCCACATTTGCTAAAAATGCAGATCCATCATTCGACCTTGTTTTACCTATTGCAAATAATTTTCTTATAATGAAAAGGAGATATAATTTTTTTATGAAATAGATCTTATATTAATAAATGGGTATTATGATACAAGATTATAACAAAAAGAGATATGTGAGCATGCCTCAAAGACACGACCTAATCCAGTCACAAAAGGACCTAGGAGAAAAACATCCGAAATCGGTCAAACCTAGTAAAACAATCTATTGCATCAAAAAAGGAAACTAAAAATTAAATTGTTGCCTAGTTGATGGTAAATCATGGTCATGCCATCTAGGGCCTAAAAGGTCTTTCTTGGTGTTAGGTGGGTTCCATCCAGAGCTAGTGTGTTCTCCCTAGTGATATTGTTTGCCTATACATAAGACAAAAAAGGGCTAAGATTAGTTGAGGGAATTTTTCCGAGAGCAGCAACAGGGAACCCCGTCATTGAGCTCATGGTGACGATGTGTGGTGCCCCACCTAATAAGTGACTGACACAAAGATCAGATGGAAATCTGATGCTAAGCGTGGCTTCAACAATAAATTATTTAAATTCAAGTAAATAAGATTAGCGACTATATATATGTTTTTTTCAAGGTTGTCATCAATCAAAGTTTGCGTATTTCAACTCAAAATGAAATGTTTTGGGAAAACATTAATTTGCCATGTTATGCCTACCTTTGAAAAATGCCTTATAAATTTCTTACTCGATAAGTCATTTTAAAAATATAGAAAAATATATGAGATATTTTTAAATCTCGGTTTTATTGTGAGGAAATTTTGTTATAAATTATCAATCCTTTTTGATAATTTTTTTGAACGTCGTGGATAGTGATCAAGGAAACTTCGATTAATATCTCATTGATCAAATAAGGTTAAAGAAGGAATATTGTAAGGCTAGCATGGAAAAATGTAGTTAGGAGGGGGAAAATTAGAAACAATTATATCAAAAGTAAGTTTTGTAAAAAAACAAATTATTTGTATATTAAATCATTTATAACCATGAGGGTCGGTACTTAAGGTTGATTAAAAGAGCAAATGATCATAGTAATTTTTCTTATATATTATTTTGGTTTTCAAAGTCCTATATAATCATACTCTTGCATAAAGGGTTTACGCTATTTATTCGTGAGATACTTATAAAAGTTTTTAATGGTAGGGTTCACAAAATATGTTCTCGTGCCTTTCTTACAGTGTATTATATCCATTCTTGAAATAGTCTTTGGCAACTACAAGAATATATCAAACTTTCCTTCACTGCAACATTTTAAAATTACTTCCATCCTTCCACTCTAAACAAAATTCATTAAACCCTACGCTTACACAAATAAATGCCAACACTACCAAAAATTATCGTCTACTATATAATAGAGAAAATCTATAGAAACATTACCCTTACTTCCTTCTAGTATATCTTACACCAAGTGCAATTGTTAGTACATATAAACAAGGACTTATACCTCAACACCACCATGACTTTTTTTTATAAAAATAAATTTGAGGAATTTTGAAAGGACTTCATTTCTTATACAGAAACCAAAAATAATATAAACATTACGACATAAAGTGGGGCGAAAATGATAAAACAAAAGCACAACGAAACATGGTGAAAGTTAGTCAACCATGAGTAGTAGACTTGCAATTAACTTTCATTCGACCAAAATGTTTCCTTGAGTTCTTTTTACTTTTTGTGGACTGTAATCCATTCCTCATAAACATTCTCAATAATAGGTCATAGGGAATACAAACTTCCTTACTCATGCCCTTGTTATTTTTCCGCTTGGTTGGTCCATTAGGTATGAATGAAATTGTTGTTATGTAATGAAATTATTTGGATAGATATGAATATCAGCAACAATAGAACACCAAAAACACTAAAATTTAGAGAAAAGATCACAAGATTCAAGTAGAATAGTTTAGTCAATTAGAGAGGGCAACCTCCAAACTATACAATATGATTCAAGTGCTCAATCTGATGATCAACTACTACCTACTAACTTCTCTATATACTATTCTTATGTTATGGCCATCACCAAAACCAACCCAATAATAATAATATAACACATGTATATAACAGAAATACATCATAATAAAAGTTATGATAGCCTCCAGTTAGCAATACACATCCAATATGAGATATAAGAACAACCGCGTAGCAGGTTCAGTGATGACTTGGTGGTTTTAAAATGGGACTTCACTAATTTATGTTTTCTACTTGTAAAACACAGTTAATATGATAGTCGTTAAGAGACTGCTCCGCTAGTCTGTTATTTAATGATTACCAGAATTCTCATTTCCATGGTGTTTTACATACTCAATGACTCGGCTCAGAGCTTTGAGGTGGATACTGGCACTTTAATGGTTATTTGTTAGCCAGGCTTTATGTGGATTTGGATCAACGAAACTCTGGCTTATATATTGCCCAATTTCATTGTCATTCAATTGCCGTGCCCATTTCACTCGTCCGTGAGGATCACTGCCAGGCCCAGAACACCTTCCACCCATCCATGTTTTTATAAATAAACCAATGACCAAAATAATCACATCACTGGAAAGGAAGAGGAAAACAAACCTGTATTCGTAAAAGCTGCAAGCAGTCTTTTGACTCTTTTCGTTTTCTGGGAATCCCAGTTATCCCAAACAAGGGGATTTATGCACGCATCCATGGACGTGTAATCAAACACAACTCTGGTAAATGGTCGCCATGGGTGTCCCAGATATATTGCGAAAGCTTTTTTGCCGTTACCCCTAATATCACATCTGTAGAGCGGCCAGAAAAGATTTCTATAGTAATTAATATTCTTGCAAGCAAAGGGGCAAACAAGGAAATAACTGTGTTAATATTCATTCTCAGTCCAAGCTGCCTTCGATGTAGCACTCTCCAAAATATTGCTTTCCACCATCCAGGTACATTGTGTCCTGTATACCTACATCGTAACAAATAACTTATGTTTGGTTGATTATTCATTTATTTTAATTTTAGTTTACCAATAATTAATAACCTGTATAATTTTATTTGTTTCTGACAATTGTTACTCAGCTTTTAAATTTATAATTTTCTTAATGATGTGACGATAAAATTAGATTATGTGATAACTTACCCCAAGTATTTTGGTCATTTGCTGTAAACTTACTGCAAAAGTTAGAATACATGCAAGCTTTTGAATGGTAATAAAATATGTAATGGACGTACTGAAATCTTGTAGCTCCCCACATTAATGTTTTCTCTATGCATTTCTTTCACATCTTGAAAATGATGTCTTCAAATTATTTTCACTGTTATATTTAAGATCCTATTTATTTGTTTCCTTCTGTTATTGCTTTGACATTTATGTGTCGGCTGCAATTTTCCTTTTTTATGTAATCGCATCTCTAATAGTGAAGCATAAAAAAGAGAAAACTTTCTTACCGCTTTCCAAAATGTATCGGGCCTGTTTGGGCATGTTCCTTCTACGATGGCAAGATTCAATGTTAAATGAATGACATCTATTGTCTTTCCTTCGGCTCGGCAACACAACAAGGCTAGACATCCTGCATATGTTGGGACTCCATGCATTTGACACCCTGCACAATTGCAATGCCCATCCTTTTTTGCCTTCTTTACAACCTCTTGCACCAAATTTTATTGAGGACAGTAATGGCGCACATGTTTCATTTTGCATGCAAGGAAGTGTGTCCTTGCCTCTTCTTCTTTATCTCTAGAACAACAATTGGCTTTGGATACTATTCTCCACCACTTCGCATACAAATCTAGCCTTCCTCTACTGATGCTTCTTATTCAAGGCACTATTGGTACTAGAAAATCATACCTCACTAACAATATCAAGTACTCATTTTCCTCTGCGTCGCCCCTAGGCCTTTCACCTCTCCCTTTACTCACCCCAAATGGAGTTGTAGCTTTCAACATTTTTGCTTCTAATATACATGCCAACCTACGCATGCCTACCAAAGAACTCAATCTCTTTGAGGGTCAAGATTTTTCATCTTTTCAAGACTTCCTTAAACATATCCAATATATTCTAATTGATTAAATGAGTTTCATCGGCCCAAAGTTGCTCAACAATATTGACTACCACCTTCGTGAAACTTTCCCATACTCCAATACATCTGAATTTGGAAACAGATCATTATCCTTGTTGGGGACCTTGGTCAACTTCCTCCTATCATGGACATTCCTCTATATGTCAGTAACTCCTATGAGGTTAACCTCTGGAAAGAATTCACCATTGCCATCTCCTTAAATGTTATCTTCAGGGAACATGGTTCCACTCCTGTAAAGGTATCATTTCGGAACTTTCTTCTCAACATTCGTAATTTTGTCCCTCTATTGCAAGATTGTGAGCTCCTCATGTCAAGAACAAATACTTGACTTTCTAAACAAGAAATCATTGAGTTTAAAGATGTCCCCCATATTTTTGCTAAAAACGACCTGGTCAACAACCACAACCTTCAAATGTTGAAGTCCCTTTACTCGCCCATTATCAGATCAATTTCTCAAAACACCACGCATGCTGACTCAGGAGTGCTTGATGACGATAAATTGCAACACAATTTTTTTCTCTGCAAGAACTAGAAAGTCATGCTTTCTGCTAACTTATGGGTGGATATAGGTCTTGTCAATGGCATTACCGGATCTATTGTCGAAGTACCTTGTACTCTCCCTCAACCCTGAAAAAACGCAAAAAAATCAGAAATTTGGTATGTGGGTATGCAAAACTAAGCTCATGGCTATGCAAGACATGAAATTAGAACACACAAGCTCGAATACAAACCAGATACACCTCTGTTAATCAGAAGTCCATGTATACAACTTAACACATATATTGAAAGCAATTTCGAGAATGAGCCATGTAACTCGAGTTACATAGTTGTAATAGGTATTGTTAGGTATAAGGATAAAAACAGAGGTATGAGTCCCACAAATAGCAAGAGGTAAAAACCAGGGGCAATCATAAAAACCATGTATTTTGTTTACAAAATTTGCACTTAAAAACTTGGGCTTTGCCGCGTATTCAAATTTAGAACACAATTGATAGTATTCAAGTGGTCAAAATAAGAATTTAGTAATGTAAAAATAACAGAGAAAAATTACCAAGAAGACGAACGTGATGGATTATGCTAGAGGTGTAGTTCTGCAAACCAAATGAAGGGATAAAGTTGGGAGTAAACCAATGAATACCCACTCGTTGCATTTCTCAAATTGTCTTCAAGCATTCAACGACTTCACATCGGTGCCAATTTGGAACTCCCCAGGTCAGTATTAATACATGCCGCCAAATTTAGGCAAGGTGTTATTTTGGACACACAAGATAAATTAACGCTTGTAAAATTGATTATTACTTGTGATCCAGAGATCCAAATGGAATGGGGAGTGGAGAGGGACGAGAAATATGCTCGGGAAGATTCCGATGACCCGTCTCTTGAGGCGGGGGTCGTCGGACGAAAAATCTGCGAGATGGGTGTGCGCCCTGTGGCCGCCGTGAAGCGAACGCAGTGACGACGAATTGAAAGGTCTGCTAGTGTCGTGAGAACGGGCATCCCGTGAAGAGATGGAAGAACATGCAGAGCAGGAATATGTTGTTGCCAAGTGTAAGGCTGGAAAATTGCCGTGCGTCGTCGACCAAATCATCGCAGCCATCACATGCCGCTCTCAATGTTAGAGAGGGGGAGCCTTTTCCCATAGAGAACACAGCGTTTCAGCATAATCACATCAACGAGCCCTCCGCCCCTCAAGCACCCACGTACCCACCTAACAAAGCTAATGAAAAAGTAAATACATTCATAATTACCTGACCACTAAATAGTGACATAATTTACTTTGGATTCCGCCCAGTCCCTATTGTTATATCAAGGAGCTAAACTTTCAACAGAACGCGGTCGTATGAGTAGACCAGGGGCTCAATGCTGGATTTTAGCTTTCAAACAAGGTTTAAGAGCTCTCCAAAGGTAAATGGAACAATTTTCAGCAACTATACTGCATTTTGTGGTTCTACAGACCAGAATAGGAGCATTTTCAGCAGGCGTATGGTTCATGAGGTTTTGTATTGATTCTAAAAAAATTAGTATGGATTTCAAAGCAGTGCGAGCTTTAACTCTCGATTGTGAGATACAGAACGAGTATTTGAAGCAAATCTAAGCTTTAATGGTGGTACAAAGTTCCATTCTTTTAGATCTCGACATAGTGGAGAAGAATTAAAAGCTAGAAAATAGGCACGATTGACATTTTTCTACTCCAATCCCTTGTAAGAGCTTTAAATCTAGGCCTTGTTTGTATCGTTATTTTCAAATGACGAGTTCAAGCTGGAAAACAACATTATTTATAACATCTTAAAGCTCATCTAGCTGAAAATTGAGGTAATATTATCATTCCGGCCTGTAAATCACAAGTGCAAGCCCAAAAATAACATCGTTTGCAACATTTTAAACCTCTTCAGGCTCCGAAACAAAGCTACTTCCAGTATTCGGATCTGAAGTTGCGGCTTCGAGCTCTAAATCGATGTATTACCAACATTATGCCCAGTAAATCTTGAGTTTAAGCATATTTAGCCTCAGTAATCTTCGAATTTCAATAATTTACATTAGTTACAGCACGTTCCATTTCTAAGATTTGTTTTGGGCTTGAAGCTCCTATATTTTAAGTCTGTACAGGATGGACGCTTATTAGGAGGATTCCTTATAGACTTTCACGGCCTCTTTAATCGACTCCATGAAAAGTAGGCTCAAGACCCTCAAATGCCACCTCAAAAGGCCTGAAAATGAGCAAACCTGTTTCAAAACTCTCCACTCCCACCAAAATCTCCTCTGCATTACGAGGCTCGATAGACAGATCCATTTCCACACAGCGGGTAAACAATCCTCACAGTCTACAACAACCAGAATTAGAAAGACGGATACCAATGGAAATTTAACAGACAATAGTATAATTTTGAGCTGGAAAATGCTACTGGATTAAATAATGTCAAGAGACGGAACAACATGGGGGCACTGGCGGTGGGAGTTGTACAGCAGAGGTCACTCCTATTAGTCTGTAACTGTCAAGTCTTTCGGCCCATCCGGTCGCGAGTTTGACTTTATTTGTTGAATCTGCGAAGCAGACGACAGGTAGACGACATACATTATGCCTTACTGTTAGTGGAATAGGTGGCATTCATGTCGGCCATGTCAGTGCGCACAGTAGTTCGTTTAGACTACGTTGTGAGACGTGCTTATAGCCATCAGATTTCAACCCATGCCATCGAATTTCAATCTCTGTCATCCCCCTTCTAGTGCATGTGTCAGAATCAGCAGCTGGGGTACGCCTTCTATGAAATAATTGTTGTAAATAATTTATATATTTGAAATATACCTACTTTAAATAAGGCCATCATATGACAAAACTCGCAAAAGATAAAATTATGTGATATAGGGAGAAATAAATAGAATTTTGTTCAAGTGTAGTTGTTAATGCAAAATCACAGCACCCCCAAATGAGTTCTAAAAATATGTTTTTCTAAGGCAGACTCATTTGGTGTGATTGCATAACATTGAACTTTCCCCAAGGTGTGGGACCTTGCAAAATGGAAAAGCTCTCCAGATTAAAGGTTGGTTCCTTATTCCTCTGTTTAGGTGCATATGTAGAAACTTGCAGAGGGTTTGTTCTTAATCCTAATCTAAACTTTACCAAGGAGACAAGGATAGAAGGAATACAGAAATTAAAACAAAGCTAAACTACGAGGTGATGCACTAAAGGAATGATGAACACTTATTTTGATAATAGACACAAACCAACAAAATGCATACAATAAACAAGCACAGATAGCCAGATATGTAATGGGAGACTAGATGAAAGCAAAAGAGACAAGAGAGGATCTAAAATCGATCACAGACGTGTTTTATTGCTCTATAGATTGATACAGTCCATTACAAAGTAGCCAAGAGGCATAAACGTATTACAATTTTAGTAGAAGGCCTAAACCCCACAGATCCCTTTGCTAGAAGGAAGAGGGAGCTTGCAAAACAAATAATGTCCAACCCTTTACAACGAATCATGCCCCCGTATTTATAGTTGAATCTCGAAAGAAGAAGAGAGGGAGAAACGGAAAATTAGGTTGAAGCTCAACCACCGTTGTTAATGCCTCTGATGAAATCTCTCTCCAAATCCGTCTTTACTTGCATCAATCATTGGTTCGACGCCTTGAAGGGAGAGGAAACAACGGAAACAGATAGAATCGATCTGTTGTTGAGGCGAGAAGATCCCGCATTGAAAGCCCGAAGACATTTCCTCCATTTCCTTTACCTAACCTCCTCAAAATTAAAGTTTCAGACCCCATGGCATGGGTGAGGCCGAGATCTTTCCATGGCATCAGATTTACAATTTTTCGAGCCCTGAGTCGAAAGATACGCCCTTTGAAGTTTGTATCGGGTCTGTACAGGAGGGCGGGAAAACATCTTGAAAAATGGGTCCCCTTTTGATATCGGACACGCGGCAGCCAGATTGGAACAAAATCGGGCCTACGGGTCCGCAATTTATCTTTTGCCCCTTTCTTTCGATTCCCGCTTTGGCTTTGACTCGGGCCCAGATGCTGACTTTTTCCTTGGGACACGCAGCAGTCTGGCACTCATTTAGAAACCTTCTCTGTCCGCCTTTTGACTCTGTTTCCTCTTATGCGGGATCATGGTCGATCCAATATTTGGCACAAGGGTGAAATATGGATAACAATTTGGTGACTCACAGGGGTATCTACCGCTAGATGAAAATACCAATTGCCTTGTCATATCCATTGGGCATGGAGTCATGAGTGATAGCTGCTACACATGATCTCGAACTTTGAAAATCCCGACCCCCGGCCGCTTGAAACCCATTAGAACCGAAACAGATCTTGACCAAATGTCGAGTCCAAACACTTTGCATGAGACCAACAAAACAACACCACACTATACAAAAATTTGAAATCATACATGCTCCAAATCGAACATGCGAGTGTGCAAAGCACTTAGGAGAAAACTAATCTACACTATAACGAGACAATGTGCATAAGCACTTAGAGGAAAGAGAAAACTATACTACTATGTACATGGTGAGAACTCCCCTTTTAGTAAGCGATGCTTAAGATAGATCTTATTTACTCGGAATCTGCGACTCTTCACCCTCCAATGTAGACAATTGGAAAGCATTGCTACTTTTGCATCTTGTGATCATATAGGGGTCACTCTAGATGGCGTCAAATTTAGAATGCCTTCCGGTTTTGCTTGATCTACATCCCATTTCAAAACTAGTTATCCTTCCCTGGAAGGTCCTTGCCTTTGTCTTCTTGTCAAAGCATTTCTTAATTGAACCCCGATTCTTCTCTATTGCTTGGCGAGTATGTTCTCTGGTTTCTTCTAATTCCATCACTCCGCATACCGCCTCCATTGGTCCAAATTCAGACATCTCTAGTTGCTTCACGAGCTCCAATGCTAGCAACTCAAGTGATATACTGAAACACTACCTCTTTCCCATAGACGAGCTTGAATGGAGGGCTTCCTGTAGATCCCCTGGGCATTATTCTATCAACCCATAAGGCTGTTTTGAGCTTTGTGTGCCAGGTCCTCTAATTCTCATCAAGAGTTCTTCTGATGATCTTTAGTAGGTTCTTGTTTGTGGACTCAGCGCCATTACCTTGAGGGTAATAGTTTGATGAAGTACTCAAATAAGTCCCATTCTTGACGGCCCATCCTGTGATCTTGGAACCTATAAATGCTAATGCATTTTCTGATATGATGGTGGTTGGCACTCCAAATCTGGTCACTATCCCTTCATAGAAATCCAAGATACTAGACTCATTTGCTTCCTTGAGTGCCACTGCCTCGGTCCATTTGGTGAAATAATTTGTCATTATCATGATCCATTTGTGACCTTGGCTTGAGTTTGGATTGATGACTTCAAAGAAGTCCGATCCCCATTGCATGGAAGGTTGGTCAACTAAGATTGGGTGCAATGGAAGTGCTTTCTTAGCCTTTCCTTGCCTTTGAAGAATGCACAATTCTTGCACCTTTTGATCCATGTGTAGCAATCACTAAACACTCTAGGCCAATAATATCCTGCTTTCATGATTTTGAGTGCTGTCACTCTTGGAGCAAAATGGCCTCCAACTGCTTCAACATGGAATTCTTGTAGCACTCTCTCTACTACCGATCTATCCCAATTCATCTCAACAATGCCATTGATGTCTCTTTTGAACAAGACACCACCAATAAGAACATATGGGATGGCTTGTAACCTGAAATGCCTTCTTTTTCTTTACTCATCCCATGAGGACACATGTTTGTTCGAAGGAAGTGCACCATGTCTTGGGTCCAACAAGGAGCAAGTACATCATCTCTCCCTTCTTCTTGATCATCTTGTAGAACAAAAATAGCCTCTTTTTCACTGTCTATTTCATCTTGTTGACTTGAGGCTAGTTGTTCACATAACCCCTTCCCACGGACCAGCTTGGTGACCTTGATCTCAATGTCATATTCCATGACACGAGTGATCCATCATGCATGCTTCTCATTCAAGTCCTTGTTGAGAAGGAATTCTTTAACTCCCGCATGGGAGACCAATAGTTAGATTTTGTTGTTTGAAACCAAATGCTTAAACTTCTTCAATCCTCTGATTACCGCCAGGACCTACTTCTTAATGAAGGAGTACCTTACCTCATAATCTTCCAGACTCCATCAAGAAAGCAATTGGTTGTTACTGTTTCCACTTTCTTTGTTCTCGCTACACCAACATTACGAAATTGTGTTGCTACCACCAAAGGCATACAATATGAAGTATTTGGAAAATTTGGGTTCACAAGAGTTGAGGCTTGTGATATGGCTTCTTTGATAGCCTCAAAACTTGCTTTTCCTTTAGTTGTCCACACAGAATGTTAAGCCCTTCTTCAAAGATCAACATTATTGGCTTCATGAAGCGCGTAAAAGTTTGGAACAAACTTGCAGACAAAATTAATTTTCCCAAGAAGCTTTGAAGATCCTTCTTGTGACTTGGCAATGGCAATGCTCTTATTTCTTAAACTATTTTTGGGTCAATTGACAATCCTTCCTTTCATACGATATGGCCTAGAAGCTTACCTTCAAGGGCCAAGAATATGCATTTTTTGGGGTTCAGTGACACCCCAAATCTCCTACATCTTTGGAAAACTTGCCTCAGATGGAAGAGATGATCTACTGCATTCTTGGAAAAAATAGTTATGTCATCCAAATAGATCAGCACTATTTGGTTAATTAATCCCTTGAATGCCATATCCATTGCCCTCTGAAAAGTGGCTCCAGCGTTGGATAATCCAAATGGCATTTTCCTGTAGGCATAGGTGCCCCATTTTGTGGTGAAATTTGTTTTGAATCGATCATCTTCTTTCACCATGATTTGGTTGTACCACTGAGTAGACATCTAGGAGGGAGAACCTTTCTAACCCAAACACTACTTGTAGGATCTTCTCCATTAAAGGGAGTGGGTAGTGGTCTTTGATGGAGGCTCTGCTTCAAATCCACAAAGTCAACAAACAACCTGATTTCTCCATTTTTCTTCCCGATCGGGACAAGGTTTGCAACCAAACTTGATTGTTTAATCGGAAATATGATGCTTGCCTCTATCACTTGTTCAACTCTTTCTTCATCGAGGCCCAATATGTGGGTTGACTGGTCTTTGCTTCTGCATGATGGGCCGAGCAGCTGGATCTAGTTCAATTGTGTGTTTTGCTAGTTTTGGATTGAATCCTCTTAGGTCCTCATAACTCCAAGAAAACACATCAGGAATTCTTGGCAAAGTTTTATGAATTCATACCTTTCTTGTTTGGTGGCCACTTTGCCAATTTGAAGTGTTTTGTCTTCTCCAACTGGGATTGACTCTAAATCTTCTCCTTTGATATGCATGTTAGCCTTCTCTTTTCTGAATTGATCATTAGGATTGAAAATAGATTCCAGTGTCACTAAGCCTTTGGGAAGCTTGTTTGTATGCAATTGTACTATCTGATTCCCATACTACTGCTCTAGTCTGCTCTAGTTTATAGCTGAGAATTTAGCTTCTTCTTGTAGAAATTTAATGATCTACTGATCATTCTCAAACACCTGCCAGCATGTATTATTATCTGGCATTGTTGGCCTCACAACCACATGGATATGCGGTTGTTCTTTGTCCCTCTTGATGTTGTCAACCACATCAAACATTGCTCCAATTGCTTGCAAGTCTATCAGCAGCTTCATTCTCCTTCTTGGGTATGGACACAATATTGAAGGCCTCGAAATCCTCCATGATATCCCATACCCTGCTCTTGTAGTTTTTAGCAGTCATTTTGATAGCATTAAGTCCTCCTGACCTCGATTGATTGCAACTAGTTCACTATCACCGAATACTTGTAAGTTCTTAATTCCCAGCTTCCTTGCCTAATGAAGACCTTGGACTAAAGCCTCATATTCAAGCAGTGTTATTTGAGCAAGCAAACTAGAATCTCAAGGCTGAATAATATCTCATACCTCCGGGACACAATCATGGCTCCTTCTCCACCTCCTTGTCTACTCCTTGAACCATCAAAGAACAATTGTCATACTTCATTGTCATCCTTGTATTCTGGCTTGATTAGGTCAAGAAGAGGTTGATTCTCTTCATGTAGGCAGTAGACACCCAGTTCAGATTCCTCCATTTCCCTATAGGGTCAAAAGCATTTTTTTTTGCCCACTCATCTAGGGGTCAAGTCTCGGGATATATCCCACCTTGGTATTTGTTTTAGAAGTGCTTAGAGGCCCTCTTGATAAAAACCGAGTAGTTGGCGCTGATTGGGCTAGGCATATAGGATTCAATATGATACTTAGAAATAGGTTTAGATTTGACCGTGGCTTTCGCTCCATACCTTGTCCTTAGAGCATATGTGACCAATCAACAAATAGGTAGCCTCCAATTTTGGCAGTGAATTCCCTAGACAGACACAAAGCGAAATGTGGTGGCAAGTCTATGATTGACACATTTTGCAAAACAATCACATTAGGGCAAGCGTGTAGAGTGAGACTCAAATCCTTGATTATTCCCATAGTAGTCACTATTGTCCCATCTAATTAGACTACTCCTCTAGAGATGACCTCATATTGGAGACCCAACTGATCAACTATTTGTTTGGGCATCACAGAACTACTAGCCCCAGAATCAATCATACAATTGTGTACTAATTTGTCTCCAATAATTAATGAGACATAGAAGGGAGGAGGTCTCATGTTTTTACCTTGTTCTCCATGGTTCCTCCCAGGCTAAATTGTATTGGCAAGCACTCTTTCTTGCTGGTTAGGGGGTGATTTGAACTTGACCAATTCTACATGGCAGTCTGCAATAGATCCCTCTACCCTGGAATGGCCAGTGACTCCCATAGTGAAATGTTCACACTTGTCCTTTTCATCTACTCAATAATATTGAATGAGCCATTTTTTTTGTTGCCCCTTCCCAAACACATTTCTTTCTTGCACATGGGTTGTTACAACCAAAGGCTTGACTGGGTTTGGGAGGTGGTCCTGATGGGTTCAAAGCATGTTTGGAGTTGCACTTTGAGCACCAGGACCTTGTGGAGCGATGGAAGGTTGAGGGTCACTTGAGTTCAGTGGTTGGCCCTCTCCAATATTTCTCTTTTTGGACCATGTATTGGCAGCTACACTTTGAGAAGGGAACTGATTCATCCCACATAAGTCTTCGGCCTACCAGTTGACAAGCATAGTCTCGTTTGGGGGGCCACCTTGTTGTTGATCTTCCTCTTGGTCAAGTTCTTGTGGCACCACACTGGTTTGCACCATCAAGGCCTGATTTAAATGTTTCATTCCTTTTAGAAATGCAGATAAGGTTAGGGCTAGGAGGAATACATTGAATGTCGAGATGGTGTGCGCGTACCATAGAGAAAGATCGGGTTATTGACTGCGAAGAACTCCTTTTTGTCTTGGAAGGACTACTGCGCAAATAAGAACACAAGACCACACGATTTTGATTAGACAATAAATGAGGGAACTGCCTTGGGCCCAGGAAATATAAAACTTCCTTTCGAAGGTGGTCAGTTCCCCTGCTAATATGAATTAACACAAAAGACTGTAAGATATCAATTAAATTGCTTCGTTGAACTGGGTAGGGGAAAGGCTGGTTTTTGGTTATAGTCAGGATAACCGATACCGGTTGCTGATAACCGATATCGGTATGGTCTAAGATCTGAAGGTTGGTTGTTTTGTGGGGTGGTTGTGTTGTTTGGTAGTTGTGTTATTTGTAAGGCTGTATATAGGTGATATTAGGAAATAAGGTGATGAGAGGTAGATGAATGATAGTTAGATGCAATAGCACGCTGGGTAGTGGATCTAGGAATGGATTTGTGAGGATTGTGCTTCAAAAAGTCTAAGAAATGTTATTAAAGAGGACATGCAAGATGTAACTTACTGGTTATTGACGAAGATGCAGGTCCAAGAACTCTGATGACAAAGGCAGAACTCTAGGTAGGATGGCTTGACACACAGAAGATGAGAGATCTCCCTCCCGATGATCAGCTGAGTATCACAGGTTTCTGGCTATTCCGTCGCAGTTCTGGGCTTGATCTCCTTTTGCTGCAACTCTCCTTGTCTCTTCACTCGTCTCTGCTCGGCCAAGTGAAGATTCGAATGCTCTTGATCGCTCCCAATGATCTCCCTTGATTCCTAAAATCCTTCCACCTTTGATTTTGGTTTGGGGAGCCCATTTACAGGGAACCGATGGCGGTTACGTAACCGACGGCGGTAGTAGGAACCGGCATCGGTAAGGAAAAAGTAGGCTATTTTTAGTAAAATAGCCCACCTTCCTACTTTTCTCCCAGAGATTAGTTGCGGGCTTGGTCAAATGACTAGAAGGTCGGTTTTGGGTGCGAAAAAGGGGTCATTAGTCATGGGTGTAGGTGTAGACCAAGTTATAGGTCTTAATTAGGTTAGTTTAGGGTTAGGGCTAGGTCATGATGAAGTGGCAAAATGAGGTGGCAGGTGAGATGATGTGGATTTGTCAATTACAAGGTAATTAATAAATAATTGTGTAAGGTTTAGGTGATGAGGTTAGGTTGCGAGATGAGATGCGGGTCACAAGGGGTCGTAAGACACAAATTTGGTGTCTACATTAGCCCCTTATTGTCGTGTAGCTTGTTTTGTAAAGCTGCGCGGACAATAATATGAAGTGGTTTCTCCTGTTAAGGGTATAGGTAATCCCCCTCAAATCTATCACAGATTGAGGTAGCGTGAAATCAGGGATAGGGTTGATAAAGGGTAAATGGTGTAGAGATAATGGTGAGAGGGTGGGGTAGGTCCAAGAAAGCAGGCGCACGTTGAAATGCAATAGTGCGACTAGGGTACATGATTTGACGATCAAACCAGCAATGCATAGGCAAAGGTCGATAGTTTATCCAAACAAGGGTGATATAATCCTGGTATCCAAGGCATAGGAAGTAGCCCCAGGGTATATAACGGGTAAGGTACAGGAACGTTTAGGCTTGTTCGGCAGTACCAAATGGTTGGTTTGGTTGAGATAAACATCACGGTCTAGGTCTAGGCAAAGTTGGTCGACAGAGCAAGTCAAGGACCCGAATCATGCTAAAACACGAACAGGTGAGCTCAATTGAACAAGAAGGTACATGATGGGTGGAGAAAAGTGTATGTTGTTGATGTTGGGCGAGGTATTGAAGTGGTACGGCCTTGGGTCGGGCCAAGTTGTTGGGTTGCGGCCTTGGGTCGGGCCAAATGGTTGGGGTGAGGCCTTGGGTCAGGCCAAATGGTTAGGTTGAGGCCTTGGGTTGGGCCAAGTTGTTGGGTTGCGGCCTTGGGTCGGGCCAAATTGGTTGCGGTTGGGGGGCCTTGGGCGGCCTTGGGTTGGGCCAAATGGGTAGGTTGAGGCCTTGGGTCGGGCCTTGGTTATGGCCTGGGGCCAAATGGTTGGTTGCGGCCTTGGGTCGGGCCGGATGGGTTACGGCCTTGGGTCGGGCCAAATGGTTGGGTTGAGGCCTTGGGTCGCCAAAGTAGTTGTTCGGCCTTGGGTCGGGCCAAATGGTTGGTTGCGCCTTAGGTCGGGCCGGATTAGTTAGTTACGGCCTTGGGTCGGGCGAAATGGTTGGGTTGAGGCCTTGGTCGGGCCAAAGTAGTTGGTGCGGCCTTGGGTCGGGCCAAATGGTTGGTTGCGGCCTTGGGTCGGGCCGGATTAGTTGGTTACGGCCTTGGGTCGGGCCAAATGGTTGGGTTGAGGCCTTGGGTCGGGCCAAAGTAGTTGGTTATGGCCTTGGGTCGGGCCAAATGGTTGGTTGCGGCCTTGGGTCGGGCCGGATTAGTTGGTTACGGCCTTGGGTCGGGCCAAATGGTTGGGTTGAGGCCTTGGGTCGGGCCAAAGTAGTTGGTTGCGGCCTTGGGTCGGGCCGGATTAGTTGGTTGCGGCCTTGGGTCGGGCCAAATGGGTAAAATGTTTGCATGAAAGGTTGATATAGGTGATGTTGGTGAAAAAGGGCAAATAGTAAATAAGGGCAAAAATTGGGGGAAAGGTGGAATACAACCGATGTCGATTGTAAATGACCGATATCGGTTAGGGGACCGATACCGGTTTCTTAGGGCAGAATAAAACCGATATCGGTTAGGGGCGAAAAACCTATAAAAAGAAAAATACGGCCTGTCATTGTTACTTTTGCAATTTGGAAGCCAATTTGAATTGTCTGACGTGGAGAGTGGAGATTGGAGCATTTGTTGCGTGAGGTGGCGTTATTTGACCGGAGGAGTGAGTTGTTAGCGGGCCCGAGTGAGGAGGAGGCAGTAGTTGATTGGTGGAGGACCCAGAAGAGGACATTTGGAGCCATGGCCCAGCCAGGAGGAGCAGGAGGGGCTGGACCAGCTGGACCACCACCACCCATCCCACCACGACGACGTGTCATCGTACGGGTAGGTTCGAAACCCCTCATTGTGTTCATTTTATTGCATTATGCTAAATTTGGGGTTTTGGGTAGGAATCCAAGTTTTTGATAAAATAATGAATAAATGGAAGTTGTTTGGAAAATAGAGAGGGTAGGTAGGGTAGTTAGGCTAAAACGGTAGGGTGGGTAGGTTTGTAGGGCTTTTGATGGGTAAAAGGGGAAGATTTCCAAAGGCATTGATGTGTGTTATCCGGGAGATGATAGAAAGGAACGTGACTTTTGCATGGGCACCTGCATATTTGGCGGAGTTATACAGGGGTTTATGGGCTTGTAGGTGAAATCACAGGACGACACTGGATTGTTCATACTTATTACACTGTTGGGCCTATGAGCACATTGTTTGTGTGCGACCAGTAGGCCGATCCATCCAGTCAGGAGAGACCGGAGTACAGAGGTTGGGATTTAGACGATGGGTCGGAGCGGAACAAGAGAGGCAAGATCTCGGGCCGTGATGGGTGACATTGAGTATTACAGGCGGTATGGGAGAGGGTGACGATTGCTTGATATCATTGGAGGCCTTACGGGAACTATATGGTAACAGAGAATATAGCTGAGGAGTTGAGGGTGTAGAGCGATTGAGGTGGATCGCGGGGCACGAGGCCGGGTGAGTATGAGAGGATTCCTCTAGATCGCGTGCGGCAGACAATTCAGATTTGTGCGAGGATATACCCACAGGCTTATAGACCATATATGAGGATCGGCTGAGGCGGCATTCTCACCTCCCGGCCAACACCTCCCGAAGGGCCGGAGAGAGATAGCGGCCGATCGCGGTGTAATGGATGCGAGAGCAGCAGAGGCCTATAGGTTATGGTGGGTAGCGAGAGCTGCGAGGTGTACGTGATCGCCCTGACATAGCTGTGATTACAGCGGAGAGAGATCGTCTGCAGAGTTTAGTTCAGCAGCTCCAAACGCAGGTGAATGAGGCAAGAGGATTGTTAGCGGTTGCGGAGTCACGGGCGGAGAGACTAGAGGCTGGATTCCTCCATGCGAGAGGGCGTATTCATATGTTACAGGAGAGATTGGCAGATCAGTGGGCGGTACCAATAGCCATGCGTACCTTTGAGGACAGAGAGGCCCGGCGAGAGGCGTCGACGATCACGATCATCTCCTGGGTCGGGATGAATCGTGAGGGTCTAAGTAAATGTTAGCAAGGTATAAGAATAAATAAGGATGCCGACCTGCGTGTCGATGATAGAGAAGATGTATTTGTTTAACATCTAGATAAGACTGAATATGTATGTTGATTTGATAATAATAAGAATGTTTGCGTTGTGATTTTTGGTGTTTTGAAAAAGGATAAAGAGGAATGTGATTAAATAGAAATACACAAAAAATATTTATATTTACCACACATGATAGGTTATGGTAGGGGGTGGTCGAGCTAACCTTGGGAGACCCCATGTCTCCTAAGTGCTGCCTACATAGCCCATTGCACAAAGCAAGGAAGGGCCTCAGACCGATGTAGTTCTCCCTTAGGATCAGGGAGAGGTGAATTCAGGCAATTTGGTACGATTAGGCAATTGGTTGGTTGGTAAAAATGTTGATATTAATATTGGTAAGGTAAGGTTGAGGGTGTTGGTAATGAATTGGTGATGTTGTAAAAGGTATAAGGGAAGCGAAAGTTAGCCTACCCAAGTGGTAGGGAATCATGCCCTGATTAAGATCAACACACAATCCTAGATGCGAGGCAAAGAGGAAAGATTGCTCCGTAGGTGAAAAGAGCTAAACAAACCACACAACGTAGAATCGAGCTTGAAGCCCTAGGTACCGTGCATAGACGAGAAGTCAATAGGTGAAAAGAGTTGTATGATCACAATATATCGGGTGCGTTACGTCCCTTGAGTTGAAACAAATGGTGAGGTGAGGTGGATGATATAGTGAAGTCTGAGAGAACTTGTTACAAAGTGAGTGTTCGACGAAAGAGAACCTACCCTAAATAGACAAGTCCATGACCCAAAAAGTTCTTTTGAATGAGGCTTTTATTTTCTTGAATATGAGGCGATCGATGCGGGAAGTCTACAAGGATATTGATTGTGCTATTCTTGAGGTCTTCACAAAGCTGATCCATGCGAGAAGCTTCGAAAAAGGCTGTGTGTATAGCTGTCCTTCGAGGAGCGATCTATTTATAGTAGCGAGATATGATTTTAGTGCATAGCTTTCCTTCGAGAGCATCTATATATAATAGCAGCAATAATTTGGCATATAATTTGTCCTTCGAGGAGCGATCTATATATAATTTAGATAGCTAGATGTTCTTTTGGCGTGAAGCATCTAGTTTGGTAGGAAGTTTGACTCAAGAAAATCCCATAAGAAGGTGTTATTTTAATACTTTGAAGTCATGGACTAGACTAAAAAGGGAAGGCATCGTTGAGGGGAGGTGAGAAGTGAGCTTGATTTTATTTGGAGATGTAGGAAACAAAGTGTATGTAGCGGTAAATGAGCTCAAGGGACGAGCAGTAGGTAGATAAGAAGTGATATAACACTAAATTCAATAGTAGAATGGTCGAAGATGCAAGGCATTAAGGGGTTCAGGCTCAGGTTTACCATTAAGCGAAGCTAAATGATAAGTGCCTGATCCATAAGTGTGAGTGATTATATAAGGCCCAATCCAATTAGGAGCAAATTTTCCACGTTTGCTCTTTTCTAGTTTGGTTACATGTTGATTCTCTTTGAGGACAAGATCACCAACCTTAAAGGTACGCTCATGAAGTCGCTTATCATAAGCACGCTTGATACGTTTTTGATAGATTTGAAGGTGATCGAGAGCTGTAAGATGACGTTCGTCAAGAAGCTCCAATTGGGCTAACCGCTCTTGGCGGAAATCATCGTTGGTGAGAATATCATGAAGAGATATCCTGAGGGAGGGTATTTGTATTTCGAGAGGCAAGACAGCCTCGGTACCATATACGAAAAAAAAGGTGTAGCATTAGTAGAGGTACGAATGCTAGTACGATAAGCCCAAAGGGCAAAGGGGATGTGATCGTGCCAATTTCTTCCAGACTCATTGACAACTTTCATGAGGATTTTGGTTAGGGTTTTATTAGAGGATTCGGCTTGTCCATTTGCTTGTGGATAGTAGGGTGATGAGAAGCTAAGTTTAATACCAAAGTTGTCACAAAGGTCTTGCAATAACTTATTTTTGAAAGATTTTCCATTATCATTTATCGGGCGATGAGGAACACCAAAACGACAGATAATGTGGTGGTTAATGAACTCTACAATTTTTTCTTTTTTGGTTGAAATGAGTGGAATAGCCTCCACCCATTTTGTGTAATATTTGGTTGTTGTGATAATCCATCGGTGACGTTGCGAAGAGGGCGGGTGAATCTCACCAATAAGGTCTAAACCCCATTGTGAGAAAGGCGAAGATCTCGGGCGACTGTGTAGGGGTGGCTAGGAGTATGTTGAAGGTTGGCGTGTTGTTGACACATAACACAACGCTTAACATATTCATAGCAATCGTTATTGAGAGTAGGCCAATAATAACCAAGGCGAAGGATTCGTTTGGCCATGGCAAGGCCACTAAAATGTCCGCCACAGATACCGTCATGGACCTGTTGGATGGTATGGGTGACCTCCGCCGGTGAGACATCGAAGGAGGATGCCATCAAAGCCACGTTTATAAAGGAGTCCCCCCATAACTACATAACGAGAAACGTGTTTAAGAAAAGCACGTTTGCCAGTACTAGTAAGGTCAGAAGGGAGAACAGAGGTTGTAAGGTAGTCGTGAAATTGGTGGTACCAGGTATCCTGCGAATTAGTAGACACAGTATTTATCATACAAACTACCGGGGTTGAGTAGGATGGGGCAAAAAGTTGTTGGACCAAGACGAATAATTGAGTCTAGTTGATGAAGCTGGAATTTGCGAGGCTAAGCAAGCCATAGTATCCACAAATTTGTTAGTGGAGCGGGGAATGGTTTGGATAGAATAGTGAGTAAATAAGGCTAGAAGTGAATCCACGTAGTGTTTGTACTTTTGAAGTTCCTCATTTTTACATTGGTAGATGCCCATAACTTGATTGACTACCAATTGAGAGTCGCCAAAAATATTGATAGATTTGATACCTAAGTGTAACGCAACTTGGAGACCCAGAACAAGGGCCTCGTATTCCATTTGTATTATTATTAGTGCAAGGGAAATCGAGTCGGAATGAAAGAGGCATGGGCTCAGCGTCGAGAGGAATGAGAACAACGCCGGCTCCTCCACCACGGTGGCATTTGGATCCATCGAAGAAGAGGGTCATTGGATACGACTCCTCCTTGAGGGAAAGAGTAGCGATGAGTTCGTCTGGGAATGTAAAATTGGTAAATTGTTCCCCAGGTAAAGGGGCCTCCATGAAGTTGGTGCTGCGAGTTTTCCTTTGATTGATTTACTGGTGGACAAACTCAAGGTCGAGTCGGCGAGGAGCATGAGCCATCTGCGCGTGCGTTGGTTTAGATGAGGTTTGGCATACATGTAATGGATGGGGTCCGTGTTGGTGATGATGAAAAAGTTTTGTGATTGAAGAAGGTAGTGTCGGAGTTTGGTAGCCACGAATGATAGGGCTAGGCATAACTTTTCTACATGTGTATACCTAGTCTCATAGTCCACCAAAGTACGACTTATATAATAAACGGCTTGTTCTCGATTCTCGGAGTCACGATGTGCAAGCATGGCCCCTACAGCGTGGTCAGTGGCGGAAAGGTAAAGGTAGAAAGGGCGGTCGTCCTGAGGTGGGATAAGCATGGGTGGCTGCAAGAGATAAGTTTTGAGAGCTTCAAAGGCTAGGTGGCACTCTTCGCTCCATTGAAAATCAATGTCCTTTTTAAGAAGGTGATGAAAAGGTTGACATCGATCCGAGAGTTGGGAGATGAAACGTCGGATAGATTGGAGCTTACCTTGTAAACTACGCAATTGTTTGAGATTGGTAGGTGGGGGCATTTCTAGGATAGCTTTGACTTTAGATGGGTCGACCTCGATGCCACGCAAAGAGACGATAAAGCCAAGAAGTTTCCCCGAAAGGACACCAAAGACACATTTCTTTGGTTGAAGGCGGACAGAATATTGTAACAGGCGATCAAAAATAATGGTTAAAACATCGAGATGTTCACTACGATGTTTAGATTTGCCAAGAAGATCGTCGACGTAATCTTCAAGGATAGTGTGCATAATGTCATGAAAAATGTAGGTCATAGCCCGCTGATAGGTTGCACCAGCATTCTTAAGGCCAAATGGCATTACACGGTAACAGAAGGTTCCCCAAGGAGTTATGAAGGCAGTTTTATGTTGATCGGCGGGGGCAACCAAAATTTGGTTATATCCCGAGAAACCATCCATGAGAGAGAGCATCTCATGGCCTGCAGTGAGATCTACAAGTTGGTCAATGCTAGGCAGGGGGAAGTCATCCTTAGGGCAAGCGAGGTTAAGATCTCGAAAAATCCGTGCATATCAAAGTCCCCGTCGCTTTAGTGAGCAGTGCGATGTTAGAAATCCATTGAGGATAGTCATAGGCGAGAATGAAAGAAACAGAAAGGAGTCGTTGAAGCTCCTCTTTGACCAAGAGAGCAATGCGTGGATGCATTTTCTCAATTTTTTTTAATTGGCTTGGAATCGGGGTTTAGAGTGATGTTATGGGCGCGATGGTAGGATCAATTCTGGCATGTCGCGTAGGACCAAGCGAAAGCTTGGTTGCGGGTACGGAGAAAGGTAGTAAAGGCGGCTTGTTCTGATGTGTTAAGGGATTGTCCGATCTTCACAATGTGAGGATCCTCCTCCGTGTGGATGTTGATTTCTATAGTCGATTCATTCAACATGGTTTGAGTTTCAGATGGTAAGGTGCGTTGAATATAGGAGTCATCCGCCCCAAGGTAAGTGAGGATGGAGTCGTCATCCTGGCACTCAACAACATTAATCGAAGGCGAATCCTCTTCGATCATGTCTGGATACAGAAGGGGGATAGAAGAGGGGTCCTCATTATCGCGTTGATAATTGAGAGGACCTAGGAAGATAGCATTTATGAAAAAAAAAAAAAAGGAGGGATAGATTCGGGATCTATTGACTCTGTGGGTGACGAAGGCAAAATGGGTGATGATGGTTCGGTAGGGGTGACGTCGTTGTCTTCTAGAAGACAACTGACACGAGGTTCCTCCTGTGTAGGTGTTTCAGGAAAACCGAGACCACTGCGATCATTGTGTTTGCGTGTAGTCACGGGAATGAGTGTATGTCGGCCTTGTTCATAAAGACCAAAACCAAAGCCTTTCCAAGCACAGTGAGTCAAGAAGGTGAGGGCGAAACGACGATTTGTCAAGTATTGAAAATCAGATTGGAAGGGAACCACACCAAGAGGGGGTTCAGGGGTAATGGAGGATGCGTCAACACCCCCATACGTTAGGTTGGTGCGGCAATGGGGTGGTCCGTAAGAGATTACTTCCCCCACACGACGGTCATAGGTAGGATGTGCATGTACCTGTCCGTATTCCTGTGGGGTATGGAAAGAACTAACGTTATATAGGCGATACTCCCCCAGCGTAAGGCGTTGAAAAACATCTACTAAGGGGTCTGCGGTTGGGATGTTAGCTGCGGGAAGGGAAGTGGTTTTGCGGCGGTGGTTTCATCGGTTGAAGGCGTAGGTGCGGTTGAGGTGGATGGTTGAGGTACATTTGAAGAGGATGGTTGGGTTGAATGTATGGGTGTCTTGATTGGTATAAGCACATCGTTAGGGCGGTATAACATATTGCAGGTTTTAAAGGGGGGAGGATCAGCTTTTACGGTGTAGGACTTCCCCTCGTACTCAAATTTTATGCATCATGTAATGTTGAGGAACGCATCCCATAGCCGGATCGAGGGACCTAGCAATATGTTATATTGGAACTCTCCTTGAGGACATAGAAGAGTTCGGGTAAAGTACGTGGTCCTACCCGAATGTTGAGGATCACGGTGCCTAAGGTAGAGGTAATAGCGTCATTGAATGACCGCAACATGATGGGATTGGCACACATGTAGCTAGAAGGGATATTCATTTGTTGGAAGGCTTTTGAAGAGATGATGTTTAGGCTAGCGCCCCCGTCAATCATAACACGACGTACCCGAATGTCCCGGACGTAAGCTGAGATGAAAAGGGCAAGGTCAGGATCTTCTGTACCAAAGTCAACAATTTCATCTTCAGAGAAACTGACTGCCGCAGCTTGTTGTTGTACAGAAGTGGTTGGGGCAGTGGGTTGTTTGGTGAGAGAAGCAACGTGATTGGGTGTTAGAATGGAGGCAACGGGCAGGGTTTCATTAGGTAAGACCTCGATCCCTTGAAGAATTTCAACGAGAGCTTGTCGATGGGATTCAGAAGTCTGAATGAGATCATATAGTGTCATTTTTACGGGCGATTGGTGAAGCTGTTTGATCATGGCTCGATGGGCAACTCCATTAGAGATGGGGTAAGCGGGTCCACGAATAACCACTTTGGGTGGTGGTGCAATCGGGATGCTGGATGGAGAAAGAGAGGACGCATGTGTGCTTTCTTTTGCTTTCTCGTTGTTTTTCTGCGCTCGAGTAGCAACACTAATCATATTAATCTCGTAGACTGAGATGAGGAAGATGGTTAGGATAAATCATGGTCTTGAGAGGTGGTGGGGTTGTAATAATGATAGATCTTGGTGAGGCGGGGATAGATGGTATAGTAGAGGAATTGAAGCTAAAGGTCTCTCCCTTCGTAAGTTGTCTTTCTTAACCTTTGTATCTGGGAGAGGTGACTGATGAAGGATGGTTTTTAAAGCTTTGCATCTCTCCACATCATGTCCTGGTGTGCGGTGATAGGCGCAGATTTTAGACTCATCATAACCTATAGGTCGAGGTTTAGATGGGTCATAAGGTCTAAGTGGGGGTAGGGAAATGGTCGCATTCTCCACCAACATAGCAAGGATTTTGGCGTAAGATCCTTTGAGTGGGTCAAAATCGGAGGAGGATGAGGGTATTGGTTTTGCGGGTTTTGGTAATGTTTGGGCGTGGTTGGTTCGTACGGGTGGTGGTTTAGCCGAGGGGTGTTGACACGTGGTTTTCACTAAACGTGGTTTCTTTGGCGCGTGAAGCTATATTCATTGGTTAGATGATGAGGCTACAGATGACGTGGTAGCGGGAAACAACCACGGAGAAAGGGGAGTGACAGAAAATAAATCCTTTGATGATGGAGTTCATTTAGGGTTGATGGGTGGACAGGATATGTGGGGTGACAATGTTGATATACCCTTTGATCTCTGTATAGGTGCAGAAGGCGTAGGTCGTTTTGAAGAAAACGCAGGAGGTATGATATATTGATGCAAGGTGGAGGGATGAGGTCCCAATATGGAAGGTAGGTGTGACGATGATGGTTTTGATTGTGATAGAGGCACGGATTGAGTTTGTCTCCTAGGTGGCGGGCGGCTTTATTTTTGGATAAATCAAGTCGCTTAGGCGGGTGCGTTAGGCCCAGGCATTGGTGAGGTCCCAGTGTAGGGGAAGATTTGGTTAGGTTAATAGAGGTGGATGGGCTACTTGGTATAGATACGGGGGGTGAGACTGAGGACATAGGCATTTTGAGTTTCTGTAAACACTTAGGATATATGGTAGAGGTGTCTGGATCGGTCATCTGCATTTGAGTAGAATAGGGGGTACTCAAAGCGTTCCCATAGGACTCGTCATCTTTTGGAGAATGACAATCTTGAGCATGAATTGTAAATTTAGTACGGAAGAAAGACGGGTTGTGATTCCAGTCCTTTGTGGGTGTGATACGGGGGGTAGATGAGTCTTGTATCAATAGATATTAAGAGGTCGACCGGTTGTTGAAAAGATTTAGGCGATGAAGGACTAATAGGCGGGAGGGCATGTTTGAGAGGGTGCATTATGGTTAAAGAATTTGGTGATGTTGGTGCAAGAGATTTCTCATCTAAGGATGTCAAAAGGAGTGGCGAGCCTTCCTCTTGTGCAGCAAGAGCGGTAGAAGGGGACATTTGGGAAATAGATAGATTAGATAACATCCGTTCGCAGTCTTGTAGGGATGTGGTGTAAGCAGACTCATTGATGAGAAGAGAAGTCTGGGCAGTTAACTCTTTTATGGGTAAAGGAATGATTTCGCTTTGGCTTGATGGTGGTGAAGGAGGTTCGGACTCCTGTGTTAGTGGAGAGGCTTGATTCAAAATTTTCTCGATAGAGGCTTTTGGCTGGGAGTCGAAGACTGCATGGATCTCATGAACACTCTCCTCGGCTAAGATATCCTGGTTTACGTTACTGTTGGACGAGTGATTTGGGAATGGTTTGTTGAAGATTTTCAAATTTCGGTTGGCAGGGGCATTAGGATTATCGAGGGTTATATCACCTGCGTCAACCATTTCCTGCACTATGTTTTTCAACATTTTGCAGTTTTCATGACTATGTCCTTTTACGCGGTGAAAGTTACAGAAGTCATTTTCTTTGTACCAGGAAGGTATAGCGCGGGTAGAATCAAACCCGGAGTGAGGTTTAACAGGAGGTAAGGTAATGGCTCCTGCTTTGAGCAATTTTTCCAATATCACACCATATGTTTCTCCCAGGAGTGTAGTTGATGGGTTACGCTTTATACTTATAAGTGGTTTTGGCGGGGTATTAGACGGTGGTTGGGATTTGACCATCACCGCGTGCACACGGCCCCTTTTGATTTGAAGCGGTCGATGGGTGAGGATTGGTGGTGTTAGGTTTGTTGGTGGAATCGGAGTTCGAAGTGGGGTTTTGTTGCGCAACCGCAATTTCTCTTCTTCTAGGCTCGAATTTCTAGTTTAGAGCCATGGTAAAGGCCTCATCAAATGTGCGGAAAGTTTGAATTTGAAGAGTAGGAGAAATGTGCTTAGCACATGCCCACGTAAAAAGTTCGATAAGTTCGACTGAGGAGAGGCATATGTAAGTTGGTTGATAAGGCCCGCCATCGTCAGCGAAATCTGCGATAGATTCGTCTTGGTGTCGGATGGCATAAAGGTCGATGATAGATACTTTCTTGGCAATGTTAATGGAGAAATGATCCAAGAAAGATTGGGCTAGTTAGTTAAAAGAGAAGATTGAGTCTTTGGGTTAAAGCAACTTGTACCACTCAGGCGGGTCTGATAAGGACATGGGAAAGGTGCGAGTAACAAGGCATCATCATGAGCAATCAAATAACAAGCATGTCTAAATGATCGCAAGTGTTGTTGAGGGTCCTCTTTACTTTGTTAAAGCGGGTAAATTTTGGTAATTCCCATTGAGGAGGATACGAATGAAGGGGACAGAGATGGGTGAATAGGCTCTGACAAACTTGCTCGTATGTCAGCGCTACGACTTCTGAAACAAAGCCTCCGGGTTTTGCATTTTGTCCATCATTTGTTTAATTAAATCCGTGGTTGGATGAGATGATGGTGTGGTTGTGGTAAACGGAGGCAAATTGGGCCAGGACCTCCATTTGAACAATGGTGGGGTTAAGTGTTGATAAGGTATGGAGGATGAATATGTTGAGGCGGCCGAATAAGGATGTCCCATATAGGATGTTGAGGTCCTTTGGATACGTGTATGGGAATGAAAAGGTAGGCGGAGCTTGAGAAGGAAAGCTAGTGTGGATAGGTGGCAGAGAGCAAGTCATGAACGGAGCAGTCTGCAAGAGAGATGAGGTAGGGGCAGTCGGCGGTAATGATATGTGGGGTCCAAGATTAACCAACGGAAAGCCAATCTGAGTCGTATGAACCTCTGAAGCCATCGGATTGGGAGACGGGGCTAAAGATGCAGGAAGCAAGGCGGTGTTATCAGGCGGAGTGGGAGCTAAATGAGCAGCTATACTAATAGGCATACCAACAAGGAGCTGACCATCAGGCGTACGGTCAGGGGTATGAGACAAATAGTATTGTGCAGCACTAGGATTAGCATCCAGAAACTTGGCAAAGTCCTTATCTCCCACGGGAATTTTAGGAACCTCATTTGTATCAGTAGGATTCCCCACGAGAATGTGAAGGGGGTGATTCGAGGCAAAAAGCAGAGCAAGCATGTGAAACCATGGTGGCGGCTTGCTTTGAGTGATAACAACCATGGACGGGAGTTCACGGTAGGGTTTGAATCATCGGGAATAGAAACAAACTCGGGCCAGTAAAATTGGTAGGTTCTTTGGTTTGTCGGGAATTGGAAAAAAAACGATGGCGATATCGGTCTAATGTAACCGATGTCGGTTATACTATAGCCGACGTCGGTCGGTCGGTAACGATGTCGGTGTAAAAGTCTGAGGCTAACAAGATATAAAAGGCTGCTAATTTGATTTTTAACAACGTTTAGTATACTTGTCCAATTATTGATCACAGAAGACAGAGTATGAGAAAGAAAACAAAACTAAAAACAAGCAAGATGCACACGCAAATCCAGAGATTAACCCTAGGGTTAATTTTAATTATTGTGGGCTTATGCCTTTAGACGTAGAATGATGTCAGAATCCTAAACAAAAGACTTAGGGGAAATGTCAAGTTTGTTTTGGCTTATAAGGTTACCTCAATCGGGCGGAGGAATACCGCGGAAAAGGGGGGATGTTTGAGCTGTTGTGTTAATTGTGAAGTGATTCGGTATGTGTTGTGCAGTGAAAGTAAGATTAATTTCTTGTCAATACCATGGATATCACCCCCACGTGTACGACCTGTTACTTAATCTATGTTCACTAGAATTGAAAACAACAAGCGATGTCTGATGCACGTGTTTTAAACCCAAATCGAAAATGATATTCGATGAAGCAAAAGAGATGACTTTCACTAATGCGAGATGTAAAAGCAAAGCAAGTTCTTTTATCAAAATAATACAAAACCTTGTGAATATCTTTTAGAAGAAGAAAACAGCAAGTATACTCCCTATATGAAAGCAAGCAAGAAAGAAAGAAACCCAAAATGGGTCCCACCGGGCGTGCCAAAATGTTTCACTCGAATGTTTCATTCCTTTTAGAAACAGATAAGGTTAGGGCTAGGAGGAATACCTGTTGAACGTCGAGATGGTGTGCGCGTACCGTAGAGAAAGATCGGGTTACTGCGAAGAACTCCTTTTTGTCTTGGAAGGACTACCTGCAAATAAGAACACAAGACCACACGATTTTGATTAGACAATAAATGAGGGAACTGCCTTGGGCCCAGGAAATATAAAACTTCCTTTCGAAGGTGGTCAGTTCCCCTGCTAATATGAATTAACACAAAAGACTGTAAGATATCAATTAAATTGCTTCGTTGAACTAGGTAGGGGAAAGGTGGTTTTGGTTATAGTCAGGATAACCGATACCGGTTGCTGATAACCGATATCGGTATGGTCTAAGATCTGAAGGTTGGTTGTTTTGTGGGGTGGTTGTGTTGTTTGGTAGTTGTGTTATTTGTAAGGCTGTATATAGGTGATATTAGGAAATAAGGTGATGAGAGGTAGATGAATGATAGTTAGATGCAATAGCACGCTGGGTAGTGGATCTAGGAATGGATTTGTGAGGATTGTGCTTCAAAAAGTCTAAGAAATGTTATTAAAGAGGACATGCAAGATGTAACTTACTGGTTATTGTGAAGATGCGAGTCAGAACTCGATGACAAAGGCGAGAACTCTAGGTAGGATGGCTTGACACACGAGAAGATGAGAGATCTCCCTCCCGATGATCGGTGAGTATCACGAGAACTTTGGCATATTCCATTGCGATTTTGGGCTTGATCTCCTTTTGCTGCAACTCTTACTTGTCTCTTCACTCGTCTCTTTCGGCCAAGTGAAGATCTGGAATTCTCTTGATGCTCCCCGATGATCTCTCCCAAAATCTCCCTTGATTCCAAAATGAAATCCTTCCACCTTTGTTTTGGTTTGGGAGCCCATTTACGAGGAACCGATGGCGGTTACGTAACCGATGGCGGTCGAGTAGGAACCGGCATCGGTAAGGAAAAAAGTAGGCTATTTTTAGTAAAATAGCCCACCTTCCCCGCTTTTCTCCCGAGAGATTAGTTGCGGGCTTGGTCAAATGACTAGAAGGTCGGTTTGGAGTGCGAAAAGGGGTCATTAGTCATGGGTGTAGGTGTAGACCAAGTTATAGGTCTTAATTAGGTTAGTTTAGGGTTAGGGCTGGAGTCATGATGAAGTGGCAAAATGAGGTGGCGGGTGAGATGATGTGGATTTGTCAATTACAAGGTAATTAATAAATAATTGTGTAAGGTTTAGGTGATGAGGTTAGGTTGCGAGATGAGTGTCTACACTATTGTGCCGAGCATCTTTGGTCCGCTTGATATTGAGCCTAGGGCTGGTATGGCCTAAAACTCGAGTTTGTTGTCTTTTGATGGTCACTAGCTCATTCCCAAAGTTTTGAAATTGCTTCATTACCGCTTCCCTAAACTCTTTATCGATATTAGATGATGAAGTGGAAGCTTCGATGAGCTTTGACTCTGAGGGGTGGGTATAGGAGCTAATGTAGGCATTTGGCTAGTATCTGGGATTCCTAACTCAAGGTACGAGACATGAATGGCCTAGGAGTGATTTTTTCCAGCTTGAATCAAATGGTTCTCACTCTATGAGAGGCTATAGACTATAGGTAATGTAGTGCCCCCATTGATCGAGTCATCAAAGAAATATCATAATTTAAAGCCCTAAGAAAGTATAAGAAGGCACCTTCATTAGTGGGCTTTACTTACCGCTTGGAATTCTATCCCGGTCCACTAGAATCGAGGTTGAAGTCCTGTAAGCTACTCATTCAAGGCTCTCTTGATTGTTGTTAGTTGTTCCAACAAAGATAAGTTATCACCTTTTCCCCAACTAATCATGAAGAGACATGCATATCTGGTTCCAGTTTTGGATAGAGCCCTCTTGTAAGACTCTTGAACCATTGTGAGGCTTTCCCTTTGAATGAAGATACGAGCGGCTTGAGTGCAATGTCCATCTCATGGATCTCGTGGATTGTCATGACATTTGCAATATCTTGGACATGGTCACTAGAGAAGTTTGATTTTCCCTGAGTGAAATATGGGATGCTCTTTAAACTTGTAATCGGAACTAGGTTTTGTGCAATCAAGGCAAGTGGACTACTACCGTGGTGAAGTTGACATATGGATTTGGTTGTGCCATTTTGATTGGCCTTAAAGCCCTCGCAAACCGAAAGAAAAGCCTTACAAGTGGAGGTGTTGACAAGGTTCTTCCGTGGAGATGGAGATTTCTCGAACTCTTCTTCCTCTCTTATCTCTTCCCGGTGATAGACACATGTATTCAAATATACCTTCTTTCCTTTCTCTAGACAGGGTTTTTCTCATGAATCTTCCAAGCTTGGGCTGCTGAAACCAGTAGATTTGTTTCTTTTGGAGTCACCAGATGTACAATTTTAGGCTTCTTAAAACCCAGAATCACAACAAGTGTACATCAATCCTACTATAATAAGATGGAGACTTCTTAGTCCCACCGGGCATGCCAAAACTATTAATGCAAAATCACAACACCCCAAATGAGTTCTAAAAATCTACTTTTCTAAGGTATTCATTTGGTGTGATCGCATAACATTGAACTTTCCCCAATGTGTGGGACCTTACAAAATGGAAAAGCTCTCTAGATTAAAGTTTGGTTCCTTATTCCTCTGTTTAGGTGCATACGTAGAAACTTGTAGAGGATTTGTTCTTAATCCTAATCTAAAATTTACCAAGGAGACAAGGATAGAAGGAATACAAAAATTAAAACAAATCTAAACTACGAGGTGATCCACCAAAGGAATGATGACACTTTTTTTTCTAATAGACACAAACCAACAAAATGCATACAATAAACAAGCACATATAGCCGGATATGTAATGGGAGACTAGATGAAAGAAAAAGATACAAGAGAGAATCTAAAATCGATCATAAACGTGTTTTATTGCTCATCGTAGATCGATACATCCATTACAAAGTAGCCAAGAGGCATAAACTTATTACAATTTTAGCGGAAGGCATGAACCCCACAGATCCCTTTTCTAGAGGAAGAGGGAGCCCAGTAAAACAAAGAATGTCTAACCCTTTACAATGAATCCTACCCCCATATTTATAGTTTAATCATAAAAGAAGAAGAGAGGGATAAGCGGGAAAAGCAGGTTGAAGCTCAACCACCATTATTAATGCCTCTAATGAAATATCTCTCCAAATTCATCTTTCCGCATCAATCCTTGGTCCCACCTTGAAGGGAGAGGAAGCGATGGAAACAGATCGAATTTGATCTTGGTTATTGAGGCAAGAAGATCCCGCATTGAAATCCCGAAGAGGTTTCCTCCATTTCCTTCACCTAACCTCCTCAAAATTAAAGTTTCATACCCCATGGCATAGGTGAGGCCGATATCTTTCCAACGACATCGATTTGTAATTTTTCGAGCCTCGAGTCAAAGATACGCCCCTTAAATTTTCAGGTTTCTATACAGGAGGGCAGGAAAACATCTTTAAAAATGGGTCCCCTTTTGATATCAGACACGTGGCAGCCAGATTGGAACAAAATCGGGCCTACGGGTCCGCAATTTATCTTTTGCCCCTTTCCTCCGATTCCCACTTTGGCTTTGACTCGGGCCCAGATGCTGACTTTTTCCTTGGGACACGCGGCATTTTGGCACTCATTTAGAAACCTTCTTTATCGCCTTTTGACTATGTTTACTCTTATGCGAGATCATGGTCGATCCAATATTTGCACGGGGTGAAATAAGGATAACAAAGGTGTTATTTAAGATTTTATAAAAGCACAGTGGCATGGGAATAAGAAGTTGTTTGTAATCGAAGCGGCCCTTCGTCATGTTTTTTATTGAATTGTTGTTTTCACTCTAAAATAAAAACAAAAATAATTTGTGAAGATGTTTTCTATGCTCTATGTTGGATATTTGTATTCTTTTTCTGCCCTTTATGTGAAAGAAGAAGAACACAACAATGCATAAACAAGTAAACATGTAAAATTTATTAAAATCATACATAATTCATTGTTGTGTTGTAATGCATAAACAAAGAAAGATGTAAATGTTATTAAAATTATACATAATTCATTGTACTTTTATATGGCTCGAAGATGGTTGGGAAAAAGTGAATGGGAGTTTGATGTTTCATCATAGTTGTAGTAGACATGAGTTGGGTGTCAATAAGTATGATTTTTGTGCAGTAGCAGATCTAAAAACTATGGATTCATTTGAGAAAGAAGAAGCAATTGCATAACTATTTGCATTCTTTGTCTTGCATGCACCTACAATATGTAGGAGAAGAAGAAGAAATGGAGGAGATAAACTATGTAATGGCATTTAAGTATAATAAAATTAAATTTCATGAGAATGAAAGGCTGGAGCAGGGTATATGGAATCAAATTCAATTGGTGGTGAATTGAGTTGTAGAAAAGCTTATAATTTAAGTTGATGTCGATTTAGGTTTTATTTTCAAGTTTGCATTGTTTATAGTCAATTGTGTTGTAGTCAAAGAATTGAATTGTTGTTGAGATGGATTTTCTTACATCATCTTAAAATAAGCATGAACATCCCTCAAATCACAACTTGATGAAGCAATGCATTTTCAAAGTGTAGTAACAAACATGTGTCAATTGTAAATAATTTGTCTACAAATTTAGTATTATCATGTAGTGGTAAGTGAAATAAACATTTAGGTGTTACAAATTGGCTATGTAGAAATATGTCTATTTATTTAACTCAATCCAACATGCTATTGAGAAGTAGTTTCAAATTTTTGAGTTGTAGATGACAACATCTGAATCACACAAGATATTGTTTTGTTATCTTGAACTTCTAACAAATAATGTGGTAAGGACGAAATGAAAGTAATGATGTTAATAGATTAAGTGCATGCACTAAATTCATGGTATTGATAAGATTCACAAAAACAAATACATATTTGAGTAAGAAATGGTCAAATTTAGGAGCTCAATCATGGCCAAAATATGATGGAAGGAAAATAATAGCCAAATGAAGTTCATGTTTAGAGTTGGAGACACATGTCAAGTAGCTCGATGTTGGAAGACTACACAATGAAAAATGTTGAGATATTCCTGTAAATTCAATCATGCATAAGTGAACTAAAGTAAACTAATTTAGACATGAATACTAAATGTGAAAAAATCAAAATCAAAATAATCAAGAAGTCAATCGTATAATAAAAATAAATTCACATATTGTAATAAGCCACCGCATGGAACTAAATAGGCATTTGAAGGTAAGGTTTTATTGTAAACATATTAAGAGATCAAGCCCATCCCATCATTTGTATGAGTTTTGATAAAATACTTATTGTTTTAAGAGGTTTAGTGGAAATGTGTAACTGATGGCAATAAATGAATGTAAGTTGGTATAACTTTGAATGTAAGTTCACTTTGCACTCAGTATTCCACCTTCGTGGACTTAAATTTACCTTCAATTTCCACTGAGTAAGGATAAGGGTAAGGTTAGTGAGGGGTTAAGCATATTACAGCCCAATCCCACCTCATCTTCTCGCTTAACTAAGGTTTACTAGAGTTGGTGGTAAATAATAATTGCTTTTGTTATCATAATCATAATAAAAGCAAGGAATGCAAATTTTGATTCCAATCTTTTGTTGTTGTTGTGTCTCGCTTTAGCCTTTAAGTATTTTTCGTGGTGGTTGTTGTTGGTTCACATTGAGATTAGTATTATTATTCTTATTATTAGTTGCTAGTTTAGAAGCTTGTTTTAGCAAATGTAACTATGTTAACCACTTTCATTCTATCTCAATGATCTACTCTTATTCCTCTAAAGAAGTTGAGTTCTACCATTTTAGAGTTTCCAATTATCCTAGGCCGTATACAACAATTAATTTCATTTTAGATGTAAGAAGAACAAAGAATTTTCCATACTCATGAAGACAATGTAATACTGACCAAGTTGAAGGTCCTAATCCACGTCTAGATTTTAGGATGTTGGCATGTATTCCGAGTGTTCGGGTTTCTCAAAGAGTATATATTCTAGATGGAAAAAAATCAAAAATAAAATACTAGTAAAAATGAATGAATCCACCTCCCATTTGTTAAAAGTAGACACAAAATGGACATTTCTAAGTCGAGCATCTAAATTCTTTAATTTAATCCTAGAGATCAAAAATTTAGTACTCATACATATGCTTATGAGTAACTACATGTCTCCATGTTTACCTTTCTCTCGATATGGTTGACAAGAACACGATCACCCACAAACATAACGGGATTTCCTTTGGCTAGTATGGTTTTCATAGTCTCTGGAAATACAAAACAAACCCAAACATTATCTTCTCGTGGTAGGGTATTCTTACATCTTGAATAGGCCCATAATTCATGTGATTGAAACAATTAATCTTAATGTACTATGTCATCACCAAATCCCCATTATTCTAATTACAAACTACTAACAAAAGGTCATTCTCCTAGTTCGGATTGAGGAAGACTTTTCCTACTTAAATACTTGATACATCTTCCTCTCAGTAAATGTGCTTTTAACAAAAAGTCAAGTAAATTTGATGAGATACTACAATCTGCTTAGAATTATCTAGTAATTTCTAGAATGTTTTGGATTTGGTAATTTCTAGAATGTTCCAGAATGTTCCGGTAATTTCTACCAGTCAAACTCACTAGAATGTTCCGGTAATTTCTACCAGTCAACATGTCCAGAACATTCTTATTTCTTCTAGATTTTTTGTGAGGAAAATGTATTCTTAATGTGGAAGAAAGAGGATTCTAGAGAATGTATTCTTAATGTGGAAGAAAGAGGATTCTAGAGAGTTCTGTATTCTTCCAAAGACCTCTATAAAATGGAGGTGAATGTAATTGTTTGTAAGAAGAACAAAAACAAGAAGCAAGAAGGCAATAAAATTGGATTGTGCCAGTAGCACAACAACATTTGTTTTTGTTTGTTATTTTATTTTATTTGTCTCTGCCACATCAAATTGGTATCAGAGCATTGGCGATCTGGAGGAAGAGGACGTGAAGGCATCCCTCTGTTTTTTGTTAGATGCGTAGTTGGCCGAGGTAATAAGTTTTTTTAAAAAGAAGATTTTATTTTTGGTATTAAAATAAATTAAGGCATGGATTTTAGTATAAATCAAGCCATAATACCAATATTTTCTGGCAAAAATTATGATACATGGGCTTTTAGAATGAAATTGGCATTTGATTCATGTGAGTTATCAGACATAGTTATAAATGGTTATGTTGAACCAGAAGATGAGTTTACTTTGAGTTCAGATAATGAGAATATTCTTAAAGAAAATAGGTAGAAGAATAAGAGGGCTTTGCAGATCATTGCACAAGGATTGGATGAGTCAGTTGTTGGAAGGATTAAGCCAACTACTACAGCCAAGCAAGCATGGGACATCCTAGAGATGGCATATCAAGGTACGAGTAAGGTAAAAATTGCTAGATTACAAGCACTTAGAAAAGAATTTGAAAATTTGCAGATGAAAGATTCTGAATCAGTAGATCAATTCACATATCGTGTTATGGATTTGGTTAATCAAATAAGACAGACTGGTGATGAGCTAACAGATCAAAAATTTGTAGAAAATATTTTGAGATGTTTGCCTAAAAAGTTTGATGCAATTGTTGTGGTAATTGAGGAATCCAAGGATTTGACTAAATTTTCTATAGATGAGTTGGTTGGTTCATTAAAGAATTATGAAGATAGATAAACATGAATGACAATAATTCATTGGAACATGCATTCAAATCACAAATGAACATTTTGTAGGTAGGCAAAACAGGAAGAGGAAATCTAGGATTCAGAAGAGGAAGAGGAAGAAACAATTTTCAAAGAGAAGAAAGACAAAGTCCAGATCCAGGAGGAAGGAGAAATCAAAATTTCAGCTTAAGGGGATGCAATAACAATCAGGCATCACAAAGGTATGATAAATCAAATGTGCAATGTTATTATTGCAAGAGGTATGGCCACTTTGCTAATGAATGCCGAAAGAAAGAAGTTGATATGAGTAAACAGAATGCAAACTATTCTGAAAGTAATTCAGGTTCTGTATTTATTACATGTGATGTAGCTCAAGAAAGTTCTAGTAACATTTGGTTTCTAGATAGTGGTTGTAGTAATCACATGACTGGAAACAAAGAGTTGTTTAAAAATATGGACACATCAGTTAAATCAGAAATCAAATTGGGGAATGATAATATAGTTAAAGCCATGGGAAAAGGTGGAATTAATGTGATAACAAAAATTGGTAAGAAGACTATTCCTGATGTTTATTTTGTACCTGGATTAAAGCATAATCTCCTAAGTGTGGGACAACTTATTCAAAAGGGTTATAGAGTTGTCTTTAAGGATAATGTTTGCACAATATGTGATATTTATCCAAGTAACATGGTGATTGCAAAAGTTGAAATGACAAATAACATAATGTTCCCACTTCGCATAAAAAGTGAAATGATGGAGGAGAATGGATCAAGTTTCAAGGCATCAAGTCAAGATCAAGCATGGGTATGGAATTTGAGGTATGGTCATCTAAACTTCAAAGGATTGAGTTTGTTGCAGAAAAAGGAAATGGTAAGAGGTTTACCTCCTATTGAAACACCATTGAGTCTATGTGAAAGTTGTATTTTGGCTAAGCAACATAGAGATAGTTTTCCAAAGGGAATGTCATATAGATCTCGGGCACCATTAGAAATTGTGCATACAGATATATGTGGTCCAATGAAAACACCATCATTAGGGGGAGCATTTATTTTCTAACATTCATTGATGATTATAGTAGAAAAACATGGGTTTATTTTCTCAAATATAAATCCGAGGCATTTGGAAAGTTCAGGGAGTTCAAAGCATTGGTTGAGAAACAAAGCGGAAATCCATCAAGGTATTGAGATCAGATAGAGGAGGAGAATACAAGTCAAATGAGTTTTTAGATTATTGCAGGTATCATGGAATAAAGAAGCAGTTCACTACAAGGTACACACCTCAGTAGAATGGTGTTGCAGAAAGAAAGAATCGTACAATCATGGAGATGGCAAGGAGCATGTTGAAAGGAAAGAATCTATCAAATGAATATTGGGCTGAAGCAGTAGCTTGTGCAGTTTATATATTGAACATAAGTCCAACAAAAATTGTGATGAACATGATTCCACAACAAGCATGGAGTGGTAAGCATCATAGTGTTTCTCATTTTAGAATATTTGGTTGTATTGCATATGCACATGTGCCTAAAGAAACAAGGAGTAAATTGGATGATAAAAGTGAAAAATGCATCTTTATTGGTTATGATGAACACTCTAAGGCATATAAGTTGTTTAATCCTATAACCAAGGAAGTTGTTATAAGTAGAGATGTTGTATTCAAAGAAGAAGAATCTTGGGATGGCAATATAGACAAAACAATTTCAGTACAATGGAAATGCCATATGAAGATCAAAAAGAAAAAGGTCAAGGAGACCAAGAGGAACAAGGAGAACAATCAAATCAACAAGGAGGAACATCACAAGGAGAAAACTCACAAAGTCGAGTTAAGCAAGAAGAATCATCAAGTCCACAAGTAAGTAATGACTCAAATCCTACACTTGTATCATTGAGACCAAGACTAAAAGACAAAAAAGAAGAAGCCTTACAAGAAATATATGATCAAGGAGATGGGATAGATTTATAGTCTAATTTTTCTTTATTTTCTCAAGATCCTATATATTTTGAGGATGCAATTAAGGAAGAACATTGGATTAATGCAATGAATGATGAAATAGGATCAATAGAGAAAAATGAAACATGGGATCTAGTTGATTTACCCAAGGATAAAGAATCCATAGGTGTGAAATGGATTTATAAAACCAAATATAAGGAAAATGGAGAAGTTGACAAATATAAGGCAAGGTTAGTAGCTAAGGGATTTGCACAAGAATATGGAGTTGATTACAATGAAACATTTTCCCGTAGCAAGACTTGATACTGTTAGAATGGTACTAGCAATTACAACTCAAAACAAATGGAAGGTTTCTCAAATGGATGTGAAATCAGCTTTCTTGAATGGTTATCTGAAGAAGAAGTTTATGTGCAGCAACCACCAGGATATGAAGTCAAAGGATATGAAGACAAGGTTTGTAGGTTAAAGAAGGCACTTTATGGATTAAAGCAAGCACCAAGAGCATGGTACAACAGATAGATTCATACATGATACAAAATGGATTCAAGAAGTACTAGTGAGCCTACACTATACACCAAAGTCAATGAGCAAGGTCAAATTTTAATTGTTTTCTTGTATGTTGATGATTTGATCTTTACAGGAAATATTTCTATAGACATGTTTAAATCAGCAATGACAAAAGAATTTGAGATGACAGATTTGGGATTGATGAAATATTTTCTTGGCATTGAAGTCATACAAAATGATAATGGGATTTTCATTTGTCAAAGTAAATATGCAAAAGATGTATTAAGAGATTTAGAATGATAAATTGCAGTCCAGTTTCTACACCTGTGGTAGTAGGAACAAAACTAAGTAGAGAAGACAATGAGACAAATTTTGATTCAACTATATTTAGAAAATTGGTAGGCAGTTTGATGTATCTCACAACAACTAGGCCAGATATAATGTATGGAGTCAGTTTGATTTCAAGATTCATGGATTCACCAAAGAACTCACATTGGCAAGCAGGAAAAAGGTTGTTAAGGTATATTGCAGAACTATGAATTATGGCATAATGTATTCTACATCGGATGTTTTTCAGTTGATTGGATATACAGATAGTGACTTTGTAGGAAGTATTGATGATAGAAAAAGTACATCTAGATATGCATTTCATCTTGGAATAAGGTATTGTAGCATGGGCATCAAAGAAACAACCAATAGTGACAATCTCATCAGTAGAAGCAGAATATGTAGCGGTACATCAGCAACATGTCAAGCAGTTTGGATGTGAAGAATCTTGAAGGATCTAATGCATGAGCAAGAGGAGCCTACAACAATCTATTGTGACAACCAGTCCACTATTGCACTATCAAAGAATCATGTTTTCCACAAGAGGACAAAGCACATTGACACCAGATATCATTTCATCCGAGAATTGGTCAACAATGGAGAACTCATTCTACAACATTGTAGATCAAAGGAGCAACTTGTAGACATATTCACAAAGGCATTAGCACAAGAACAATTTGAGTATCTAAGAGAAATTTTGGGCATTGTAAACATTGATGTAATTAGTTGTTAATAGTAGAAATTAGGGGGAGTGTTAGAATTATCTGGTAATTTCTAGAATGTTCCAGAATGTTCTAGTAATTTCTAAGTAATTTCTAGAATGTTCCAGAATGTTTCGGTAATTTATACCAGTCAAACTCACTAGAATGTTCTGGTAATTTCTACCAGTCAACATGTCCAGAACATTCTTATTTCTTCTAGATTTGTTTGTGAGGAAAATGTATTCTTAATGTGGAAGAAAGAGGATTCTAGAGAATGTATTCTTAATGTGGAAGAAAGAGGATTCTAGAGAGTTTTGTATTCTTCCAAAGACCTCTATAAAATGGAGGTGAATGTAATTGTTTGTAAGAAGAACAAAAACAAGAAAATAAGTTTTAGCCAAGGCAATAAAATTGGATTGTGTCGTAGGACAACAACATCATTTCTCTACCCACATCAAAATCAAGCCATCTATGCCATTTCGTTCACCCCTTTATTCCATGTAAACCTAGAAGCATCCTCTCGCTAAAACAATCACATGATACCCATGGGCCATCACAAACAATAAATTCAATTTACTCTAGCTAATTTCTTATCCAAAGTTAGTAGTGCACATATTTCAATCCTTAATGTATTTTGAGGGTTAATAAGCAATCTATTAAACAAAGATGATACTTTGCACAACACAAAAATCCAAGTATATCGATGAAGTACATAAAACATTAGTTATTTTTATGTATATTTGCAATCAAATAGAAGGAAGCGAAGTTGTAATACTTAATCGCATAAGATGTATTGCAAGAAAGATTGAAACGATATATTAAATAAGTAAAACACCCAATTAAACACAATGAGATACTCAAATAAAATACAATGAGATGGTCAATTAACATCAATCAGAGATCACTATATTGTCACACCTATGACTGTACATGGGTATTACATTTATGCTTAAAACAACGCTAAAAATATTATCAAATGTATGGACAAGTACGATTGAAATACTCAATTAAAGGCCTTGTGGGTACATTATCCAAGGTAGGGACTTGGTGTATTGTCATGGGCATGGATAAGTAGGTTTAAAACATTATATCCAGGAAAGTTATAAGTGAAATACTCAATTCACGCTAAAATACTCAATTAAACACAATGTGCTAAACTTGCCTCTCAAACAACTATAAGGGAGATTATAAAACTACTTTCCAAAAAGAATGAAATCATATTGATCGATGAGTCTAATAGTCTTCAAGCATGCTAAGAGCTTTGTGAGACATCAGTAACCAACTTTGTCATGCCTATGGGATTCCTAGTCACGTAGCCTTCAACTTGCATATTTTTCCCAAATATTTCATAGTAGAGCTAAGGCAATGAAGCAATGGAAATGGGTGCTCTCTTTCCTCTCGAGAAGTCCAACAATTCACACTCCAATCTCTCCAATGTTTCACTAAGATCCTCTTTCTTCCAATTGGTTACTCATCGATTAAGCCTCTTCTAAGGAAAAATAAATAGAGATGGTGAAATGGATTTCATAGCCATGATAAAAATGGAAATTGCTACCATTTTTGCAGTATCCACTGGAAAAATACATACATAACTTAACATCAAAAATTGATGAGGGGTCCTTTTATTTATAAAATCGATACCCAAATCGCCTAAGGCTATCTCGCATCTCATCGGTAATTGAAGTAATTATCATTCTCAAATAATGGGACGTCAACTAGCCTCTTATCTTTTTGTATCACCCACAGGTAGTCCATCATCTTCTATTCTTGGAAAGGAAGTTATTACAATAATCCATCATCTTGTTTGGTTTTTCAAAAGCTCCAAAATAGATTTACCTAGTCGCCCTTCGCTTCTATTCATGGGCAATGTCAAATCCACCTGCAAGTGGCACATCTAGACAATCCTTTCTAATAAATAGAGTAAGGAATTTAATAATCAATATAGTGCCATTCATTTTTCTCACCTTGGTTTCTTATCAAGCCTGTGTCAAAACAACAAATAAAGGGAAATGTTGACCACCCAATCGATGAAAGATAAATGATATTTAAAAATTATAGGAAAATATTATTTTTTACAAAAACTATAATCTAACAATGAAATATTCCACATGGCAAAAATTGATTGGAAAATACAAAACAAATTAATGGATGAGTTGAAAATAATATTCCTATCTTTGAATCCATATCTAAGGGAATTTTTATTATTGCTTTTGAATCCATAGCTGATAAGGATATCATTGCTAAACAACTTTGGATCTACCAGCAAAAATACCTTATTATAAAACCACGGTTCCCATCATTCAACCCTCTCACTAAATATTTCTCCAATAAAACTCGATCTCGGATCATATACCCCTTGACCCTACTCTTCAATTTTGGGATCAAAATTGTTTAGATAACCATAGGCAATACCTTGGGAAACATCATTAATAGTGACTCCAAAACCTTTGGTTTCACACATACAAACTATGCAATAATTCTTGTTGAGGTTGATACTTCAAAGGATCTTCCAGAGTGCACACAGTCTCTACGAGCGAACAGTGGATTAAGAGGTCACTAAGTGTCTTTTTTGCTCACGTTGAGCTAAAGGTGCAAAATCAAACTTGGCCTCGGCCTTGTGATTACTTATGAGGGTCTCCAATTTTACATGCAGGGGATATGTTTCTCTTTGGGGCATTCTACCACTTATTGCGAGATGATAAAATTTAAAAGGAGAATGCTAACACCTTATCGTGGAAAAACGCCTCCCTTTTTTGAACATCCTTATGCCCTTGTATTTGAACCTAAGGATAACCTTTATTTTTATGTTGAGGAGGAAGACATGTTGGAAATGGTTCCTCAAAAATAAAACCCCTTTGAAAATGAACTGCAAATAAGGTGTCATCCAGGTGAGAATCGAGGACTAGAAACACTCATGAACCAAAAGCATATGTAGCGTTTAAATGCTAAGGAGAATGTTCTTCCTCGATCTCCTTACTCAAACAATAAATATCAATCACGATTGCGAGATCTTGAATTTTTCATTCCTTTCCAAAATCTTCTTGATGAATGGATTACGGTTATGTAATAAGAGGAAATTGTTCACACGTAAAAGTCGAGTTGTTAAGTTCTGTGCATTTGTAATTATTTTGTTTCATAAGTATTTTTGTTGTTTTTTTGTTGTTCCAAACAAATAAGTTGTTTTTCCATATTCCTTCTACACCACTTTTCTTCCTAGAATGTTTTACTACTTTTGGAATTTATTGTAAACCCCGATCTTGATTACTTTTTTGTTTTGGTACAATTGTTATCATCACTCCAAAGAGGGGCAAATGTAAACCTTATTGTATAAGGGTATAGTCCCTTTCAAAAAACTATTTTTCAATAATAAAATATATATATTCTGTCTTTGTGAAAATACCCTAATAAAGTTAAATCATTATAAAATAATCTTTTATATATTTTATTAATATCATATAAATAAAAACATTTTGAATTATAATATTGTCAAATTACTTCTATAAGTTACATAAAAATCTAGTCCAATCTAGAAAACTAAAGTGAGTTGCCATGGTGATTAGGAGTATGAGAAAGGGTGGATAATGATTAATTTATTTCCTCACTACATTTTAAGTTTTTTTTATAAAAGAGCCCTCCACTATTTTCTTATAGTTTGTATCTTGTGAGCCTTCCTTGAATATCTTCTATTTTTTAATTGACCTTTGAATCTTTTTTTTAATTTTACCAATTTAAAAATTTAAAAATTCTTTAATAAATATAGTGGCCATTAAATTTGACCCATATTTGTAATTACTTAATCATATTAATCACCCAATTATAATTTAATTATCTATTCATAATGATATCTTACATATTATAAAATGTTTTGTTATATAAACTTTATATATATGTAAAAATATTTTCACACTTGTACATTATACACACAAATAAATAATCCTAACATGTACAACTAGTAATCACATGTGAACGGTGCAATAAAGATGCCAAAGGGGATGCAACGAATAAGTGAAACTTAAGGGAGGGAATTGAGGAGGAAAAGGGATGATGGAGAAGGGGTTTGAGCAAGGATACATGCAATGGTGGAGAAAATGATGTGGGGAACTAATGTAGAACTCTTCTTTATTACAACCAACCACATATGAACAACATGTGAATCTTGTCAATCTCTTGAAGGAGAAAGGGGGTCCAAAGCAAGAGGTTGTTGAGGTAATGTAATATGGGGATTTTTATATTAAAGCAAGGTGTGGTTGATCAATCTGCCAATGTCAAAAGATGAAAATCTAAATCAATCATTAAGTGGCACCCATAGGTGTACTATATAGAGAGGCGAGCGGGTTGGTCACAACATAAAGTCTCCTTAGCCACCTCTTATGGATAGGGACACTTTCCTTGTTCAAACTATGAACTTTTCATACATTAGATACATAAAATTTACATTTAGGATTCCTTTTGTTTCGATTTCATGTACATTTGTAATCACGGTTTCTCTTTAGTGATTATGGTACCGATAATGGTTTCCCTCATCAATAGTCTTGATGCTCCTATCCATTAATGACCAATAACACAAAACATACACCCTCCATTTCCACGATGTGTTTCATCCACAACAACGATACTTTTGTTTAGAAACACCTATTAGCGTAGTAAAAAAAATTGAGGCATTGAAAAAAGAGAAAAATTAATTTTTATGTGTGTTCTTGGGCCCTCTTTCTAGTTTTGGCTCATCAAAGGTTATACATACATAAATTTTTAATTTGAATATTATATTTTAGTTTATCAATCTAAAGATTATAATCTATTAATGAAAAAAAAAATCTAAATGTGTTGAATCTATTGAATGCATCTGTGTTTATTGATGAAAGTTGGAAGATATGCCAAAACGTTGATTAAACTAAAACGGGAAATCCTAGCCTAATCTAATGATATGAAAAGTAGTAAATAACAACCAAATAAAATAAAGAAAGTGACCCAAACGAATAACTAAAAACGAAATGTAAAACCAAAATGTGCAAGAGAGGGGTAAGAAAGTCCTAGTTGATTCAACGAAGGTGTGAGACGTGTCGCATTGTGAACTAAGCAAACAGGAGGAGGAAAAACCACACATAGAAGCCTTAGAAATCACATATCCGAGATATCGACTAGATTGGGGTACCTAGAGAGGGACAAGGGTGCTTTTAGGTGCCATGGTCCGAGATTTGGGTGCCCTTGTCTACGAAAATCATCTCGAAACCCTCTTCGAGGTGTCATTGGATGTTCACTGCAGTAGCTCCCTCATCACACTAACTTCGTTGGGTGTGTCGAGATGTCACTATCAATCGGATATGAAGGAGAGACCTGCAAAACCCCAAGACAAACATCAAACCCCTAAAAAAGAAAGATGTAAATGAAGAGGTCAGACTGTCCTCAGTGGCCACAATGGTATACTTACTAACTTAGTGTTGCTCTACATCTTAGACCCGATGTAGTTCTATGTGTGTACAAATCATTCCCTAGGTTCCTCTTGTGTCAGTCACACTTTATGAAGTAGCGAGCAATAACTAGATGTAGAATGTAATAAATGTGTGCATGGAAATAATAGTTTCCCCTCCTTTGAAGTGTGATGAAGATGAACTTGCCTTGTGTGCCTTGTGATGGATCTATATGGATGCAATTGTAGCTTTTGGTGCCTTTGATGGATGCAACTCTAGATGGTGATAGTAAGTTCTTAGTGCTTGGTCCTCATTATGGTCTCATAACTTTATATTTATATGGTTATCTTGTTTTAATTTCATAATTAACCTCGAAAAGGCCAACCACCAAAAATATAAGAAGCTCAAATGGATAGAAAGTGCCCAAAAGTGAGAGGAAAGTGTAAAGAGGATTAGGGTGCTCATAATGGGACCAGGGTGCCTAAGGTGCCCTAATCCTAGGCTAAGGCACCAGTCGAAGTAGAAAAAAACATAGATGACAAAATAGACTAGGCAAGTGCAGTGTAAGATCGAAAATAAGATTAAAAAAGTAATGTTAAAATGGCCAAAGACATAGTTTAATTATTACTTTTTTCACTCAAAAACAAAATGCATAGTAGTATGAGACCGGGACTAAATATTGACTCAAAGTGTGTGATTTAGTGACTACATTTTCCCCCACTTTATGTTGGTGAGTGGAAAGCTCGGTAACATAAAGTAGATAGAGATGCATACCTGATAATCCATGTAGAGTGATGTAGAAATGTGCCAAAGGACTAGATAAAGTGTGGAGTGACAAAAAGATGGAGCATGGAGACTAAATATGAAAAAGTGTAAAAAGTGATGAGAGTGAACCTAGGGTGGAAGCATGTGTAGATGTCAATGTGTGTAGTGTACCTGCATGGTTAGTATCATGTGTGTGATGTACTCGCCATGTGTGTGTTTTTTTTTACTACTTGCTTCCCATACGGACATACCTGCAAAAGAGAAGATGATCAAGTAGTCAAATACACATGTATATGTGAAAAATGCTATGTAAAGAAATATGTAGAAATAGTACAAAAATGACAATGAAAAAGGAACATGTGCACATAATTTGTGATGAGACAAAAGGGTGTAGAAAGGATATCTTGTAACTTTTGGTGAAGTTTGAGTTTTTTGGTGATCTCACCCACTGTGGCCAAAGTAGTATAGGGACAAAGTTGTGTTATTCTCTAACCTATAACTACTTCCCTAAGACTTCATGAAGAAATATTTGTATTGTCTGGTTTTTTGGGAAATATAACACCACAGCCAAGTAGTGTAGGGAGGAAATTCCATTGTATCCTCCAACCTATAACTACTCCTCATAATGCTAAGGAAAATCTACCTGTAAATCCACTATGTATGGGGTTCATGGACTAGTCTCAACCCACTCCCCTCAGTAAAATAAATTGTGCCATGGATGATGAATGTAGATCAACTATAGACTATACTCTAAACTCTAGACTAAAATCCGTATCCATACCATGTGTAAAACCCCAAATTATGCCCCCCTCTTTGTGGGTGGATGCGATGTCACAGATAGGAGAATGCGGCCCCAAAATAGGACTGACCATGTAATTGAAACTCCACCCTGCATGGGGAAGGGAAAGTGCTTGGTATAGACCAAGTCACACACAAACAAGTGACTAGAAAATAAGTGTTAGTATGAATAAGCATGCATGTAGAAAAAACATAATGTGTAAGGTTGAACATAAGCAAAGATAATGTAAACACTCAAAGAGACAATCATAGACCGCAAAAAGTGGTTTGCAAACATGGGACACCACTCATGATGTTGCAAGACACTCAAGGCCATCATGGCCACAAATAGGTAAGTGTGTGTGTCCAAACAAAGGGCAAGGCCCACAAAAAAGGCAAACAATAAAAAACAAACAAACAAGTATAGAAGCAAATATCCTTGCATAACAAAAATGTTGCACATGAAGCACCCATTAGCATGTTAGAAAAATAACAAGTATGTAAAAAACATGTATAACATGATAATGGAAAGTACTAAGTACTAAATGAAACAATAACACCATGTAAAATACAAATGTGGATGCCCCTAGTAGGTAGTGTGTGAAGTATCCATGTTGCATGTATAAGCCCTGTATAGCTGCGATCACAACTAGAAAAGGATGTGAACACGCATGTGTGTATGGTAAAGATAATGACATACAAGAGATCTATCTAACATGTGTAGTAAAGTGAACATGTAAAAACAAAGTGCAAGCAAGAGTAAATACAACCATAAAATGTAGTATGTTGTGGATGGATGGAATGGAATGCAAAATGGATGATAGGAGCCACGTGCCCCCGAGTGAATGGAATTTTATGTAGTGAGGTTCATTTAATATGCCCCCTTAGCAGTCAAGAATGAACCAAAAATAAGAGTGTGTCATCGGAAATGGTCAAACTATGTGTTGTGTGTAGCATCATGTGATGAAGTCCTTGGTGATGAGATGCACATAGCGATGACATGTGCATGACTCTATATCCTAAGCACATATCATGACTAGATGAATAGAAAGGAGGTGGTGATTTAGCCTAAAGTGTATACCACTAAACAATGTAAGCGAAGGTGATGAGGTAGCCTATCACGAGATGATGCTAGAAGAAGTGACCCTATAGCCTAAGGCGTATATCACTAATCCTAGGAATGTCGCATGAGAAGATCAAATGATGAATGTATGAGTGTGATGTGGTCCATTTTTTTTGTATAACCTCAATAATCTAGTATGGACCATGACACTAGAGTGTGTCATCGGTAGTGATTGCAACGTGAAGAAGATGTAATATATGTGATGAATAAGAGACAACCATGTGATGAGAAAAATGAGTAAATATGCAATGAAAGATGTGTAGATAGCCTAATAGTGTGTAATGTGTGCTATGTAATATGTATGATGAATAATATGTAATGTTAGACTCATAGAAAATATGAGTGTGACACATGGGTGATGAAAACTAGTATGAGGTGTAGATGTGCAAAATTTGAAATACAAAGGATGTAGAGGAAACTTGAAAATGTAGTATGCAAAATGTGAGATGTATTGTAAGATGTGTGAAGAGACGCGATGTATAGTGCAGTGTGTGAGGCTCATATGTAGTATGCCCTCAACAATCAACTATGAACCGAATCACAAGATTCTATCATAGGGAAATGACAATGTATGTAGTGTAGATGACTATGTGAATGCTAGAATGTGGATATATGTAAATGCAAGTATGAGACGTGTGTTGACGCTAGGATGGTGAGGGGGAATGTGTGGATGTTATGCCCACCAAGTGCGTATGTGATGGAATTCTAGTCAAAAGACACTAAGTAGATCAATGTAAGGAGTAGTTTCCTTAACAAAAGTGATGGGACACTAAGGTGATAGAGGAGTGTGACCATCAAATGGTTCATAGTAAACTTCATCCGGATCCCAATCATCAACATAGGTATGGTCTATAGCAGATGGAAAAATCACAAGTTTAACTATAGGAGGTGGTTGCTAAGCATGACCTGGTGATATCGTAGATACCTTTAATGGAGGAGGAGTGAGCTCAACCTTAAGAGGATTTTGCATAATTTGACTTGGTAATGTTGCGGATGACTTGAGAGAAAGAGTGTTGAACTGATTGTTAAAGGAGGTTGCTTATGTTGACTTAGTGATGTCATAGGTGGTTTCTTAGGTGGCTCTTGACTTTCCTTATTAGACAAATCAGATTTAAGAACCCATTGAGATGTAACAAGTGGAGAGGACCATGTAACAAAATGTTGTGTGGTGAATGAGATGAAACCTTGATGCTCAAGATGTTTGATTCTTCATTGTAAAGCATAGCAATCATTGTCATTATGTCCATTGATTTGATGATAATTGTAATATGGAAGACCTTGATATTTTGCAAGTCGATAAGGAGGATAACCATGAGTAGATGGCAAGTTGATTAATTGATGAGTTATGAGCTTTGGAAGAATATCTTGTTTCTTAACATTGATTGTAAACTTGAGAGGTGCGGGAAGCAACAATATTTGAGGTTCGCTAACATAAGCACATGCAGAATACATAGAATGAAGATGAGATGTGGAAGGAGAAAAGACATGCATTTGAGAAGCACCCTTAAGCTATTGGATTTCATATTTGAGAGATGTAATCATGGATTCCATAGCCTTAAACTTGTCTTGAATTAAAGAATGTAAATCTTGAATTGAGTCCAATATGGATTAATTAGATGGATGATCACAAGGACTAGGGTCTTTAGATAAACGATCAAAGATAGGACTTGTTTTATGTGGTGGCGTATTTCTAGGAAGATATGTGGTGTCTAGGGATTTTGCAAGATAACCTCACAATTGGGATGCATCTTAAGTAAATCAGACAAAGAAACTTGAGAAACTTTAGGATCCATGTTAGAGGAAAAATGAGGATCCTAAGCGTGAAAGTGTTTAGGTTCACCAAAATTATTAAACTAAAATGGTAAATCCTAGCCTAATCTAATACTATGAAAAGTAGTAAATAACAACTAAATAAAATAAAGAAAGTGACCCAAACAACTAATTAAATAGAAATGTAAAACCCTAATGTGCAAGAGGGATAAGAAATTCCTTAGTTGATTTGATGAAGGTGTGAGACTGTGTCACAATGTGAACCAAGCAAATAGGAGGAGGAAACGACCACACATAATCCTTAGAAAGCATAGATCTAAGCTATTTGACTAGGGACTCGGGAGCTTAGAGAGGACAGGGGCACCTATGGGCACCCTGGTCTAAGATCTGGGTGCCTTATTCCGAGATATGGCGCCTGTTCTACGGAAAGAGTCTGAACCCTCCTCTGAGGTGTCGTTGGATGTTCACCTGTTGTAGCTCCATGTCACACTAACTTTGTTGGACTGTGTCAGATGTCATTGCAAACCAGAGATGAAGGGGATACCTACAAAACCCCAAGACAAACATCAAACTCCTTTTAAAGAAATATGTAAATTAAGGAGTCAGATTGTCCTCAGTGGCCACAATGGTGGACTTACTAATTGAGCGTTGCACTACATCTCAGACCCAATGTAGTTCTATGTGTGTGTGTGTCAAATCATGCCCTAGGTTATTCTTGTGTCAATCCTAATTTGTGAAGTAGCGAGCAATAACTAGACGTAGAATGTAATAAATGTGTTCATGGAAATAATAGAACTCCCTTTTTATGAAGTGTGATGTAAATGAACCAACCTTGTGTGCCTTGTGATGGAGCTAGATGGATGAAATCGTAGCTTTTGTGTTTTTGATGGATGCGACTCTAGATGGTGATAGTAATTGCTTAGTGCTTGTCCCTCATTATGGTATCATAACTTTATATTTATATGGTTTCTCTTGTTTTAATTTTGTAATTAACCCCAAAAATGATGACCAATAAAAATATAAGAAGCTCAAATGGCTATAAAGTGCCCAAAAAGTGAGAGGAAAGTGCAAAGAGGATTAGGGTGCCTAGAATGGGACTAGGGAACCGGGGTGCCCCACTCAAACCCAAAGAGAAATAAAAAACAAAAATGAAAAAAAAGATTGGGCAAGTACAAGTGTAAGATCAAAAATACAACAACAAGCAATGTAAAAATGGCTAAAGACATAGGTAAATTATTACTCATTTCACTCAAGAACCATATGAATAATAGTATGAGACTGAGACTAAATATTGACCCAAAGTGTGTGATTTAGTGACTACAACCGTATGCAATGCATGGAGACACGTGTATCTAAATGATATAACATGTATGAAGAGTCAAACAATTCAATGTTTAACCATTGCATGCAAAGAGAAAAAGTGTGCGAGTCGAGGAAGAGATGCAAAGTTGGGAGATCACATTAGTGGTCGGAGGAGTTTCCAAATGCAAGAACATTTGAATTGTAATACTCAATACATGATCTATGATGTAATACATTGGTGACCTGAGACGATCTCAATGAAAATACTAATTCATGTTGATATTGAAACCAAATTCAAATCCAATACTAATCAAATTTGAGAGATCAATTCAAGCTCAGTGAAAGAACATTTTTTATTTTAACATAATGCCATATGAAGTGTAGGGGTGGGATCAAGTATATTCATTTTATGGGTTTGAATATTATAATATGGGTTATTTATTTTGATGATTTATACCCATTGAGATTTATAATTTTGGTCGTGGTGTTGTGGGTCCTGAATTAGGGAGATGGAGATGTTATGTGAGCATATTTGTTTCATGCCCAATATTTTACGACCCAAATCATCTATCCAAAATATTGCTAAAAATTGGGATTATTTTGTTTAAAACATTCGTTAAGAACTAAGTATGATCAAACCAATGTTATTCCAATCAAACAACTTCACTAAAGATGTATTGAACTGAATTTGATAATGCATATGCCACAATACTATTTTTGTGTAGTTAAGACTAATTATTTTTATTTTTACCTCTACCACCAAGAGGGTAAACCAATCGCCAAAAAGTTATATTGCACAAAACTTAAGGTTACTTAGTTATAGACAACTCCTAGTACTATAAGTTTCAAAACATGATATGACCAAAAGTGTAAGCTCGTACTCTTAGATAATGTCTATGAGATGGAAACATTAATATTTCTCCACACTAAAAACAAAGAAGGAATTATAAGATATTCCATAAAACTATGAGCTTTAATCGGGTTAACCGGGATGCCTACTAACTTCAAATAATTATTTTTGAGATTAGGACACTTAAGTTTAAATACGATCTTCCCCACCAATGGTTTTCTTATTTTATACCATAAAATGATTAAAACAAGCGGAGATGACTTAAGTTCCATAACATAAGTGTTTAGTTGATATGAGTCGCTAAATTAATTAAGGATGACTGGCGATAAGCCATACAATTTCTTACACCAATTAGTGCTTATGTTTATTTTATTTGACCACTTAGTGCGAAGTGTGACTATGTCCTAAGTATCATTTCCACCATGTAAGGTTTTTATTCACACTTTCGTTGTTATAATGAGCCAATATGGGGTAGTAAGTGTGACACAAACCACCATGGTCCTTTCCTCACAATCTATGATCATTAAAAATATTTTCCTTATTTAACTAGGTACAATAACATAATTTCTAATGGTTCCAAGATAATGATATGGTTCAATTACAATTAAGTAAGCCATTATTGAGGTTAAGGGGATAAGAGTTAGAATTTCATTTTTTTTTTTTTTTGAAATAATGCTAATTAAGTCCAAACCCTAAACCATTCATGCTAGATCAAATTCCTAATTTTGTTTCTATCATATTATACCACCGAAAGGGGAAATAAAAAATGTCGCAAGGTACAATGTAGAAAGAGTCAATCCAAAAATGGATGTCTAGAATAATTTCAAACATCACTAGTATAGATTATGAGTACATACGTCACCAACTTCCAATGATTTAGTAACTAGCAATCACATATGTACAATGCAATGTGAACGCCCAATGGTATATGTTATTTGTTTTAGAGGGATAGTTATTACTTTTGTAGTTGATTTTGTTTAAACTATGGGTGATTGATTTTGTAAGTGTAGAAATATAGATGAACCACTTCATTTAAAAAGCACAAACATGAGGTCTAACCCTTAAAACATTTCAAAATGCAAAAAAGTGATATAATGTACAAAGCTTTGGATTGAAATGTTGTATGTGTACATTTAAATTTGTTATAGATTCGTACATAAAAAGTTACAAATCTTATATCACGACATCTGAACTAAACATGTATACATGAAGACCTTTGTACATTTGCATATTTATATCATGAATGGTAGCCTTTTGTGGTTAATTTTATTTTGGTAAACATGAATACATTTGATACCCCTTGAACGACAATGTCACTTAGGATACAAGAAGTGTTGAGTAAAGTAGTAGTGGAGGTGTTATCAAAGTAGACGGTAGTATTTACGAAGGGTTGAGGGATAGTAGTCTTGACTCCTCCTTTCTTCTTGCTCCAAGTGTTGGTACATGCACCATTTTTTAGTACCTTTTGAATGAAAAAGGAGGTGAAATGCATAGATTTGCAAGCAAGGGAACTCTAGAGAAAGTTGTGAATGTTAGACCTTTCCTTTCAGTGGTTCCAATGTTGACAATTGCTCTATGCAAAGTAAGTCCCAGGACTTGTGGATAGTTAATCCCGAGGCCATTTTAATTGGCAATTGTCTTCAATCCCCTCTCAAATAGAGGTATCGAATATGTAATGGGTTGGAGGGATCCCAATATGGGCCATTGTATCTATAAAATTTGACAACAACAAATAAAGGTAATGGTGGTGGTGGCATTGATGCGTCGTAGACAATGTCAGTGATTATTATATTAGCACCATTTATGAGGCCTCCATCAACCCATAAATTTGCAATAAGCATGATTTTTTTTGTTTGCACAACAAAACTCTGTGTTCCAACTGATCATCATCAGGATCTCCTCATCTAACCCACCTATTACTTTCAACAATGGATTGGATGATCGGAATGTTCAATGCCTTCAACATCTGAAGGTTGTGGGAATCCACGAGATCATTTTTGAAAAAAATGTGGTGCGTCCTTAAAAATGTTGAACTCTGGCCAAGTTAGGTGTGTGTCTCATGCGAGACATTAGGAGTTTCCATTCCTCAATAAGAGGGGTTGAATCTCGCAAGTGGAGTACTAAATTCTAGAATGAAACTTGTGCATTGGTTGTTCCTTTTTTCCAAAATATTGTTTTCAATGTAATGGAAGAATGGAATCCCTTCCAAAGGCCGGCTCCTTAGGATTTACTTACTTAAAGGGGACTATTCAAAACTAGAAGTAATTGGGTGAGGTCATCGAGGAGGATGACTGATATGTTCCCAAATTCATATGGTTTTTAGTGTGGGAAAGCTTCGTGTAGCCTGCTGTCAATTTTTCTTAGCAATTATGGGCCAATGAAACTCATTTCATCAATAAGAACATATTATATATGTTTCAGTGACTCTTGAAAAGACGATAATGAATGGCCTTCAGGGGGTTTCAGTTCTTTGATTGGGATATAGAGGCATGCATGGATTATGGTGTGGAGATGTTGAATGTTGAAACACCGGTAGGGGCGAGCAGAAGGAGAGGTGAGAGAGATGTGGTTGATGCTGTTGTGAATGAATTCAAGATTTTATTTATCAAAAATTATTTTCATGTGCCATTTTTTCCTTGAATTATCAATCTTAGTGGAGGTAGAAGGGTTTTGTTTATTGAATGGTGTAGTATGGTATCGGGAGCTATTTGTTGTTCTAAAGACAAAGGCATTGTGGAAGATGGTGATGTGGAATGCATGCTAGAGTTAATTGTGTTTGCATTTTCTCTCTTGGTGAATGATGAACTAGTTATCATAAAATGATGTGAAACGTCATGTATGTTCCAATTATTGTGTATTTCATAATCTCGTTTCCCTAACATTTCAATATTGTCAAGACGCATGTCATTTCCCGATGAAAATTGTATAAGACATGTCATTCTTGCAATGGTTTGTTTTGATTACTTGCATTTGACATCGTAGTCGGAACTAACATCTATAGCATACCACATGTCTATAGTAGTGCGTAAAACATGCCACGGTCTCTAGTTGTGCTTATACAGGTCCCAAGTGTTGTTGATGTCATGTGGGGTTGATCCAAATTCGGAGGAAATATTTCTGAAATGCTTGTATAAAATGAGTTTGACCAACAAAAAAGGTCATAGGATGTTGAATCTGAGCTGGGACATCCACAAATCTCATGTGGACCCGAACAATTGCTTGAGTTGATCGCAGTTTCCATTTATCACCTTTACAGTTCTTGTTGTAGCTCTAATATCAAGCAACCTGAATAATTGGTAGGTGTTCCATGTTTGCAGGGAGAACTCTATATACATCCAAGAAAGTGGTTGTTTCTTGTACATCGACGTCACTTTGAATGACACGTCTCAATATTTTGTTCCATCATTTAATGATACAAAGGAATGGATGCACATAACAAGTGAAAACTTTTGCAACATGTGGCATGTTTCTTGTGTGCTTATGTCATGTTCAACAATGCTTTCAGTGAGCATTTTATGGATCGCAATGTGTGCTAGAGAATACACATATGCATCTCTTGAAAATTTGGATAGCATTTGGTGATAGGTTTCTAAATGTTTCTATGCTTTTGAAGCATATTTTGCAATATACTTAAGAATTGCATGGCGGGAAAGTACGATTGGAAATCAACATTTTCTCTCCATATGGATATCATAGTTTGATTTTGGATGTTTAGTCTATCATCATTTCTCGAAGGGAGGTACTTAATTTTCCCATCACTTTCAATGAGCAAGGATGAAGTAGGTTGCGTGGCCCATGGTGCGTTATACCTACACTGCAGCTATGATTACTTTATATGCAAACATGTCTCTCTCGAACATTTTGTGTGGTGTTAAACACGATTAATAAAATATTTAAGGTCCGTATGTGGGGAGGAGGATAGTATTTGTGTTGTATCTAGAAAAAAGGGTTATCTAGGAGTGACTTGCAAACAAAATCCAAGTGGTTACAAGCCGATGGGGTTACAGGGAAAACATGAACTTATCAAAGTATTTTTTGTTGCCTCAATAATTGTTGTATCCTCCCAGTCCATTGCATCAACTTTAGGTGCATTATCGAGCCACAATAAACCGTGGATATGTGCGGAGCCTCTATGTTTCCATTCATACCTATGAGACAAGAGAACATAAATATTATCTATGTAGTCTGGAACAAACTTATTAAAAAGTAGATTTTATTACCTATACCAAAATTCTATTGCTCCAAGTTCCTTTTACAATATTTCTTCATAAAATATTGTGAATCTGTGATGCAGGTATGTTGATACTCGATGAGGGTTTGAGACAATGTTAAGTGTTCTCCAACGTTGTGTGGATTGAGGATCGGTAGGGCATTCACCAGACATAATATTGTGGAGATCTATCCATTTAGTGTCTGCATCACTTAAAGTGAAGAATAAGGTTGGTGTCCCCAATTATTCCACCATATCCGAAAGATCACTTCTTCTTTTTACCTAGAATGAATGTTTCCCTCGAAGGATTGATCCAAAGTGCATTAAACTATTTGAGAGGTTGTCTTTGGGGAATTCCAGTAGTTTTCTTTGCAGATCTCCAATTGTTGGAGGGATTCTAGATTTGATGTTCTGTTTCATGAAAACTACTACTGTGGACTGGCTCTTGTGTCGCATTATGAGGTTTAGAAGGAAGTAGCAAAATCTTGGGTGGGAACCAAAGTGCCCATCATGGTAGCACATCAAATGAAGAGCGTATTCATGCATTGGAACTTCTTTTATGCGAGGTTTTTCCACATTGCTTTTCCTACCGAAACAAAGTTGGGAAAGCCATTGAGAACATGCCCTCCGTATTGTATTCATTTATAGGCGAGAGCCCAAGCTCTGCCATGTCATGGTAAATGGTGTGTTACCATCGTGGTTGAGCAAGAACTATTCGATTTCCTCTTCTTTTGTTCCTGTATTGTGGGGTGTTGGCATGAAAGACAATGAGTGTTCATACGTTTTGTCAGAGTCAGTGGAAACATCAATACCATGAGTTGTAGAGGCAGTTTGCATTTGGGGCAGTTCCACCATGGTTGTGTTAAGAGAGGAGGAAACATTTGATGACTCGATGGTAGGGAGGAAAGGGCGTCATGGTTAATTAAGACATATTTGTAATAGGGATCATGTTGGATTTTATATTGCAAGGCTAACCAAACATGAGATCTACTGGACATGGAGATCATACGTTTTAAAATTATATCCTTCCCTTTGTATGAGTACTATGTCCAAATATCCAATGCGGTGTGGTAGGTACTTTGCTATTGAAGTAATGTTTTGCAGGAAACTTATGGTGTGTCTTGAGTATTTGTATTTTCCTCCACGTACTTGGGTGACTTGCGGAATGGATTGACTCGTGCGATAAGCATATCCTCGATTTGGGTTAAAGACGCAAGAATGGTAGGCTATTTTCAGGTCCATGTTGTTCCACGAAGAGAAGCAATGGCCGTGTTTTTTAGTTTTGCATTTGTTACAGGAAGGAAAACCTTCAAAGAAAATTGTTTTAATTCTAGGGTAATTTTCCAAACAAATTGAACAAGTTTGGATGTTCACCAAAAATCTATTCTTTTGCAAAATCGGTGTTGGGCTTCAATAGTCTGCGACGAGGGCGGGAATATGGGAAATATCTATGTATGGGAAGGGGTGGGGTGTTACTGTTTGGGTCGATTGTGGATTGCAAGGTGGAAAGCAGTTAGAAGGAGAGGAGGAACTGGTTGTACATGTGTGAGGAACCAAAGTAAGGTCGGTACTTGAGATAGTTTCATGTGGCGTCCCAAGCAAATGGGGAGATGTGGTAGTATTTAGCAAAGATGCATTCATACGGATGGAATTGGTATGCTCGTACAAAACCGTTTCCATGCGAGTTACTCACGAATGTTGGTTGACAATCCTATAGTAGTTATATTTGATGGCAAGTTAGGAATGTCAGGGAATGGTAGGATTTTGGTCGATGTAAGTTGATGGATATTAGATATCGTCGTGTTCTATACTCTAGGTGACGACGTCACTATTTAGCATTTATGTGAACTTTATTTTTTGCGTAGTTCTCTCTTCGTTAGGCTCATTTTGTAGGAGTTGACATGATTGCGAAGTCACATGCCTATGGATTACCACCTTTGGAAAAAAAAGGTTAATCCAAGAAGGAATGATGCATTGTTTGTTGACATACAAAAAAAATTTATACAATAAACTATATACAATTGTAATGCATGTGGAGTTCCAATGGGAACTATGTGTAAGAGGTAACATTTTGAGGATAAAAAATGCATTTGTTGCTTAAGGAAAAGAATATTAGTTATATGGAAAGATACAATACGTTCCAATAGTATACAAGGATGCAAATACGTACATAACAAAAGTGCAAGTAATTTTCATTTATTTTCTTAAAAGTACTTTCAATCCACATAGTAGTAGGAGGCAATAGTATGTCAGAATCAATAAACTATATACAATTGAAATGCATGTGGAGTTCCAATGGGAACTACTCGTAAGAGGTAACAATTTGAGGATAAAAATTACATTTGTTGTTTAAGGAAAATAATATTAGTTATATGGAAAGATATAGTACATTCTAATAGTATACAAGGATGTAAATAAATACATAATAAAAGTGCAAGTAATATTCATTTATTTTCTTAAAAGTACTTACAATCCACATAGTAGTAGGAGACAATAGTATAAGGAAATATAAGAGTTTTCTTTTAAAAGCGATGGAAAAAGTAAACATAGATATGAAATAACTAACATAGCGGTGATAGTTAAAAGTATAGAATGGGATGGGTGAGGGGGTAAAGTTTGAAGGGACGGTGCATTTGAATTATTTACGTAAAGAAGGTTACAGAGGAGTTGCATTGTTATCCGCTTTCCTTGAATTGAGGATGACACATTTCAATTGTTGTTTCCATAGTGTATCTCTTTTTTAGGGAAAGTGTGAAGCGATTCATTACCGATGACATTGCTTGTTATTTCACTAGTTTCATCTTCGTCTATAGATAATAGGTGGATGCCGCTATCTGAAACACCCATGATTGACTCAACTATCTCATCAAAAGCGGTAACTGGTTGGATTTCTCCTGTTGGGTCCTTTAGAATGATGTTGAGTGCATATCTATAATCATAGCTCTTAACTTGTACGTTGCAACTCGAACATAACCATGAACCATTACCATTCTCTCTCACATTTTTCCCGCATAGTTTTTCACCATTACGAATAGGAAATGCCTTGTAAACAAATTTTCCCCATGTTGATATTTGTGATTTCTGCAGTAACCATGGCCCATTCATTTCTCTCAATGTTCCCCATCTGTAGGACCAATGAAATCATTATTCTGAGAGGTCAAGATTTTTGAAGGAGGGACCATAAATTTACTTGTGATAAAGGGCACCGGAAGGGATTATTCATCATAATCAACCCAGCCATGAAGTGTATTGGATTATGAAATTAGAGGGTTGACTTAACATTTGGTACTTGAAATAGTTTCAATTGAGCTCCCATTGAAACTAGAGACGTGAGAAACTTTCAAGGCAAGGACCGGAAGAGGTGGTATAGAAAGCATGTCTTCAAGTTCTTTCCTTATCTCATCTAACTTTGTTATCACCACAATGATACAATTACATTGAATCCCGATATGTCCTTTAATTGTAGAGTTCTTCTCTTTGTTTTAGAATTGTCATACATACAATTTTTGAGCATGGTGAAATCGCAAGAACAATGCCAATCAAATCAATTGTAGAACCGATAACAATTGCAGGTATGTCCTTGATTTTGGTGAAGTGAAAGTGATGGGAAGGTATTATATCCTCATTTTCTATGAGTGGATTTATGGTTGAGAATGCTTGCAGGAAAATCTCCAAAGCATTGTTCAAATGGTTGTAACATAGCTTTGCATAAGCAATCCTCCCATTGGAAATTGTATATAGCTTCCCATTTTCAAATTTCTTATAGAATGCTTCAGATGGCCTCATTGAAACATGTGATGTAGATTTCCCCTCCTTCCTAGTCCAAAAATCAAACCCAAACATGGAGCCATCTCCCCTTGGATTTGATATTCGCGAAGGGTTGTTTTTGCATATATAATGAAGAACACATTACAAAATGTTGTTGTTGGTTTACATAAAGAAGCGTGCAATTGTAAAAAGGAACAATTGAACATGCATGTTGATATTTTGTGTTACATATGTTCTACCACAATATATACATGCATTTATTTGGAATGAATTACAGATTATTATGTTAAGCAAATAGAATGGAAAACAATAAGAACAATATGTACACTTGAAGTAAGTAAACTATAGGTATTTGTATGGAGATACAATGATAAAGAAATTAGAAATGCATAGTTGTTGGTTTACAAAAAAATTGAACATGTATTTTAAAAAGTTTGTTTCTCTATCCGATATATACTGCCACAATACATACATGGGATTATTTGGAACGAGTTACAATTTGTTTCAAAAACACTTATAAACAAACCACTACAAGCTATTTTTTAAATCAAATTTCTTTCTTTTTTCTTGTGTAATTTTCTTTACATGTTTCTTGTATTTTTGTCCAATTGTAGATGCCTCGATTGGTATTCCCATTCTCCTCAATTTTGGTGTGGTTCATATTTCAGAGTGCATCTTCGTTAGAATCATAAATCAAGCATAATCCTCGTGAATGTTTTCCAATTGTTCATAATTTGGAGAGAAAATTGGGGATGTCAAGGTAACAGTGGAGGCGATTTCTAATCATTTCATCTATCACTTTGGTTTAGGTGGTTTCGGTTGCCTCTGAAAATGAAAAACATTAAAAACACATTGAAGACGTTTAAAATCTTCCTCCCTTTGCAAGCAAGGTGTGGTTAATGTCAAGCCGGTTGTTGGCAAAGGATTTGTGTTTCTAGTTTGCATCATATTAAACTAGAGAGGGAAAAGAAGTGTGTTAGTCTAAGAAGATATTCTTAAGTATGATGGCCAACATTAAAATCCTTTTCAGTCTAACGTCCAACTTGGGACACTTCGAAATGGCCTCATTGGGAAAGATCCCTCAACACATAATGAATCCTGTCATTGATAAAGGCACATGCCCCCACATGTCACTTTGGAAAAGGATTGATCCAACTATAAATATAACTGAAACAATCAAAAGCAAATAACATGAAAGTACTCTACAATAATTTTTAGTCTATAACATGCAATAAATATAACAAATGAATAAATACTTCAATCAATATTGAAACCCACCTGAAGTTCGTTTAGAGACAACACTCTCTTCTTTACCGCAGGAGAAAGAGAATCACAAATATCCTGCAAAAAAGCAAAAGAAGAAGTTAAAGAGTTGTCATAAACAATAAAAGAGAAATTAAGTGCTTGTAATCTTCACACATACTCTTTTATCAACCAACCAATTCATTTGAAAAATAAGTCTCTATAATTTATAGAATGCAATTTTAGAGTACTAAGATTTATGAAAACATTTCAACAAGATAAAATGATGATTTATTTGTGTTGAAAGGAAATTAAGAAGAATAATAATAATACTTTTATAAGTAAGACACAATAATACTTCTTAGATAACATTGCTACATCCCAAAGACTATAGTATGGAATTGTAAATAGATTGTCATTTAGAAATGAATATTAGAATAATATTAGAAGCTAAACATTTACAAGGTAGAATTTTAAGAATCATAAATGACAAATTGAATGAACAACTATCCATAGATCGATCCAATTTCTATACCAATATAATAAAAAATGAAGACAAGTGGCTAGTTATATTCTCATCCACCTAACTATGATTGGGAAAATTTATATTTCGGCCGTAAGATGTGACGTGGAAAACATGAAAGGCCTGTGTCACATCATGTAGCATTAACTAATCCCTATATACGAACAAGGATTTGAGATCCAGGCTTTCTAAACCTAAAAACTCAATAAATAACATGTAATCTCAAAGACTAATTACAAAAGTACCAATGTTTATCCCAAAGGCCTAATGTATTGCAATAATACCTAACCATAGATGTTGAAATAAAACACCCAATAACAAATAATTCCAATCTATTGCAACGATGAGTACATGGCCATAACACTATTATGTTATATAAGACATGAAAGTGTAACTTAAGGTTGTCTACTATAAAAGAATTAATGGTGATATATTTTTTATGCAATGACAAAAAGTCAACCAATGAAAATTACCAACCCGTCCATATATTAATTTAAAGTGGAAGTTAATTTGTTCTTCTAAAGATTACAACAATTGTCAGAGTATAAAAGTAATAAATATAATTCCATTTTTCCAATATGATAAACATGCTTCATCTTTTTGTAAAGCCAAATACTTATATTATATTAAATATTTACCAACAACATCTCTAAGAAAAACACATACAAATAAACACATAAGCGAACAAAATTACAAGGAGCATGAAACATAGCTAGGGGTGGGTTTCTTTCATTCCAGCTCAGATAACTACTTCACAAGATCTAACATAGTCCTGCTATGGCAGCTGTGATTCTGTTATCAGCTAATTTTGACTTCACAAAATTACAACGTAAAAATTTCAAAAAAATCAAGTGTCATTTCTCGTGATTTATCACCTTCATCGCGATCATTTTATTCTTCCGATCGTTTTGGCCTTCGTTTCATCCATTTCGGGTAAGAACTTCTCCCACCATGTTGCAAAACCGTGTTTAAAATTAATTAATTAATATTTAATTAATTTCTTACCCTTTTATTTAATAAAATTAATTTTATTAAATTTTAGGGTTTTTAATTAATAAATATTAATTTAATCTTCATTAAAGTTGATTGAAAATATGGAAGAACTTTTCTCGCTTCCCCATTTCATGGGCAATTAAAATTCCACCTCCAATTGCCGGGAATGCCAAGTTGGCTTTCTCGCTCCCGATTTTCCCTTTCTTGGAAAAGTTTCCATTTTCCCCCACTTGTTGGAAATTCTCTTGTTGATTGCCAACCCAATTGGATGTCACGAAAAATATCTCCCATTTTCCCATGTGGGGAAATGGATGGGAATTGTCATTCACTTTGCCATTGTCATAGGAAAATGGTTAACTTCTTCCCATATTCCCCTAAAAATTAATGCCCACTACCCGGAGAAAGAGGAAATTGGTTATTTCAACGGGACGAAAGAAGAAATGGTTACGAGAAAGCTTCTTGAATCCTCGTAACTTTCTTCCGTTAAAATCTATGGAAAAAGTCATGTGAAAGTAATGAAGAAGCTTTGAAGCTCTTTATTTCCAACTTCTTATTATTTCCTCTATGTGGAAACATTTTCCAAGAAATATTTTTCCAAAGATTCATAGCACATTCCTCACAGACAACTCAAAAGCCCACACCATAGTCCAAGAGGCAAAAATTGTTTCTACGCATTTACCTTGGTAGAACAATCACGCATTTAAAAAGCAACTAAACCCATGCCAAAGGAAGTTTAGTTAGCTATTGAAGAAGGAAGATTGCCCAAAATACCATGCAGCCAGAAGGAGATAGTCCTCTACGCATTGGCCAAATATAATATTTAAAAAAGGGCATCAAAATGCGTTGTTAAAGAAGAGGTTTCTCAAGGTAATAAATTACTATGCATGTAACACTCCCACGCGTTGGGAAGAAGCCAGTAGGCAACGCAAGGGAAAGGAAGGAAGCCACATTGCCAAAGAAGAAGATAAACACACATTTCTAAAGGAGAGTCCACATTTACACATGAAAATTTGCTCATGCATAAGCAAAAGACCACGCATAGGTGAATAACAAACTACCGTTAACATTTTGGGCAGACATAGACATATACACATTTACAGATTCAAAGCTAATCCATGTGCAAGGGAGAAGGAAATTCATTCCTTTACTTAGAAAGTTGTCAACACATTCAAAGTAGGTAGGCCACGTATCTACTTCGGTAGGCATGTGTGAAAGGAAAGAAACAAAATACCACACAACTGTATAAGCATTGGTAAATAAAGAAGCTCACACAGGTTTGAGAGAATAAACAAGCTCAACAAAACTCCCACACATTCAGATTCCAACACATCCATGAGGGATTCAAAAGGCCATGTGAGAAGAAAACCATAGGCTCGCACATTTACCAGGCAAATCCAAGCACGTCCACGAGTGGGAAGAAGAAAAAATAACTCATAGATGTCCAAAAAAAGCCACGCAAGAGGTGAACAACAGCCTGAAAGGCCACACATTACTAAAGGAAGGAAGTCCAACACATCAGCATTTATACACAAAGGTGAAAGGAAGCAATAGTTCACGTCAAGAAGGAAATAACTATACGCACTTATCCAAAACAAAAGCCACACAATTGCAAGAAGAGGAGGATTGTGCGTGAAGAGAAATCACATGAACCATTTGAAAAAATATCAAACAAGATATATATCAACAAGAAAAAATGAAATTAATGAAGAAAACAATAGATGTGGAACGAAGGTTGTTGCGGGTTGTATCTGTCAAAGTAGTCAACTTTGGAGCTTGATATCTTGAAGTAGGGTGATTCTTGTGAAAAACCAATCATTGCCCACAATTTTCTCATGTTAAGGTGCTTCTATACTCATTTACAAATGCACAACACCTCATTTGATATTTTTCATGAACCCAAATAAAACGTAGTTCGTTTGAATTTCGTTGTGTACATAGTTTCAGCTTGTCGAAGGCCTACTTTGAGAATCATATTTCGGGCCTAAGTGATTATCGAGAAGAACGGTTTGTTTCTTTGAATTCTCCCCATCTTCATGTACTCTTTTCCAAGTTACAAATACACATCACCTCATTTGATATTTTTCATGGAGCCAAATAAAACACAGTTTGTTTGATTTCGTTGTGTGCGCAGTTTTCAGCCTGTCAAGGGGACTCACTTTGAGAGTTAATATTTTGAACTCAAATGATCATAAAGAGAAAAGGATTGGTTCTTTGGATTCTCCCCACCTTCATGTGCTCCCTTACCAAGTTGTAGATTCCTAGGGTGACGTTTGGTATTTTTCCTAGGCTAAAACCAAACGGAATTTTCGCAGTTTCACACCTGCATTTTCCTAACAGTTTCAGAAGAGTCATCTTTGACCTTTAATATTTCACTGAAGAATTTGCTTTGGAAAAAAATCATTGATCCAAAAAAGTTTGGTACCTTAATAGATGCCCTCATCCAGTAAGAGCTTCTCAGAACAAGATTTGTTATTTTTCCCGGGGCAATTTCAGAGGCATTTTGTTTAGTTTTTAAATAAGGAAGTAATAGCCCGAAATCATGTTTCCGTCACAATCATGTCATATTCAAAAAAATTGGTGTTGTGGTATGGGTTCAAGGGCATTCTACCCACCTCGACGCTCCATTCAAAGTATGAGAACATCATCGATACCAACTTAGGACATGTCGACGTAACCCAATTCCACGATCGTGTATCAACCGAAGGCAAGTCAAAAAATTTCCAACGCTTGTTCCAAGGCGAGTCTTTCACGTGCGGTATCCTTCTCAGTGTCTGTATAGAGTCCCAAATTTTTCATCACTTGCGCGGAGCACTACCACACCTGCACAACGTGGCGATTTAACTCAACGGCTCAAGCGAAAGCGACCTCAATTTGTGAGCTCTCAATCTCATTTCCATGATGCAAGCGCTTCTTGATGATACCAATGGGTCACCTTTGACTTCCTCATTATGTGGTATAGGTCGTAGCTATTGGCATAGGTCTCTTTGGAGTCAAAATCCATTGTTATCGGTAGAGATCGATAATGGGAGAAGCGTGTCTACATCAATTGTCTTCACTTGGTCATTGTGGTGGATTTATTCATCGACAAACCAAGACCAATGAAAAGTGTGGTTGTGTGGATCATCAAGAAAGGCCACATCATTCAAGCATGTCCCTATCACTCTCGCTTAGTAGCAGGCAGCAATACTTCATCAATGAAGTCTTAAAGTTAGAGTGTTCTCAAATTGGATGATCGTGAGCGGATCAGAATGACAACACTTCGGGATGGTGACAAAGATGAAAGACATAACTCTAGGATATGAATTACAATCTTGACTCTTAGAAGAGATTATCAATGGAAAAATGTGAGGCGCTGGATTCTAACAAGCCAAGGAGGTGTAACGATTACGGTCTCGAGATAAATGAAGAATTCACTATGGAAAGGTATTCGAGCATGTGAACAATTGTGTGTAATTGTTAATGCAAATACAAACAAAGACAAAATTTTCTCACACCAGGATGTTGTTCAAACATAGAGGTGGATGAATTGCTCAATTTTAAGCTCATCTCTCTTGTCATTTGGAGGATTGTAGAGCACAGTCAATGATTTCATTCCCGTACGACCGGGATAGGTAGAATCTTGGCCCAATAGATAAGGCATTGATCCTAGGTGTCTTGATCTAGGTGACACGTTGTTGTCTAGGATGTTTATGTGTGTGTCCCAGTTATTTAAGTGGGGTCCACATGTACCCATTTCTTTTATTTATGTACTTTTCCTAAAGTGACTTTCAAATTGTTATAAAGTGATGTTATTATTAAACTCACTTTTGGCAAATTTTGATAACTTAAGTGGTTTCTATTTTCAAGTTACTTTTTAAAATTGGTTGAAAAATTCAAAGTCACTTAAGGTGCCCCATTTAATGTTCATGTAAATCCTAACTACTTTGTAACCAACTTTTGGGTTATAAAAGGAAGTTAGGGGCTCATTTGTAAGGGTGACTTTGAGAGAGGAGAAGAAAATAATTTTGTGTGCAAGCTTTGTTTTAGGAAAGAAACTTTGTGTTCTTTTGTGAAGACATTTTGGAGTTAATGAAATATGAACTTTGTGTCCCATTCATTATCTCTTGTAGCATTTGATGTTCTTATGTTCATTAGATGTTAGTGTTTAAATCTTGCATGTGAATATTGTCTTTGATCTTATTATCAACGCTATTAATATGTTGTTCTTGTTCACAATGATCAAGATCTAATATTTACTTGCTCATGTGTGTTCCCTTTTACTTGTTCTTGTTTAGCTGATTCAAACTTCACTTTATTTGAGTTAGTTATTCATTGTTCTCCTCTATGTGATATTAGGGTCTTCTTTTACCTAACTATTTCATGTTCCTTCCATTCATTCCTTTTCATTTCTTTCCTTCACTCCATTTCATCTCCCTCATTCACATTATTTCCATTTGATGTTCCAAAACACCCCCACATACAATTTTGAATGTATAGATGTAAATAGAGTTTTAGTTTTCAATAAAGGTGACCTCACCTTCATTGAGGAGGGACTTTTTCCCCTAACTGTTGCATGTCATTTGCATACTTATAAATCCATATGCTAACAATTTTTTATAACTCTCTACTGGGATTCACAAATCGTTAACTAGTGTTTGGTTAAACATTTATGACTATCCCCTCTTCATAATCTCTAGTTCTTCAACCGAATCTTATGCCCAATGAATATTTTCAAGGAGACATTGTTTCCAACCTTCAAATAGTAGCTTGGGAAAACTGTGAAAGCTTGCAGCAATTTGTGGTTGTTGATAGAGCCATTGATATAGAAATCTACATTGAAGACCTTAAAAGAAGAGCACCCACACTTGTGGTCAGAAGACCTCCTAGACATGTGTTGATCGTTGTTCACCAATGCGGCCCTCTTCCACCAAGGCAATAATTTGTATGACTATTACAAGTAACTCACCTATCTTACAACCAAATCTTCTTTTTGTAGATACTCAAGAAGACATATCATCATATTTGAGGAAAGCTATTTAGGAAAAGTGCACGAACGACTATCATTTTCATCTCACCGCATCAGTATTGGATAATGAAGAAAATCAAGCTGTGAGAGTTGTTAGAGTCATTCAGGTGCAAAGAGATCAAGAAAGAGAGCAAAGAGAAAAGGATAGAGCTGATCGAATGTGCCAATAATCCCTTCACAGTAAAGATTTCAAACTAGAAGGAAGGAGGTTTACACAAGGAGAAAAAGCTAAAGGTCAATCGGATCCTGTTTTTATTTTCAAGGAAAGTTTGGTTTCAAGTTATCTCCTCCAAAGGGGAAAACTCCTCATAGATCTGTAAGCCTTACATCAAGTCTAGAAAGAGAAAGTAAGGGAGGAATAACTACCAGTTAAGCACTTGTTCTTTCTCACGTTGTTTTACCTTCGTATACAACCTTTCCCAAGATGGCTCAGAACGTACCATGGGGAAATTTCATAGGCCCATTAGCCTTACCAACTCGACATGACCTCCCATGAGGATCAATGAAGATTCTTCCCAAGTTCAATGGAGATGGGAAGACTTCACCTAATGACCACATTTCCACCTTCTTTTCTGCATGTGTAGTTTTTCGGTAGAATATGAAGATGTTGTTGTTCTCCTCTTCATTGAAACATTACATGACATTGTCATATAGATTGGTTTCATCATCTCCCAAATGGATGCATTACAAATTGGGATAATATGAAGAGTAAGTTTGAAGACCATTTCAAAATGGTAGAAGATGAAAATGCCCTTCTTTCCTAACTATCTCAGGAAAAGAAAGAGCCAACATAACCCATGAGGAATTTCGTGGCTAGGTTGAACAAAATGGTAAACAAAATTCCTACGGGATTTGCCCAAACCCTATGGATAAATTTTTTTTTATTAATGCATAACAACCAAAAGTGTGCTATCATCGATAAGGACCCGAGTGGCTACTTTGGAACTTTCTCAATCCTTGGCCATAGAAATTGAGGATGACTTAATCATGGTGGGAAAATTAAGAAAAATTCCCTCAACGGAGAGAGTCAAGAAATCCCCAATACTTCGAGACCATACTTACTAAGTTGGATAATGATGTGCTAGCTTTGAAAAGAAAGTTGCTCAAAGTAGTAAACTTGTTACTTACAAAGACATCCCAAGAAAAGTTTACATTCCTAACCAAGCCGAAATTACAGGCGCTCTAACAAGGCTTGCTATTGAAGCGGCTCCCACAACTAACTCAAAGTGTGATTTCCTTAAGAAAGTGATGATGAAGTTGAGGTCATTGAGGTTGACGAAGAAGAGCCAAATTCTGGAACATCTGAACTTGAAGTTTTAGATCCTAAAGAAAGTAATAATCATTTCTTCAAGTACCGTTCAGAAGAAGAAGACAAATATGAAGAAATTGTAGAAGATATGAATAGTCAATCCTTCGTGGTCTTCACATGCTCTCAGAAAAAGGAGCAGAGTACCACTAAGGTGGAAGATAAAAAGAGCTCCAGGAAGTTCCTAAAGAATCTAAAACTAAGGAAACTTCCAAAGAATCTAAAACAACTAAGATTCCTAAATATTCCAAGATGACTGAGGTTTCCAAGGTCAAATCTATCTTAAAGAAAGCAAGACCTTTGTCAAGTCAACCAGATTGATAAATAAGCTACGAAGAAATCTTCCTCTTCCACATCAGTATTAACCAATCCCGAAGCAAAGATCAAAAGTGAGAATCATCAAGTTCGAAAGAACTAGTATCTCAAACGTTAAGTATGGTCATTTTTCCCAAATTTGATATTATTGATCATATCAATAAAACAAAAATTTCCATGTCACAAGTAGAGTACTTGAAGTCTAATAAGGATCAACTCAATAAATTGGTCTAGTTTATCAAAGGAAACTCTATTGTTCATTCCTCTAAAGGAATTCTGAAAACTCCCAAAGACAAGAAGACTCAAAATATTGTGGTGGCCACTACACCTTCAAATGAAAAGGTTGAACCTTTCTTATGTCCTTTATAATCAATAGATGCAAATTAAGTAATTGCATTATAGATTTTGGAGCCTCGGATAATGTGATGCTGCAAAAAGTAGCACATGCTCTTGGGTTGAATTATACGAGAACATTCGGATCTTATTACTCCATGGAGACAAGACAAGTTCCTCTGATTGGGCAGATTAAAGACGCTCAAATGGTTTTAGCTCAATTTCCTCAAAAGCGAGTCAAGGTAACCATTCTAGTTACCGACATTCACGCTTCATATGTTATGTTCTTAAGCAAGAAATTTTGTAGAGATATAGGTAGTGAGATTCAAATGGATTGGTCTCATGTTATGATCCCTATCAATGGAGAAATGAAGAAGCTAATGTCGGAGACTCGTGCAAAGTTCATGGTAATAAAACCATAGATCCTCGTGCACATGTCTTGTTTCAAAACTCAAGTATGGGTAATTATATGATGACTATAGAGGTTCATGCACCTAAGGTCACTTTCCAAGATCCCAATGAGATCTGGACTCTTGAGTTCGATGGAAGTTGTTGCTCAATAGGTTCTAGCGCAAGAATGTTGTTTACATCTTCGAATGGTAAAATATTTCCTTTTTCTTACAAACTCCAATTTTCAAATACTAACAACACTGCAGAATATGAGGCATTAATCCTTGGCCTCCAAGTTACAGAAGAGAAAGGAATCAAAAATTTGAAAGTCTTTGGAGATGCAGAGTTAATCGTGAAATAAGTAAAAATCGGTTTGGGTAGAGAATGATTGTTTGAGACACTACAGAAATAAATTGTGGGACATGATAGAAACCTTTGATGTTTTTTTCCATAGAATCCATCCCTCATGAAAATAATGACAAAGCATATTCTCTAGCAGTCTTAACTTCATTGATGATCCCTCATTCAAAGTTTGATCAAGAAAAATACACCATTAAAATGGTTTTTAGGCCAAGTGTTCCCGACAAATGCAGAGAATTGGCAAGTCTTCAATGATGATCAACAAATTATTATCCTCTTAAAAAAGAGGATAATTATGAATTGTTTTAATTTGAAGGAAGTGATTCTACATTTCGTGAATCGATGACCTCGCCCATTCAAGAAGGAGTTGAGAGCAAAGATCCCGGAAATGGCATCATTCATCTTAAAGGAAATAAAATTCCAAAAGGATTGGTTTCACTTGAAGAACTTTTTGATGAGTATGATAGGTTTATCAAATATAAATAATAGGAAGGACCTGTGAATTCTACTGACTATGAGAAAGTTGACATTGGTACCAAGGATGAAGCTCGCCTAGTCAACATTAGAAAGTGTTGCTCACTGAGGAGTGCAAGAAATTTTTAATCCTCCTTACCAAATATTCATACATCTTGGCTTACTCATATGAAGACTTGAAGTCTTTCCAACATAGGGAAATTGAGCATGTCATACCCTTGAAACCTAGTGTAACTCCATTCAGGAAGAAGCAAAGACAATATAATCCTAAGATAATAGGGACACTACTCCATGAGTTTTAAAAGATGTTAGACACACGAATAGTGTTTCCTATTCGACATTCAACTGGATAGCTAATATTGTCCCTGTTCGCAAGAAAAATGGAGAAATTAGAATTTGTGTGGATTTTCACAATCTTAATCAAGCATCCTTGAAGGATAAATATCCACTACCAGTCATCGACCATATTATGCGGTAGTAAGAATCGGATTAGAAATGTTATCCATGCTAGACGGATTCTCTAGTTAGAATCAGATTTAAGTGACTAGAGAAGACCAACATAAAACCACGTTTACCACCCCCTAGGGTACGTTTGTGTATAGAAGAATGCATTTTTGTTTGATCAATTTCAGCGTAACCTTTCAAAGGGCTATGGACATGAAATTTGCATATTATAAAGACAAAATCATCATGATATACCTAGATGACTTGACAATTTTCTCAAAGAAGTGAGAAGATCATCTAAGAGATTTGGAGAAAATATTGCAAAGATGCAGGCTTCATAGAATCTCCCTGAATCCAAAGAAGTCTATGTTTGGAGTTATGGAAGGGAAACTCCTAGGTCATATTATTTCTAAAAGGAACTGAGATTGATCTTGAGCTCATTCAAGCTATCAAGAATCTTTCCTTACCTACAAGTAAGCTTGGAGTTCACTCATTCTTTGGGAAGGTGAAATTTTTGAGAAGGTTCATGCCAGATTTTTCCGAGCTAACCAAAGAAATTGTTGACATGATGAAAGGAAAGAATCCTTCAAATGGTCGAAGGAAGGTAGGGGAGCATTTGAACAAATCAAGGATGTTATTGCAAAAGCTCCTACATTAGTGTGTCCCGATTTTAAAAAGGATTTCATAATCTATTGTTATGCTTCCCGCACATGATCTCTACCATCTTGACTCAACACAATCAAGAGGGAATTGAATCTCCTATTGCATTCATGAGTTCCAGATTCAAGAAACATGAAATGAATTACACTCCCCTTGAGAAGCATGCGTACGCGGTGGTTAGAGCCTTGAAACATTTCAAATACTATGTATTGAATTCTCACACCAAAGTCTTAGTTCCAGGACACCATGCAGTTAAATCAATGTTGACACAACAGGAACCAAGATCTAAAAGAGGCAATTGGGTCTCCAAGATCCAAGAATATGACTTGGACATCAAGCCTACCAAGTTAGTTTGAGGAAGAGGACTCTACCAACTCATCGTAGAGAACGAGCCACCACGAGATGACTAGGAGAAAGAACTAATTGAATAAAGCTTACCACTAGTAGTTTTAAATCGATTACCACACGATGAATGGTATTATGATATAGCTTACTTTCTCACATATGGTGAATGTCCTGAGAATATAACAACTAAGGAAAAAAGAGCTATCAAATTAAGAGCTTCCGGTACATCATTTGGGACAACACTTTGTTCAAGAAAGGTATTGATGGCATGTTCCTCAGATGTGTTGATAAGGAACAACAACCTAGGTTGCTTGAAGTTTTCACAATCATGCTTGCGGTGGTCATTTCTCTGACCAATAACAACTCATAAGATTCTGTGAGCACATTATTACTTGACCCACTATGTTTTTCGATGCTCAAAAATGGCTATCCAAATGTGAAGCTTATCAGTAATTTGTTTGAAGACCTAAATTGGCAGTTTTGCCTTTAAAGTCAGGCTTTTGTTGAAGAACCCTTTCAATAATGGGGGTTGGATTTCATTGGGGTATTGAACCCAAATTTTAGTGTTGGTCATAGTCACGTGCTCATGGAAACTGACTAATTTTTGAAATGGGTAGAAGTTATTCCGATGAAACAAACATCTACTATGGTAATCTATGACTTCATCAAAGAGAATATATTGGTTCGTTACGAATTCCACAAAAGATTGTGACGGACAATGCCACTAATTTCTCTTTTGCAGAGATGATAGGTTTTTATTATGGGTATGGGATATATTTATCTCATTCATCAAATTACTACCCTCAAGGAAATGGTCAAGCAGAATCTAGTAACAAAACATCATTACTATCGTGCGCAAGTTAGTTGAAGAAAATCAAAGAACTTGGCACAAGAAGTTATATGATGCATTGTGGGCTGACCGCATAACTCCCAAAAGAGAAATTGGAATGTCTCCATTCCAAATCTTGTATGGAACCGATGCTCAAATTCCCATTACATTGAGTTACCACATTACGATTGGCTCAAGCAGTTGACGATGAATGCTTCGCCAATGCGTTGGATAAAAGGATCATGTTCTAAGCAAGCTTGAAGAACAAAGAATTCAAGTAGCGAATAGGATCAAGGAACACCAATCAAAGGTAAAAAAATTGTTCGACAGAAAAACTAAGGAGAGACAATTTCAAATCAATGACCTAGTTCTTCTATGGGACAAAAGGCGTGAACCAAAAGGAAAACATGGGAAGTTTGATTCACTATGGCTAGGTCCTTTCAAAGTCAGGAATTTATGTGGAGATAGCAAATATTACTTGGCATATCTTGATGGAACTCATTTTCCTCTACCCTACAACTAGCAATATCTCAAACACTATCAAAATTGAAAATAGGTTGTCCCTGTATGTACATATTTGTAATTAGGGTTTTGTTTGTTTTCATTTCATGTTCTTTAGTTTCCTCTCTTTTTCATCCCATTTTTGTGCATCATCTTTTTGGGATTAGGTTCATTAAATAATTTTTGGCCTGTCTTCATTGCTACGTCCGTGAAGTTCTTGTCCCCAATTAGAGTTAGTTGTTATCAGCTAATTTTGACTTCACAAAATTACAATGTAAAAATTACAAAAAAATTCTCAAGTGTCATTTCTTGTGATTTATCACCTTCGTCGCGATCATTTTATTCTTCTGATCATTTTGGCTTTCTTTTCATCCATTTCGTAAGAAAATCTCCCACCATGTTGAAAAACCGTGTTTAAAATTAATTAATTAATATTTAATTAATTTTGCACCCTTTATTTAATAAAATTAATTTTATTAAATTTTAGGTTTTTAATTAATAAATATTAATTTAATCTTCATTAAAATTGATCGAAAAATTTGGAAGAACTTTTCTTGCTTTCCCATTGTCGTGGGCAATTAAAATTCTGCCTCCAATTGTCAGGAATGCCAAGTTGGCTTTCCGCTCCCGATTTTCCCTTTCTTGGAAAAGTTTTCATTTTCCCTACTTGTTGGAAATTCTCTTGTTGATTGCCAACCCAATCACGAAAAATATCTCCCATTTTCCGTGTGGAGAAATGGATATGAATTTCCATCCGCTTTGCCATTGTCATGGGAAAATGGTTAACTTCTTCCCATATTCCCTGGCAATTAATGCCCACTACCCAGAGAAGAGAGAAATTGGTTATTTCAACGGGACGAAAGAAGAAATAGTTACGAGAAAGCTTCTTGAATCCTCATAATTTTCTTCCATTAAAATATGTGGAAAAAGTCATGCAAAAGTAATGAAGAAGCTTTGAAGCTCTTTATTTCCAACTTCTTATTATTTCCTCTATGTGGAAACGTTTTCCAAGAAATTTTTTCTGAAGATTCATAGCACATTCCTCACAGATAACTCAAAAGCCCACACCATATTCCAAGAGGCATAATTGTTTCTATGCATTTACTTTGGCGGAAAGGATTGTGCATTTAAAAAGCAACTAAAATCCATGCGAAGGAATTTTAGCCAACTATTGAAGGAGGATTGCCCAAAATACCATGCAACCACAAGGAGATAATACTCCATGCATTGGCCAAATATAATATTATAAAAAGGGCATCCAAACGAGTTGGAAAAGAAGAGGTTTCTCAAGGTAATAAATTCCTACGCATGCAACACTCCCACGCATTGGGCATAAGCCAATAGGCAACGCAAGGGAAAGGAAGGAATCCACGTTTCCAAAGAAGAATATCCACAAGCATTTCCGAAGGAGAGTCACGTTTACACAAGAAAATTTGCCCATGCATAAGCAAAAGACCACGCAGTGGTGAATAATGAACTATTGTCAACGTTTTGGGTAGAAATAGACATACACATTTTCGAGTTCAAATCTAATACATGTTTCCAGGAGAAGGAAATTCATGCCTTTACTTAAAAAGTTGTCAACACATTCGTAGTAGTGGCGGTCACGTATCTACTTGGAAGGCATGTGTAAAAGGAAAGAAACAAAATACCACACAACCGTATAAGCATTGTAAATAAAGCAGCTCACACAATTTTGAGAGAATAAAAAAGTTCAACACAACTCTCATGCATTCAAATTCCAGCACATCCACAAGGGAGTCAAAATGCCATGTGAGAGGAAAGCCACCGATCACGCATTTACCAGTGCAATCAGCGCGCCCATAAGTGGGAGGAGGCAAAATAGCTCATAGTCGTCCAAAATCGGCCATGCAAGAGGTGAACAACGGTGAAAGGCCATGCATTACTAAAGGAAGGTAGTCCAACACATCAGGATCTATACACAAAGGTGAAAGGAAGCAATAGTTCACGTCAGGAAGGAAATAACTATACGCACTTATCCAAAACAAAAGCCACGCAATTGCAAGAAGAGGAGGACTATGCATAAAGAGAAATCATGTGAACCATTTGACAAAATATCAAACAAGATATATATCAACACAAAAAAATGAAATTAATGAAGAAAACAATAGATGTGGAATGAAGGTTGTTGCGGGTTGTATCTATCAAAGTAGTCAACTTTGGAGCTTGATATCTCAAAGCAGGGTGATTCTCATGAAAAACCAATCATTTCCCACAATTTTACTCATGTTAAGGTGCTTCTATACTTATTTTCAAATGCACAACACCTCATTTGATATTTTTCACGAACCCAAATAAAACGCAATTCGTTTGAATTTTGTTGTGTACATAGTTTCAACTTGTCAAAAGACCTACTTTGAGAATCCATATTTTGGGCCTGAGTGATTGTCGAGAAGAATGGTTTGTTTCTTTGAATTCTCCCCATCTTCGTGTACTCCTTTTCCAAGTTACAAATATGCAACACCTCATTTGATATTTTTCATGGAGCCAAATAAAACACAGTTTGTTTGATTTCGTTGCTCTCGTGTAGTTTTCAAATGCCTGTCTAGGGGATTCACTTTGAGAGTTGATATTTTGAACTTGGATGATCGTCAAGAGAAAAGGATTAGTTATTTGGATTCTCCCCACCTTCATGTGCTCCCTTTCCAAGTTGTAGATTCTCAGGGTGACGTTTGGTATTTTTCCCAGGCTAAAACCCAAACAAATTTTCACGCTTTTACACATGCATTTTTCTAATAGTTTGAAGAGTCATCTTTGACCTTTAATATTTCACTGAAGAATTTGATTTGGAAAAAAATTGATCCAAAACTTTTGGTACCTTAATAGACTCCCTCATCCAGAAGAGTTTCTCAGAACAAGATTTGTTATTTTTCCCAAGGCAATTTTAGAGGTGATTTGTTCAGTTTTGAAATAAGGAAGTAATAGCTCGGAATCACGCTTCTATCACAATCATGTCATCTTCAAACAAAGCGGTGTTACGCAGTATGAGTTCCAGGGCATTCTATTCACCTTGATGCTCCATTCAAAGTATGAGAACATCACCGATACCAACTTGGGACACTTCGGCGTAAGCTAGTTCCGTGATCGCGTATCAACCGAAGGCAAGTCGAATTTTTCTGACTCTTGTTTCAAGTAGTCTCTCACGTGCGGTAGCCTTCCCGATTGTCCGTATAGAGTCCCGAATTGGTCATCACTTGTGCGGAGCACTACGACACCTACACAGCGTGGTGATTCAACTCCAACGGCTCCGAAGCAAGTGACCTCGACTTGTGAGCTCTCAGTCTCATCTCCGCGGCGCCGGCGCTTCTCGATGGCACCAATGGGTCACCTCTGACTTCCTCATTATGCGGTATAGGTCGTAGCTATTGGCAAAGGTCTCTTCGGAGTCAAAATCCATTGTTATTGGTAGAGATCGATAATGGGAGAAGCTTGTCTACATCAATTGTCTTCACTTGATCATTGTGGCGGATCTATTCATCGACAAACCAAGACCAATGACAAGTGCAGTTGTGTGGATCATCAAGCAAGGCCACATCATTCAAGCGTGTCCTGTCAACTCTCAGTTAGCAGCGGGCGCGATACTTCATCGGCCAATCTTAAAGTTAGAATGTTTTCATGGCAACACTTCGGATGGTGACAAAGACAAAAGACATAACTCCAAGAAGTGAATTGCAATCTCGACTCTTGGAAAATCTTCTCAATGGAAAAAGTTGAAGAGATGGATTCCGATAAGCCAGGGGTGTAACGACTACGGTCTCATGCAACAAATGAAGAATTCACTATGGAAAGGTACTTAGAGCATGTAAAGAATTGTGTGTAATTGTTAATGCGAATGTGAATAAAGACAAAATTGCTCACACCAGGATGTTGTTCAAATGGAGAGGTTGATGAACTACTCAATTTTCAAGCTTAGCTCTCTTGTCATATGGAGGATTGCGGAGCACAGTCAATTAGTTCATTCCTGTACAACCGGGATAGATGAACTCTTGGCCCAATGGATAAGGCACTGATCCTAGGTGTCTTGATCTAGGTGGCGCGTTGTTGACTAGGATGTCTATGTGTGTGTCCAAGTCATTTAAGTGGGGTCAACATGTACCCATTGTTTTTATTTATGTACTTTTACTAAAGTGACTTTCAAATTGTTATAAAGTTATGTTATTGTTAAACTCACTTTTGGAAAAAATTTGATAGCTTAATTGGTTTCTATTTTCAAGTTACTTTTTAAAAGTTGGTTGAAAAATTCAAATTCACTTAAGGTCGCCCCATCTAATGTTCATGTAAATCCTAACTACTTTGTAACCATCTTTTGGATTCATGGCCTTCCAAAAGTTCATGGTTTGCTTCAGAAGGGTTTTTCACTTGTGTGTTGGAGAGGCACTTCATCCATTACCTCCTGATTCTGAGTCAAGATTCTTTATTGGAAAGCCTCCATGACACTTCTTTAAAACTACGGAAGCAACATGAAGTTTGTCGCAGGAATGTTCTCTAAAAAATGAGTAATCAAAAAACCAATTTACTCTTTCGAGGGTATACCATTAAGCTATCTTTTGTTCGCAGCCCTTGGCAATTTGGGCTCCATAAAAATTATAACTTTCTAGGATCCATTAATATCCTTGGTAAGGAAAAAGAAAGCAATCAGGGATTTAGGGGTTAGCTTCTACCAGGATCTACTCTTTGGAGAACAATATTGTATCTCGGCTCAGAATCAGAATGACCTTTTGTAAAATATCTCTAAGCTGATTTTTGAAGAAGGTAATGTGGAGCCGATGAAACCAATCACAGAAGAAGGAACTCACCATGCAGTGTGTGCTCTTGGAGGAGATGATGCTTATGGGCTCGATGGGTTTTTTCCAAATGTTTTTGCATATTGTTGGGAAAGATGTATGGGAGGTAGTGGGAGAATGCGGGAGAAAATTTGTCCATAAGGCATGGAATGCCATCTTTTTGGCCCTCATCCCTAAAAAGGGAAATGTAGAGTTCTTTGATTCATTCACACCTATTGCACTTTGTAACACTTAATAAGGCGTTACAAAAATCTTGGCTAGAAGACTGAAAAAATATTTGCAGAGCATCATTTTGGAGGATCATAATGACCATCTTTTGGCCAGAAAGAATTTTGGATGGCATTATTATAACCTATGAAACCATTCACTCTCTAAACCATAAAAAGATATCAAGGATGATGATCAAAATTGATATATGAATAAATTTTATGATAGAGTGAATTGCAGTTTCTTAGTTAAGATTACGGAGAAATTTAGCTTCTGTGTATTATGAATTGCTGCATCTAAAATTGAATTTAGTTTTAAGGGAATGTACAGTGCAAAATAATAGATACAGAATAGGAATAAGCTTAAAATAATAAAGATCAAAAGTATTGTAAATACCTAAATGCGGTAGCCGTATTTTGAAACTCTGCTTCTGAACTTGCTCCAGATGAAGCGAAACAAATTTGTGGAGACCTCGATCTTACTTCCAACAGTGTTGAAGAATGCATTGGATGCGTGTATTTAAAGGCTATTGCATGCAAAAGCTAAAAACAAAACTTAAAAATAGCAAACCCACCGCAACATGCAAAATTGGAAAAGCAAAATTGTTAAAAATAGCAGAGAAAAGCTAAACAGTCATGCTTACACATCAAAAACCATCATTTAGGCTTTCAAATTTAATGTCTTTAAAAAAAAAACAAACAACTGTCAAATTTGACATAGTCCCGTGAATGTTCGCAAAGCCCTTTCCCATAGGGGAATGCCTTCAACGTAATAAGGTGCTACCATAGTAACTTTTATTCCAAAACATGGGTTTGAAACATGAATGTTTTTCAATGTCCAATAACAATATCACATGTTTAAAAGTGAAAAAGATTTGCCTAGAGTTTATAGGATATTAGTGCTATCCCCACTATGGGTTGATTAACCACAAAAATTATTAGACAAGGTTTAATCTTGTTAGTTGCACGCTTATGGAGCTTTCTTAGGAATTTTTTTGTTTACTCATTTATTTCTAGTCCTTTTTCATTTAAATGCTCTCCTAAAAATGATGAGAGGAAACATATATAAGCAATTAAATATAAGTATGTAGTTTTAGGGTTTCCACCAGGGGTTAAGTTTGACGGCCATTTAGACATTTTTTCATGATTTAGTCGTAAAATATTTGTAAATATTTAAAATAACTATCACATGTGACTTGCAAATTTTAAGTATAACTAATATTTTTATATAGATTAATAGGTAAATTATACTAATATATTTTAAAAATAGTTAAATGTATATAGAATAATCTTTTGTATATCTTAATTATGGTGTAAAAATTATACTATTTTATATTTTTGAAAGGCAAGATTTGAAATTTACGGTCACCTAAAATTGTTTAAGAGGCATAAGTGGCCGTCAAATTTAACCCTTGGAACTTCCCACACTCTTACAAAGTAGCCACACATATGCCAAGTTGAATGGTATATGTATAATCAATATGAATATTGAGGGAAGAGCTTAAAGGGAGTGGCCTACGCAGAGGGGGAAACTGAGCCACATGGGCGGCGGCAAGGTTAATGAGACAAGCGACTAGGCCACAACCTTCTATTTCATTTTTTAATTTTATTTTTACACATTTTTTAATATAAAACTTATTTAAAAAATTATATACATAACAAGCCATGTATTAATCCTTTGATTATGAGAGTGTTACAAACGTAAAGGGTTTGGTAAAAAAAAATCTATATACTCAACCCTTTCTTTTAGTTTTTAAATTGTGAAATGTATTTAAACCTTCACACTTATTATGGAGAAGATAATTATAGATGCATAAGCTCATTTTAGGATCACTCTTGCATCAATCTATTACTTGTATTCTAAAATTTTATTTTTCTTTTAAATAAGTAGATGAAAAAATGAAGCTTCTATTGTAAAATTTTATAAAGTTCAATCTTTAAATTAACATTTCTTTCGACTCTATTGTTTATCTTACAACAAAATTATATTAATATAAAGGTAAATTTTATATCAAGTAGTCAAAATAGAAATTTCTCAAATCGAATAATTATATGAGGAATTCTATTATCTTGCAACCAAAAGAGAAATGGGATGAAAATCAAACATGTTAGTTCAGTAATAAGCCACTCTTATTTCAAAGGTATAAAATAATGAGAGTAAGTTTGAGATAAAGAAAACCAAAAAGTTAACTAGATCATTAAATGAAGTAGTAAAATATTTGTAAGGTTTATAGTCTTCAACCAAGCCATCCTACCAACACATAAGAAATGGAATACATGGTATAGGATGTATTTTCATTAATCTCAATGAACCCATCCAAAACAATGTTTTACAAGTAAATATGAATTTGTAGAAAGCATTGTTCTTATATTTCATTTATTTCATAAGTATTTACAAAATAAATTAGTGTCATGAAAGCTCAAAAGTTAGAAACCCAAACCAAGTTCCACCTTGAAACCAAGGGAGAATGAATTTCTTCCTATAACGAAACTAACAATCTTTCCCCTTCCATATAAAAAGCTTGAGGTAGGAATGCCAATGAAACTTTACAACATCAAACTTTCATTCCCCTTCTAATATCCCCAATTTACTCAATGTTTAAAAATTATTTTCAAGCACTAATAATAATAATAATACAAATGAACTCTTCCCTCTCTTCAAGATGCAAGTTTACAAAACCCTTAATATGCAAGTTCCTTACAATCCATTACATTAAAGTTCCAGGACCCAAATTTCTAAACCATATAAGCAATGAAAAAGGTTTATTCCTTCATAAGATTAGCAAGTGTAGAAACACTAATATATTCACTCCAAACAAGGCTCTAGAATCATGCTCCATCATCGAATAGGATGACTCCAAATACAAGAGAAGTGGCTTGGTTGTCCACCCAACCAAATGACATCATGACATGCCATATCCAAAAGTGGAGGGCATGCTAGCCTCCCTCCAAAGTCATGGGGAAGAGATAATGCATGTCTCCAAGTTACACAATAAGGGGAAAAACAAGAGGCTGAAAACACACACAAACCACTTCCATTGACCACAAGCCAAAAAGAAACAACACCAAAAAAAGGAAACTCCATGTTTCCTTAAAATGGGGAAGAGGTGAGCAAGAGTCCCAATGAAAATCAATTTATATTTCAAATAAATCACACTCCTTAAGTAACACCATGCCCCTTCACTCATTATATCTCCTTCATCCCAATCTCCAAGCCTCCTCCTTGCCAAGGTTTTTCAAACCATGAAGGTTTCCTTGACAAGGAAGGGAGATGAGATTCAAACCATATGAAAAATCATCTCCCTCATCAAACCATATGAGGGGAGGAAATAATATAATTTCCATCATGGCTTACCCATAAAGCCATGTGGGTGCAAGAGGGGTTTCCTCCCTCTTCCCCTACATTCTAAAAAATCCATCTCAAGTGAGATGGATGGAGAAAATAAAGGAAGACAAGATTTACATTCAACACCCAACATAACATGAAAATTTGTAAGACTAACAAAAAAGCCATTACTTAGTGTGAATCTACCATAGAATAAAAGAAAGAAGTAAGATAGCCTACCTCCAAAACCAAGTAACCCAACTCCAAAAAAATCAAGCTCTCCAATCTCCTAGCTCCTCCCAAGCTCTCCCAAACTCCAAGTGTAAAATGAGACCAAAGTCCTTACCCCTTCAAAATGGAGGTATATGAAGGAGAGTCAAAAAATTCTCACCAATGAGAGGGTGACATGTGTCACCCATCTTCTTCTCCAAAACAAGACTCCCACAAGTCTTTATCATACATAAGACAAATGCCATAATAGAGGAAAAATCTCCAAAAATTAAGTGGCTAAGCTGGCGACAAAATCGCATGCCCCGCATGATGTCCCGCATACCATACATGCCACGCGTGCGCGGGTGGGACCCGCCACCGCTGAGTTGTTGGATTTTTGTGGTATACACATTATATGTGAATGAAAAGGATGTTTGGCATGCAACAGTTGTAGGTGGACTGGTAGGCATGTGTGCTTGCAACCAAGAGGTCATGGGTTCGAATCCCATGTATTTTTGTGGTTTGTGGTATACACACATGTTGTGTGTATACCACAAACCCAAAAAAAATCTAAGGCATGGGATTTGTGGGTCCCACCCGCGCACGCGTGGCATGTATGACATCATGGGGGGGCATGCGGTTTTGTTGCCAAGATAGTTGGATCCTCTAAAATGGAGGTATATGAAGGAGAGTCAAAAAAAAATCCCCACCAATGAGAGGGTGACATGTGTCACTCATCTTCTTCTCCAAAACAAGACTCCCACAAGTTTTTATCATACATAAGACAAAAGCCATAATAGAGGAAAAATCTCCAAAAATTAAAAATAAAATTAAACAAATTTTCCTCCACTTCTAAGGTGGCTCACAAAATAAGCTCATTAATAATGATGTGGATAAGAGAGGCTAAATGAGATGGTAAAATCCCATTAGAACCTCCAAAGGTCCCCCTACCCATAGGTAGGGTCCAAGGGGTCTATTTTAGTGTAAATGAGACCCCCAACACAAAAACAACACTTACAATTTCCACTTTTATCCCAATTTCGAGTTTGGGAAAAGTGGCACACATGGAGAGGTGGTGGGGCCCACTCAACTCATGTTTAAGTGGTCCCACAATCCTAAAAACAAGATTAACAAATTAAAATAACACTAACACAAGTAGGGACCATTAGGCCACTAAAATAACTCTAAACAAGGTTAGATAAATTAATCCAAAAATGAGTCAAGAAGGAAATAACTAAAGGTGCCCGAAATAATCATGACACATACACAAAAGAGTGATTTATTCAAAACCACTCAAAATAAACATAACAAGAACAAATGATTAACAATGAAAAATGATTAACAAACGACCTTTTAAAATAGACCGACTTAACTTTAAAATGACACATTTAAATAAAAATATAAAGATTAACTTAAAATTCAACACATTTGATAAACAAAAATAAATAGATAAATTAGACAAATAACACACTATTGTCTAATTTAAACTACGATTTCCTTTTTCTAAAATAAAGCATAAAGACCAAAAGAACTATCCTATTGACCAAAATGACTGATTTGAACTTGACTCAGACTCTTTCTTTCACCATATTTGAAGTCTAATTACCTTGTAATTGTGAGTTTGTAGAGATGACAATCCTGAGTTGACCACGAGCATGCCAAAGGAACCATTAAAAGCACACGTAGTTAATGCCACCCTTCAGCCTTGAAATTCACATCCTTTGATCATTTGTAATATGATTTACACAGGGCCCCATTTCCAATTCGATTTCACTTCAACTCCCACATGTCCAATGTTGAATGGAGTGCAAGAATTCAATGGATAGACTTGCATACGAACTCTTGCCCAGAGAGCATATAGGAGTTGATTATGCCAGTCATCACCACTTGTGTTAACAGTCTTACGTAGATTTTGACAATGGTTTTATTAGTGGTCTAAGATTGGCCATTGCCATGTGGGTAATAAGGAGTAGATAATGATTGCTTAATTTTGAATTTTGCGCAATTTTTTTAACATCCTTATTTTTGAAAGAAGACCCATTATCAGTGATAATGATAGAGGGAATTCCAAAGCGTGTAATGATGTGAGTAGTGATGAAATGACAAATACCAGAACCAGTTGTAGTTCGTAATGGTGTTGCTTCGAATATACTTATGGCCATCAGTCGATTCATGATTTATCATGTCAATAAGATCGAAACCCCATAAAGAGAAGGACCATGTTGGAAAAATCAGCTGCAGATCATATGTAGGCGCATGGTGAATATTGCCATGCTTTTGACATTTATCGCAACGTTTAGTATTATAGGAAATCTTGCTCCATAGTAGGCCAATAATAGCCCTGATGTAAGAGCTTATGTGACATATCTTTGCCAGAGAAGTGGCCACCGCATAGACTGTCATGTATTTGAGAGATAGCGGTGGGGATGTCGGCGAGTCTGAGACATCGTAGCAAACGACCATCAAATGATTATTTAAATAATTCATCAAGGACTGTGGATCTGATTATTGTTGACAGTGTCTTGAATGGTCTAACAACTGCCCAAGAGGTTTTAGAGGTTAGATTATCAGCTGTCTGCATAGATATGTATGCGTTGAATCCATTGATGTAGTGGATTGCCTTAAAACCATCTGGAATGATGCAATTGTGTAGTTCGATGATCATAGAAGCAAGTTTTTAAGTAGGCCTCGTGGTAGAGTTAATATACAATTGCTTAAAGATAAAATGATGGGAAAATGCATATCTAATGGAGTTACTTTTTATCAAGTAAAACTGAGACGCCAAATCTTTTTCTCACGTAAGATTTGACTTGGAATTTGACAATTTATGATAGGTAATAAGGATTTACACTGTAGATTCTACATATTCTAATTATATTTCACTTTTAATTGTGACAATTTCATATCACTGTATTTCGTGGTATATTACATATGTTTGTAAGGTTGACGGCTCAACACACGAATGATAAATCTTTAAAAAGTTATAAATAACTCATTGATTATTTTATTGGTCAATATTAACACTAAAAATAAATAAAAATTTCACAGAGATCATAAAATCAAAATAAATTCATATCTCATATAGAAGTCATATCCAAAGTTAATGTCAAGTTTTCAATACAATAAATCTAGTTAATATATTATGGTAGTGCGCAATTGTTGATGCAAAGTGTTGAAGTGATAACATAAGAGTTGCATATTGAAGAGGAGACGTGCCTCTGTATTCACTCTACTTTGGTACATTGAAATCCACCATTAAATTCCACATATGGAGCTACACAAATTAAATACTGCAATAAAAATGCTTCAAAGACTTTGGGGGAAAAGGTAACATAAGCATAGGTTGAGGCGGTTGATGAGTTTATAGGGATGGATGGGCATAGAATACACACTTTTGTAGTTATTTCATGCCACAACAATCCATTCTTGAACCGACAGTTCCAATGTAGTCAATGCCAAAAATGAATAAAGGAAGTGAATAGCTAATGGGGTCTTGGTTTATTGGTAAAGTCTGGGCATTTACTAAGAGGAGGTCCAAGGTTCAAACCCCATTAACATGTTCATTCGTTGTGAGGAGTAGTCTGAACGGAGTCCCTGCATGCTGAAGGAGTAGTCTGTTTAACGTCTTTAAATGTGTGGCAGTTGTATGAAGGCAGTATGAAACGTAGGCTCCAATTGTACAAAGGCAGTATGAAACTTGCACACCTGGTGGTCCCTTCCTCACACCAGGCTAAAGTTTACCGAGGTTGGGAGACTATGCTTAAATTGTAAAATGTAATGATTCCTCATGAACAAAAAAAAATAAAGGGAGTAGATAGTTCACATAGTGTGTCAAAGTATAAGGCACCGATAAAAGTCTTCTTTCCTACTAAATCTCATGAGACATATGTTAAGTGTTATGTATACTAGTAGTTTCTCCCTCGAGGAGTGTAAGGGTACGTTATGGAACTCAAAGGGTTGTTTTTGTAGTGGTGGTGTGTGCGGAACCTAAAAGTAGTGAGTTGGTGTAGTAGTAGTCAAGACATTTTAGAAGAGAAGCAATGGTTTTTTTCCAAGGCTTTTATGTAATGACAAGTAGTATTTTGTTTGTAAATTTGTAGTGTGTTAGTGGGTTGCGAATTAAAATTTCATCATTGTCACATTATTTATGATACATGTGCCTATTCCGTATAAATTGTCACTACATGCCTATGGCATATAAGTTGTTTTATTTTAATTACGATGGTAAAGTAAGTTATAAAACTCGAGAGTAGTCAAATAATTGAAACAAAATAAATAAAGCAATAAAAACGGAAGAAATTAATTTAGGTGTAATTCTATGGTGACATAGATGTATTTTTGGTAAACACAATAACCGAGTGCATAATGTAACTATTTGGATTACTTTTTTAATTACAAAATAAATACAAGGACAATGAGTACACATATGTACTATTTTGTACATTTGTTTTTTTATTTTTTATTCGGCCTTTCCCAATTGGTGTCAGTTTATTCCATTGTAACATTGGGGGTGGTTCTTTTTTCCCACACAAGGCTACTTTTTTCACCCACGGCTTATGTTGTGGTAGAAGTTTTTGGTCACTCCTTGCTTCTTGCATAACAATATCTATTTGTTTCAAATGCAATGTTAGGAGATTTTCTTTTCAATATAAGTTGTAAGAAACATAAGTAATTATAAAAAGAGTTGTGTACATGTTTATGTCTTTGTGAAGGTTGTAATAGGCTCGTTGATTTTGTATTTAAGTTCTAAAATTTCATGTGTTGGTTGCACAATTACTTTAAATCATCCATATATTTTTCTATTTTGCTTTTGTATAAATAAAGCCAAATCAGCCTTCAACGAAGTAAGTTTGTATTTCATAGTATGGATATCATGATGGTGATCTAAACGAATGTATTTTAAACTGCAATAACTTCTTCCATGGTGTTCAACACTTTGTCATGTGATTGTTTGCAACTTACAAGAATAAAATGAATAAAAGTACCTTTTAAATGGTCCTTACAAAAATTGTAGACTCGTATAGTAATATGTGTAGGATCTCCTTGAATATAAATGTCAAATCAAATTTGGGTTTGAAAAATACCCACCAAAATTATCAAATGTATGACCATATTTGTTAGTATGAAATTGGTTGCAATCATATACAAATGGAAAATGAAAAAAAGAGGCAAAAAAGGAAAAAAAGAAAAAAATATATGAGATTTAGGATGTCAAGTGACATAAAAATAAAATGAAATCCCGCCATAATAGTTCAAGAATGCCCTAAAAACATGGGAAAATTATTTGTGAACACATAATTACTCTAATACCATAAAAATATTTTCTCAATACCAAAATTAGCCTAACAAAAATTAACTCGTCCTAGAAGAATATACAAAATATATGTTGTGTTATCTCACAATAGCCATGCATTATAAAATATGATAAGAGGAAGTTTAGGATAAAATGTAGAGAAAAGGTGCTCATGAAAAATTAGATCAACCCTCATGCAATGAATCAAAAGGTGGAGAAGAGAGTAAATGCCACTTGAGTACCTCATTTATTTAACCACATAAGAAAAACATTTTATCTACTCTATATTCGTTTAGAAAATGGCAACTTAACCTAACAATAAATGGTGACATTCCTTTATAGTTTCCAAGTCGAGTGAAATTTAGGGCCATTAATGAGACATACAAGCTTATATGTGTGTATTATTTTCCGTATAATGATTACTTGAATGTGAGATTAATGTGTCTTGATTGTTTAATCAACCAAAGTTTTCATGCAACTATATTCATGTAAATTCCTTAAAATTCAAACGTGGTTATAGACACCAAATTTGGGTCACACTCCCCTTGGTCCCCTTCAATCAATTAACGTAATATATTTAATTAGTCATGACCCCTTCATCCTATACTAATATTCATCCTCACATTATTAATTAATTTAATTATTTTAATTAAGTTAATTTCACCCTCACACCTCCACCTCATTATTACACCTCACCCTAGACCCATTCCAGGGGCATTTAACTCACAATGACCGAGTCATCACTCCTAGTGTTGAGTCACTACTTAACTTGAATAACTAAGACTTTTTCCTAAACCTAATTGAAATTTTTCTATGACCTTCCTACCTTCTCTCATATGAACTCCACTTCCCTAAGCGGACTCAATCAAAATCACGCCAAAAATAGTAAAGATCTACCTATTTTTGGTAAACCTAGACTTTCCCGCCTTAACCGACACTGGTTATCCCTCAACCAATGCCGGTCACCTAACCGCCATCGGTTACCTTATATACACTTTCACAACTCTTTACACGGGTTGGTCATTCAATTATTGGAGCTTGATTGCATTCAAGCATGAATCTTCAAGCCCTCCTGCATCCAGACGATGAACACACACAACCATAGTGCAAGACAAGAAGCCATTTTTCCCTTCCAGAGCATTGGAATACTCACGGAAGTACATAGGTTGTATTTCCGCAACACTAGACTCAAGCACTTCTTCTCCGATCAACCATCAACCATTCCAACTCCCAAGATCTGCAAGACATCAAGTAATTATTGTGATTCTAATCATTTGGCTTATTCCTTTTATAGATCTTTTGCTCCTTTCAGTAGTTTATTTCCTTTATTTCTGTACATCACCTTCCTCCCACCAACCCACTATTCAACCATCCCAAGCATTTTCACCATTCTAAACCTCCTCCTTAGTATCCCTGAGTCTTCTCAGCCATATTATGACCCAAACCATACTACCCTCACTCTTTGTGCAATCACAGAGAACCTAAAAACCTATGTTTAATAATTTAATATCAAATTGTCTTCTACCGACACTTTGTCACCTTAATCGCCGTCGGTATCCCGTCTCTAACGGAATCGGTCACCAAACTGATATCAGTCACTGTGTTTTCTATTAACCTTCACCAAACTACCTCTAACATCACCTAAAATCCACCTAGACCTTACCAGATACCTATGTGACCTTACCTAACACCTTTGTGACATGTGCTAACCAGAAACATACCTTGTATGATGTTAGATTAGTTTAGATTTCAATACTTTTCTTAATCTAGTTTGTTGATAACATTTTGAGATACCTAAATCAAAGTATTAGTAATAGGACCTTTATTTCTCGTATTTAATTTCATTGATTTGATAAAAACATTAGATTAACAACATCACACTTCTCGATCTAGCCTTGTTAGGCAGTCCTCTGACTCTTGTTATTTAATATCATTTGGTGGTCTTGCTTTGTATCTATAGGTAGTCCTTCCCAGACAAAAAGGAGTTCTCTACAATCATCTTAGATAAAGTCAGTAACGTGCGCATTCAACCTTCAACCTACATATCACAGGTATTCCTCCTTGACCTTTTACCTTATCTATTTTATCGCACAACATATTCGGTGAAACATTTTGGCACACCTGAGTGGGACCCATCAAGGGTTATTTTGCATTGTTCATTCCTAGGTGAAAGATTGTGTGTCTATTTCCTTTTGAAAGAGTTCACATTAAATTTTCTCCTTTGGAACCTTCTCTCTCTTCTATTGGTCTCATTGACACTCGTATTTTGGACTAAAAAGAACCATTCTTTTTATTTTTGTATTGCATTAGTGAAAGACATACTCTTGCCTATTCATCATTTCTCTCATCGAATGTCATTGTGGATTTGGGTCTAAAATCTTTGCATATCATTTCTAAGTGTTGCATCTAGTAGCTCATTTAAAATTGTGGGCAACCTATATGTTGGAAGTCATGCCCAGCTGATGGTTGACAAATTGAATCGTAGTGCACACTTTCTTCTCTACACCAAACTACTAAAAATAAAGTACTCATTTTCTTAAACAACATCCTACCCGTAAAGAAGTTGTCAATGATCACACGATCAAAGGATTGACAATGGGCTCCAAACTAGTTTCTCTGTCTAGTTCATTATCTCGAGAAAGGATCTCCCTCACCAAAACTTACCTGAAACTATCCTTAGTTGTTGGATTTTCATAGGGAACCTTTTATCAAACCAAAACTCTACTCTATTCACAAGTTAGTCCTAAATGGCATAAGCCGGAACATAAAATCCACCACATAGGATTTCGTGTTTGCTAGTTTTTTCTTGATCTGTGTTTTGAGGTGTGAGATTGTCTTCTCCATTCTTTTTTCCCTTCACACTCCATAATCATATTTGGTGTATTCGACTCTTTCTGAGTGTGTTAGGGTCAATCATTTCCATACTCAGGTTTCTGGGTTGGTCTTTTATTTGATCTAAATCACCAAATTCACTTTTTCCATCTTTTCACAAATTTCACAAATGACTTGTTGGTCCAAAGCCCATCATCGGTTTACTAACCGTTGTTAGTTTTCTGTTGTTTTGGTCATTTTAACAAAAGTAGCATTCATCACATTTCTATTCTTTCTGGGGTTTCCTCAATTACCTCACCATATCTCTGTGTCTTTGAAATCACTGTCAAGATCTAGATTTGCTCCATTTTCATCATTTGTTGCCAAATTTACAAATCCTTTTATTTTCCATAATTAGTATCGTGCTCTATTACCCTCACACACGACACAAGATACCCAACCGTCATTGGTCTCTGTGTTTTAAGTTTTCAATGAAAAAACAACCAATTTTCACCTTCCTGAACTATTTTCCTCCATTCCTTTTGTGTTTTTGTGCCATATACAAAGATCAGATTACCAGATCTACTATAAGTCACATGGTTTTGACTCATAGCCAAGCCAACACCCTCGTATTCCACACTAGCCTTTAGCCACTCCCACCTATCCCATCACTGCCTTCCATTCTATCACCTATGGATCCCAATCAACCTATTATCATCAATATTGGTGATGAGGAGTTCACAAGACTCCTTGATCAAAACCCCACTGCTTTACAATATTATTTAGCCCATTCATCCACTCGGGATTCATCAGGGAAACTTGTATACGACATGCCTGTGTCCATTCCTCCTACCCTCGCACCCACTTCTACATCAGCTACTACTAGCTCGGCCTTACCCTCTTCCACCTTACCACCTGTGGTATCCCAAATTGACCCTACATCATCGATATCTACTGCACCTATGACATCTATCGCACCTTTGATGTCAGTTTCTCCTGTGATGTCAACCATTCCTTTATCAACCACCTTGAGTGTAGGTCTATCTGCACCCACCACCTCTTATATACCTATTGCATCTCAGCCACCCATGGTGTTGGCAGCCCATACTCCCTTCCAAAAAATTGTCCTCTCCATCCTGCAGTTTCTTCCTCCAATTACTATGAGATTTGTTACATCCACTCCACCTACCTACACTTATCACCAACAACCCCTATTTCATCTATCGCTTATTCAGGATACTTTCCACCTGCATCTATTCCTCCCTCACAATTTTCATACTTGCACCACCACATACTAGGATGCCGCCCATGTCATACCTTCATCATCTACCCCCTTATATTACAGGGGTTGCCAAATCATCACAACCTACTAATGATCTTATAAAAATGATGATGGACAAGATGCAGACATTGGAAGCATCGGTCTCTGCTCAAGTAATTCTCTGACATACGACAATATTTGCAATGAGCCCATTCACCCATCCATTCTCGATTCGTCCATACCCTACGCATTGGGAAATGCCCAAATTCAACCAGGTTTAATAGCAAAGAAGACCCACAATGGCATTTACGGTCTTTTAAACATGGGTGTTATTTGATCACTCATGATGATGCTTTACTCTTGCAAACATTCCCAATGTCCTTGACAGACCTTGCTTTGGATTGGTATAGTGCTCTACCTAGGCACTCCATTTTCTCATTCAACCAAGTAGCTCAAGCTTTTCTAGACCACTTCTCTATCAATATTGTCAAGAACCATGACCAACTTGTACTCGACATGCCAATATGAAGACAAATCTATCACAAATTTTGTCACTCGTTGGCGAAGCCTAATCAACTAGCTCATGTTCCAACTGCCTCAAACCGAGTTAACATAGTTTTTCACCAAGGATTGTGTAAGGCACATTTCATAAACTCTCCAAGTTCAAACCTTCCGCATGTTCGATGAGGCATTCACCATGGCCCAAAAACTTGAAATTCGTTCCATTGAAGAGAAGAAGATATAATTGCATAATAAGAACATTACATTTAAATCAAACGATACCTCTTCTTCCAAACCGAACAAAAATTACTCTAAAGTGAAATAATCTGCGCAATGTGATAGTTTTAAAAGCCATCCCATCTCACCCATCTAACCAATCAAAACCTTCTTCCAACCTTTCTCATGTTCAAAGCTTCAGCTTCAAGCGGGAGCAACAAAATACACTCCCATAGAGAACCTTAATCTTCAGTTTTAGAAAAACTTCTAAAATCCGAAGCAATCGTTCTTCCACCCGTCAAAACACATACTGGTTTTGACACCTCTTATCATATGCCTACATGGTACAAATAAAATGATTATTGTAATTATCATCGCATTAAAGGTCATAGCGACAGTAATTGTATGACTTTCAAAAACATTGTCCAAGAAATGTTAGATAATGGAGATCTTGTCTTGGATAACCCTAATGCACCGGCTAATCAGAATATTCACATATTCAAGAAACCATTCCCAAATCACACCCCATCATCTAACTAAACTAGTGAAACTTCAACCAATGACAGTAACGTTCATGAGGTTCATGTTGTTTTTGACATCATACCAGCTCTTCCTGCTTAATTTCCTCCTACTCCATCTATCAAGGAGATTCTTGCACGAGCTCCTTCATCCATGAGGGACTTGCTTCATCTACTCATTTACCTAAAGAGGATTCTCCCTTATCTCCCCCTTCACCCACGGAGGATTCCGCTTATAGCTACCGAGACAGTTTCCCCACTCACCTCTTAACCTGACGAACAACCCGCAATATTTACTCTCCTACCCACGGAGAGTCATGTTTACCTTCCTCTTCACCAAAATATGAACCTACCTCATCCTACTTTTCATCTCCCCTACCCATAGGGGATCCATTAACAATGCCCCTTCCTATTGGTGACAATTCTCCATTAGCTTTCAAGGATCCTGTTGATTTGTTCTCGGCTCTTTTACCCACAGAGTCTGAAGACAACCATTTCCATGTCTCACAAACATTCTTTACAGGGATTACTACCAAGTCAACATCACCCCCTATAATGGTGTCATTTTCATGTTTGGCTGACCACTTGGATTATGTCAACAATTCCATGCTTTGGGGACGCCTTCGACTACCTTTCTCAACTCAGATGCAAATGTTGTTTACTAATACTTCCACAATCTATCTAAAGGTGTTTTAGATAACCAAACCAACCATGCCCATGTCAGTTGCAGCAACCTCTTCTTCATCACCCTCACCCACACTTAAACCTTTACCATCAACTGAACTTTTTCCAATGCCTAAATCCTTACCTACATCTATATCTTCCTCCGCATCCAAACCCATTGCCACATTGGAAGTCATGCCAAAATCAAGCCTAGTCCATCTCCCTGACAAAATGGATTTAACCACGTCCTCACAACTCAACAAAAAGACTATTTTGCCACCTAAGAGGAAGACCTAACCTCTTAGACCACATACACCGATTAAGCTCAATGCCCCTTTGTCACCTTAACCACTTCCATCTATCCTAGTACCCCACTCATCAACCTTGGCCACGCAACCTCCTACCCAAGATAAACCAAAAACACGACAACTCATCTCCTCATCACGATCCTCTGTTACACCCAAATTACCTACACAACTTCACCTTCGTCATCACCTACATCCTTTCTACTCACCTATACCTACACCACTTCCAGTATCCTCATCATTACCTATGATATTTCCTTCTCTTCAACCAATACCTTCCACCTTTCCTCTTCCAACATCCTTCACCGCACCACCATTATCACCTTGGCTAACCCATCCCCTTCCACCATCTACCTTCCCTTCTACATCACGCACTCTGTCTTCACCTTTACCCAAGAAGGTGCAACCAAAGTCCAAAAACCCACTACCCTCTAAAGAGGTAGTTAAACCTACACCACCTTCAACCACTAGCTCATATGCTACATCTTTACCCAAGAAGGTGCAATTCAAACCTAAAACCGTACTACCTACCAAATAGGTGGTCAAATTGACTCAACCTCCGATTCCACCTCCCGTGGTACCTCTCCCACCAAAATTTCCCACACTTCCATCTAGACCCACACTTACTTCACATTGTGATCCATTGGCAGGGTCTTACGCCAACATCTTAGCTAACCTTTTGGAAACCTTTGTCATCACATTTCCACCACTTAGACCTTACAACCCACTCAAACCTAAACCAAAAGGGTTTGATGATATGAAAATTTGCGCTTACCATCATGTGCCAGGCATGATGTGGAAAATTGTAAGGCTCTTAAGACTATTCTTCTCCAACTATGTCCTCCCGAAGAAAATTTTGATGATGATGATCTTTTAGATGAGGACCCTATTCCACCTCCATCTATCACCACACCTCCTTGTCCTTTACCTATTCAACGACCTTCATCTCCCCTCCACAACCCTTTTATCCTCCTCCAACATTTGAGATCAATATGGTCCGCATAAGAGAGCTAGCCAAACCTCCGCCAAAATGTCAATGCGCTGCATTCTTTTCACAAAACCAATATATGCCCTCACCATATTTTTTCCCATCATGTCACTACACCTATCACGACTCACTTGCTCCTTTACCACATATTAATATGGTTAACATTACCACTCGAGCCCAAAAGGACAAAGGAAAGGAGAAAACAACTAACCCATCTCGCCACTCTTTTACCCAATATCCCATCTACACTTGCACCAAAAATCACCATCTCGTGGACCCACATACCCTATTTCTGACGGGGTTGCCCATCGTACAATGCTTAAACAATTGCACCAATCTCCTCTCAAAATGTCTTTGTATGACCTTGTCCAAACCTCTGAGTCTCATCAACAGGACCTCATTGAGGTTCTGCAATCTATTGAGGTTTTACCTAATGACCCTACTCTGTTGCATCCATTATCACTCCTCACCATGTGGCCTCTCTCACCACTTCATCCCCTTCCTCTGCACCCACTACCACTCATCAAGTAGCCGCTCTCAGTTTCTCTGACGAGATTGTACCTCTCCAATCAGATGATCCTAATCCCGCCCTATTCATTTCCATCTACATTGATAATATACACGTTCGATGTATTATGATTGATGGCAATGGCAATATCAACATCATTTCTTCCCATGCATACAACCAAATGCACATCCCTACCAATTACATGCATAATAACCCAGTTATGTTGTGTTCATTCAATGATGCCATAACTTCCACCCTTAGCACCATCATTCTCCACATTCGTGTGGGCCCCCATACCATTCCTGAATTATTTTATGTCTTAGAGGGGGAATTCCAATACAACATGTTACTTGGCTGACCTTGGATCCGTGCCATGGGTTGTGTTCCTTCAACCTTACACCGTTGTTTAAAATTTAAACATGAAGGACACAACTATACCATTCTAGCTGACCCTTCACCATTCAAGACCTGTAACATGTTGTATCGACCCAATGATGTCCTTATACCAGTTAAGGCATCTACCACCTCTACCACTTCCCCTTCACCCACGGCCCCATCCGCCAATGTTTCCACTACCTCTTCCACAAATAACTCCTCTATTCCCACTTCTACAATTGACTCATCATCCAACCCATCAACTTCTCAACCAACTAAAGATTATTCTTTGCAACCGTGTCTAGTGATTCATCCATTCTCGCTACCCACATACCAACTACTAATCCCTTAGAAGGTGTTTTTCAATGCCTCACTCTAGGGGAGTACCGCCTTTATAACATTGACACGTTCCTTACTCCTTAAGAGTATGGTAAACTTAACCAACATCCCCACTATGATCACTACATAGGTGAGGTTTTCCCTACGATCCTCCCTACCTTCACACCAACTTAACATATGGGGGACTTAATGCTACTACCTACTCACCCGAGCCACCTTTCCAAAATCAACCATTTTCATCTGACCTTCAATCTCTCACCAACCGCCACTTCGGCCACACCTTCCTCCATCGCTGTGTTTGAAAGGGATTTGGCTTTGGTTTTTATGAACAAGGTTGCCACACTATCATCCCATGCACCACTCGTAAGCATAAATACCGCAGTGGTATTGGATTTTCCAAACCATCTCTCGAAGAAGGCCTCGAGTTGAACTCATTAAGGATGATAAACCTTCCCCACCCCATTCACTAACTTCACCACCTTCACCTATAGATTCTATAGATCCAAAATCCATTCCTCCTAACTTTCTTTTTTGTGAACACCATTTCTCTGGGACTTCTAACTTATCAACAAGATGACGAGGCTCTCTCTTCTCTTCCATTCATGCATCCTAGGACATGATCGATAATGATACACATTCTATTAACATCCTTCAATGTCAGGACGATGAGTCTATTCTTACCTACCTTGATGCGGAATATTCTTATATTCACCGGTCTTTACCTTCAGAGACACAAACCATGTTGAATGAATCGACCATCAAAATCAATATTCACACTCAGGATGACCCGCACATTCTAGAAATAAGCCAATCTTTAGATGTTGTTGTACAGGAATCTTTTACTTCTTTTCTCTAGGATATTAGCAACGCTTTTTCTTGGTCCTACGCTGATATGCCCGATATTGACCCACACATTGTGGTCCATAATATCGTCATTATTCCCAAGGCCAAACCCGTGAAGAAGAAGCTATGGAAAATGCATTCTCACATTGCCCTTCTTGTCAAAGAAGAACTCTAGCGCCTTCTTTCAGTTTCCTTCATCCTACCAATTGATTATCCTAATGGATCTCTAACATCATTCCTATCATAAAAGTGATAGGGGACTCCGCATTTGCATGGATTTCCATGACATTAACTTAGCTTGCCCCAAAGATGACTTTCCTCTACCTAGTATTGACCAACTAGTTGATCTCACCGCCTTGACATGAGACGTTATCCCTCATGGATGTTTTCTCGAGTTATAACCAAATATTGCTCACCCCGAAGATCAACATAAAACCGCCTTCATCACTCCTTGGGGACCTTCATTTATCATGTCATGCCCTTCGGCCTTAAAAATGTTGGTGTTACCTATCACCGGCTATGACTTATATATTTCATGACATTATGCATCACATACTGAAAGATTGAATTGACGATCTTCTTGCCAAATCCAAACATTAGGTTGAACACCTTACAGTCCTTAAGGTCATCTTCGACCGTCTCATCAAATATTGTGTTCACCTTCAACCTAAGAAGTGTGTCTTTGTTGTTCTCTCCGAAAGATCCTTGGTTTTATTGTTTCTTTGTGTGGCATTGAAGTTGATCCCACTAAAATCAAGGCTATTCTTGAAATGCCTCCACCTACTAACCTTCATCAACTTTGTAGTTTGCAAGGTAAGTTGCAATCTATTCGTCACTTTATTTCACAGCTTTTCAAACCATTGCCATCGCTTTTATCATCTCCTCAAAAAGCATGTCCCCTTTAAATGGGATGATGAATTCCACAAATACTTCGACGCCTTAAAACAATACCTCCTCCAACCACACTGTGCTCATTCCCCTAAGGATGACCAACCATTTTACCTTTACATTTCTGCTATTGATCATTCCCTAGGTGCCATGCTCGCTCATCATGATGAGAAACACAAGGAGCAAGTGGTTTATTATATAAGTCATACACTTTTAGACTACGAAACTAGATATACTCATGTTGAAAACTCTTCTTAGCCTTAGTTTTTGTCACCACTAAAATTCACCATTACCTACTCAACCACAAAACCTTTGTTGTCACCAATACTGACCCCTTACATTACATGTATGCTAAGCCTTACCAACATCAACGTGTTGCACGTTGGCTCATGCTTCTTGCAGACCTAGATCTCGAATTCACCCATCAAAAAATTGTCAAAGGAAAAACAATAGTAGACCAACTCACAGACGCACCTCTCTCCGAAATCAATCCTCTAACTTCATTTCCCTGATGAATCCATCACTACCCTCTCTTTAGATGATATCGTTTACTAGATGAACTTATTCTTCGATGGTTCCAAATGTCAACATGGGGGTGGTGTCGAGTTATCCTCATCCCTCTTGATGGTGAGCCTATGCCATTATCTTTCAAACTTGATTTTTATTGTACTAACAATATCGCCGAATATGAAGCACTCGTGTTAGGTATTCAAACCACCATAGCCTTAGACGTTAAATAAATTAATATCTTTGGTGACTCTCAACTGGTTATGAACCAATTTAATGGTATATACCAATATCATAATGAGATACTTAAAAATTATAAGCATCATGTTGACATACTTTTGACTACCTTTGATCGTTATGAACTTCAAACCACCTCGCATTCCACTAATAAATTTGTGGATATCATGGCATGTCTTGCTTCTCAAATCCTGTTTGCCCTCCAACTCAAAATCTTTGTCACAATACAAAGGTTGCAATCACCTTCTTATATATTTCGAGACGTAAACCTTGTAGCAACCATTGAAACTGACCCACGTGACCTTTGGTATAAGTAGTTTATTGACTACCTTTCCCTTTCAATTTTACCTCTAGATCTTACTCGTAATGGACAATGAGCCTTTCTCAAAAGTGTCTCTCGCTATGTCATCATGGGTGGTATTATTTATAAACATGGTTTTGATGTTATCCTCTTATGATGCCTTATGAGTTATAAAATTCCATAAACCATCAAGGAAGTTCACAATGGGATTTGTGGGGTTCACTTCAATGGCTTAGCTATCGCTAAACGCATCTTACGCCTGGGCTAGTAATTGGCCAACCCTAAACTATGATTATTGTGACTATGTCAAGTGTCGTTTCAAATGTCAAAGATCATGCTAATCTTCATCACACCCTCATTCATGCCTTACACGTTGCACGAGACTTTTGGCATTTCTCTCAATGGGGTTTGGATCTTGTCAGAGAGATCAGCCCTCATTCTTCACAATGCCATCAATGGATCATAACTACTACCGAGTATTACAATAAATGTGTGGAAGCCATACCTCTTATTTATACAAAAGCTAAGAAATTATGTGAATTCATCAACCATCACATCATTTTTCACTTTGGTGTCGCTCACCGTCTCATAACTGATTACAGAAAACAATTCAAAAACAAAACCCTATGAATCTTTTTGATGCCTTCAACATAAAACTCAATTTTTCTTCACCTTATTATCCTCAAACAAATGGCCAAGCCAAATCAAACAACAAAACATTAAACAAAAATCTTATAAAAGTGGTTAACGTTACTTTGAAAAGAGTGGCACATGCACATTCCTTTTGCCTTATGGGTTTATCGCACTAGTATTCGTATCTCAACTACTGCCACGCCTTTCTCTTTGGTCTACGGTATAGAGGTTTTCTTGCCTCTCGAAGTCCAAATTCCATCTCTTTGTATCTCACTCAAAGATATGCTCAACAATGATGATTTTCACCAGGATCGTTTGGCACAACTTGAGTTATTAGACGAGCGTCGTCTAAATGTTCTTGATCACCTCCAAATCTACCAAAAATGTATCAAACGTGCCTATGAAAAACGTGTCCATGAACGAACCTTCAAGGTCGGTGACCTTGTTCTAAAGCAAAATCAACATGTAACCAACGCGGAGAAAAGTAAACGGGGCAAGTTTTCTCCTAATTGGATTGGACCTTATATCATTATTCATACCTATGGATCAAGTGCTTATCATTTGTCTTCACTCGAATGAAAACACGAACTTGAGCCCCTCAATGCCTTGCATCTTCGACCATTCTATTATTGAATCAAGTCCTAGATCACCTTATGTCTATTAAGTGTTTATCCCTTGAGCACCATTCACCTTCCATTTACCTATTTTAAGGATCAACGACTAAACAAGAATCATGTGATTACCCATCACCTTTCAGCCTTATCTTCAATATGAGTACCACGGCTCTACTCATGGCATGATTCTCATGGATACGTTTCATCCTTTTCAGATGGAATCACATGGTCTTTCGTCACTTAAAACCTTTCTTTCATAGCTAACCCATGTGTGCTATGGTTTTGTCTTCATAAAAGAAGCCTATACTTCTCTATAGTCTTGTCCATGACCTAAAATTCCAAAAAACAATTCAAAAGCAATATACGGGATTTTCAAATTCAAAACTCCTTGAGTCAAACTTCTCGCAAAAAGATCATCTCCTTAAAAAAGGACATCTAATCTTTCTATCTTGCTACTATAAATAGACTACTCCCTCGAAGGACAACTATACAAAGCTAGCCATACTATACATAGTCTATCAAAAAAGAAGACTATTCCTACAAAAATAAAATAAAATAAAAATATTCTAAAGCTTCCCGCATCAATTAGCTTCACAAAGACCTCAAGGAGATACTCTACTCATCCCACATAGACTTCCCATCGATCGATCGTCTATAAAAACAAAAGCACAAAGAAAAAGATGACTTTTTCATCATGGACTTGCCTATTTTGATCTTGGGTCTCTTACCAAAGAGGCATGTTGTCTCACACTAGGTTACGCTAAACCAACTTCTTTCACCTCACCACCTTTCCTCTCTAATATTCTGCCTACTCAATGGACGTCTTTGTAAATGTGAAATTTCATTATCATGTACTTTCTTCACCCTTATAATAGTCAATCATGCAACGCCTTTAGGGTTTTATGTTCATAATCCAATCTTTGGTATGATAGACTCGTAATGGTTCTTACCAATTAGACGGATTTTTGTCTCCTCTTACCATTCACCTCTTTTCTTACTTATTAATCCTCCTTCACAGGACCAAACCTTCGACACCTACATTCTAGGAATTCCTCTTCCACCAAAATCAACCATGCATATTCAACCTATACTCAACCATTCCTAAATGACCTAAACTCAACCATGCCTATTCAACCTAAATTCAACCATGCCTATATGACCTAAACTCAAGCATTGCCTAAATGACCTAGACTCAATCATGCCTACAACCTACCGACCCATTCATCTCTCCTCATCATATTTTCCCTACCTTATGGGAGAACTACATCAGCCTAAGGCCCCTTTTTTCAGGGGCTATGTAGGCAACACTTCGAGGGCATGGGGCCCTTGGAGGTTAGCTCAGCCACTCTTCCCCTAACCAATTTTCCCCCTTTATATTCACATTCTACCTTAGTGAGTTTTCCATTTTACACAAAACTAGGAAATTAAACAATCATAACAACATACATACCTACCATTTTCAAACATCACCATATCATACATCAATCATTTCACATTTCCATGATATCAAATATTTGGAAATTTACACCACAACATACATATACATCATCATTTATTTTCCATACTACCAATAACTTAGAAATTAAATCAAATGCAAAAACATAACCAAACCATGCCTATACTTGACTCCACCATGCCTATATGACCTTGATTCCACCATGCCTAACTCACCTAAACTCAACCATGCCTAAATGACCTAGACTCCACCATGTCTAAATCTGACTCCATCATGTCTAAACCTGACTCCATCATGCCTAAATCACCTAAACTCAAACCATGCATATACCACAACTCCACCATGCATGTACCTAACTCCACCAAGCCTATATGACCTTGACTCCGCCATGCCTAACTCACCTAAACTCAACTATGATGCCAGATTAAAACAACCCACTTGAGACCTAAGAAACAACCTAGGATTAGCTAGAAAATTATGGGATAATTTTCTTTTTGATTAGAAGTGCCTACAACCAAGTTGCAATGCAACAGCTTGACCCTATTAGGTTTCGAACAAATCTAAAATTACTAGGACATACTTTTCCTTCATTAACAATTATCAAGTTCACATGGTTCAAATTTTAGGGTTAGAAGTTTTAGTTAGGTTCAGGGAGAAATTTATCCCCATACCCACTCTCTAATAGGCTCAGAGTTTCAACTAGATTTTTCTCATACCTAATGCTTCCAAAATTTCTCTAAATCATTCCCATTGGATAAGAAATTTTCTCGCCTTTCCGGTGATATAAAAAATTCCTCCTAACTCTTAGTCAAACTCTAGTTATGGTCAGGCAGAGTTTTGGAGTCAAATTTTTCCCAAGGGGACACGTGTCAAGAGGAGAGGAAAACCCTTTGGTAGGTTGGCGGGTCGCGGGGCGACTTTACAAATTATTCCCCCTGCGCAACGTAAAAGCAAAATTTCTCCCGCACCTTTGCGGATCTCCAGTGGACACACATCGAGTTTTGGTTCAAAGCAGAGGAGGGTGAGGGAAGGGCGGAGTGGCGTAGGCAATTTGGTGAACTTTTCCAAAAAGGGAAAAGAAGGTGGAAGGTGCACATGAGTTCGTGCGCCCGCGAAGAAGAGAAAAACCCAAGGGGAGGGGAGGGATGCGGGGCCGCAGGAAATTGAAATTTTCCAAGGCAAAAACCATAAAAAATAAAAGGGTCCGTCCCCTCCTCTAACACCCAAAGCTGCCATGTGGCCGCCTATGATTGGTCAGCTGCGGGCCGACGGCTAAAAGGAAATTTTTCAAAAATTTCAAAAAGGCTAAGGGCAAAAGAAAATGTTGCGCCTCCGTCGCTGCCCCGTGAGGACACGTGGCGCCCTCTGGTCACTACTGGCCGACGAAGGAAAAGATGAAATTTTTCTCAAGCCAAATTTTAAAAAAAAATTCTAAGGCAATTTGATAGGAAATTTTTGGGTTGTGGGCCCGCTAGGGAAAATTTTCCCAAATTTTCCCGCCAAGGCACAAAAACTTCAAAGTGCCATAACTTGAGCTAGAAAGCTCAGTTTTGGGAAAACGAGGACTTTTGGAAATCTCTCAAAGCCCTCTTTGCACAGAAACATAAATTTTACATTTTGGTAAAGTTTAAGGGGTCAATTTTGTAAAAAGGATCTGCAAGATTTTAATTAGCAAACTGGCAATTTCCAACTTTTCAATTTGATTAAATTGGATCTCCTCCTTCACTCAACATGCCAAACAAGCATGGAGAATTGATCTAGGGAGAGTTTAAAGTGTTTTAGGGAAGTTGATTTGTTTAATTTATTCAAATTTTAATTTTGTCCAACAAATGACAGAAAACGGTTGAGGAAGAGATTGAGCTCAATTTTGCAATGGTTCAAGTTATTCTCTTAAATATTCTTTGTCAATTGAGTTCATTGCTAATATATCATGTTGAATTTTAAGGTTTCCAAGTTGATTGTTAAGTGCTGGTCCAAACTGTGCAATTTGATTAAATTTGTCAGTTTTAAAAGTCACAATGCCAGTGATCAAATTTTTAAAGGATCTATTTATCAATTTTATCATTTAAGTGTGGTATATAGTTTCTAAACTAATCTAATGCATTTAGTTGTTTACAACAATTCATTTCCAAAGCTAAATGATAAGGTCTGACTTTCAATTTCATATATTTCCCAAAAGAAACAAGCAACATCCTTCCTTCATACGCATTTTCTTTCTTTTGCAAATAAACAGAGCTTCAAATCACAATTTGATATTCCCATTTCATCACAACAATGCAAATAAGAGATGAACTTGCAATTCTTTATTGACTTCAAAAAAGAAACATCTTTACATTCTTTCATTCCTTGAATGCAATTAATATAAATTTTCATTTCTTTCCAATAAACAAAATCGAATTTAAATGTCTTTTACAATTTGAATATCCATTTTCATAATCAATTACATACATCTTTCTTCAAAATATAGATTACAATTTCATCCACAACATGTGGGAAAGGATTACAATTAAATATGTTTTCACAAGGGACTATCAAACTGCATTTTTTTCCTTTGCTCCAGGACAACAACATGCTCATTTTCTTTTTCTCCAAGTTGATCACAACAAAAGAGGGGGAAAGGCAATGCTCTCCACCCAACCAAGACATCCAATGAAAGGAGAAGCCTTCCTTCATCATTGGCCCCGAGCCCCAACCAAAATACAATCAAAGGTGTGATTCAACCCATGGCAACAATTGGCTTCCACAACACACAACATTCTTTCACATACACATTTCAAAATAAAACATAGATCAATACAAAATAGCAGTTTACAACTACAATTGAAAACATATCAATCAAAACTCAGGCTTGATCAAGCAATCCAAAGGAGCAAGGTCTATGGGGGAAGCTACTTATGCCTCCCAATTGGGAATTGGGCATCCACCAGAAAAACCCACCAAAATAATTCATCCCACACACATCCTTATGTCCCCCACAAGTTTCTCCTTATGCCCCCAAAATTTCCTTATGCCCACCCCAAAGTAAGAAATGTAAGCTATTTCTTTTCCATGGTGGATCCCAAACCCAAACTCCCTCCAAAAACTATGATGCCAATGGCATTCCTTATGCCCCCCACATGGATTCCCCATAGCCTTCTCCTACACCTTCCCTAAGGCAGTCTACCCAACCAGCCAACAAATGAAACAAAGCATGCACCATTCACAAAACACAACAAGGAAATAACAACAAAAGAATGAGAGTTAAATTCCTACCTCTCCATGGTGAATTTTGCTCCCAACAACAAGCTTCAAATGCCAAGAAAACACAGTCCAAAACAACAAATCCCAAGCATGCAAATCTTTCTCCAAAACTTCCTCCAAAAACAAGAGCTCCCACAAGAAAATGTGCCCCTAGAAGTTTGCAAAATGATTCAACAACCCCAAAACAAGAAGAGAGTTTGAATTAAATAGAAGAGGGAAAGAAGAGGATGATGTGGATCCATGTAGGATGCCACATCAAACATCCTCAAATTCAAACACAAAAGACAAGATTTCATTCTCCCAAGCACAATAAAGAGGTGGGTGAAAAATGACAAGTTACTTGCACACTCCAAAGAGCCCACACCTCAAGGGACAAAAAATTAAATGAAATGTAAGAGAGTGCATTCCAAAACAAGAAACATGATGAATAAAATTCATTATAAAAGTCTAAAATCAGCCTTCCAACCATAGGTATGGTTGGCAAATTAAATTTAGAGGTATGGGACAAGTTTTACTTGTCCCACAAGCCTCAAAAATAGCTCCCAAGGACAAATTCGAATTTTTCATGGAGGTGGAGTATTTCATACTCCAAAACTGACTTACACAACTTACACATCCCTTACAAAATTAATTCAAAGAGCCAACAACTCCCATTATTATTTTCCCATATCCCAATTTAATTTATTTAAATTTTAATCATATGATTTCCCACATTAATCTATCACAACTTTAATTAATTAAAAGAAGGGAACACATTACTAATAAAATACATACAACAATAAATAAACATTTAACCACATTACTAAAATACACAAACCCATGGTCACATGTAAAGATGATCCCCCCATGGGAATATCTAACCAAACAACACACAACACAATAAAACAAGTTGCCATGGTGACCGTGTCGAATTCACCTAGAATTCCATTGTGGTTGGTCTCTGATCCCCCGATGTTTGTTGTGATATTTTAAACCTGTAAAACACAAATACCTCCTTCGGCCTCGTGGCCATATCAAAACATCCAACGTGATATAAATGAAATCACAAAACCAACTATATAAATGAATCACAACAACATCAAAGCAACAACTACATCATTTACATTTTTAATCCACAACTATATCAACATCATAAAATATTCATTTTCTAGATCTACTCATAATATCCAAAATCACATGTCCGAACAACATCCATAAAACATCCATGTCAATAATATATCATCATCCACATATAAGGTGTCTCTAATAATCATCATGCATCAAAATCAAATCAAGATCAACAATAATCCATGATCAATGTCTAACATCATACTAAATCAAAACATAATAATGTCTATAATGTAATCAACAGTATCAAGCATAAGCATCAAAAGGTGTTAAAGGGAAGTGGGCACTACATCAACCATGCCTAAATGACCTAGACTCCACCATGCCTAAACCTAAACTCCACCATGTCTAAACCTGAATCCATCATGCCTAAATCACCTAAACCCCACCATGCCTATACCTGACTCCACCATGCCTAACTCACCTAAACTCAACCATGCCTACATAACCTTGACTCCATCATACCTAATTCAACTAGTTTCCATAATACACAATAACAATGAAAATTTAAAATGAGTACATCATCTATCCAGTCAACATCATTAACTATATAAATGGGAGAGTCTATGTATCAATACATATATACATAGATATACAATAAATATCAGTATCTCAAAACTCTCATGTATAATCTCACGTCTTTGGCACGCAAGCCGATATATATATCAAAAATCAAAATAATGGTACACTATCCATATATTGACCACTCACCCCCACCTGATGCCCTCCTGTTCAGTCTCACCTATCTCCTCCTCCTAGCCCTCTGATGGGCCCAATATTTGAGTGCTCGTAACCTCACCATGGCCCCGCCTATGGGGTCGAATAACCCATGTGCTACCGTAATCGTGAGTCCTAGATCTCGTCCGCTCACTAGCTGACTTATGGGCTTTGTACTCAACATATGAGGCGACATCAATACCGAAAGTCATCAAAATATCTTGGTAGTAACGAGCCTCGTTCAAGGCATCCTTGAACCTCACCATCGACACAATCTGGGGTGGTGTCATGGGTCTCACTGCAACCTATGAACTTTTCCCTATTAATAATGGCCTCACCTGTCCTAATGCCTTCCCTCCTACCTGTGCCACAGGACTCTGTCACGTGAAGGTTCTGTAATATGGGACCCTATCCCTAGGCTTGTGGGGGTACCTGTGTTGTAATTTGGGTCCAGTAAGGCCACCACCTATTCTTGTGTTATGGCCAACTAGATCTGTAAACCAACCACATATTCCTAGAAGGAGGCCACCTATCCTCCATCCCCATCTCCACCCTATGCGGTGTCTACCCCTGTGCTACTTGGGCCTGTAGGGCCATCACATGTGTCTGCAAGGTAGTCACATGTGCCTCTGACCTTATCAGTTGTCCTTGTAACCATGTAATCTGTGCATGTAGGGTGACCACATGACCCTGTAATGTATCCCTTTGCACTATAACAATAGCTAAATCAAGTTGCCCTGGCCTCGGTGGTGTTGCTCATAGCTGCACATGCCACCCACCACTGCCTGTATCCATTAGTGACTCCCGCATCGTCAATTTTTCTATCTCATACCTGCTCCTCCTACCCTGTAGGAACACTCGGACGTGGTGGAGACATGGGTCTCTCCATTTCATCTCTATAGTATTGTGGGAATGGTGGGGGCATGTCCTACTTGTAGTCTAAATTGTCGTCGACCACTGTCCCATAAGTATCATCTCACACTCCCCGACACACCTCCCTGTACTCCATCTCGAGTTGAAGCTCCTCTAACTCCTCAGCCATGCCTCTATATGATGGATAATCAACATATGGCCTCCACATGATATCAATTGCCAAAAGGCCCTCCAATCATTTGCCTATAGTATGACACATCATATATGTCCCTCACCACCCTCGGTTGTCCACTAACTGGTACCCATCGTCTGAAACCAACTCTGAACAAGCCACCCCGGAACTACTCATGTCGGTTAAACCAACTAGGCACACACGATGTGCTCATATGCCCAGCAGTTGTAATAAATAAGTACAACACATACCAAATCTCCTCAATCTCCCATAGGCACATAGCTCCCTATACAACTGAACTAGGAAAGTCGGTGCCCAAGAAAAACATATCCACTCCTCTATCATATCCTATAAGCACCCCATTTATGCTCATGGGAATCTCCCACCCTCAGAATCCGCGAGCAAAACATCCCACCGCCATCATCATCGGCCGATAGCCTAGTCTCCTGCAGATAGGCTACATACATATCTCCATAAGTGAGACTCACGTTGTGATACCTCAACTCGCCCATCACCTCACAAAATACCACCACTATCGGCTCCACCAATGCCTTAGAAGAAATGGAATACACTAGCTCCCCAAAAATAGGAAGCCACAGGATCCTATAAACATCCTCTAAGGTGACAGTCATCTCGTTCGTCGATAAGTGAAAGGTATTGGTCACGGAGTCCCATCTATCGATGAGAGCAACCATCAAGCTATGATCTTGGGCTATACGCCTATAGCATTGATCACACTAAGTCCAACATTGGTCATGTGCTCCCACTCCTCTATGGTCACGCTAGGCCACATCTATACCAGTAGGGGTGGTACTCTGTCCCTCATCCTCAACTAATCTCTCGTTTGCATCATCCAACACGACCTTGTCAAGACTTGACCAACTCAAATCACCAAAAACCCACCACACAATACCCAACCACATCAATCATGCCTACCCCCTTTACCTAATTCACCTACAAACCTATTGTCCCTTATCATCATTACCCACTATCTTAGTTCATTTCACTTACTTACCTATCCCACATCGCCAAAATAAAATTTTATCCTCTTCCCTCTACATAAATCTTCACCTACCCCTTCCTCGCCTATTTTACTTTCCTACCTAGCCCTTCTTTCACCTATTTACTCTAAATCATGACCGACATTGGTCACCTTGACCGTCATCGGTCCTCTTGACTAGTGTCGGTCACCAAAACCTTGACCAAAAATGGCTAAAGCCGACCGATGTCGATCAACCTTTGACCGTAAATCGACCAACTGCTTTCGCCAAAACTGAAACCCCGTCCCCATAATCACCAAAATTCACAAAAAATAACCTAAAAACCTACTCTAACCCAACCTCTCCTAGAAACAATGTTTCTCCAACAACTTTGACCTTACCAACACCTATTACACCTTACCCACAAGCCTACATTACTTGTACATTTCCTTAATTGTGTTTAGGGACATGTTATTTACCTATACCTCAGCCTTACCTGTGTCCTAACCTATATACCCTAACCTAAATCACCTTTTGTGACATTTGAATTTGTGTAAATGTTATACCTTGTGATGTTGTTACTCGTGTTTTTAGCCTAATGACCTTACCTTGCCTAATGACGTGATGTTTATCCCGACCATACCTTTGGTGCCATGGAACAAAACCTATTACCCGTTCCTACACTGGACCTCGTTTTGCTTCATGACCATATCATATACCTTGGATACCTGAATCACTTCAACCTCATTTGGATAAACCTATCACCCTTTTGAAAATGTAGAGTTTGCAAGCTCTTCCACCTAGTACCGTATTACAATCTATACGTGTGCGTGTGTTTGATTTCCATTACCCATTACCCAAAATGACCATACCCTTACCTACGACCTCACTTTCATCAATCACCTATTTATCAAACCACTCCCGACTACTTTTCCAGCCTTATCGGTTCATAGTTTGAGGGGGATCACCTTCATCCCTACTTGGGAAACCTAACCTCTAGTTATACCCGAGACATCAACTCCTGTTCTTTTCAAAGATCGCTTACCAATACAAGCTACATGATAAAAAGGGGAAAATGTAGACACCAAATTTGGGTCACACTCCCCTTAGTCCCCTTTAATCAATTAACGTAATATATTTAATTAGTCACGACCCTTTCATCTTATACTAATATTCATCCTCACATTATTAATTAATTTAATTATTTTAATTAAGTTAATTTCACCCTCACACCTCCACCTCATCATTACACCTCACCCTGGACCCATTCCAGGGGCATTTAACTCACAATGACCGAGTCATCACTCTCAGCACTTGAGTCATCACTCCCAGTGCTAAGTCGCCACTTAACTAACTAAGACTTCTTCCTAAATATAATTAGACTTTTTATATGACCTTCTTGCCTTATCTCACGTGAACTCCACTTCCCTAAGTGGACTCAATCAAAATCATGCCAAAATAGTAAATATCTGCCTATTTTTGGTAAACCTAGACTTTCTCACCTTAACCGACGTTGGTTATCTCTCAACCGGCGTCGTTCACCTAACCGCCATCGGTTAGCTTATATACACTTTCACTACTCTTTACACGGGTTGGTCATACAATTACTAAAACTTTATTGCATTCAAACACAAATCTTCAAGCCCTCCTGCATCCAAATGACGAACACACACAACCACCACAATGTAAGAAAAGTAGTCATTTTTCCCTTCCAGAGTGTTAGAATACTCACGGGAGCACATAGGTCGTATTTCCGCGGCATTGACTCAATCAATTCTTCTTCGATCAACCATAAACCATTCCAACTCCCAAGATCTACAAGTCATCAAGTAAGTATTATGATTCTAATCATTTGGCTTATTCCTTTTGTAGGTCTTCTCGCTTCTTTCAAAGAGTTTATATCCTTTGTTGCCTATACATCACCTTCCTCCCACCAACCCACTATTCAACCATCCCAAGCATTTTCACCATTCTAAACCTCCTCCTTAGTATCCCTGAGTCTTCTCAACCATATTACGACCCAAACCATACTACTCTCACTCTTTGTGCAATCACAGAGAGCCTAAAAACCTATGTTTAATAATTTAATATCAAATTTCCCCTACTTATGCCACTCACCTTAACCGTCGTTGGTCTCCCCTCTCTACTCGGCATCGGTCACTATGTTTTCTGTTAACCTTCACCAAACTACCTCTAACATCACCTAAACTCCACCCAAACCTTACTAGATACCTCTGTGACCTTACCTAACACCTCTATGACATGTCCTAACCAGAAACATACCTTTCTTGATGCTAGATTAGTTTAGATTTCAATACTTTGCTTAATCTAGTTTGTTGATAACATTTTGAGATACCTAAATCAAAGTGTTAACAATAGGACCTTTATTTCTTGTATTTACTTTCATTGATTTGATAAAAACAAAGGATTGACAACCATTCGAGGAAAATCACGCTTCTCGGATCTAGGCTTGTTAGGCAGTCCTCTGACTCTTTCTATTTAATATTGTTTGGTGGTCTTGCTTTGTATCTACAGTAGTCCTTCCCAGACAAAAATGAGTTCTCTACAATCAGCTTGGATAAATTCAATAATGTGTGCATTCAACCTTCAACCTACATATCACAGGTATTCCTCCTTGACCTTTACCTTATTTGTTTTATCGCACAACATATTCAAGTGAAACAAAGTGGTCTCTATTAAAACATAAATCAATACACAAATAGAATGAAAGAATGACAAAAGAGGTACACCAATCGACAAACATGGCCGGGAAAAGAGAAATGGTCTATTTCTCTTAGAATATACCAATTTCCGTACTACCACCTAGTCCATTGCTTACATGGTTGGAAATTAGCAATAGAAAACGTTAAGGAAAAATGAGTAAAGAGAAACCTATGAAAAGAGGGAAAACCACATGGTCATGAAAGACGTGGAACAACATAAGCTCATAAAATAGGATCGACGTGACAAGAAAAGTGATGACAAAAGGAAAAACATGACAATAACAAAATAACTTGAACCAATGACTAATAAACATAGAAAAACACTAGCATTGTAAAAATAACTTGTCATGTATAAAAATTACGAGTGTAAACCTATTTACGTTTAAGAAATTTATTTATTTCAAAAACATCCATGCGTCAAAATTATGATTCAAAAATTAGAGAAAAGCAACTAACATTCACTTGTTGCATTGCTTAAAGTATTGAAAGAATAAGAGTTGTGATACTTGTAGTATGTTGGACTAGTTATTGAACCGCATTATATTTGATGTATTATTTTTCAAATTGTTCATAATAATAAGGGATTACTAATAAAATATAGATAACACATGCTCCCATTAACTCCCTCTATTTTTTATAGTTTTATAAGATGTTGCAAGTTTATTAGGGTTCCAAAAAGAAGAATTATTTCCCAATTATGCACAACAATTTTTAGAAAAGTGAACAAAATTTTTGGAACCTAAGAAAAGACAAACATAGTCATAAAATCAGTTTCATAGTATATAACAATTCCTAGAACCATGCTACTATAATTCTAATTGTATCATTTAAAAATGCTATGATTTTAATCAAAAATTTGGCTTATATGATTTTTATAAAGTTATTTACACATTTATCATAACATGTTTTTCACTACATATTTTTTATCATAATCTTTAGAGTTACGAATAAACATATATCACTAGAAGACTGTAATGCTTTGTTGATTTTTAATATATAAATAGTTGAAGGCGTCCACATTTGAAGATGCCTTTGCTAAAAAGTGTTAAATTCCGGTGACTTTTTCCAGCAGTCAAATTTTAGTCACATTTTTCATACATGCCTATTTTCCGAATTGATTTTTTAAATTGACCTATTTGCAAAATATCTATTTATTTACATACGACAGCTTGATATTCCCGTTGCGAATTGCGAATATACATCATACTTGAAAATTAACCGATTTTCACAAAGATTCATTTGATAGACGATTAAGAAAAAGTGGATGGCATCTAATGTTTATGGTCAAATGGCGGTCAAAGCACCGATAAGCACCAAAAACAAAGCTAAAATCACATGGTGGCCAACCGATCGAAACTTTTCCACTTTTTTAAGTTCATGATCCATGCCGATTGCCACCACACAAATTTTCCCCGACTAAAAATTAATACGTAAGTACAATCATTTAAATGAATTATAAAAAAAACAACAATGTTGTCTTTGCATAAATCGTAAAAAATAAGGCAAGAAACAAAGAATGGAGATAATTAATTAGTGTAAACGAGGTGAGTTTTTTCGTCATAGGGGAATATTTTCTAGCCTTTATTACCGCAGAAAAAGTACATAACGGGAGTCTCCTTCGTCTTGTCTGACACACACTTTGCTTTAGTATTACTTAGCTTATACACAACTCCTGAAAAATCACATGCCCATAACAGTAAAACATTTTTAAAAAAAAAAAAAACAGAACATCACTTTTATCAAAAGAAGTCTTAATAATATTTCTTATTAATTCAATTACAAACATCCAATCTGACTTACATCCAGTTCAATTGCTGTAATCCAACTTGTTGTCTTGTTACAAATTTATAGGCTTGGATTGTAAGAATCCAGAAGCTTCTATATTCTAGAGTTTTCTAATTTCCTCTTCATACCCGGAATCTTCTAATTTCTAGATTTTTCTTATTTCCTAAACTTCTATTTTGTCTAGAAAATTCTAGACAATCTTACTTTTTCTAACATCCCCCTTAAGATTGGCTAGAAAAATTACAAAAAAATACAAAGGAGGAGGGGAACATTATACACTATCCCCCTTAATGTTCACCTCTAACATGCCAAGCATTTCTCGAAACTTCAAAAAAATTCTTCAGTCATACTCTTAGTGAATATATCAACAATTTGTTCTTCACTTGGACAATATTGGAGCTTGACAATAGTTTGTTGTACAAGATCCCAATGTAGTGAACATCGATCTCAATGTGCTTTGTTTTAGCATGAAACACTGGATTATATGCCACTTGTATGGCACTTTGATTATCACAATACAAAGTAGTAGCTGAACATTGTGGAAGACCAAGCTCAGATAAAAGATTTCGAATCCAAACTACTTCTTTTCTTGCTTCTTTTGTTTGCTCTATATTCTGCTTCACATGAGGAAAATGAGGTGGTTGTCTTTTTCTTTCTACTCCATGTAATAGATCTTGATCCAAGTTTGAAAATGTAGCCACCAATTGATTTCCTATCATTTGGATCACCCAATCGAATTTGTAAATCCAACCAACGAGATTGATGACTTATAACCATAATGAATGCCATAGTGTATTGTGCCACGAACATATCACAGAATTCTCTTCGCAGCCAGCCAATGAATTTATTTAGGTTCCTACATAAATTTGGATACAAGATTAACTACAAAACAAATGTCTGGTCTAGAATGAGTTAGATAAACAAGGCTACCAACAAGTTGTCTGTATAAAGTTGGATCTACCCCTTGGAAGTACATTCCTTACTAAGCTTGACTCCAGATTGATAGGGAGTAGAGGTTGGTTTACACTCCAACATGTTAAACTTTTCTAAAATATCCAAAGCATATTTGGATTGAGAAATAAACAATCCTCCATCTAGTCTGCAAACTTGTAATCCAAGAAAATAGTTTAGTTCACCCAAATCACTCATTTGAAATGTTCTTTTAAGATCTGATTTTAAATCATTGATCAACCCAATATTTGGTCCAACAATGAGCAAATCATCTACATAAATTACAACAACAATAATCTCATCTTGGATTCTCTTCACATAAAGATTTGGATCTGATTTACATTTTTAAACCCATGAAGCTGAAAGTACTTATCAATCTTCTCATTCCATGCCCTTGGGGCTTGCTTAAGACCATAAAGAGACTTCTTTAATCTGCAAAAAAGGTTTGGATGTTTCGATCTACAAAACCGGTGGTTGATTCATATATATTTCTTCACACAAATCTCCATTTAAGAATGCATTTTTAACATCCATTTGATGAATATGCCATCCAAAACTAGCAGCCAAAGAAAGAATAATTCTAATGGTATTCATTTTAACAATCGGGAAAATGTTTCTTCATAATCAACACCTTCCTTTTGATTGAATCCCATAGCAACCAATCTAGCTTTAAATTTTTCAATAGCACCATTCGACTTCAAATTTGTTTTATAAACCCATTTACAACCAATAACATGCTTACCTTTAGGAAGGGGCACAAGTTCCCAAGTATTATTTGTTTGTAAAGCATCAAATTCTTCTTTCATAGCTTGCTCCCATTCTTTCTTCCCTCTAGCTTGTTCATATGAGACTGGATCATTTATCTGTAAGAATTTCACCATTAGAGCACTTCTATTCCTTCCTTGAGTCTTTGGACCTTCTCTATATATCTCTTCAATACTCCTTGTCTTTTTCTTGGCTGAATCATCTTCCCCTTCATCATCACTAGCTATAGAAATATGTTGATCACAAACATTAGTCATTTCACTATCAATAATATTATCATCATTAGAAGTAGTGCATGCCTCAATGTAATCTCCATCATGGGAAGTATTTGTTATAATTTGAGAATGCTCATCAAATTTTACATCTCTGCTAATAAAATATTCTTTGTTACCAAATCATATAACTTGTAGGCCTTTGATTCTTCATTATACCCCATAAACAAACACTTATGACTCTTTGGTTCTAAATTTTCCCTTTTTTCATCAGGGATATGTACCCAAGCAATGCACCCAAACACTTTAAAATACCCAACATGAGGCTTTCTTCCACTCCAAGCTTCTTCAGAGTGACATTCATGAGGGCTTTGGTGGGGATTCTATTTATAATATGTGCATAGCACAAGAAACAACCAAACTCCAAAATTTATTATGCAAACCCTTAGAATGCAACATACAACGAGCCATTTCTAAAAGAGTTCTATTCATCCTTTCAGCAACTCCATTTTGTTGAGGGGTATATGGAACAATTCGTTGTATCTTAATACCATTATTTTCACAAAATGATTCAAATGCATATTTGCAATATTCACCCCCATTATCTGACCTTAAGCACTTAATTCTTTTTCCACTCTGATTTTCAACCAATGCCTTAAATTTTGGAAAACTTCAAATACTTCACTTTTCCTTTCCATAAAATAAACCCATACTCTCCTACTATAATCATCAATAAAAGTGAGAAGATACAGCACTTTGAAAGGGAAGGATAACCTGGTTCACATAAATCACTATGAATTAGTTGTAGTGGATGATTAGCTCTCCATGCCTTACCTAAATCAAAAGGATCTCGATGGTGTTTACCTAACACACATCCTTCACACACTCCATCAAAAGCTGAATTTTTGTTAATCCTCTAACCATATTCATTTGTACCATATCTTGCAATTTTCTATAATTAATATGTCCTAGTCTAGCATGCCAAAGTTTTGACATATAATTTGTCTTAGCAATAAAAGCATTGGAGACTATAAATTCATCATCTACAAATCCAAAAAATTTAAAGAGACATTCCTTGTGATCCACTCTACCAATAGCAATCACATTTCTTGGATCTTTTCTATCTCTAACAATGACTTGATCAACAGTGACAACAAACTCATAACCAACTTGAGAAATTTTATATACTTGAAATAAGATTCACCCCTAATCCTTCAACCAATAAAAAATTTTCAAAATTCCATTAGTTACTCCAACAGTCCCCATTCCTAACACCCAAGTTTCATTTTATTTCCAATACTGATTTCTTGATCTGAATTTTTCCCTTCTTCAAAATCAATAAATAAATATTTATCCCCAGTCATATGAGATGATGCTCCTGAATCTAAAATCCATTCTTTATTGGAGTCTAAAGCAAAGTACCCCCTTAACACTAGATTCATTTTTAGATCTAGAAATTACCTCCATACTTGATTCACCTTTTCTTTTGAAGGAGATTGCCATGAAGCTATGTTTATCTATCTTCCCATCCTTAAACCTTTCTTGCTTAGGCTTGTATTGTTTCCTTTCATTGGCCCTCTTCTTCAAACAAAATTTCTCAATGTGATTTTCACCTCCACAATACCTGCAAATAATTGGTCTTCTTCCAACTTGCTTTTCTACACCATCATTTTTAGAAAAATGGTTAGATCCATCATTATTTCAATTTTTACTATAACTATTCCACTTTTTCTTCTCATCAACATTTCTAGAAAAAAATTACTCTTAGCTTTGCATATGCATGATTTTTCTTAATATGTCATTTAATAAGTTGAATCTCTTCATCTAAAACTGATTTGCAAAATTGATCAAATGTTTGTTGGGGAGTACTTGGATTTAATTGAATAACCCTTTTCCTTGATTCTTTAAACACCTTATAAGGTTGGGGAGCTTACTCTCAACCATAGCAATCAATTGAAAATCCTTTTTTGCATATTCATCACCTATTTTCTTCAACTGAGTATTTAAATATGTAACTTCATTAAAATAATCACTCATTTTCTCAAAATCAGCAGGATCTAAATTCACCAATTTTCCTCTATACTAAACATGCTAGCAATGTTTGCATCTTTATAATCTTCTTCTAATTTTTCCCATAGCTCTATTGGATCATCAATATCAATAAATCTTCATTAAGATTTGGGCTCAATGCCTTACCAATTATTCCTCTAGCTTGCTCCAACTTACATTTCCAAAATTCCTTTTCTTTATCATTTCTTTGTGGTTCTCCAATTTCTTTGTTCACAATCCTCCACAAAGATTTTTCCCTCAAAGCATTCTTTACTACAATCTTCCAATCTGCAAAACCACTTCCATTGAAGATTGGCAATCCTTCATTTGAAGAACCCATGTTAGAGTAAAAAATTCAATATTCAGCCCTTCAATAAAAATTAAATACTCACCTTAAAAAAATTCAATATCCAAATTTTGTTGCGAAAAACTCCTAGCTCTGATACCATGAAAAAGCACAGGCCCATAACAATAAAATATTTAAAAAATAGAACAACACTTTTATCGAAGAAGTCTCAATAATATTTCTTATTAATTCAATTACAAACATCCAATCGACTTACATCCAATTCAATTATCAATGCAAAATGCTTGATGTCTCGTTACAAAAATTTATAGGCTTGGATTACGAAGAATCCGTAAGCTTCTATATTCTAGAGTTTTCTAATTTCCTCTTCATACCTAGAATCTTCTAATTTCTAGATTTTTCTTATTTCCTAAACTTCAATTTTGTCTAGAAAATTTTAAACAAGCTTACTTTTTCTAACATCTCCAGTGCCTTAGAATCTATTTTTCTCGGTATTTTCCCCTCAATTCCCATTTTTATGTCATTTTTTTCCTTACACACAATCTTGAGCGCTTTAAAGTATTTGAACAAATGAAAGAATAAGACAACATCTCATGTAATATGATTATGACAAATAGAAGACATGGGTTTCCTCAAGAGACAGTCATTGTTTCACTTTATGCAACAAACTGGTCTCTAACCAGTTCAGTTTACATTTTTCAGCATACTCCCAACCTGTGCCAAAATACAAGCTATGGAACAGGTGTGGACATCCATCAAAGCATAAAAGATAGAGGAATTTTGTTAGATGTTGTAGTTGCAAATGCTTTGGTAGACATGTATGCAAAATGTGGAACATTACACAAGGCACGTGAACTGTTTGACAAAATGCCTCAAAAAACATGGTTTCATGGACATCATTGATTGCAGGATATGCACAATGCAATTGGCAGGTGTAGAGCCAAATTCCACATAAACCTATGGTGGTTATGTGGAAGTGTTTTCTTGGTTCTTGTAGATCACATATGAATATAGGCTTAGGAGTATTTACATCCATAATGCATTTTGATTTGGATCCTAAAAATGATGCAGCTTATTTTCTTCTCTCAAACATCTATGCAGAAGTGGGCAGGTGAGGTGAGGCTCAAATGATACGGAGATTGATGAAAGATAGAGGAATTAAGAAGATCCTTGGATGTAGTTGGATTGAAGGCCAAGAGACATATCATAAATCATAGATCGCATCTATAGACAGAGGAGATCTATGCAAAGTTGGAGAAAATGGCTTGAGAGATGAAGGCAACAAGTTATTTTTCATATTAAAGGCATTTACTTAATGATGTGGAAGTGGAGGAAAAGAATTATTTCTCTACCACCATAGTAAAAAGTTGGCAACTACATTTGGTTGGTTAAACACGCCCCTAGAACAACTATTACAGTTGTCAAGAACCTTCGATTATGTGCTCATTGCCACACTGCAACGAAAATTAACTCCAAGATTGTTGCAAGAGAAATTGTTGTGAGAAATGGGAACCATTTCCTTCATTTTAAAAAGGGAGAATGTTCTTGTGGCGATTAGTGGTGATGTTAAATGAGGCAATCTAAAAATAAATTTGCACTATAATAATGTGCCATTCACTTGATTATTCTCACTTTTTAGAAAGGTTTTTGTTTAGTTTTGACTATTTGGTAATCTAGACCACGCATAGAGAGCAATGTAGATCAACTCCTCAAGAGTCATTGAGATTGTTTCGCCAAATGCAACAAACAAATATTTAACCTGATCAACTCACCTTTGCTAGCATATTCACATGTTGTGGCAAAACAAGAGCTTTGCAATAGGGTATGGACATCCATCAAGGAAAAAGAGGAGGTGTTTTTGTCAAATGTTATAGTTGTACTACATTTTTCGCTCCTCCCCATCACAAAACTTAACACAATTTAAGTTTGCATACCCTTCGCTCTAAATTACAACTCCAACAAACTTAACATTATTATCCTCTCTAGCGTAATTTGCAACTCATGTGCAATTGCTAGTTCTAACATATTTGAGACACATAGTACATGTAGTTTTCTCGATCTAATGTTAGTTAAGTGCATGCAAAACCACTTTCCGCATCTACGCCTTTAAAAGTCCTCACAAGGGCTTAGTCAAATAAGTTTCCACATACTTCACAATTTTGCCCCACAAAAATGCACAACATTTATATTGTATTAGCTGAGCTAGTATACTCATATGAAGCTATTTTTTTGGCTTTTGAAACTGGGTTATTTACCACTATTGCTGCTTTGTTATATTGATCGGCATTTTAGAATGATAATTAGAGAGATTTAATGGTGTGACATGTGTCAAATTTTTTTCTTTTACATTTATTTGATTATCATTTTAATTTGTTTTTAATCACGACAAATCAATCAAAATATAGTAATATCTTGGGACAATGGTAATAAGAGGTAGAATATAATGGTGTAACCATTTCAACTTTTATTCTTCACATTTAATAGTACTATTACCTAAAAGTTTTTTTTTTTATTTTTTTATTTTGACAAGTCAATCAAAAATAGCAATATTTTCATTATATGGTAAAGTTTGGGGTTCAATTTTTTCAATTTTATTCTTTATGTCTATAGACTTTTGTTATAATTTGTAACTAGGGGTGGAATCTAATAATTTAACTATTTCAATTTTTATTTTTATTTTAGTAAATATGAACTGAACTTAGAATCATTTTTTTAACTTTCACAAATTAATTATATCTTGACTGTACCCCAAAAAAAAAAAAAAAAAAAAATTGAGTCAATTTTTATTTTATTATAAAGAGTATAAAGAAAATGTGAAAAAATAATTAATCGATGAAATAAATGTAACCTGAAATTTAGATGTATTTAAGATATTTGTATTAGGTTAGAGTAGCAATTCCGCTACCCAAAACAGAGTGACAAAAACATTCCCATCTAGTAATTGGGGAAAAACAAAACATATGAAGTCGCTATTATCATAAAATTTACAGTTTGCTTGGGGCAAAAACAAGAAATTACATTAGCGAAACACAGAGCCTTTAATGGATTTGAAACGCCGTGTTACTGTGCCGGAACTGAGTTTGTGTTTGTGTTTGTGTTTGTGGGTGTCGGTTGCGCGGTTACATTAGCGAGCTTGCTCCTCTTCACTCCCCACTGTGTCTGCGAAGATCGATGAAGACGGCACCGAAATGAGCCTGCATGAGTTGTGGGGGAGCACAGGCACAGGGACGCCTTGCCAGGATTCGAACCCACGACATTTCCCGAATCAATAACCTGACTCCCGTGAAAATTCTTAGCGAAAGAAGTTAGAGTTGACCAATTTTGGACAACCCCAGCAGGAAACACTTGTGATTTTCTACTCTTCATTTTGGGCTCTGAATACATGGCGATCAGAGTTCTGCGTTAACACCGCAGTTAGCCAAAAACGAGTTCGTGATAAGGGAAAAGATATTAAGACGGTGGGTTTGAGAGTGAAATTTACCTCTTATATTGCAGACGTCGATCTGATGAATGGGAGCACTTCCTGAAGTGACGAGGAAGATAATAATGCATGAAGGATGGCCCTTCACAGGATGATAATAATGCATGAAGAATCTCACGCTCTGCTGATGTCCAACGTCAATTATCTTTTATAAAGATGGGCATTATTGCGTGTGGGCGAACCGGAATTAGTTGCTTTATCAAAAGGAGAATGGGGATTCCAAGCAAGGAATATTGGGATCTCTCTCTCTGCTCCTAGTAATGACACCCCAGGAAATAACCAGGAATTAATGGGTCCTTTTTGCTTTCAAAGAAAGCAAAAGTATTTTCTTTTCCTCTTTATTTCCGTCTACAAAAAGCTTTGCACTTTTTCATCTAGGAAGCAACTTTCAATGTTTAAACTTAATTAGTTAAAATTTTGCAAGGCGTTTGAACGTTTAAACTCATTTTTAAATATCAAAATACAATTATTTGAGAGGATTTTTGTTGGACTTCAGCTATGCTAGGATTTTTCATGTTTTTCCTTGCCTTGCTTCATTGTGGAAACTCTCCCTCCCTCTCTCTCTTGCTCGTAGTAATCACAACGCGGGATATAACCAGGAATTAATGGGGGTCCTTCAATATATTTTCTCTTCCTTTTGCTTTCAAAGTAAGCAATAAATATTTTGTTTTCCTCTTTATTTCCATCTAAGCTTTGTACTTTTTCGTCTAGCAAGCAAGTTTCAAGGTTTAAATCTAAATTTTTCTGTATTGATTTAAATTTTGCAAGGCATTTTAACGTTTAAAGTCATTTTAGATATCAAAATACAACCATTTTAAAAATATTATGCGTCTTGAAAAATATATGAAAATATAATTTAAACATCAAAATTACATGTATATGAAACATTTAACCAATCTATGCATATTCATATGTATATGTATATATTTATATACAAATACCATACATACATATGTACATATCGTGTGTACACACACACGTGTGTGTTTGTAAATACATATATACATGCACACGCGCGCGCATACACACACAAATATAGATATTTTAAATACATATATTTAAAAGATATCAAGAGATATCAATTTCCAGGGGCTTATATTGATATTCTCACATAAATAAGATAGGCACCTCGAGATTGATATCTTTCAATATCTCTTAAATAGATGTATTTAAGATATCTATGCTAATGTATTTATTTTTAAATATAAAATTGTATTTATTAAATTTTAAATACAAATATAAAACATTAATTTATAAAACACATCTAAAAATAAAAACTAACATAAAACCAAAATACATCTAAAACTAAAAACTAAATTAAAACTAATCTAAAAGTAAAAACTAAAATAAAACTAACTTAAAAGTAAAAATACATCTAAAACTAAAAATAATATAAATTCACACTAATACACACTATAATTTATTATTAGTTATACATAATCATATATTTATTTTATTTATTAAACATTGAGCAAAATTAAAAATTAATTATTTTAACCATTAAATATTAGCGGGCAAATATTTATTTCGCACTAATTATCTTCCACTAAAAATAAATATAGTTACTTACATGTAAAAGTAAAAAATACATTTAAAAGTAAAAAACTAAAAACTAAAAAAATATAGATCAATATAATAATATTATATTTACTTACCCATTCACACTTATTATTTACTCTACAGTAATTATCTTCTAATAAAAATTAATATCTCCACACTAATTATCTTGAATTTGCTTCTCAAACTTTTAAAATAACTTACATTTCCATGTATAAATAGATAATCATATATCTATTTCATTTAACATTTCCATGTATAAATACATAATCATATATTTATTTTATTTATTAAACATTGAGTTGGCATTAAAAATATATATATATTTTTACTATTAGTCGGCAAATAAAAAAATTCAATCAACACACGTCATTACACTCTTTGCCTACCACTCTAAGAACACCTCTCGGTGTAATGTGTGTGTGTCACGCATGTGTGTGTGTGTGTGTGTGTGTGTGTGTGTGTGTGTGTGTGTGTGTGTGTGTGTGTGTGTGTGTGTGTGTGTGTGTGTGTGTGTGTACACACACACACACACACACACACACATATGCATATGTATATATACATGATACAACATGACGAACCGAGACAATTCGGTTTCATTTGCACAGTCCCAACACAATGGAATGAAATGTAAAGATTTATTATATTTCTTCAATGGCCTTGTTATCTACATGCGGTCACTTTCTAAGAGTTTACAATTCGCTAATAGAGTATTATAGACTTCTATGGTGTCTCCCCTAGACATATTCTAGACTAGATTGTGTGCCCACAAGCATATTCACCAACCTCCATTCGTGGTTGTTTTACATTACAAATACTTTTCCGCTCTCGGTTTGCTTGTGTGCTTCCACACACGCATTCCACAACCTCTTCTTAGTCTCTGCTCAACAACCTCCAATAGCCCACACTCACAACACCCAAAAAAACCCTCTAATGGTGGACTCTTCCTCCTTAAATAACCATGTGTGCTTTGCTCCTTTCACACTTTTCTCTCCTTATTTCAATTTTCCTTGCACAATTTGGCTCCTTTTAGATGCTTCTAGATTCTTCCTTTCATATTCACATTTAAATTTGAACTCCTTTAACCCCCTTTGCTACCTCCATCTATCCATTCTTAGTTGTACCACGTCAATCAAGTTATCGGCTCTTCTAACCATTCCATCCTTGTCAACTTCTTCTTCGCCATTCACCTTATGTCATCTTTAGTCACTTTTGTCAACTTCCCATTTTTCATGCGCTTATTTCTCGCACTCATCTTCCACACCTCTTTCTTCTTTTGTTGTGCATTCAAATGCTTGATTCTCACCTTTAACTTCTCTTGTGCACTATCATTAGGTTTATGTGCCGTATCCAATTCCTTTATGTGCTTCCTCTGTAACCCTTCATATTACATAATCCATATTGTTTCTTCATACACCCTCTATGCACTCTCTGCCATTACACATTACTCCTTCATAATCTCTTTGCACCTCTATGAACTTTCAAGTAAATCCAAATCTCCTCACTTCCTCTCTCTCTTTCGTAACGACTCGCCCATGATATAACCAAGAATTAATGGGAGGGTCCCTCAATATTTTTTTCTCTTCCTTTTTGCTTTGAAACCAAAAAATATTCTATTTTCCTCTTTATTTCCACCTAAAAAAACTTTGTACTTTTTCGTCTAGGAAGCAAGTTTCAACATTTAAATGGAAATTTTTTCATATTGATTTAAATTTTGCAAGGCATTTAAACGTTTAAAGTTATTTTATATATCAAATACAACCATTTTATTAAAAATATTATAATTTAAACATCAAAATTGCATGTATTTTAATACATTTAAATATATATATTATAAACATCAAAATATATATGTATTTTAAATATATATATATATATATATATATATATATATATATATATATATATATATATATATATATATATATATATATATATATATATATATATATACACATCTACATACATATATATAGATATACATACATATCATATATGTGTATGCCTATTCTAGATTGGATTGTGTTTTCACAACCAAATTCAACAATCTCCACTCTTGGTTGTTTTAGATTACAAAGACTTAGCCGCTCTTAGCTAGCTTTTGTGCTTCCACATGTGCATTCCATAACCTCTTCTCAATACCCTCCAATAAACCACATTCACAACACCCCAAAACCCTCCGATGGTGGACTCTTCCTCCTTAAATAGCCACATGTTCCCTTCTTCTTTCATGCTTCTCTCTCCTTGTTTTAATTTTCCTTGCGTTGAATGGTTCCTTCTAGATGTTTTTAGATTCTTCCGATCATATTCAAATTTAGACATGATCTCCTTTAACTCCCTTAGCTACCTCCATCTAGACATTCCTAGTTGTGCCACGTCAATCTATCCATCAGCTCTTCTAACCATTCCATCCTTGTTAGCTTCTTCCATTAGCCACCTTCTAACATCTTTAGTGAATTTTTCCAACTACCCATTTTTTCATGCACTTTTTCTCACACTCACCTATGCTACGCCCTTTAACCTATTTGCTTGTATTAGGATATGAGTAGCCAACTTGTGGCTTACCATATCATTTTATTATATCATTTATACTTTCTCATGCTTAATAGGTCAGCCTTGGTGATGGCCATAGCATATGGATACTATATATAGGGGATTATAGGTAGTATTTCATGATCATTTGAGCATTTGAGTCTTGTTATATGGTTTGGAGGTTGCCCCCTCGAAGTGGCGAAGCTATTCTAATTGCATATTGAGATCATTATTCTGAAATATTGTGTTATTTGGTGCTCTACTGTTTCTCTTAATCTGAATTATACAAGTAATTTCATTACAAGTGGTATCAGAGCTGCGATCCAGGCCGAAATTAGGGCAAAAACCCTAATTTTTTGTTTCCGCCACATATTGCGAACCAGAGCAAATTGGTGGGAGATATTTTTACCAGAGTTGTGAAGAATTTCAAGTAAGGTTCCCTGAAAATTTTAGACTTTTTGATTTATTTTACAAAAGTTATTACAAATTTAGGTTTTTTCATAAAATCGCTCCCTAGGGTGCAAATTGTGGAAAAATTTTAAGTTCTTTACATTTTCAGAAATCTCTCAAAAAAATAGTATTAGTATCTTCTTTGTGTTTTTCCTGTTCGGCTGAAATTGTATCGAAACCCTAAACCCTAAGATTTGACATCATGGCGGGGCCTTCCACAAGAGCAAAAAAGAATTCGGTTACTCCAGGTAAAACCCCAGATAAAGAGGGGGTAGTGATTGAAGAGATGGAGTCAGAAGGGGTAAATACAGATTCCTCAGCACTAGGGTTTACCTCAGTTGATCATAAGGTTTTCCAACTTGAGTATGAGTTGCGAATTGTACAATCTGAGATGGCCTCTAAAGGAGACATAGCCCAAATCAATCATCGGTTGGATGATATCATGCAACATGTAAAGGGTAACTAGTATGGCCCAAATCCAGCCCATATCAACCAAGGAGGACCTTCAGTTCAAAATCATGGACAAACTAACCATATGGGATCACTTTTCCAGTCCCATCAGAATCAAACTTATCCGCAACCACGGAACATGATGTCGAAAGTGGATATGCACAAATTTGATGGTAAGGATCCCTGAATTGGATAAATCAAATGGATAACTTCTTTGAGTTACATCAAACACCATCAGGACAAAAGGTGACATTGGCATCCCTATATCTTGAACCCGACCAATTTGTTTGGTATCGTTGGTTATGTGCTCAGAGGCAGAAGAATGGTCTAGGTGTCACTTGGACAGTTTTTACCGAGGAGTTGCAATTGCACTATAGTTCCAGTGTTTCAAAGAACTACTTTAGTCAATTAGCAAAGTTACGGCAAAAATAGGATCAGTCAAAGATTATGTGCATCAATTCCAAAACCTATCCTTAAGGGTGGAGAATATTCCAGAAGAGAATCTGAATGACTTGTTTCTTGGGGGTCTTAAGGACCACATCGAGCATGAGGTACGAATGTTTAATCCAATCAAGCTTTCTGATTCTATTATCATGGCACGTCGTGCAGAGGAAAAAATTCTTTGTAGTAGGAGGCCACCTTTCATTAACACCAGAGACCATAGTATCTCTTCCCCTTCATTTGTTAGGCCAATTAGACTGACTCCTCAACAAATGGAAGAAAAGAGAGCAAAAGGATTATGTTTTAACTGTGATAGCAAATATGGACCGGGACATAAATGTGCTGAGAAGAAGTTGTTCTATATTGACGGAGGTAATGAGGATGATGAGGAAGCTGAAATTATAGGAGAGGCTGAGGAACCAGTAGAAGATGAAGTAGAGGATCACCAACCTACAATTTCTTACCATGCATTTTCAGTTATTAGTACTCCTCAAACACTCAAGGTTATTGGCTATCTCAAAAAACAGAAGGTGACGGTGTTGATTGACTCAGGGAGTACTCATAACTTCATAAATAGTAAGTTAGCTGCCCGCCTCAATTGGTTTATTTACCCAGCTCCATAAATGCAAGTTATGATTGCGGATGGTGGGAAAGTCAAGTGCATAGGAAAGTGCCATAGTATCAAGCTTTCCATGGAAGACTACATGTTAGACTCACCTATGTTTTCTATTTCTATGGGAGGGGCATATATTGTTTTGGGGGTCTAATGGCTCACAACCCTAGGTACTATTGAGATGAATTTCCATGAATTGTTCATGCGATTTCATTCAGATGGAAGGACAATACAATTGAATGGGATGGTAGCTAAGTCTCCACAGATTATTAGCTCTCATCAGATGCAGAAGGTTCTCAGAAAAGGAGTGGATGGCTTTATAGCAAAGCTATTTTCCATAGAAGTACAAAATACAAAGTCTTCAATGCCACTCGATCTTCAGAAGATTGTGGATGCTCACTCATCTGTTTTTGATGCAATTCCAAAGGGACTACCACCAGTTAGGGATCATGATCATGCCATTCAATTGATTCCAGGGAGCCAAATACCTAACATCAAACCATACAGATACCCATATTCCCAGAAAAGTGAGATCGAGAAAATGGTGGAGGAAATGTTGAAGGCAGGTATCATCAGGCATAGCCAAAGTGCATATTCTTCACCAGTGGTCATGGTACGTAAAAAGGATGAAACATGGAGGATGTGTCCAGATTACCGAGAACTCAAAAAGTACACCATCAAAGATAAGTTTCCTATTCCAGTAATTGATGATTTACTTGATGAATTGCATGGTGTTGTTTATTTCACAAAATTAGATCTTCATTCGGGGTACCATCAAATTAGGATAAAAGAGGAAGATGTTCATAAAACGGCTTTTAGGACTCATGAGGGCCATTATGAGTTTTTGGTAATGCCTTTTGGTCTTACAAATGCGCCCTCAACCTTTCAAAGCTTGATGAACACTATTTTTAGGCCTTTTTAAAGGAAATTTGTATTAGTTTTCTTTGATGACATATTGATTTACAGTAAGACATGGGAAGAACACTTACAACATGTAAATAACGTGTTGGAAGTTTTGGAGAAACATACTCTGTATGCAAAGCCATCCAAATGTTCTTTTGGTGTACAAGAGGTAGAGTATTTGGGTCATATTGTATCCCATGAAGGTGTCAAAGTTGATCCTCAGAAGATCAAAGCTATGGTGGAATGGCCAAGGCCCAAAAATCTCAAAAATCTGCGTGGGTTCCTAGGACTAACAGGGTACTACAGAAGATTTGTGCGGGGATATGGTAGAATAGCAACCCCACTCACTGCATTGCTAAAGAAGGATGCCTTCCATTGGACAGATGTAGCCACTAAATCCTTTGAGCAGCTGAAGGAAGCCATGTGCAGCACCCCAGTTTTGGCTACTCCCAACTTCTCAAAAACCTTCATTGTTGAATGTGACGCTTCAGGATCAGGATTGGGAGCAGTTCTAATGTAGGAAGGAAGACCAATTGCATTTGAGAGTCGTCAATTCAAAGGAAAAGATCTACTCAAACCTGTCTATGAGAAAGAAATGATGGCTATTCTTCATGCAGTCAAGCAATGGAGGCCATATCTCATGGGTAGACACTTCAAGGTAAAAACTGATCATGATAGTCTCAAATACTTTTTGGAGCAAAGGTTATCATCTGAGGAACAACAAAAGTGGGTAACAAAAATGTTGGGTTATGATTTTGAAATCATATACAAAAAGGGTAAAGAAAATGTAGTAGCTGATGCGTTGTCTAGAAGGGATACATCCACGGATGCCTTACTATGTGGAATGTCCATGTTGACGGCCGATTGGGTGGAGGAAGCAAGATTGGAATGGAATCAAGATAAGGATACACAATCTCTAATACAGAATATCAAGCAAGGATCTATGACATCTAACAAATTTGAGTGGAAAGGTAATGCCCTATGGTACAAGGATAGGTTATACTTGAGTAAAGATTCTAAGTTGAAGCATAAGATTCTTGCAGAGCTACATGCCTCACCGGTTGGAGGACACTCTGGGTTTTTAAAGACATATCATAGAATAAAAAGATAATTCTTTTGGGAAGGACTCAAGGGGATGTACAAAAGTTTGTATCGTAGTGTTTAGTGTGCCGAGCAGAACAAAGGGGAAACACTTAAGACACTGTGTCATTTGCAACCCTTACCAATTCCTAGCCAAAGATGGGAGGAGGTCTCCATGGATTTCATCACCGGATTTCCTTGTTCAGAGGGTAAGAATGTTATTTTCATGATTGTGGATAGGCTCACAAAATATGCCCATTTTTTTGCCCTATCACATCCATTTGCGCACCAATCATAATCCATCTATTTTTTCGGAGACGATTCAAAGGCTACATGGAACCCCAAAGATAATTGTGAGTGATCGGGATCCTATTTTCACAAGTAATTTTTGGACGGAATTATTTTCATGTTTGGGTACTCAGCTAGCTCACAGTTCATCTTATCATCCTCAAACTGATGGGCAAACAGAAGTGGTCAACAAATGCTTAGAGGGGTATTTACGTTGTTTTGTATCAGATAAGCAAGAAAGGTGGATTAAATGGCTACCATTGGCAGAATGGTGGTATAACACATCTTTTCATACCTCTTCTCAAATGACCCCATTTTTAGCATTATATGGTTACCATCCACCTTCTATCACTTCCTCCTTGAGGGTGCAAACTAAGGTCAGAGATGTTGAGGAACACATTCAACATCAACAACAGGTTTTGGCTAGTTTGAAGGAGAATTTAGCATTAGCACAAAACAGGATGAAACAACAAGCAGATCAACACCGTAGTGAAAGACATTTTGAAATTGGTGACTGGGTTTTTGTACATCTCCAACCTTACAAACAAATGTCCCTAAAGCAACAGAAAAAGGAAAACAAACTTGCTCCTAAATATTATGGCCCTTATCAGGTTCTACAGAAAATTGGTAGTGTTGCTTATAAACTAGAGTTGCCTCCATCTTCACACATACACCTAGTATTCCATGTTTCATGCCTGAAGAAGGTTATTGGACAGAAATTTGAAGCCCAGACAGAGTTACCAAAACTTGACGAGGAAGGAAGAATCATTTTGGAGCCAGAGAAGATTCTGCAAACACGTACTAAGAGGCTGAGAACTAGAGACATTAAGGAATATCTGATCAAGTGGAAGAATCTGAGCATAGAAGACGCCACCTGGGAGGATGAAGGTTTTCTGCAGCAACATCCAGGATTATTCAACGTTGAGGACAACATTGGTTTTAAGGGGAAGGGCATGCTACGCCCTTAACCTATTGCTTGTATTAGGATATGAGTAGCCGACTTGTGGCTTACCATATCATTTTATTATATCATTTATACTTTCTCATGCTTAATAGGTCGGCCTTGGTGATGGCCATAGCATATGAATAGTATATATAGGGGATTATAGGTAGTATTTCATGATCATTTGAGCATTTGAGTCTTGTTATATGGTTTGGAGGTTGCCCCCTCGAAGTGGCGAAGCTATTCTAATTGCATATTGAGATCATTATTCAAGTATTGTGTTATTTGGTGCTCTCTTGTTGCTCTTAATCAATTATACAAGTAATTTCATTCTGACAACCTACCACATGTTTCTTCTTCTGTTGTGATTTTAGATGCTTGAGTCTCACCTTGACTCCTCTTGTGCACTATCTTTGGATTTATGGACCTTAATATCCAAATCCTCTACGTGTTTCCTCTGTAACCCTACATATTACACAATCCATCTTGTTTCCTCATGTGCCCTTTATACTCTCTATACCATTGTGTGTCATTCCTTTGTAATCTCTTCATGCCTCCATTATGTCAAGTCAATCCAAAATTCCTCACTACCCTACAAAAATCCTATGTGCACTAATATGCATTATTCCTTCGCACTTGTTAGATACTCTGCCAAGCCTTCCATGCATTATAGTTTGTGCTCTCTCAACCTATGTGCAATCACCCTTTCATTATTTTGTGCCTTCTCCTTCCTTCTCATGTGCTCTCCCACCTTTCACACAAATTTCCTTAGTAATCCCCCTCCACACCGTGGTGCCTATCCCTCACGAAAGTTCATATTCAACATGAACCCACGTAAAAGATTGATTGTCCCGATTAATCCTTGCACCCGGCCTTGAACCTCGACCCCCATGCCCCATTTCTCATGCCCAACCATCCTCTATGTGCTCACAAATGGAGCAATACAAATACTGTTCTTTTTAAAACCCATAAACGGTAATTTGATGGAATAGGTAACAACACATTACGTTGTTACCTATATAAGTAACAACGTAATATGTTGTTACCTATTCCGTCAAAACTAATGGCGGCGTGATGGAAAATACTTTTTTCCTATTGTGCAAACATACGTGAGGATAGGCTCTTCCCTACACACTCCACAAAACCGCATCAAAAAAATTACCGCAATGAGTTAGAAACTATGAATTTTCGGCCATGGCGAGAACAAAACAAAACTTTTATTCATTTGTCCAGGTGAATAATAATGTAGATAAACAATTTAGTAACAATGATAAAGTGAGATAAAAGTGGAGAAATTTTCCTAGAAAGGTTCGACCTTGGCGACAGGGTACCTAATGTCGGACATGTGGTCAGCAGGAGCAAAGTGCATGTCATCACAATCGAGTGGAATCAGAGGTGTGAGAGGATTTTACCAAACTGACATAATGTCTTGTGGGATCTGAAAAGATAGGGTTTGTTGAAAAGATTATGGAAATTTTCAAGCAAATGCAAGGCAATTTTAAAGTCGGATTCCACTCCACACGACATGTTGCATAGGTTTATCTCTACCCAAAATCCATGAGTATTTTCAAAAGTCTCTCCCATCTTTGTCTTCGTTATAAGTACTTTGTGTGATTGGTGTATACATACATGTGTCAACCATGTGTGTCATTACAATTACAAGTTAGATATACTAACAAAAGCATCCATAGGTGCTTGTGAGAGGCCGATAAGCATATAGGAGGAGTAATTAAAAGCAGTAAATTAGTAAAAAAATGTGTGGTATATGGAACTATGATGTAAATCATGCAAGATTTGGTAGCCATCTTAGGTGTTGAAGGTCAATTGCGACCATGTTTAGGGTTCGTTTCTCTTGGTTTTTTATTTTCCTATTTCTAGCATTTTACCTTGCATAATATAACATTGGTAATGTCTTAGGGTAGGAGGGGGTGATCCAAGCCTAAGTGCAATGGAGAATCTTAATGGTAAGAAGCTATAAAAAGAATGGCTGAAGACTAGTTCAACATTATTGGGTTACGAATAGAGAGGGAATAAAGTGGATCTCTATCCTCCCTCCAAATTTTTCTAGATCTATCCAACCTTTTATTGATATCAACCTCAAGCTTTAGAATTTCCATATTCCTTGGTTTCAACATCAAGATGACTCGTTGGTTTGGGGAGAGGAGGATTCGGGGAGTTCTCTATTAAATCAACTTACCTCTTAAATTTTGGACCCACAGGAGTAGAAGGAATTCTGGAGCAAGCTTTGGGTTAAGGATTTTCTCCCCAAGGTCAACATTTTTATTGGTTAGCTGCTCAAAATAAGATCCTCACCCTTGAAAACCTAAGAAAACGAGGTATGGTCATTCCTAGCAGATGCATTCTTTGTGGCCAACATGAGGAAAATGCCAATCATTTGTTCATCCATTGTCCTTTCTCTTTAGCTGTTTTTTCTTCTCTGTTTGGGATTTTTAATCTTCAGTGGATCTTGCTTAATTCCATGGATGAGATTTGTTTACAATGGGTTTGTCCTTTAAATACCCTATACTTGTGGGTCTGCTTGGAATATGGCTCTTCCTCACCTTCTTTGGTGCCTTTGGAAGGAGAGAAATGGTAGGATTTTTAGGGATCACTATGCTTCTGTCAAGAAGGTGAGTGCTCACCTTTTCTCTTCTCTTAAGGAAAATATTAGAATTTTTAATGGAAAAATAAAATCCCCTTGTCCTAAGACAGAGGTCGTAGTCCTTAAACAATTCTCCTCCAACACACCCATTCTTAAATTTCCTCATTTTGCTATAAAATGGTCCAAACCGGATTTAAATTGGGTGAAGTTGAATTTTGATGGAGCCTCGAAGGGTAACCCTGGTCTTGTTAGTGGTGGAGGTATCCTTAGAGATCATGATGGAAATTGAATTTTTCTTATGTTGGTCCCTTAGGTGTCCAAACCAATAATTTTTATGAAGCCATGGCGGTATTATGGGGTATTAATCTTGCTAAAGAGAAAGGTTTCAAGAGGATCCAGATTGAAGGGGACTCCCTTCTTATATTAAAGTCACTGAAAAAGATAGGATTCATAATTGGATTCTAAGCAATAACCTTCATGATATTAAGGAATTGCTTAAAGTTTTTGACAACTTTGTCCTTCTTCACACCCCTAGAAATGGAAATAAATGTGCGGATTCTTTAGCAAATTTGGGGTGAGGGGTAATGATTTTAAAGTTTGGGAGAAGGGGGGTGAGATCCCTAATAATATTAATACTATCATTAATGATGAAAGGTACTTGACTTGAGGGTTTTTCTCCCTCATATGACTTTGATCCTTGTCATCAATGGATTCATGGAAGGCAAGACTATTGGCACATGTGAGATATTTTCCCAGATTTCTATTAATTCCGGATTTTGGGTTATCTACTGTTTATTTGTTTTCCATTTATTATTTCCATGTGAATAAGGAAACCAAGGGAGGTGGCAAACTCAGAACTTAACCTTCGACCTATGGCACTTTGAAGGACAACCCTTCACTATGGCACATTTTTAAAATTGGGGGTTTTAGAAATTTCATTTCTAAGCTCACGGCATTTAACCCCTTCCTTGCCTTGGATTTTGGTCGTGCTTGGGACAATAGAAATGTGGTTGTTTGGGGTATGGAGATTCAGGTTTCAGAACATTCAATTGTGCTAGTGACTAGGATGGATATGAATGGGTTAAAGATATATAAAGACAGGACTAGGCGTAACCATGAAATCCATACTTTTGTAAAAGGTAACAAAAAGGTCTAAATTCTTGTTGATGGTATTTCCCTTTATTGCATCCCTGGAATTTGGAACACGGTTTGCTTACATTTAATGAGATAAATTACTATTAAGGAAAGTATAGAAAAAATATACACGTCATCTTTCTATGCTCAATATGTTCCATCATAAGGTGGTCATGAGCCTCACGGTTTACCTACTCATGTCTCTCTCGACGTCTATTAAATAATTTCACCAGGAGAAGAATGAAACCCCCTTACATCACGGTCGTATTCTCCTTATTTACAAAAATGGCAATTCTTTGTTAACTAAGGATTTGGATCCAAATCTGGAGGACCCTAATGATGATTGTACTATGGTCGAATGCATGAATAGACTGCAGAAGAAGAAGGGCATTAACACTCTGGGGGAGGGTAAGGAATGTAATGCGGTCATTGTTAAATTTTCGGGTATGAAAGGGGATCCTTTCAAAGGAAAAGAAAGGTTGGATTTTGAATGGGGTGTGCCTTTGGAAAAAAATTCCCTCGAGTTCGGCGGGGGAGATGGACATTGATTCTCTCGACGAGGCTAGGTCGACTGGGGACAATGTGAAGAAGCTGTATTGAGGCCTCAAAGAAAATTTGTAATTTTCAAAATTCTATTAGAGAGGAGGTACTAGGCTTAATAACATGGTTATGAATATTCGGGGAGGTTGGTTAAATTGGAGCATGGATGCAATAATCGCAGCTTAAGCTATATCTCAAAGAGCTATGAAGAGGGCGAGACGGTGAAGGATGGTACCCAGACCCTGGCCGACCAGGATGAAAAGCAAAAAGGTTAAGAGGAGGACCACACTAGTTCGTACAAATGCTTGAAGGAAAAAAAAATTAGGCTCTCTGAGCTATTGGCACATTATTTTGGACTTTTCTTTTGGGAGGGTTTTTTCTCCATGTTTTCTTTGGCTTCAGCCTGTTCCTTTCTTTCTTCCTTTTGGTTCTTATCATTTATGTAATGGTATTTTGAGTTGTGGTTTGGGTTAAGCTTTTTAGCCCCTTTTGTGCCATGTTCCTTTTTTTCTTATGTTTGCTCATGCTCATGATGTATTAGTTGTAAGGCCCCTTAGAGCCATAATCCATGTTCTTACCTTATCTAATAAAAAAACATAGTAATGATTTAAATTTAATCAAACCCTAATGAGCACAATTTTTCGGCTTAAAAGTATGCTTTGGTACAAATGTCTATCACCCTCAAATACATGTGGCGAAGTTTTGTTTCACTTTATATTTAACAAACT